>VWZX01004365.1:4977630-5577630 GCA_013399015.1 Galbula dea | reverse complement strand
ACAAACAACAAGGCAGGAATTTAAGGAATTTCTAACCTTTGTGGTTGACTAGCTTAAGGAATGGAGGGATGGTGGCTCAATAGTCAAGGGGTAAAGAACCAGTATTTACTTTTTAGACCATTTTATAGAACCAGAAAGGGCACTGAAACACAAGTTAGCCATAATATGCAGCCAAACACACCTATGAAAGCTACAGATATCATTGCTGATGATGTGTTTGTACTCATTTTTGCCACTACAGCTACTAGAAGGCTCCAGTTATGAACTAGGGCCTCCCAGAGATAAGTATTGTCTATACAGTCAAGTGGTAAACTTCTCTCTTAACTCACATAATATGCATTCAAACTCTGGTTTTCTGCAGATCATCTCCTCACATGTTTACAGGTATGGCAAGCACAAACAATTCTCCAACTCTAGCCCAACTCTAGCCAACTTAAAAGTCCTTAGCATACCACCCCCAAGAATTTCTCCCAATTCATACTGGACACTTTCTGCAGACTGAGATATGATACATAATAACTTTGTTTTACCATATTATTTTAAGCAAAAGTAACTTGTCAAGAATGCATGTTCCATCATTACCTCCAACTATTATGCTAGCAGACTGGGAACAGCTAATATAGCTCCTATTGTTAACATTATCTGGTATCAAAACAACCTTATAATACATCACTTTCCATCCAGACAATAACACGTTGTGTTTCCCTTTGAGTCTGATCCAGTGGTTTGGATGAGCTTGAGAGCATGTTCAATCCCTAAGAAGTTAATACAAACAAAACCTATCTAAATATATCTATTGAAACTTCATACCTGTAGGGCTGTTCTTTCCAGCTCAAGTCTGACCATTTTTTGTTTGTTTGTTTTTAACCAGCCAGGATCATGTTGTAGCTATTTCAATGCAAGTTTGATATTCCCATCTCCTACTGAAAACTGCTAAATTTTGAACTGGTAAAGAAGTAAGCATTCAAAAAGGCTTATTACCAGACTTTTCTATCATGTTTTTCTATGCAAATAATCTTTGAGAGAGACTGGATGGCCACTTTAATTCCTATTAACCAGGAAGGGTTACAGACTTACTAGTAGTTCAACAACTACCACTGTTATATTACTTGCAGATGATTAGAAATGGCTATTTTCCTCTTTTTCCTTCTCCAAAAGCTCCTTCACCTCCCAGTATACATTAGAAACTGACAAGTGAACAGGACCAGATGTTCAGCTGTCAAGTTCACCTTCTGCCTGGTTTAAGAAATTTTATATAAGCACTTGAGTGCTCAGTGATATACTGTGAGCACAGAGGTGACAGAACAGACTGCAGCCCTGCAGAAAATAAGTGGCTTTGGAAATACAGGTGAGCACAAGCATTGGCAATCATCCAAATGCTCCTCCAGCCTCATCTGCTGTCTCATTCTTTGAAATACATATTCATTTCTCCCAAAAAACAGCATTTAGATGAAGGAAACAAATAATTTGTCTTGATTACAAGACACCATAATATTTGCTCTAAGCTTCCTGTGGTGGAATTACAGCACAATCATGGACAGGGCTTTGAGGTAGATGTGACAGGTTTTTCTGCAGCAATGTTTTGTTACAACTGATAGTGCTCTGAAAAAGTATTTGGGATTAGAGAAGACTGCCAGAAAGTAAAACTATAACAAAGCTAGTGTTACAAAATTTGGAGGGGGGTGAGCTAACCAGAGTAGAACTAATTACTGGTAAATGAATTGCCTTTCAGCTTACATATAACATTTCCCTCAGTTTCCACGAAGTGCTCACCCCTCTGTAATTTAGCCACTAAACTAGATAGTAAAGACTTGTAAGCCACCTATTTTCCCATATATATGTAATAGTGCAGCAAAGTTATCATGGTGGAGAAAAGATCCCAACCAGCCAAACAAGAAAAAACAGCAATAAGATCATTCATTGTATACATCCATGGGGAAACTATTTTAAACTATTCTTTTTTTGTTTGATATTGTTGTATAACCCCAAGAGAACCTTAATTTAGCCATTCCATATGGCCCTAGCAAATAGCCTGAATGACAAATACAAATGTCTACCTTGTGCCTCAACTGTTTTGATATATGATATTTATATTGAGATGGGGACATTTCAGGCTGTGTGAACATTTCTTAGTAATCTTCCTTTACATAAGCATTTAGACTGGAGTCACCTCCAGCACTGCCAAAAGAAAGTATGACACTAAGCCTTACTTTCAGAAAAGTATTCCCAAAAGAGATAGCCAGCTGCAGGGAGCTGATGATAAACAGGCTGTCTTCAGAAGCACTCCAACAGAAAGATGGCATTTTGAGCACTGATGGACTCTTAAGTAGATCATACCATATGTAAACTTTTAAATCCCAATTTCAGAACTAAATTACCAGTTGGTTTTGCCTCTCCAAAAGCACTGATGACCCAGACCCACACCTCCTCCCAAGCAAGGGAAGCTTGCTTACTGCTACTGCAGAATATTCACGTGCATGTCACTGTCTGTCTTCAGTGAAGAAACATCACTATTATTTACTCATGTGAAGTTATGAGAAAACTGGGGGGTTTTGTTTTATTTATTTATTTTAAATATCAGTTGTTCAAGAAGATTCACCCATAATTACCAAGTGGAATTCTCTCTTGACCACCAGCACTTGAGGAGAATCTAAAGCACTTGTGGCACCCTTTGAGGAAGCATATGTGTCCTCTAACATTTTTAATTCACTTCTTTAAAAACAGGTCTGTACACACCCCCAATACCATTAGGGGTTGAGCAGTGGATGTAGACATCTTTGGTAGCTCTAGGTCACAACAGATGATCCCACATGTTTTGTTAAAATACTCAGCTAAAGAGAAAAGGTGAAGTCAAAGTTCAGGTACCTGTCAGTTCTTACCTAATCACCTGTGATATCAGACAGTTTCTGCAGAAGAACCTGGCAGCTACTCTGTTGCTGCCAAAACAGCCTGCAGTAGGAAATATAGGTATAATACAGGAAGCAATTGCAAAAAATATACTTGGGTAATTCAGTTAAACAGCCAATGAGAAGACCTCTTCCAGGCTCAATTAGATCTGCTAATCAACAGTGGTAGTTTTAACTCTCATTATTAATGCCAGATGCCCCACTGCATTCACAGTTACCAGAAATAATTGTCCTATGACATGAATGAAGAATTGTTGCAATACTAAAGCTGAGAAAATTACCTCAGAGGCCAAGCAACAGCAAGCCCTTCACTTGCATACATTCCACCTTAGGAGAAGAAAAGGAACTGTGATTGTCTTGACTGACACTTCCAGGTACATTTCCCATCCCCTGTATGTGGTAAGGGAAGACAGTCATCCTCATTTTTTCTATTGTACATCCAAGAGAAGGCTGTGGAACCAGTAGCCTGAACTAAGGATACTGCATGCACAGCCAGTGACCAGTTCCCTCTGCCTTCTCTCTGCTGGAGAGAGGAGAGACACAAAGCCCTTACCACAGAACAGCACTGCTTTTGGCCAAAGCCTCTCAGAAAGAGAGCCTCTTCCTTCAGGGAAACAGCATGACTTACTCAAATGTAGCAAAGGCCATGATTTTTGAGAGGCAAGCCAATAACTCACAGTCCTGATGATCTAACCAAGAAGGTGACACTGTGAAGGTTATAACATTAGCTAGAGAGAGGAGCACGTCTCCCTTTTAAAGACAGGAAGGTCTTCTAACCAAGTCCTCTGTTTTTGTCAGTTTGAGAAGCATTCAGGTATCTAGTGCAGAGTTACTAGTCATAAAAAAAAAAGTTAGGCTGAACAAAAGTATTTCTTTTCTGTAGTTAATTTTTCCTATTTTTAAAATGCTTGCTCTCATATCACAGCCTGTGTTATGTTGTTTAGGAGTCTGTGCAGGTTTGTAGACCACTAGCAGTCTACAGTAAAGAAATACTGCTTTTCAACTAAAACAGCAAGAGAAGGAACTTTCCTTTGATGTCTCTACCCCCCACTCACTCCCCCAAAAAGGAAACAATTCTGGTTTATAGTATTATGTTGTACAGGCATTACTAAATAAATATGCAGTCTTGCAGATCTAAGAAATCTCATCTTACCTGAATATGGACTCCCATTTCTAAACCAGAATAAGTCCTTACCAAGTTAATCCAGCAAAGAAAGATGGTTCAACCAAAGACTGGAGGTTAGCAGTATTCTCAGTTTTGTGTACATCAGTTGTACACCACATAAATGAGGAAAGCAGACTTTAAAAACTTCCATTGTCAATTCATATGGCAAGTGCAGATATGCTTTACTATTTCTTGGCAGGGGGGAAGATACAAAAGGCTTCTCTGGTCTAGAACCTCTGGCTGAAAGACTCTTGAACACTAAGGAGTATGTGTTTTAAAGCAAAAATTGAAAAAAAAAAAATAAAACCTCATCTTATTTGTTGCTCCAACTACCCCAATGAGGCCCATCAAATGTTTGTATAAGACTATTTATTGCCTCTGCATTGTCCTCACACAGACACTTTGTACTAGATTTGCTTCCAGCATTACCAGCCTAAGTTTAATTTCTAATGCACACTAATGCAAGAGAAATCATAGCTGAGGGTTTCACAAAAAGGCCACTCCATCAATATGTACTACCTCCTCTACAACCATGATGATAACAATTTCTTTTTATTTTCTAGCTATCTCCTCAACAAAGCTCACAAGTCTCTGTGGCACCTTTTAAAACTTGACAGATAACTTTAGTTTCAGGAGCTGATGCGACAAAGAATATAACTGAAGACCTCCAACTTTCCCTTACTTTCCCCTAAATGAAAGGTGGAAGAGAAGCTTTAACTCAGAGAAACAACTATTTCTGCAGACCATAAATGTTTCTCAGTAGGTTCTCACGGAAAAGCAATCCAAACCTCAGCACCATTCTTGGCAATGCTGATGTCCAGTGACCAGCTTACACAGCTCTTAACTTCTGCAGCTAAACTACAATGCAAGTTCTCTAGACATACTCCACAATATAATATTTACATACTCCAGGAATCAGTCACTGTTTTCTTTTCCTCATTAGTTTCTGCCCATTCCCCACTATCTCCATGCCATGCTGGGCCCCAGCCCCACATAAGAGACTATTCAGCCCATACATCTGACTGGGATGTCAGTATTACTCAGTCTTATTGTTCATGTGAATATACTCCAGCCACAGGAGCACCAACAAACTCCTAACTACCTAGACTTCTGCCTGGACTTCCTCTGGCTCACACAAACAATCAGCATTTGCATGTCCACCTACAGTCACATTCTTTATGTGATCGCTTCTTATCAGCACCTTTCTGGTAAACTTTCTCCCCACGTGGCATTTCTTGGGAACTGGGACAGCAAGAGGAAAAAAAATAAAATAAATGCAAGTCTGACAACAATGTAGGCACTAGACTTTAATTCACTGTGCTGCTTCCAAACAACCCTCCATTATTTCCTTACTGGTCAAAGCCAGTACTGTCAACAGACAACTGAACACACTGAAACCTGCCACCAAAGAAACCACAGCAGCATCATCTGCTCAGATATATTCATGCAATTAATGGCAAACAAAAATAAAAAAATATTATTTCTATTACTGTTTACTATACAAAAGTCTGCAGTAGCTGCTCATCTAACAGCCCAAAGTTTCCATAGGGTCTTCAGAAGCAAAGAGAGAAAAGAAAAACTGCTACCAAAGACCTAACAGATGCGCATCACTTCAAGTCTCTCCTTGACAGGACTCAACCATCCTCTGCAAAAAAGGAGTTTCCACACAGACAAATTTCTATTTAGTGAGAAGGAAGGAAAGGCAAACTACAAAACATACCCAGCATCAGCCTTGTGGATGTTCCACACCCACAGTGGACTAAGAATCCACCCCAGGTTGGTCTCAGGTTGTTACTTCATTGCCAGACCATGCTTCGTGAGTCTTTTGAAAACATTATTTCCATATACAGCCTTTTCCCCTAACATACCAGCAAGCCACAAGATTCATGCAACAGAACACAGCAAGAGATGATTTGAAAGTTATAGCCTTAACACACCAGTAGCACTATGCTGCACCACGATCTGGATTTTTTTCTTATTTCCACGTGCCTTCTGGGTGGGGCTGCTTTTGCCAACTTATTTTACCAGCAGCCCCCTCCCCCCTTTTGCTTTTAACGATTTAGACAATTGGACTACATAGATACTGGAAACATAAGCCTCTTCTAGAGCGGCAGCTTCCAATGCTAGCAATAGAAACACACACCCCTCACTTGCTCATTCATCCTGTGGAGGCCATCAGAAAAGCAAACTAGGATGCCCGCATCCTAAAGTTTGCATCACTGCAGGAAGCCGCTGCCTTGCGCTGAAACAGGCCCGGCTTAAACAGGTTACATCTGTGTGGAAACAAGAGACACATGGAAATAATCAGGGCGTACCCACACCCCTTCTTCACTTTTATTTCGCTGTAGAAGAGGCGATTTGGCTCCTCACACTCTGGGAGGAGGGGCAGGGGGGAAAAAGAAACAGAAGGGAAAGCGATCCTTGCCGTGGTTCCTCTCGCCCTGTCTGGAGGCTCCCCGGGCCGGAGCGGGCGCGGCTCTCGGCGGGACACAGCTCAGGAGGCGGCTGGGGAAGGGACCAGCAGCTCCCGGGTCGAGCCCTCATCGGAGGGACCGTCCACCCCGTGGTCAGGGAGCCCAGCGCCGTAGCTGAGCGGCCAGGGCGCTCCCGGGGGTAGCGGTACGCGACACCCATACCCTCACACACGCCTGCCCCGCGGGGAAACGGATGCGGCCACTTACATCTCAGGACGCACAAGTAACCGAGGAGCAAGAGGCGGAGGCTGCAGCTCGCCATCTTCCCGGCAACGGCCGCTCCCCGCCAGCGGCTAATAGTTGCTGGGCGAGGGCGGTGGGACGTGAGGCACAGCCGGGTGGGTGGGGGCCGGCCTGATCCGGCCTCGCCTTGCCCCTGGTAAACGTGGAGGCAGCCGTGAAGCAGGTGCTGCGGCGAAGGCGCAACACCCGCTCCTGCCCGGACTCTGCCTCCGCGCCAGCCTTTCGCCGCCGCCCCAGAACTTTCAACACGTGCGAGGAGGCGCGGTCCCGCCCCGCGATGCAGCCGCGGGCGGTGGCGGGGCTGAGCTTCGGGCCGAGGGGTCCCCGTAGCGGCTCGGGGCTCCCCGCGGCGGGTGGCAGCTCCGCACCGGTTTCGACCGCACCGCTCTCCTCCTCCTTAGCTGGCGCGGTGCCTCCGCGCATCCCGGGGCCCTATCGTTTCATCCTCATCAGCTCTTCCCTCCGGGTTATTTATTTATTTTTAAACTGTGAAATCTTCGTAAACTCAAGGACATTTGTTGCAACAGAATTAACTTTTCATTATGCAAAGCTTAGAACTCCTCAAAGACGACCATAGTCTCCTCTTGGTCCATTTCCCGAGGTCTAAACCCCCCGGGGATGGAAGGAGGAACAACAGGGTGCTATGACGGAACACAAATGTGGATGTTCCGAAGGAGAGGGCAGCGATGTGAGGGTGAGGCGCTCCTTAAAACAAAGTCACAGTGACTCCTTGTGCCTGTGCAGCTGGACTGGTCAAAATCCACCCGACTGTCGGGCTCTTCCGTTAGCCAGCAGCGGATGGACTACACGGTGACCTTCAAAGCCTTTTTTAATTAATAGTTTATGCTAGTCTGGAAGATTCGTGATTAAATATAGAGGAGGTGTAATGGCTCTTTAAATTTATGAATCACGGAAAATTACTTACTGTGACAGCTAATAGTAGCTGAGTAGTTTCTAGTAACATCTGACAAATATATTCACACTGATGTAATACAGTTCTGCAACAAGAAACGTACCATCAGCTTTCTTCCACTTTTTTTCACAGCAACGTTGGCTGGGTTTTGTTAGACTGTAGCACAATAAGGAAAGAGTATTTATAAATAAAATCTTAGCAGCTATTTTAATGGAGCTCAAAGAAGTAGAATGCCACGATGGTCTGCATATCAAAATCTTCTTAGCTTATTTTTCACAGGCAGTGATATGTGTAGAATGCAAGTAATACTACTCCAAAAATATAAATATATATAGAAGTCCAGTATATATTGCTAGTATAATGGTGACATACATTTATTAAAATAAAACTATTCCATAGGCATTAGAAGAGTTGTGTGGCCCAGCACATCATCACTTCAAGCATATACAAAGTTTCATTGATTTTAGAAGAACTGCTTTACTGTTTAAAACCAAGAGGTGATAAAAAAAGCATGTTGATATAGAATTTAAATTTATGGGAGGAGCTTGGTGGAAAAGCTGTAGGGATGGGGAATGTTAAGAAATGGCAATATGGAATTAAATTAAGGGCTAGCTCACAGGATGACTACTAAAGCTGATGTAACAACAATGAATTGATGAGCTTAATAATGAGGAGAAGGTATCCTACTATATGATGGGATGAAATGGGGCTTTTACAGTAGCCTTTCCACCACAATAAACATTCAGCCCAAATGCATAGGCTCACAGATGGGTTTTAATTTGGATTTTATTGATGTGACTCTTATACCACAGTAAATCCACTTAAATATGTAGGGTTTATATAAGCATGAGGTCAGAGTAAAGTTCCTTTCCCCCCTCATCCTACATTTACTGTTGTTTCTCTTGCAAGCAAAGCAAATATCCAGTGTACAGGCTTGCCTCCTCCACGTTTCTGACTGTTTCTAGTGTGGTTTCACAGTATTTTCACAGTGTCTTTGTATTCCCTCTTTTAGTTCATCAATGATTAGATCACAGTTTCTCTACTTGCTTTATACAACCACAGGAAATATCAGCAATTAAATGTAAATATTCTGAATGCATTTATGGAATTACTGGAGAAGCAGTTGTAGTGTGTATAGTTCATTTAATATGTGTACTTCTGTATGTGCTCTGCTGAACAATGGGATTCTTAAAAATACTGTTAAGTACTTTGTTAGAAGAGCACAAGACTGCTGTCTTTTAAGTTAAATGTAGTGAAAATATTTTCATTGAACAGCACATAGAGCTCAGCATGGAAAAAATTGTCCAAGATGCTTAGCTGAACAGTTATTCTTGTAGAGTTTTCCATAGAGACTGCTTTTTAGAATAATAAGAATAGTCTATAATTAACATCAGCATACAGAATGCCAGTCAAGAATAGTTATCTTATTTTGTAATAACTATTCTAGTCAAGTTCTTTGTATAGAAAAGCCTTTGAGTTGTGTGGAAATGCAACATGATTTCAAGACTTGACTGCTTCTCCATGATCTCAGTAGCTCATAAACCAAAAGTTTACTTTCATTTCATTAGATGATTTTTAGATAAGTCTACATTCTTACATTGCAGTGGAAATCTTTCTCCCTTTAATGAAACTTTCTATCACAAATGTGGAATGCTGATGATAATCTGCTCTAGCAACACAACAACTTCACTTCTTTTATTATGATAGCATCACTGATAAACAGCTCTGGGAAAAAACAGGTTTGAAAATAATTTTTAAAAAGTGCTATGAAATACAATAAGCCAAAACTCTGACTTTTCCCTTTGGGAAGGTTTTATTTTTCATAGCTGTAGGATGACAAAAATGAATACGGAGAAATTAACCTATATCACCCTAGATCTATTTTTCTGCACCTTGCGTGCTGATTTCTACAATAACTTGGAGGTGTAGTAATAAAGCAATCACTACAACAAATCTGAACTGCTATATTTTGTTCTGTGACTCAGTGTATATGTATGCTGATCTGTGACTAGCTTATCTCTTGTTTGCAGAGTGAAATGTCTGTGAAAGCACTGAAGAATACAGTTCTACACTACTTTTCCCTTTTCTTCCTGTGCTTTCCTAAGTTAATTGTTCTTTAAACTTTTTAGTGTTTCTTAGCTGAGGTGTAATGGCAGGTAGCTCAGCAAGGGTGATGATAACTGTGCCTGGTTATGATGAGAGGAGTAGTGAGGAAGATTTAGAGGAGCAGGGAGGAAGATTTAGAATCTGGAGCCATTGAGGGGGAGAAGACATAGGAAAAAAACACTCCTGTGTGTAAGCATGCCTATATCTTCATTTATATGGAGAGTTGGAGGGCTGATTGTTGTTGGAATTTGCATTGTTTAGGTTGTGCCCAAAAAGACATCTCTGAATATTCTTCCATATTTAAAGAAGAAACAGTTGTGGGTTTTTTTCATATTTCTAAAAAGAGAAATGTTATGTTTGAGGTGGTCAGAGATGCCATTTGAGACTTGGTGCCATAGCCTGTGGGTTAAATCTCTATACACATCTTTTTTCCAAGCACACTAAATTGCTGTCACATATGTTTGTTCTACTAAGTGCTGAAGATGGAAGCAGATAGCTTGTAGGGTGACTGTTCTGGTGATTCCCAGCACAGCCATGGGACAAGCTGATGGAAGTCGATTTTGTAAAGCTGCTAAAATAGATTCAATTTAGTTAACTAGTTTGATCACCAAAATACATATTTCATGTTCCATAGCACAAATCCTGGTTTTGAAACTCATTAATCAATATGCTGTGTATTCTTCATTGTGCCTATACCACCAGCCTGCAGTACATTGAACCCATTACCTTGAAACTCTTGCTCTTCAGTGTGAGGAAATAGCAGCAGCCATGTGTAAGTGTGTGGAGGGGCTGATAGTGATGTCTACAATTTAAGGGATTTTTTTTTGCCTTTTGTATTTTTAACTGTCACCATACCTAGCTTTTTATAATGTTCTCTGGTGTTGCTTTAATGCCTATCCACTCCCCTAGTTACAGTAGGCCTTGGCTTCTTTCTACTTCTGTGGCATCATGTTTTGTTTCTCTGATTCACCTTAATTGCTTTAAATCTTTTCTAGGGGGAAAATGCCTGATTTAGCTGGCAGATTATTTGCTTATTTTGTACTTTGAAACTGAATGCTGTGAGCAAGCATAGTTTTAATAAAAGAAGAAGAAGAAAAAGTTAGATATTCTTTTTTTCCACCAAGCTGTTGCTGATGGCTGCTTCTAGAGTATGTCATAGATCAATTGCCTTGCTATAATGAAAGGGACTAGAGTGCTATGGTAGAACAGTATCTCTATTAAGCTGTTAAAGTATTTCATATCTAATGTGTCAGCCAAACTTGAACTAGGAAAGCTGCAAAATATGAGGGTAGAACAAGATAACAGTGCAAATTACTTGTTCTCAGTAGCTTTTCTTCTGTAACTCCTCCCCCTCCATTTTCTGGAATGTCTTCTATGATTTTATCTTTGACTTGCAAACTACAGTACTGATGCTAGTTTTTCTTCTACTGAGTTTGTGAGATTACTGCCACTGACTAAACAGCTCAGTTCAATCAAAGGTGCATTTCTAAAAAAGATCCATCAAACTGGATGGCATTTTAAAACACTTCCCAATTCAGCCTAAGCAACAGTGGACAACACGTTAGCCATCATGCTGATGGTGCTAGATACAGAATTATTTTGCCACTGTGTTTAAAATGCCTTGCTGCTCCATGGTAGGATGAAGAACAGGACTTTTAGTATGTAGTTACGCCCTATGTTGTCATTTAATGCCATGGATTACTGCTACTTCTTCACATCTGCACAGAAACTAGTATACAAAGCTGTACTTCAAGCAAGTCACTGAAATAATGTGAAGAAACCAATCTTTCAGCCATACCAATCCTGCAGTTTGTATCACTCCAGTGATCTTGTGTCCAGCGCCTTGTACTGTGCTGCTGAAGTTGTCAACCTAGAGGGTAACCAGAGAAACAGCTAAGAAAGGCAGAGGGAGGGGCAGGAATTTTTAAACCAACTTTGCTTTTGAAGCAATCAGTGAGCTGAGACTGTAAGTGAGCTTTAGGTCCATGAGGGTGATAAACCAGCACAGTTTATCACTTACATGTTACTGTTGGGTCATGTACTATGGCATAAGAGCAATTATGGGGTTCCTGTTGCCTCACAGGGCAACCTCTCATTTTCTACCCATTATAAAATAACATCCACAGTTTTCCTGAAAGTCAAAGGATTTTATGAATGCTGATACTCTGTAATTATTCTTGTACAGTTTTGTTACCCATCTCTTCTCTGTACTATGAAAGTGCTCAGTGTCGTGATGCACTAAAAGCCTCTGGACTTCAGCCAAACCCTTCCTAAAGTGCTTCTTAGTTGGAAGGCTTTTGTATTTTGGCATTGGGGGATCAATAGCTGGGGGATTATGGCAGGCCTGTATGTTCCCCAAACTGCTCACAGGGACATGTTTGGCAGTGGAGAGTGACCATCAAGTGGCCCTTGGCTAAGTCTGTAGGGTTTGAGTGGACCTGCAGGGTTTTATCCTCTCATGGAAGCCTCAGGTTAATTTACTGCAGTAAACAGAGAAATGGTATTATGGTTGTGAGGCAGGTGTGCCAGCATGAATCAAAAGTAAGCTTGAAGACTGAACTTTTAATTAACATCAAACCTACATTCATGTTTTTCTCTTTTCTGCTTTTGTCCAGGGGCTGTAGAGATGCCAGCTGAGCCCTGGGTGAAGTTTCCTGCAGTGTTGAGTGCCTTTTCATTTCCACTGGGGGGTAAAGCTTTGCACGGTCACTGTTTTGGCTGAGGATTACCAAAAGGCAGAGGTCTATAGCCATGCTCCTCCTGTAGTCTTCAGGATGTTACAAGTTCCAGGAGGCTTTTTCTCTGCGTTGTGTTTCCAGAGCAACATCAAACAAGTGGAATGAGGGACCAGATATTCTACTACCATTTTTCTGAAACATAGAATCATAGAACTGTCAGAGTTGGAAGGGACCTTAAAGATCACCTAGTTCCAACCCCCCTGCCTGGGAGGGACACCTTCCACTAGATCAGGTTGCCCAGAGCCCCAGATTAAGCTAAGTAAAATGTTTCAAATACTTGTCCAAAAGAAGATTTAGAGATTAGAAAGTGGCAATTTAAAAGAGAAAGGCATACCATAAAGTGTGCAGTATCAAATAAGATTTTACTCCTGTCATTCAAGACTTCTGTAGAACAGGAACAGAATAGAGTTTGCCTCAAACATCTTGAATTTATCTCCTCATAAAGTAAAAATGTTCTTTTTGTACTTTCTATTGTGAACTTTGTTGTTGGTTTTAACCAAAATGCTCAATGGAACTCACACACACAGCATGGGTCTTCTGAAGTAAGCGCTAAAAGCCGAGGGTGAGGCAGGCCCGCTCCCTGCTTGCGCTGCAGGCTGCCTCCGATCCTTTTTCGCCGCCCCGCAGGCCCCGCGCTGTGCCCCGAGCCCCGGTGCCTTCTCCCCTGGTGCCGCCTGGCGGCCGATGGCTGAATGGCAGGCGGAACGGCGCCGCCGGCGCCTCTGTTTCCGGCGGAGCTGCGGGAGAAGGCACCGGGGCGGTGAGGTTCGGCTGGACCATGGCGACGCGTTGGGTTACTCGCTGCATGCGGGACGGGCGGTTGGGTCGACGTAAGTGGCAGTGAGCCGAGCCGAGCCGAGCGAGGCCGGGCGCGGCAGAGCGCCGGGAAGACGCGGGGCCGGGCCGGCTTTGGGCTCATCCTCTGCTGGTGCTTTGAGGGACCCGGCCTGGGGCGGCAGGGCCTCGCGGGCGGGAGGCTTTGCTGACCGCATTCCCTGCGCAGAGGCGAAGCCGCGGGTCCGGTGTTGCAGGGCAGTCTGCAGCAGTCTATTTGAGGGAAGGGCCTTTGCAGCCAGAAAGCATTATTAAGTATTCGTTGCTTCAGTTTTCTACTATGACTTCGTGCAGGCATTGCAAGGACCAAGAATGGGTGGGCAGTGAGAGCTGCAGAAGTGCTTACCTTATGCATATTGGGATACACACTTAGGTTAGAAGTGCAGAGGCATGTCGTCCTGTCTTTAGAGAAGAACATAAAGAGGCTTTGAAAACTCCTTATTTTAGATTATTTCTTTTACCAGGGTTTGTCTCCACACCAGCTGTTTCTCGACTGACATCAGATGAACTGATCCAGATGCGTAATGAGCTCTTCACTAAAGAGAAGGAGAGACAGTTGTCTCTTCATCCACGAATTGAGAAAATTGAAGTAAAATACATTGGGAAATCACACCCTGGCACTGTGTTTGTAATGAACAAAGCTTTGTCTACTCCATACAATTGTGCCATGCGTAAGTGAATGGACTCTTAAACTAACAGTGTGTCACTGATGATGAAAATTATGCAGCCAGTTGAAGTACTCGTCATCTCAATTTGAAATGATGTTACTGATATTTTGATGACCAAGATAACAGACATACATCTGGAATATTTGTGTTTGGTAAATTTAAAATACATAAGCGTAAGCAGATGATTTTTGGAGGCTGTTTTAACAGCTCATCCTTCCAAGTCATTTATGAAAGTGAAACTTGGAAATTTGTTGTTACAAATGCTGGAATTTAAACTGCTGACTCTGAGAAATAATTGTGTTATACTTCTTTTACTTTCTTTAGACCTAAGTGAATGGCATTGCAAGAAATCTGTTCTAGCTCTTGTGGATGGTGAAATCTGGGATATGTACAGACCCTTGACCAAATCATGTGAAATTCAGTTCCTTACTTTCAAAGATGAAGATCCAGGGGAAGTAAACAAGGTAAATCCTAGATTATGACCTGTTGATTCTGTTTCATTCAGTTAGTTCCATGTCCATCTGCTTTCTTGATCTTTGTTGTTGTGAAAGTTCAGATATTTTTAGTAGTTGGTTGGCACATCTTGGTTGCCATCAGCTGGGCCAGGATGTGGGTTAGGTGATGTGTGTGTGTGCTGCATCCCTTTCAACCTGTATTGTTGTATTATTCTATGATTTCAGATTTATGTATCTCCAGAGAAACATCTGGCTTGCATCTGAAATGCAGTTGTGATTTTTACTTTTTTGATTGATTCTGTGTGAAGAGTCATCTCCAAATAGAGTTTTAAATACTAGAGAAAGGAATGCTTGAGTTGAGAGCTAGGTTTGTGCATTGTTCAGTTGAATGTTGGTATTCTTTTGGAATGAAGAGCTGATATTCATCTAGTATGGGTTGTTAGCTTCCAGGTAATAAACCTGTGCTTTGAAATTCTCTTTCTAGGCCTACTGGCGTTCCTGTGCCATGCTCATGGCGTGTGTGCTAAAGCGGGCCTTCAAAGATGAGTACTCAGTGAACCTGATCAAAGCTCCAGAAGTGCCAGGTGATGAAAGTGTTTCATATTGGCTTGTCTTTTGCTCTTTTCTTAAGAGAGTGTCTAATAGTGTTGCCAAACAAACAGAGGCTCCTTTTCCAGTGGTTGTAAGTACTTAGCACTGTCATGTGTATTATGTGCTGTTGTTGTAGCCTTTATTTTGTAGTAATCACACTGAAAACCATTCTGTTGTCAAAGTACAGAAAATCGATCTCTGTAGCAACTGTGTTTCAGACTACTTAGGATTTCATAGTTTTTTTTTTTCTTTCAATGTTAGATGCAGTTTTGGGAAGCAGTATAACTTTTCTGTCTTTATTGGGGCTGTACTATACTGACATTGCATTAGAGCTCATTTCAAATAGCTTTCTCATTCAGTGAAATGAAAAAATGATACAGATTTAATCTGTCATTTGTATAATCACAACTGGAAACTTATAGTGGATTTGAGATCATTCTGGTTTTCTTCTCAGTCATTTTGATACATATAGAACATCATATTGTGATAGTGAAATATGTACTTTGTTACAAAGATGAGTGATTTTCTCTGTGTAATTGGAATTGCAGTGATCTCTGGAGCTTTCTGTTATGATGTAATTTTGGACAGTAGACTGGATGACTGGAAACCAACAAACGTAAGCACAATAACTTCTTGCCCAAAATGTTAAATAATGTGCATGCTTGTCCAGTTGTTCTTTTTCAATGGGGTAGAGGAGTCAGTAAAGTTTTTTGTGGTTTTTTTTTTTAATGGTTTTGTTTGTTTGTTTTGTTTTTTCTTTTTGTCAGATATTGTTTTTCTAGGTCAGGAGTACTCTTTAGAAACTGATCTCCACATTTACCACATACTGGCTCTCATTGCAGAGTGCTCTCAGAGCACACAGACTGGGTTCATGTCAGATGAAATTAAGCCTTGTGCTGTCCTCCAGATACTTACAGGTTTTAAGTCTGTGGTGCTAGAGTAAGTTCTAGTCTGAAATACAATTCCAAAACTGGTTATGTGGGTCTTGGGACCTCAGTACTGCCTTTGCTACTATACAGGTCTGCTCCTACTCGCCTGGTCTTGCCTAGTAGTGTAGATGCAACCATAGTCTGTGTGAGTAGAGTGCTCTGAAAATAGAAAGGTGTATAATGTGTATTTTCACCTAGTGATTTACAGCATAGTCAGGTTACTGTTGTAAAAGAATTGGGACCATATTCAGCTCAAGTGCTCCTTAATAGCTTACTTCTATTTCATACTCTTCAGTAAATCTAATAATCTAAAATCTCTAAATCTCATAGTCTTAGCTGGAGGAGCTGGTGTGTTCATAAATGTTTTACTCAGCTGTTGCCTATTGTTGTTCTTATGCACCAGTATCAGCAGACCTGTGTGTGGCTAATGCAGCAGTTTTGGTATAATGCAGAGTTTTTCTTCAGTATGACTTTGTGGTCAAAGTAACTTTGTTTAAAATTTTTTTTTACATGACATTATAAATGTGATTTTTTTCCTTACAAGTTTCTTACTTATCAGTAAATCTAGGTAGACAGGGCTTTGGGTTGTGGACCAGAGTGATCAATTTCTATTTATTAATTATTCAGTACTTTTTTCCCCCCGTTAATTTACATCACAATAGAGGTCATTTATAAGTGGAATCAACAACTTTGGAAAACAAGATAAACAGATGAACATTTAACAGTAGCAAGATTGTATGTGTCTGGATCATGTTGAGAAAAACAGAGAAGTTTAATAAGTATATATTGTTTCTGATGGAAAAATGCCTATTGATTTCAATCAGTCTATTTAAACAGTCATGATATGTAGAAATCTGTTGCTGATAAATAGCGAGTTACAGTCCTACAGTGATATTCTTAGTGTTTAGGGTTTGTAGTAGATGATCCTTGTTGTCTTGACTAATAGTTAGTGTTCCCTATGCATTATGTGTTCACTACAGCTGTGAAACAGTGGTAACAGTTTTATCTATCAACTGATTTTTAGGACAACTTCCGTTCCCTCACAAGGGATGCTGGGAAGCTAATTCATAAGGACCTGCCGTTTGAATCACTGCATGTCGAAGCAAAGGTAGCGCGTGAAATGTTTCAGCATAACAAGTAAGTGTCTGAATTTGCATTTCTCTTAAGAAAGCAATGAAATAGAAATTAATTTAAATATCTGCTTGCTTTTGTAAATCTAAAAGATGTGACAGGTGAAGTAAGAAGGTACTCCCACGGCTCTGAATGAACATGCCTTCATTCTCTTTGTCACACTACCTTATTTCATCTTTAATCCTCTCTCCAGCAGCCAACACCAACCACCTTTACTGGATGTAGTTTTGTGACTGTAGACTTTCTTGTTTAACACTGGTGGTTAGACTTGGTGTGCTAGTTACTCTCAGCCTTTTCTGAAAAACTTCTATATTCAAAGAAATGTAGATTTTTTTTTTTTTTGTATCTTGGTATCTTTAGTGAACATTTGATGAAATGCAGTTTTTCTGATCTGCAGGGGGAAAATAGGTAAAATACTCTGCTATAAAAGAAGGCTTGTTCAAAACACTGACCACCTTCACTGAAAAGACACTTAAGCAGTGTGCTGGCAAAAAAAATTCTCTAATCCATAGCTTTTTGGCAGTTGGAGAGACGTGGATGGGGAATGATAAATGAGTTATACATTTATGAACCACAATAGAAGTGTGCTAAAACTAACACTGCAAAAGTAGCTGTTTTTTAGCTCAATAATGAAGATGTACTAATGTGACATATGGACTAGCATCTTTTCACAGTGTTGGCTGGCAAGCATTCACAACATGTAGGAGCTGACTTGATTAGAGCTGTAGACATTGTATGTGTATTTGTGTGTGTAGAAGAGCAGAGAACACTTTATTTTCTGACAGATGACCAGCTGTTGAGGACCACACATTATATAAAATCAGTTTAGATGATCTGATATGTCTTCTAGTCTTACATGTGACTTGAAGAACTCTCATTTTTATTTGAAGTAGTAGAGTCATTTTCTATTTCTCACTAAAACTCTACTGAGACACCCTGGCCCTCCTATAACATGTACATAGAATAGAATAGAACAGATTAGAACTATTTCAGTTGGAAGGGACCTACAAGGACAATGTAGTCCAACTCCCTGACCAGTTCAGGGCTGACCAAAAGGTAAAGCATGTCATTAAGGGCACTGTCCAAATGCCTCTTAAACGCTGACAGGCTTGGGGCATTGACCACCTCTCTAGAAATTCTCTTCCAGGGTTTGACCACCCTTTTAGTAAAGAAATACTTCCTCATGTCCAGTCTAAACCTCCCCTTGTTCTGTTTTGAGCCAGTCTCACATGTTCAGTGGATCCCAGGAAGAAGAGAATAGCACCTCCCTCTCCACACTTTCCCTCTTCAGTGAGCTGTGGAGAGTAATGAGGTCACCCCTCAGCCTCCTTTTCTCCAAACTAGACAAGTCAGAAGTCCATAGCCCCTCTTCCTATGACATTCCTTTCAGCCCTCTCTTTCAAAGCTCACATAAATATGAGCATGATTTTTAAGAATCATTTTAAATTGAACTCTTGAGTATGCTTATAAGAACTAAGTGTTAAAGGTGAAGATTTTTTTAATCTGTTTTTTGTCTTGTTCAGATACAAAATGGAGATGATAGAACAGAAGGCTTCTCAGAATATGGAAGGAACTGTAATGTTACATAGGTGAGTAAAACAAAACTCATTCTGTAGTGACTGAAAGATTTGATTGTATTGGAAGTACTCTCTACAAGTCAGAAGATTAAGTTAGTTGTGGTTTTCAATTTAGAAAGCACTTGTTTTCATTGCTGTCTGTAGTCTGTCTTGTTTGGGTGATTATTTATTTACTGTTTGTTTTGCTGACACAACCATTGTTTTGTGATACTTGGCACTTGTTGGATCTCCCTACATTTCTGTTTCTTGTTATGTTAAAGGTGGTAAGTGTCAGAGAAGTCTTACTGCTTTAAATTCATTTGCATAAAATCTAAACAAACCTTTGGAGCTTGACAGGTTAAATAAAATACAAACCAAATACTTGTTTGAAAATGAGATTTAGCTTTGTATAGTGGATTTTCTTCCAAAGTTGTTAAGAACTTCCTAACTGGCAAGCTACTGCCTGGTTGTGGTGGAGATGAGACTGGAGCTGGCTGGACATGTGTAACGTGTCAGAGTTCTTAGGCTGGAGCCAGGAAGCTTGTATCTCAGGCATATAACAGAATTTGTGACTAGCTTAGGCTAGTGTAGGATATGCAGTTTTCTAGATGTCTGAATTGTTCTGCATTTGATTTTGGAGTCCACATCTCTCTAAAGAAACAGAAGTCTTTGCAGTGATGGTTGAAATTTTAGAGCAATATTGTGTCTTGTTCATCTTTCCTCCCATTCTCTAGTTTGCTCAGTAAGAGGGAAAATGAGCATGCCTATTGATTTCTGGGAGAAGTTTGTTCTGAATGTTTTTTTGCTATACATCTTTTTGTCTCTTCCTTTTCTTAATTGATTTGCAGCTTTCCAAGACATGAAAGGGAAATAACCTGTGCAGGTTGTAAACAAGGCACTGTAGAAAATGTGTGATCTTGGAGACATATTTTTCTGGTGAATGAGAGATTTATTCCACTTTTAATGGCTTCAAAGGTTTGTTAAAACTAGGATCATCTTTCTAGACTTGAGGTTTAAATATCATAAATTCATTTTAGGAAATTGGGTGACCTGTACTTTTGCTTCAGGAAAACCAGAAACGCTGAACTGGGAATTTGTTTAGATTTGGTTTGGAATTTGTGTGGATTGCCTTTCATCTGTTCTGTAGATAGGAATTTACTAATCAAAACCAAAGAGACTTGCACTTTTCTCTGAATATGTTTGACATAGAGGGTTTTTTTTTTCCTCCCATCAGGTTTGGTGACTTTGTAGATATTAGTGAAGGTCCTCATATTCCACGGACAAGTTTCTGTTTTCAGTATGAGATAACGGCAGCCCATAATCTTCAGGCTAACCAATCTGAGTTGATAAGGAGGTTCCAGGGTGTGTCCCTGCCAGTCCATCTGAAGGTAACTAAACTATTTTGTACAGGCTTTCCTTCTTTAAGTTGGCCCAAAGAGGTTATGGAGTCTCTTTCTCTGGAGATTTTCAGCGCTCGCCTGGACACGTTCCCATGCAACCTGATCTGGACAAACCTGCTCCAGAGATCCCTTCCAACCTCTACCATTCTGTGATTCAGGAAAGACCAGAACTTTAAATTTATAGTCATGATAGAGGATACCATTTCAAAGTCCTCCATGATACCAAAGTAAATCTGAACAATAATGAAAAAAGTCAGTTGTAAACAAAGACTTTGCAGAACAAACTATGGGTGGAGGCAGGGGTCTTTCTTCCTGTTTCTATTGACTTCCATGATTTTGATCTGTGGTCCTGTGGTCTAGCACTTGTGCTATTGTCTCATCTGGGGAAGTTTTCAAGGGAAAAGTGGGCACTGGGTTCCTCACCTCATCTCTGTGTACCCTTCCTCATGTAATTTCCATTTTTTCCTGTTACCCCCTCAATCATTCCACACAATGAATGGGTATGAGCAGGAGACATTTATTGAAGTCCCCCAAAGGAATATGGGCAAATTAAGACACCGATCTCTTAAGCTGTAATGTCTGAATTGTGGATTGTTAGGGTTTTGTGCCATCATTTCTATGTGCTTCTCAGAATCTGTTCTATGAGAAGATGGTTTATTAGGGCTTTTTTGGCCTCCAGTAACATAATTTACGCCATTTAATGCAGGCTCACCACACTGTGTGGCACAAACTGCTGGAAAGATCGAAGAGGCTGGTAAGTCTCATTAGAGGTGAAGTACAGCTTGCCAGATGTAAAGATATCTTGTGATAGAGTAGAATTTGAATCATTAGAGGTGGGTAATGTCTTCAAGAACATATCTTTAGGAATGGAAATGTTCAGAGGTGAAGAAAAGTCAGATGCATGTGAAATATCTAAGCTGTTGTTAAATATCACTTTGAACTATATTAATGTTTTTCAAGTTCATCTCTGAATTGCTGTTAGTCTCATGTGTCTGTAAAATGGAAAATGATTTTTTCTTGTTTTAATTGTGAACATGAAAGAAGAAGAATAAAAATTGGAATAATGTATTTCTGTTTACCTAGATGTTACAGACAAGCATGTTTCTTACAAGTAAATGCAAGGACAAAAACTAATACCACTGGGTGAACCCGGGTGGAAATTACTTGGTGGGGGGGTAAAAGGGAATGCTGTTGCAGTAAGCTGCATGAATGCACTAGTTTGAGTGGGTTTTTTCTCCTGTTTAAAACCTACAGGGAAAATAAGAGATTCTTGCAAACATACTTGTGTTAAACAACCAGTGTTTCAAGGCTGAAATATACTTATCCAAGAAGAGCTTTGCAATGACTGAATAAATGCAAAAGGCAAGATTTTAGTGTAGATAAATAGAACTGTGAAAAACCATAAGCCACATATAACCAGAAACTCATTTTCAAGGCACATACTAAAACATAGGAAATATTCATAAAAATTAAACAGATGTTTTTGAGTCTTCAGATCAAATATTTTACTTATTTGTGTAGCAATAGAGAGAGAAAAAATGCCATATAACTACTGAAATTGTTAGCCATGGATGTGGTCAGAGCCAAATCCATTATATTCTTCTGTGAAATTAGTTTGAAGATGCTTTGTCATTCACATTGTTTGATTTTGGAGACAATAATTGCCTTCGTAGGCTGTCCTTTCTTGTTGTGGTGACAGTATGAGGGGAGGATTTCCAGCATCAAGGAGAATTACATCATGTCTAAAAATGTAACAGAATTGCTGTGTTTCTGCAGGTCACTGAAGAAAAATATTTGGAAGCAGCAGCAGAACATCATGAGGCAAAAGGTGGAAGTGAAGAAGGAAAAACTGCATCAATTTAATTAACTTTAACCTCTAAATGTACATAATAAACTTGTGTATTTTTACATGACTGACTTGTGCTGCATATAAAAAAAGTCTTGGCTGATTCCTTTGAATTCTGTGGACCTAAATCACAGATAGGTAGAAAGCTAGTAGAGACTCTTCAGGCCACTTGAATGTCACTTTAAACAAGCCAAAGGGAGGAAGAAGAGGTGATGTTTTATTTGCAGTAACGCATCTTGCAAGTTACCCTTGTTCTTATCTTGACAACAATTGTGTGCCCACATGTTGTCCTCTGTTGGCCTACAGACTGTAGTTGAACTGGCAACTGGAAAGACCATCCCTGTTGTTTTGATATAATTTCAAGACCCCTTGTTGGGTCTTCCATGACAAAACTATTTCTAACTTCTGACCTGATGTGTTTGCTTGTTGCTAGAACTTCCTGATGAAATCACAGTGTTCTCTGCCTACTGCAATAGAAAGTTGAGACATAGTATCTTAAAAAAAACAACCAAACAAACAAACAAAAAAAAAGGAAAAAAAGTGTTTTCAGAGGTCCATGAAGGGTTACAAAAGATTATTATTTTACTTGATCTGATTTCTTGTCAGAATTGACATTAGATAAATAGACTGTTGTTTGCATTTCAGAAGACAACTGTGTAGTTGTCATTGCTTTACTTACACAAAAATAGCAATATAAACTGAAAAGCTGTTTAACATTTTCTGCTGTACAAGTGTAGTTAAAGATAATTTCCCAGTGTAGTACCAGGAATGTGGTCTGTAACTTGCATGCTCAGTGTAATAAGACTTATTATGCATTTTAGTTCTTTGCTATTTAAATGTGGTGACTTCAGTTAAATTTCATAAGGGATTTCTTATTAGATGATATTCTCTGACATTTTTTATTTTCTTCCCTAGCTCATTAGGGCTGTTCTCACTATACTAGAAGAGATTTTTGTTACTTTTTGAAGTGCAAATATTTTCTCTGAATTTTATCCCAATTACTGTTTTTACCATTAACTGCACCACTTAGTTTCTTACCAATTGACACTATAGTTTTGTAAGAGCAGGGTTGACAGTTCAGTAAACCACACTGAGGTAAGGAAATTTTGCTTAGATTAATCAAACTAAAAAAGTAAGTAAGTAAATGCTGAATGTGTCAGAGCACAGAAGAAATGCAAGTGGTAGAAGCTTTTGGTGAAATTGCAGAAATCTGCTGAAGGTATGTGTTAAAATATGTTTGCCTCTATGCATTTTTGTGCTTAGCTGGAATTTCATGTTTCAGATATTTTCTGGGGTTTTGTTGTTTGGTTTTCTTCTGTTTTGGTTTTGTTGTTGGTGGGATTTTTTTGGGACTGGGGAGGGAACCCAACTTGTATAGTGTGCAATGTAAGAAACGGTTTGCAAGGTGTGTGGCAGGCTGAAAAGTCTGGAGAAGGAATTTTCCTTTCCTGACCTTTCCTGGGTCTAATACAAGGGGTGGAGGACTGGCCAGGGAATTTACAGCAGAGGCTTGAGAACCAGAAGAGCTCCTGCCACTAGGTGGGAGGAGTGGCTTGGGGAAGAGAGGTGCTGCTGTCGGCAGGAGAGGAGGGATCCGAGTGAATCGCCATGGAAGGGACTTTTCCAAGTGCAGAACTACATTACTGAAAATGCTGTTGAGGTCACACGAAGGTCACATGAGATTAAACTTTTTCTCCCCATCCCTAGAAGTCTGTGCATAAAAAGGTGGAAGCACAAATTTTTGCAGAACTTGGGTGCTAGCTCACATTTTGGTTTACCTGGGCTCCAGGTGGCAGGTCTCCCTGTGGAAGAAATGCAGCTGGAGGATGTCTTTGAAAAGCACCAGGATTCTCACAGAGGACAGTAGCAGTTACAAGTGAACTGTGTAATAGGAGGTAGTGTCCACTTCTTTTTTACCACCAATATGGTAGTGGCAGCACTTTTTGAGTTAGTTGCAGATTTAATTCCCTATTCTGCCAGATGGATTCAGAGCTGCACTTGCAGGGGGTAACATCTGTAGATTTTTTGCAAGGTGTGGATCTTAAGGTACTTTGAGTACCCCTTACCCAATCTCTATGAAGTGATGCCACTACCAGAAAAAAAATCCTGAACATTTATTGGACAAACAGGAGAACAAGTGGAAACAGTGCTTGTGGCAACCACAGAGTGACAGGTGTTAAGAGGCAGTTTTTATTCTCTCCGTTTGGTAAAAGAAGTGCAAGTTTCCCAGAGAAGTTGCAAATGCCCCCTCCTTGGAAGTGTTCAGAACAAGGCTGAGTATGGCTTTGAGCAACGTGATCTAGTTTCTCTCTTGCATATACTAAAATTCTGTAGAAATGAATAGAATGCACAGTTAGACAGGCTAAAAGTTTATTGCAGCATTTTCCTTTCCCAAATCAAATAGTTAAATGTTTGTGTGGGAAGTAAAGCCAGAAGAGCTGAAAAACAATAAAACAAAATAAAAAGAAGGTGGTTCTACTCAAAATGTCATCCCAGTAAGGACTTACTGATACACAAAGCTGCTTTCTTCCCTGCTTTTTCCAGCGACACTAAACCTAGCTAACATTCTATTGAGCGTGCAAGCATGTATGCAGAACAACTTGTCTTTTTACATGAGGATCCAAGGTTTTCCCAGCATAGCATTGATGGATTCACGATTTCTGTTCTCCTCCCACAGCAGCAGTTTGTTCCATGTGAATTCTGGTAAGAGGCATGGTACAGTGTTAATGCTAATATGTAGGAGTCAGTCAGAGGTAAAAACCCCTATCACGATTAGCATTAACAACATACAGCCTACAGAAGAAACTCCAGAGTCTAGAGTATGAGACATAAAGAACTGAAACCACTGATTTTTTCCCTTTCATATACCTAAAACAAACAAACAAAATCAACAAAACCAAAGACAAAAAGCAGACAAATGAATGTAAAAGAATTATGTCAGAGAAAGGACAGACATCAAAGGGAAAGGGCTTGTAGGTAGTTAAATACACAGGAACCACCTGTTGTACATTTAAAAACAGTCAAACCTGCAATTGTTTTGGTCACTTCTATAAGGGAACTAAAGCAAGTTCACTATTCTTCTCTGAAGGACTTCCATCATTCTGCTTACTGCATTTTTTTGTGCTTCTTTGCTTGCATCGAGCAGAAGGAATAGAGATTGTAGCACAATCTTGCCTAATGTTGTATCCCTTTGTATATCAGTTATGAAGACATCTAGTGTCAGCCAAGTTCCTCAAAATGTTAAGAACTCAAGCTAAACAAAATCAAAAATTACTTGGGTTTGTTAATACTTAAGTAAGACAAAATGCCTATCAGGAGAGCTGACTGTTAACAGGGCTAAGAAGTAATCATAGTTTCATCAGCATGCAGTGTTTGTGACCCAGCAACAAATATTCCTTTGGATTCTGGAAGAAATGAATGCAGAGCAGAAAGAAATCCTGTTGGACAGATTTAGTTGCTGGTCTAGGATCCATATACAGGGCTCCTACACCTTTGTTCCAGTAGGCTAGAAAGAGATTAATGATTACAAGTGTCTGTGTTGAACAGTACACTCTTTGCTAATTGCTTCTTAATATTAGCCAGTCATTGGTGCTTTGACCATAAAATTAATAAGTGCTGAATTTTTTTGACCAGTTGAACATTTCTTTTTACTTCTTTTAGCCTATTGTGAGCTTTCTCTTGAAAACTAACAAGAAAAACAGTTTTAGAAATCAGTAATTCTATAATATATTCAAAAAATCTGCAAAGAAATTAAGTAATGAAGCAGAAATGCACTCAGTAGTAGAAGGAAGCTTAGAGAATCCTCACTGTATATCCAATTATCTGAACATGTTATTTGCAATTTTCAGTTACTTACATCAGTAATAAGGATGGAAAGGTTGAGACAGTCATTCCAAGCTGGTTTAAAAAGGCCTAAGTAATGCCCAGTTAGTTCTCTGCTAAGTATGTCTTGATTGAAATATATTTTCCTTTCTCCATCTTTCTAAAATAAAGAATCAGCTCCAGGGCAGAGTTCAGAAATGATTAAATCTTGTTTGCTTTCTGTTTGGTCTCCCAGTAACCACCTTTAAAAAAACCATTCACTGCTCTTTAAGAAAAAGGTAACAAGAGAAACCAATAGGGGAAATGAGCCATTATATAGAAGAGACAATGGCAGAGGTATTTTCTGTATGTAAATTTAAAGAAACTTATGTACTTTTATAACTTCCCTACTCCTACTAACACATGTTTTAAGAGGAAGTTAAAATGTCATAGTAAGACAGTGATCTAATTTAGAGATTTTAGGGAAATCACCTTTCACTTTGTGCCACTCTAAATGAAACCAGTCAAGTACATGGCTGTGATATGTATGTAGCAAACAAAAATTCCAAGATGAATATAAAATTTTAGTAGGCAGAAAAAAGTGGTTTAGAAGTTTCCAGACCTCAGATTTGAAATGATGATTCAGAGCTCTGCTGAGTGTTCAGGCTGAACTCCTACTGAAGTCAGACACTGAGACCTGTGGTGTAACATTTGCATTTGTAGGCAATGAAGTGAACAGTTTCAAAACCTATACCTCAATACTCCTAAATGTTATGAAGTGTGCATATGCAATATGTGTGTGGAGGGTAAAAGGTGCAGGTCAGGGGAGGAAGACAAGAGATGCAAGTTAAGGTTTTATTTGATTTTATTTTGGAAGAAAGCAAAAAAACGAATTCTGTCAAGAAAAGACTTTTGTCTTATCTGATTTCCTTGTGGCTTGAACCCACTTTGATCAGGGATATAGATTTGATGTCTTTCAGAGATGCCATCCACCCTAAACTATTCTCTGATTTAATTATTGCACTTTTAATGTCTCTTAGTTCCTTCTCTAAAGAAGCTGAAAGAGTACTTGCATGTGCTTACTTCCAGTGTTATTGTTTAGCCATAAGGGAAGTAAAAGAGTTCAGGAAGCATTTCTTCTCTGCAGCTTTTACTCCAGAGCCAGCCCTTCTAGGCAAAAGTGGGTAAGTGTGTAGCCATAATCACAGACAAGGCTTTGTCTTTGGTGCTTTTCTCCTCCCATGATCTTGGATTTATGTAATGGGATAGTTTTACCTAGCATTTTAATTTTGTGTTTAAAAGCTGATAGCATCTCCAGTGCTGCAAAATATTTTGCTTCTGTGTACTACAGACAAAAAAAGAATCATGCTTTATCAGGAAGTGGTAAGAAATGATGTGTTTCCTCTTGCTGAACCTTTGTAACAGCCTTTTATACAGCTGTCAGATTTCCATTACATGAACTGATACATACATTGCTGCCTGTCTTCTCACACAGCTCTGAAAATGTGGCCTTGGCACCAGTGGAAATGATGACCATCTATCTACTCGTGCTTAAATATAGTAAAATGAACCCCTCTATTATTTCTCTTGCAGCACTAAAAAAAATAAAAAGTTTATAAGATGTGGTGTGATTTCCCTCTTCCTCTCTCCAACACTCTTCCTTCTGTCACCTATCTTATCTGCTGATCTCTGGTCACCAGGCCCCATTCACTCATCTGCTTTTTCTGTTCTTTCCTCTTTGTAGCAACCTCAGATCAGCATGTTTTAATTTCATTTTCAAGCTTCATGTCTGCTTTCATTGCTATTTCCTCCGTAGAAGCTGGCTGTATCAGAATTGATCTCTTAGGCTAGATACTCTGCCCTTTGATTACTTTATCCCTGTTTGACACCAGACATTCATAAAAATGTTGTTACACTTTGTGTTTTTGTGGCTGTTCTTTCTTGGTTCTCCACCCACCTCTGTGGCCACAGACTTGTCTCTATTTTTAGCCTTCATTTAATCATTGACTTTGCCTATTTGTAGAATCACAGACCCATAGAATTATTTAGGTTGGGAGAGACCTTTAAGATCATCAACTCCAATCATCAACCTACCACTCCCAAGTCACCATGTAACTATGTCCCTCAGCACCACGTCTACATGTTTTTAAATCCCTTCAGAGATGATAACTCCACTACTTCCCTGGGCAACCTGTTCCAACGCTTTACAACCCTTTTGGTGAAAAAATTTTTCTTAACATCCAGCCTAAACCTACCCATTCCTCTGAGATGTCCTTCTAGATCTCCTAGTAGCAACATTTGACTTAATGCAAACTGCAACACCTAAGTTTTCCTCCAGCGTCAATCTCTGCTTCCTCTTCATTCCAATGAATTCTTACAACTGCCTTTTCTGTCACAGAATCACAGAATGTCAGGGCTTGAAGGGACCTCAAAAGGTCATCTAGTCCAATACCCCTGCCAGAGCAGGATTCCCTAGACTATGTCACAGCAAAGCTTCTCTAACTGGGAATCGAACCCAGGCCACAGCGGTGTGAGTGCCGAATCCTAATCACTGCTGTCATTACTATGCAGAAGTGATCTATTCACCAGCCATGGTCCTTAGTGTGCTTCATGTGTGTGTGGTGGCCCAAGCTTGTCAGTGTTTAAGAGGCATTTGGGCAATGCACTTTAATAATATGCTTAACTTTTGGTCAGTCCTGAAGTGATCAGGCTGTTGGACTAAGACATTGTAACTCACTTCCAACCAAAATTACTCCTATCCTATCCTATCCTATCCTATCCCATCCTATCCTAACCTATCCACACTTTTTACTGACCACCCTCCTTCAGACAAATATCTTTTTCTCCACAGTCATTTTCTCCTATTTCAAGTACCCTCTAAAGGTCAACTTTTGCTATGAAGGTTTCAAGAAATCTGCTAGTGCTTTCTGAAGAGCCTGTGAGGCTGTTGGGATAAACTGAGAGGCTGGATGACTTAGTTTGAACTATAAGTAATACAACCAAAAGTAAAATTAGTAAATGTTGACAAGAACTTATCTGCTTTTGTACACACATATGCACATATATTTAATTTATTCTTTTTGTAATTGCCTCAGTATGTGACAATGTTTATTTTATTTTCTATTGCAGTATTCATCCAACTGACTGAGACCTTACTGAGACCTATGGCATTACTGAAAAATAAATGTTGTCTAGTAGTTTTACAGACCACAGTAATTTTACTTTGCAATCCGTCTTCCTAAGTGTGTGAGAATGGACATAATAGTCACAGTTATTTCTGTATTTGTTATATAAAAAAAATTGCTGAGGTACTTAAAAAGACTACTTAAGTGTAGGTGGTTCATTGTTCTCTAACCTAGGATATTTTTTTGGTCAGTGAAATAACTATGGTTAGTCACTTCATCCATATCATAGTCTATATTCAGATTCCCTTTAGAAGGAGCACAAGTACAAGTACAAGAATTATTTTGTTCAAATGCAACAAGTACTCATTTCCTTACCTGTACATTTTTACATAATGTATGACACCTTATGGATCTGAGTGCTCTTAGTCCTGTCAGTCTGGTTGTGATTAGTAGTCAGTTTTTCCTCTCCAATCCAAATGACCAAATTCTTATTTAACTATTGGTCAACTAATCCAAAGGCTCATGGAATAAGTTCTTAATCTTAGATACCGGCTGACAAATTTGTGTTCAGAGCAATTTTTTATAACCAAATTAGGCCATAGAGTTTTCACCAGACAGGTATTAATGCTGAGCAGAGAGCTCCTGTTTCATCAGTATGGATATGCCTTTCAAGAAAGTTATATTAAGTTCCTATATAGGTATTTTAAACTTTTTCATTTTAAAAAGAATTAAAACAAACCATAACTAAATGATGCAAGTCTATTTGGTATACTTTAAAGAAGGCACTTCTCTTTTGCTTATTTATGAAATGAGGACAAGAGCTTCTTGCGTGTCCAAAAGTACTTGTATAACCAAAATTAATTAAGTCAAACTGGTCTTGTACAGTTACTTTCCCCCACCTCAAAATATCTCTGGCGAGCTCTAGGCAAGAGAACAACTGTAGGTTATTAAACCTCTTCTAAACAGATAACTCAAACAGTAGAAATTATATTCCAAATTGCATGGTCTTTTAAACTATTTATCTCAAAACAAGGAAAAGGAGGGGTGCAGGAGCTAAAAACCAGCATGTATCTCCCATGTCCTTCTAGCTGTTTGCAGACACCTTTCTCATGTGTGCTGTCCCATCAGTTACGTAAGGCTGCTTCCAAAGGCGAATGCAAAGACAGCAAGGGAACCGGGTTTGTATTGAGCCTGGTTGTCTGGGTGTGATTCTGGTTGGATGAAAGCATATTTCCTTGAGGACGCCTGTTTGACTACTTCTGCATCTGTGTAAATGTTTGAAGTTTAGCTTTTCTTACTCTTAAGGCTTCTAAACCCTGCCCCAGGGCCCCTTCCTTGGCCTGCTCCTATCTCTTGCAGCATATGAGCTTCTCATTTAAAAAAAAGAGCACATGAAAACATAAACAAAAAAAGAGCCAAAGAACCAAACTGAGAAACCTACCTGCTATAGGGCAGTTTCTTTACACAGGGGTGCAAGCAAAACCAATGCAGCAAGAAGGCCACAGACTTCCTTTGTTCCATCTCACAGGTTAACCATGATCACTGAGCTTGTCTTATGTTTTTTTTTTCTTCTGAAGAAAGAGAAGGAGAGGGAAGGGAGAGAGAGAGAATGAGAGATAAAGCAAATGAGAAGTGAATGAAAGCAACAGAGGCAAAAGCAGTTGCCACAGAAGTCTGTTGGTCTGGCTGGTTGCCTGATAACCCTGCAGCACAAATTAGGTGAAGAAAGCCCTCTCCAAACAAATTGAGACCCTTTATAAGCTGTGAAGGTGACTCATACCTAACCGACTTGCCTTGCCTTTAGTAAATCCCCTGCTTTCCTTTTCTTAGAACACAGCTTCAAAACAACAGCAAAAAAGAAACAAAAAACCAAAAACCACAACTAAAAAAGAAAGAAAAAAAAAAGAGAGAGAAAACCCAAGGAAAACAGAAAACTCCAACCAAACTGAGGATTATTTAAAACTACACTGTGTACTTTCCTTCCCTCAGACAACTTGGCATCAGCCTTTGAATTGAGTAATAATAGTAAATGCCAAAGATTGTTTAGTAGTAACAGTGACAGTACACTTCAACAAGCTGGGGATATGTTGTGTGAGATAGAGCTCATGCCAGTATCTTCAGAGCTCTAACTGGAGAGACAATTCACTGTGGTGAGCTGTTTCTTGCTTTCCTCTGTATTACTGTCTCATCCAGAGCTGTCCTGGATCAACATTTGATATTACAACTAACCCTGGCAGATCCAGACAGAAAAAAGAAATAATCACAGATGGATAAAATTGTCCCTGTCCTCAAGAAATGTGCCTGACAGCTGTAACAGAAAGTGTTGCAAACCTCTGAAACCAGAGACAAGTTCTAGCCAATTTGAAGTGTCGATGGAAAACTGTAAACCAGTGGATTGTGGAAACCTGTTATTAAAATTACATGGCATTTTTAACATGACTGAAAGACCACTGCAAATGACTGAAAAGACAGGTTGGTCTAAATGTACAGGAGATATAAATTTATACAGATCTTAGGTTCTGAATATATTCCCAGAAAAATCCAGTTTATGTGGAATTTCCAGCAAGGAAAGGTGTGGCTGCTACCTCCTGATCTTCCTCAGACACAGAGGGTTTTATGCTGTCAAAATACTACATTTTCATTATGAATAACAGAATTTCTTTTGTCTCATGCTTTGAAAGTTCAGTGATGTTTCTAAAAAATGTTTTCACTTCAGAACTCATTAAGATGACTGAAAGACAATAGTTCTATGTGCCAAGCACCAAACCAGATGGAAATACATTCAGTCAAATTCCATTTTACATATACTGTTCTTCTCTTTGTTTTAGCTGTGTAGTTAGAAATGTCTTCATTTTCCTCATTGAGCCCAAATAAGTTTTGGGTGTTTGTCCACAAATCTGTACATACATGATTGTATCAGACCCTCATGCCTCATCAACAATATGATGCATTTTGACACCCTAGTTATAGAGACATGTTTGAAGCTATGGCTGAAGCAGTGATGTTTCTCTCACACATCCCAGGCGAAGCAGCTCTGAGAAACAGAAACAATTTTATCTCCATAGTCCCCTGCTCTTGGGCTATTGCCATCACTCATGCTGCTGGAAGAGAAGAGGGCAGTAAGCCTGGCACTGAAATACTTGGTCTTCTTCCCCTAAATGTCTATTCTTACTTGGTACTTAATGTAGGACCAAAACTTGGGGCCAACTTTGCTTGGAGTGTAAAGCCCCTGTATTCCTTCAGCCTCCCCTTTTCTAAAGGCAGTCTTGCTTCAGTTCAGTTTGACTTCAAACAAAGCCTCAATCACAAATCTTTGAGACATATCTTAAGAAAATATGGTCTGTCACAGATGGTAATTAGAGTTTAACTCTTATTAAATATTACAGAGTCCACATGGGAACTCAACTACAAATCCACAGGTGTCTTGGTTTTGGTTAGAACAGAACTATTTCTGCTCAGTGATTTTACTTTTTAGTTAAAACTCCTCTGAGAAACTGCACTTTGTGAAACTAACAGCATGTTTTCATAGACACTGCCAGCTTCTAGGTTAAGTTTCCTGTCTTCTGTGATGCTTTATGAGATATGCCTGACCAACAGAGGGCAATACATTCACACTTGCAATAGATTTTGGTCCCAAAATTATGGAAATCAAGGAAAATTTGAGCTTAGTATGACACTGTTCAGACCCATAACACTCTCTACTAATTTCAGTTGAGGTAGTGGTTAAGATAGCTACTGACATCCACCAGAGACAGAAGCAAATCACAATTAGAACTCTACAAGAAAATAAAAAATGAAAAAGGTGGGAATGACAGATTTAATTAAAACTCTTTAATGGCAGAAGTACCATCTTCAAATAGAGCTTGTTCATGGGTAACAGCAGGAGTTTAAAATACAGGTCAGTGGAAAAGCTAATAATAATCTAGAGGCAGCAAATTTCTCTTGTAATTAACTACAATTTTCTTAAGACTTTCCAGGCTCAACTTCTCCTTTTTGAAAGAAATTGTTTTATTCTTCTAATGAGTCTTTTGAGTTGAAAATTCCAAAATTGCTAAAATTAGGCTTTGCAATAAAAGCTGACTGTAAATGTTTGTTTCTTTTAATACTTAAATGGAAATTGTGACATTGATTAGACCAGATATTTTTGAACACAAGTTCCTTAAAAGGTAACATTTCAATTAGCCAAAAATTACTCTATATGGTCTATCAGCTTTTGTCACTGTGCCAAATGAAGTGCCTAAAACATAATTTGAGATGGATGTTTGAAGCTTTTTCCAACCATTTCTCCCCATTGTCCTCTATCCCTTTGCAACAGCCTCTGGCACTTCAGCTTGCACTGTCCTGGGTATTAATAACTAGTGAATTTTTTTACAGGAAACCAGATTTCTCTTGTCAGCACCAAAATTCTGTCCGAGTTACTCTTTAAGTGCCTATCACTGAAATTGTGCTGGCAAGCCATAGCAGAGCTAGAACATGATTGCTCAGATCTAGCTTCCTTTTCTGATTCGAAGCTCATAAGTCCTAGATGCAGCTTTAAGCACTGAACAGTGCCTTTACAGTCTTTCTTGTCCATGAAATGGAGATGCTAGTTTCTCAAGGTGCCATGTGAGCAAGATGTTCTGGAGGACTTACTTTCCAGTGGAACTTTTGGCCTTATCTAGTGCTAGAACCAGTACCTCAGAAGGTGGGGAGGTTTAGGAAAAGTAGATGAGTTGCTTGTGGTCCTCCTCCACTCATGTCAAAATGGACAGTGAGAAATCCAGGAGGACACACCAGAGCAATAGGCTGCACAGGCACTTGAGTCCATCTTGAAGGCTATCCTGGTGAAAAACCTGGAGATCAGGCTTTGAACATGAACTCCAGAGTCCTCAAGGCCCTGGGTGTCTAGGGAAATTTAGATAGGATTATAAATTTGTATAGTCTTATTCAAAGCTCCTGATCTCTTACAGTGTGCACATCTCTAACAGTCTAGCAAGAGGTTTCAGCAAGGAGTCAGAAATATTGATCATCTGTTGAAAATTTAGAGCTGGAGCTGATCACATGGCACAGATCTGTTACAACAACATACTGGGCTATCAAATCGAGAAGAAAAACAGATGTTTATTTTCTAGACTGAGAGAGTATGCTAATGTTTATTATGAAAAACATTATTTTGTGGCTCTTAGAAACAGTGATGTTGTAAAGAAGGGCCACTGATGAAAACACAATATCTTTTGTGGATAAAAAAATTATACAATGAATAGAAAAAATTTTCTTAAAGAAAAAAACCCTCCCCAAAACAATTGCTGTTTCCTATTGCAACTGATTTTGTTTGTTCTAAGACCTGGAAGGTTGCAAGTATGTAAATATAAATACAGCATGTAAAGAAAGGGTTAATGGATTTTATCTGCTTCTTTTATACTCACAGGAAAACTACTTAGGTCGATTTCCTGTAACATAGAGAGCTGCATCACAACATGAAACACTCAGCTGGCAGTTTTATGGCAAGAAATGGAAGGAGCTGCTCTGTGAGAATGTGCTTCAAAGAGAGTAATGTGGGTGGGGAATTTTTACAAGCTACACACAAGTTCAGAAATTTCTGAAGAAGTCAGTCCTCAATCAGTGATCTTTCTTTCTGTAAAGTACATGGGATTTTGTGTTTTTTTTCAGTGATGAACATTTCCTTCCCAGAATCCCCTTAATGACAACACTGGTTGTTTCTACAGACACACAGGATTACAAACAGAAAAAAGATTGCCTGGTAATATGGTAATAACTATCTTTATGTCACAGAAAGAGAGAGAGAAGTTGATGAAAAATTACATGTTTGGATGTCTTCTATGCTCCTAGGAAAACTGAATAATGTTATAAATATGAATCTATTAAACATATTGTTAACATGGTTATACAATTGCCTTTTCTTTTAAAATGTCAATAAGATTTATTAATTAAGACAGCAATGCAATCCTGCACCTAGAAAAGATTACAGCTGCATTTGTAATGGTGAGCTCCTCTTTTTAAAGAAGGCATGGTAACACTGAGGAGTGGATATCCTCTCAGGTGAGGAACACTTCCTCTCACAGCCAGTCCTATATTGGGTTTAGTGTTGGGTTATGCTTGCATATGTTAACTGTAGGATCTGAACCATCTCTTCCTCCTACATTTCCGGAGCTAGAGAAAAAGAAAAATAGCCTAGACCAGAACCTGACTCAACAGCTAACACATGAACAGGGAAGTAGCATTATACCTAATAAACTGACTAGCAGTGTGACAATGCAGCAGAGTATATCTGTGTCCGTGTATGTCTCAGTTCTGTGAATGATCCGTTGTACTTTTAAGGTAACTCATCAGCCCATGCGTGGCTAACACAGGCACACATGGTTGGCTCCCTGTAAAGTGAAGCTAGAGGTGAGAGTCAGCAAGTGTGATGCAGTTGGAGATCTGGGCTAATCGGGGGCTGCTCCCATTAGCTGACAGACTTTGGGTAGGTATTTGGAGTCCCAGAGAGTCTCTGACAGATAGAGGTGTTTGGAAAGCCCCTATGGCACATCCTTCCTTTGAAGTGCAAAGCCCAGCAGCCAGAGAAAGTCCAGCTTTAGCAAAAACTCTGTACATCTCTGCGTAGTGGGGAATGTGAAAACCCTCTGCAACCAAGGTTCTGCTGCCCCCAGAGCTGTTGGAGTTTTTGCTAAAACATTCTGAAAGTTTTACTTCAGTTTGGGGCAGTTCAGTCCTGCAGCAGTCCTAGTGGGAGGTAAGCAGTAGCCTGGGATCACAAGCTTCACTGATCACAGCTCATAGCAGAGAGATAAGCTGGCAGGAAACCAAGGGGAACGCTACTTATTATTTAGTGAAAGTCTTCTGAAACAGAAACGTTTCCACAAGGCTTAGGGTCATCATCAAATTGCACTATGTTGCAAGATCCTTTACCAGCTCTATGTAATGTCTTCGAGGGACCCGAAGGCAGAAGCAAAATACTAGCACATTGACTTAGAAGTGGTAAAATAGGTTTTCCTGTTTCTTCACGTTCTGCATTTTAGTAACATATTTTCAGTGTGTTTGTGTACAGCTATGAGGGCTTGCAAGCTTCCCTGAATCAAAACTAGAAGAATGATGTTACTGCAGAACTCCTGAGTCTAAATTTGCTAGGAAAATCTCCTCATATCCTAAGCCTCAGCACATAGTAGCGTTTGCAGTAGGCCTCCAGATGACTGGGTGCCATAGTGGCGCTTCTTAGAATACGAAATGTATCTATGAATGGTTTTCATGAAAGATAAGACAACATTAGCTGGAAGTTCAGTAGGTATGCAAATGAATTTATGATCCAAGAAGACATATGTGGTCACACCACACACACACAGTGTCTTATTTCCTGAGTTCCTAAAACTCCAATGACAGCTTCCTTTCTCTAGGGTGTATCTACACTGTGGCATAAAGTGAAAACCTTCATACCAAACAGGTATCAAAGAAAATGCCTGTTTCTCTGAAATGCCATCCTTATCATTTATAAAGCAGAGCCCACAACTAAGAACAATAAATGTAGCTAATATTTGCTTGCCCCCCACATATATACGATATCCTCTTTTCCAAGTGACACAGCTTCATAGAATCATTTTGGTTGGAAGAGACCTTTAAGATTATCAAATCCAACCATTAACCTAGCACTGCCAGGTCACCATTAATCCATGTCCCTCAGCACCACATCTATAGATCTTTTAAATCCCTCCAGGGATGGTGACTCCTCCACTTTCCTGGGCAGCCCGTTCCAATGCTTTACAACCCTTTCATATGCACAACTTTTAGTTTCTGAGGTGGCTCACAAAATGCATGCAGGCTCTGTTTATGCTTTCTTCACCTTCTTAACAAAGAATGCCAAACCACTGAACGTTAGGAAGCATTCCCACTTCATTTCTTAGAAGTTTTTGCTGTTCCCCTTTCTAATGAAGGCTGCCGTTATAGTCATATGTCAAGAATGATTCATATAACACAAGATAAGTTTACATATGCCTCACTTTGTGTACTTTCACTTATTCATAAACTTACACACATTTTTGTTTCAGATTTCATTTCATTCCTGTATAAGCATATGTGTTCATTTACTTACAGGAATACCATTTAACATATTGCATAGAATTGTGCATAACATTTGTTGCCTGGGCACTTGGGTGCTTTACCTTGGAAAAAAACCAGCTTGTCAAGGTAGATGTATTTCTGTCTCCTGTATGCCATGCAACAAATGGATTACTTTATCTTTTGTTTACTGCTGACTTAACTTCACTAGTTTAGGTGATTGATACTTTTATAGTAACTGCAGGTGATGGTCTACCAGGTTTCCAGACTTTTGCCAGCACAGGCTACTAGATATTTGAAAATCCCAATAATAGATGATAGGTATTGGGCAGGGTATAACCGTTTCATAAGAAAACTAGAACTGAGGAGGTTTCAATGCATGGGAAAGGGGAGCCCTTGCTTAAGACTTAATGCACATGCGAGCGAACAAGTCTTTTAGTGGAACACTTTGTTGCTGGGGATGTTCCAGGGACCATAGTTTTAATGGACTTGGGTCTATCCACAGAAGGAGGAAAATTCTGAAGTCCTTTTGGGCTTGAATGCAAGCAGGTTTAGCCCTTCAACAGGCAATTAATCTCATGCAAGATGTTCTTTCATGGTGTTGACATTAGTGTCTGTGTTAGTTACTCTGGATTCTCTGTGTGGTCTGTAAGGGGGAACACTTTTTTGGACACATTTCACCCACCCTGTTTTAGATTTCTACTGTAGATGGAGGTGATTTGTACCCTAGAAGACCTATTTATCTCCATGCCTACAAAGCAAATCAATACTTTTGTCTCAGATGCTGAGGTCTACTTATGCTAGACACTATATGTTTTTCAGATGAATCCGATTCACGGCACCCAAGGCAAGCCATAAGTAAACTGGAAAAGTACAAAGAAGTGCATGAACCTCAGCATCAGGGGCTTATATAGTTATACTAATTCAGATCCAGTACTGGTTGCCAACATTAGCAGCATAAACCCAATTGCAAAGTTTTTGTGGAGTTATTCTATAAGGGTGTATATTTGTCTTACAGAATTACCATTTCAATTTTATTTGGCTTTATTTTTAACATATGATGTTGCAGATGAATACTTGAATTTACTGTGACATGATCCAAACATGGCTGTAAGATTCCATGATTAAAAAATGATCTCAGGAGAAAACCTCTGAAATCCATTAATAAAAGTGACTAAATGGAATTTATCTATTTGCAGTTTTATTTCCAACTGGTTCAAATATATCATCTGACCAAATGTACCTGTAATGATCTCTATTTGCCAAAGACTTTAAATAAAGAGGGAGGCTGGACATTTGGCACTGTGAGGGCATTCTTGGCAGGCAGTGATTGTAACTAACTGATGAGTTTCATATTTACGGAGTGCAATGTATGAAAATTTATCTTGATCTAAAGACCAAAGCTTTCTTTGGGTAATTATATGCAGATGTCCACGTTTTGATAACCACATTTAAGTTCTTAAAGGCTTGTCATATTCAGATGATCAGTTCTGTTTAAAGGTAATAGACTGGATTTAATACCTACTTGTCCACTTCCCATAGAGAAGGGCTGACAGGGAAGGACTGCAGTCACAGCTTTGCAGAAGTACACTTTATACCCTTATTTAGATGTGCATCTAAGGATCTAAAATCACTTTCCTACCTCCTGGTAAATAGATAAGGCAAAAATTTTCAATTTAGGATTCAACCAAAAGAGGATGTCATCTGAGCAATGCTCCATAGATATCAACTTTTGCAACACTACAGGTTGGCTTGACTACACAAGATTTTGGCTACCTGGGCTTTTCTGCTATGGCAGCAAATGAGGTTCTTGCAGGATTACTGAATTAATTAGTGACCCTGGTGATATTTTATTTGAATGCCTGTATGAATACATTTGTATTATTTTGAGTGCAAGGAATACTTTTTCTTGTATTCTGAACTGTATACTCAAGTTACCCCACACCCTAGGCTCAGTGCCATGAAAGAAGTTGCTCACTTGAATGTCACCAGCACTGCACGCTCCTGAAGAATTCTGTTGCTCTCCTCTTTCAAACAGGAAATGCCTCTTAATTTGTCAGATTTTCAAAACAGGACTCTGTTTTAACCACAACATTTGCAATGTGAAACAGGGTTACTATATTCTAACTGACTTCTGAGGCATGCATATGCAGAGGGAAAAATAGAGCACTTATTTAAAAAAAGAAAGGACTTGCTTGGATTTTAGCAAAACTTGGATAGTGGGTTGACCTATCAGGACTTAGTGCAGTGAGAGAACTTTTTCTTAGAGCTCAGTGAAAATGAAATTGTTTAATTCCAGTCAATTATATTATGGTTTTACCACAAGTTTAGGATGCTCAGTTCCTCCTGGGCAGTAGGGTTCTAGGTAACTTAATTTGCCAATTGAATAGCAAAAGGAGGTGTAAATTTGTCAATTAAATGCCAAACACAGGTGTAATGTTTAATTTACAAACATAATGAACATGATCCTACTGATTTTTTAATGATGATGTGTGTTCCAGAGTTTTCAGTTGAAGCAGATTTGCTTAGAAAACATATAAGGTAAAGTTAAATAGAAGCAAAATATCTAACATCTGTAATATATAATTAGGCGGAACACTAGTGGTGTAGGCAATTTTCTTGCAGGATGCAATGTGGTATTAACAACAAATTATTTTTACCTCATTGGTTGAATAGATTCTTAAATGGAGTTGGTTATTCCAGCACATACTAACTCACGTCTTGTGTTCTTAATACTGAAACCCATAGGGCATGGACCATAGAAAAAGCAAGTATTTATTTTGTTTGAATATTATATAAAATTAATAAAGATTTGCTAGAGAGAATGAATTAATGAATTTAATCATTCTGGTCCCATGCACACATATCCTAATGTTGTATCTGCAGAAGACTCTTACTTGCTTCACTGTGATTTTACTTTACTTTTACAGTGAAAGCTGTATTTAATATATGAAGATTGAAAATCCAAATTGTTTCTAAGAATAAAGAAATATAAATCAAATAGATGCCTTTGAAAGATATATGCACTTACTCAGAGACATTGTGAGAACATATTTTTAAATTGAATAGAAAATCTTATGTAACATTTTTTCTTGCATGCAACCATTACTTATTTTTGATTCACCAATGACTCAAAAGCTAGATAAATGGTTTGGAAACAGATTTCTATTTAAAGTAGAAAATATAATATTTTTATTTTTTATTTAAATTTTTATTTTACTAATTTATTTTTAATTAAACTGGACATTCAGGTAGTATCTTTTATTCAAAATTGAAGATCAGGTCCCAGAATAACATACTATTTTGAGTCACAAGGATATGGAGTTTTGCAAAAATGTCCCCTCTCCATGTTTCTGTTCAAGAAATGAATCTGATTTTTGTAGTGGCCTGCAGTCATTTTAAACTGAAAATCTCATTCAACAAGTTGGTGTGGGGTTTGCTTGATATATCTCTTGGGAACATTACAAGGAAACCTAAAACTTCTCTCACTTTTATACCTTTCATCCTGAAACTTCATGTAGTCATGCAAAACTACTTAGGGTTCTTACCAACCACAGGGGAGAGGTGAGCTCCCAAACTTGTCTTCTGCTCTTACAGAGGACAAAGTAATGCCTTCCCTTCACTTTTGCTGGGGCTATAGACCCATAATATTTCATTGTGTTGACTTAGAGCCTTCAAAACAAAACTAATCTAAATACATACTATGGTATTATGGGATGAGCAATGTGTAATTTAAGAAGTTGTCTTTTGGATAATGCAATGGTTAGACTCATATTTTACTTAAAGTAGAATCTATGTTTCCAGCATAACACCCCATCTGCCCCTGCTGGGTTCCCATGAGCGTTCACAGTGGTTTAACTGCAGCAGTTTTTAAAGCATACCTCTTACTACTTATTGGGCAATTTTTGTATGCAGGCAAGTTGTAAAGCATGACCAGAGACCTAAATCTTCAGTATTCCCTGGCAGAACAGAAGTGTGAATGGCTGTGCACACAGAAGCTGGCACTGATCTGTTTAATATGTCAGAGAAGAGTGCATCTTCTCTCTTTTTGTGAAGCTCTGAGCATAGTGAAAGTAATGCTACTTGCTTCTTTGTGTTCTCACAACTTTTTTTTATTACTTCATTTTTAATTCCTCAAATATACTTCAAATTCTTTTATTCCAGGAGTATTTCCAGATGAAACACAAAGTATTTCAACAACATTCAGTGTTTGTGGAGTACTGCTCAACATGACATTAAGTTGTGGTCTACACCTCATTTTCATTTCTAGTACCCTGGAATAATCCTACACAGTGACCTGCTTCTTTGGCAAATACTTTAATGGGCTTTGAAAACTTTAATCACGCAAATGCTGGTAACAGCTTGACTTCATATGAAAGAGTATTTCAGCACTTGAATTTCTGCAGGATTCATGGAGATAGTAAAATAATTTTGTTTAGATCTCTTGTAATACATGCTTCAGAAAAACCACTACCTAAAGAATATCTGCAGCTCATTTTTGATTTGGTAATCTGTTTCCTTCGTGGGACCTGCACTTGTAAGAAGTCACTTTTTGGTATTTTAAGGTCACTAAATCACAGACAAGGGGAGAAGGTGGTGGTCATAAAAGAACCATGATTTTCTCTGGATACTTAAGTCCCATTAAGTTTCCTGATAACTCCAGCTATTTCTTGTGTCCCAGGGTGGAGAGGTTTTACTTTTTGATACATGTGAGTACAACTCAGTGGTTGTACTGACTCGTAATTTTTCTCTTTTTAATCTCTTGACATTTGCTTACATTAATTTTTGTGAGCCTGTGTGCTTTTCCCCATAGAGAGAAAAAGAAGTAAAACTTAAGTTTACCATCAGACTACAGGTAATGATTTAAAAAGAAATATTTGGTATACATTTATAAATAAATTGCTTTTTATCTTACAGTTATGATGAAGCAACATGGCTTACACAGACAGGACTTTTATTTAAAATACAGAAATAACTGCAAATGAGGTCTGTGACTTAAAGAGCAACACATCTTTTGGTGATCTTGTGTCCAAAGTGTCTGTAACACAACATCTCTGGTATTGGCTAGGGCAGGCTGGACCACTGCTGTGATTCATCCTGGCAGTTCTCAGTTGATTTTGTACATTGAATGGGGATTCCCACTGAACAAGGGTAATTTTAAGAGTGCTTGTAAGTTTCTACATCTCAGCATATTTCAGGTCTCAGCCCAGTTGTGGAGATCAGAACTTTATCATCCCAAATGCGTGTCTGCTGATCTGTTCACTCTGCTCCTCATTCTTGTTCCCTCTGCCCAAATCTTTGGGAGTACTGCACTCTGCAATGTGCCTTCATACTAGTGCAGCAGAAATAGTAGTGGGCCCCTCACTTCAAGAAGGACATTGAGGTGCTGAAGTGTGTCCAAAGAAGGGCAACAAAACAGGTGAAGGGTCTGCAGCACAAGTGTTATGAGGAGGGAGCTGGATTTGTTTAGCCTGGAGAAAATGAGGCTCAGGGGATAGCTTCTCACTCTTTACAACTACCTGAAAGAATGCTGTGGTGAGGTGGGAGCAGTTCTCTTCTCCCAAGTAAGCAGCAGGACAAAACCCCACTGGATTGTGCCTTGAAAGTCAGCTTTCTGGTGTATTTATCATGTATTTAGCAACCAGAGTATTTCTTTCATTCCTCATATTTGATGAACAGCACAGAGCAATTGCAAAAAATTCAGAAATTAACAACAAGAGTGGTCCATTTCTTGAAACACCTGACTTGTGAGGAAAGTCTGAAAGATCTGGAGTTGTTAAATCAACAAAGGCAAAAGAGAGAGGTAACAGTTGGTCAATCTTGAAAACTAGAAGAAAGTTACAGAAAAAGGAAAGTAATAAGCACTGTGTTTTTGATAGACAAGACAAGAAATATAGTCTGGAGTCAAAAACTGAGGTAGATTGAAGTCAAGATTGAAGTAAACTGCTAGAATTAGAAAAACACGTAAATTCCTAAATATTTTCCAGCAGAGTACATACCTTTGGCATATGCTTTATATAAAACCATTGCTGCAGATTTTTAAGAATAGCTGTTAGCAATGATATAGCTGCAATTCTACAGCATTTGAGGCACATGAATGGACTAGACAGTGTCTTTAAGTCCTTTCCTCTCCTGGTTTCTGTGGTTCTGTGATACAGCTTTTGATAGAGAAATCAGAAGGTGCAACCTATTATTAGTCTTGAATTCAAAAAACTGTCTTTTGTGTTTCCTGTGAGTGCCTCTTCAGTTGGCGATGACTGTGTTTTTGTCTTGCTCTAGTTAGGGACACTCACACCAATATTTAGTTTGTACATATGCACCTGTAAAACCAAGAACCTGTAGTCTGGCACAGCTGTATTCATTCTGACTAACCATTCCTGTTATCAGGGCCCTGAGTGCACTAATAAGGCCCTGACTAGCCTCACCTGGGGGTTCTACCCACACCCATGGGTTCAGGAGCTCTATACAAGCTCACTTGCAGGCCTCCATTCTCTGTCTGAGCCATGATAGAGGTGGGTTGATCCTTACCTCAGCTACAGCCTTGCTTCCACTTCTCTACAGAGCCTTTTGGGCCAGGCTTCAACATCTGGGCTGGCTCCCTGGCCCAGTTCGGGCTTTTCCAGCAATCACAGGACTTGATTCTGGTTGTGGCCTGTTCGTTGACTTCCCAGCTGGATTCCAGACCTGACTTAGCACCATGTTGCCTTAGTATCTGGCTTCTTTGTTGGACCTAGCCACTACCTCTGGCTCTGTCCTGTTTGAGTACTATTGCCAGACTGGCCCTTGGCTGAATCCAGCAAGGTGTAAGGACAGACCTTTCTGGGACACGAGGCCTCTGTTTTGGTCCCAAGGGTGCTCACAGGCCTGATTGTTCCTGCCTAGGACCATCTCAGCCCTCTGGAGCCATCAGCCCCTGCTGCAGCAGCATTGCACTAGGGCAGGTCTCAAGTGCCCCACAGCCCTGCTCAGCCATGGGCCCCACTGAGCTGGACCTGTCTGCAGACTCTTGTTCTATCCCTGGTGAGATATCTGATGCCTGTGCCTGTCTTGGTGCTCCCCATCTGCCATGTTTCAGGCTGGGGTGGTGGAATGGAGCCTTCTGGCTCATACTGAGCATCCTCATGCCTTCTCCAAGACAACCAGTCAGAAAGTTGAAGGATGGAAAAGACATCCTGTGGCCCACCACATTTCTGAGAAAGGTGAGTTTTTTTCACAACACAAATAAGTATTGTGGATGAGATTCAAGGCAGCAATAATTTCTGTTGAGAATAGGCAACACACGTGTACGACTCCGATTTACCTCTCCTAAGTACAAACATCTTAAGTGCTAATTTTATGTCTTATTTTGATAGTATAATTTTGACCTTCCATTTATGCCATGCCTATCATCAGAGTCCTGAAGTACTTCATGGAATGAAAGGGGCAAAAAGGACCAGATAGAATAATCTCATTAAAAACATTAATGAGGAGGGTGTATCTTAGATTATAAATTTCCCAATCATGTCAGGCATTTAAAAAATGCTTTTTTTCTACAAATGACATCAGCTTGGAAATAACCTACAACTTCTCTGGATATAAGAGATTAGCACACACTCCTGATAGTAGTATTAATCAGATTTTTCACTTCTGTTATGCATACCCTTAGTGGTACAGACAAAGTGAAAAACTTTGAACTACAAGATGAAATAACAGGTTACATATATAAGGAAGAGACTTAAATTCTAATTTAAATCACACACATTAAATTCCTGAGGAAAACCAAAAACTGCAGACTATAAATTCAGCAATGTAGTTGTATTACGAATTTTAGTGTAGTCATTTCCAAGGTCCTTCTTTAATCTTGTGTATGCTGAAAGTGAATAATGAACTCTGCTATCTAGCAAACATGTAATGTTTATATTTATATATTATGTATGTATTTATTTTTTTTAAAAAAAGACTTGGAGAAAGTGAGAACAGAAATTTAAAAAAACCCCTGCTATCTACAACCAAAAGTTTTTTTGCCTCATCTGTCTGGAAAAAGTTTACTTTTTTTTCATCCTCTTGATAATTTTTTTTTCCATTTAAACTTCCTGACTGGAAAATAAACTGAATATTCACATGAACTGAAGAAAAAAATTTGGAGCTTTACTAGTTCTTTTTCAAAGAATATGGAAACAATGGAGAAGCTAGGGAAAAATCATGTCTTTAAAGGATTTCTAAACAAAGCTATATCAATCTTTATCAAGAAAGAAATGGGGAATAGTAGGATTTTTAGATACATTTTAGTGGAGATCTACTTATTAGTATGTGTTATTTTTTTATCATCTTGGAATAGCCAAAAGTACAGAATTAAAAACCATCTGACACTTGCCAAAGTCCTGCCTCCAGAAAAATCCAACATCTCATACTGAACTGTTCACCTACAATCCATTTGTAATAGGAGGATGCAGGTATATTTTTGATATAAGAAAGTATAAGACTATAAAATTTTCTATAAAAATGCAATGCAACAGTAGAAGCAGTGCTCAAGGAGATCACACTGATCACAGAAACTGCAACAGACAAATTGAAAAGTTCTGGTCAGTGAAGAAATATTTTAGCTTTAACCAAGTGTGGCTGCCTGAGATAGCTCATTGCCCTGAGTAAGACTTATTTTACATAATCTGTTAATGTGGAGTGTTTCTATGTATAATAAAGACAGGTCTTATCACTTTTTGATTCAGCCTTACTCTCTCACTGACCTGTTTTAAGATGCAATTAATTACTGTCTGGGTGTGACTGTCACTACTGGCTGTAGAAATCTAGATGACTGGTTTAGCTTAGGAATACAGGCTTTCTTGGAGGTAGACTTTCTTGGTAGGGCTAATAGTTCTGAATTCCTTTCTGCAGAAGACAAATTTAAGTTTCTGGTCTGAGCTGTTCCACAGCTATTTCAGATTTGTTGCCTACAAATGCTCAGTGGGGTTTTAGACAACTATCACTGGATAATTTTTCATTTGTATTGCTTTTCTCCTCTTTTAAGACAATAAAAAAGAAACTTGGTCCTACTGGTGATTCTATTTGGCAGCTTGAATAAAATGGCAGGCCACATTGAGTACCTGCTCATGTAACAGCAGACAGTGATATTACACAAATGATAGCCATGCTTCTTCAATAACAGCTTGCTGGAGGTGATATACTGAGGTCTCTTGAATCTGCAAAATGAACTCTCAATGCTTCCACTGGGGATTTCCAAGTACCTTGCATCTCATATGACATGATGTGAACAATATCATCCAGTTCCAGTTGCCACATATTCAACCAGTTCTTAGTTTTGGGTTGAAATAGAAGGTTGTCACTATTTGATATTGTGGTGATGTTGGTGAAGGATGAAGCTGAGTGGTCTCCTTTCCACAGTTATTGAGTGTCAGAAAAGTTCCTATCTGACAGTGAAAGATTGGAGCTTCCACCTTTTATATCTATCTCAGTGAACTAGATGCTCTTATAGCAATGTCTCCAGAGTTTATAGCAAGTTATTTCCCTTTTGCTCAATATGGTTCATCTTCAAGGTTTTCCTTTGGTTTTCTACAAAGCTCAGAAGCCTTTGGGGACCTGCAACTCAGCTTTCCAAGTATTTCCTCCCTCTTTCCCTGGTATTCTACAAATAACAAGTAGCTGCTCCATTTCTCCCCAGTCATTCCCAGGTGAATCTATGCCCTGCCCAGTTAAATCTGTAATTTTATTAATTCTGTGGCCTGCATCCCTAATATTCAGTACACCTATATTCTCTAAACCCAAAGGATTTGGTTTTCTCCTTGTCCTGAAACCATCAGTGCTTTTCACCTGTGTACATTACTGACAATTGTGTAAATGAAATTAGCTAAATTGCTTAAAAAACTTTTTGAGCATAAAAGTCCCCTGCAGAACTGTGTGTGTGTGTGTTCACAGCCCTGCTCCATGCACTGCAGAAGCATAATTTGGGATTGGACTCTGACAAAAGTGTTTGGGAGATAAGGAAGTCCTATACCAAAGTATCATATTACAGTTTGGCAAGAGGATTGCCTTTAGATCATAATTTTTCAAAAGTCAGAAGCTGCTTCTTATCTGTGAAGGATCACTTTCAAGTCCATCTTGGGATGCTCTCTTTCCACATATTTTGATTTATCTTCCTCCTTCCCTTTGAGACTTCACAGAACCTTTTCTTTTTAAGCTTAGCCTTTCTCTTTACCATCTGGCTGTTAAAATAGAAATCCCTTGCTCAAGTGATTCTCTCTTGAAAGTCTCTGGTATATCCTTTCCTCAGAATACTTTAAAATCAATTCAATTTTAATAAGTTTTCTCACTAAGAGATGTCTCAAGTGGAAAAATACTTTTTTCACAATTTAGAAATGGACTTCTTGTTTAGCAAAAGCAGCTTTTGAGTTGACAGTTTTGTCCAGTACAGTAAGTCATTATCTACTCTCAAAAAAGCTTAGCAGTTTTTTATATAACACCTTGGGTTATGTTCTTGTAATTTTTCCAGTCTACAATCACTAGAACCTGGATTTTGCAGGCCATGCATCTTCCATCCAAAAGTTTTCTTCTAATGATTTTTGGTAATTAGATGAAGATGCATCAGTTATACTCAAGCACAAGATTTACCAGCTTTACCTATGGTAGCTAGGTCTGAAAGTTTACATTTAGATTATAGGACTAGATTAATTTTGGAATGAGATAAATATTTCTGGTTAGTCTTCAAGTAGTATCTTTAATCTTCAGTTACCAGTGTAGGAAGAATTTCCCCTACAGTAATTTGAAAAAAGAAAAAATGTCTGAACCACAAAAGCAACACTTTCAATAAATTTTCATTTTAAATGTTACATAGTCTGTGCAACAAGTGAGGAAAGGCTTAATCATAAGTGAAGTATCATTGAAAGGCAGCTTGGTGAGCTGGTTTGAAGCCAATCTGCCATAGACAAGCACACCACAAATAGATCTGGTATGTGAAAAACTGATTTTGAACTTGACTGTCTTTAGCTTTTTTCACAAGCTGAAGAAAATTCAGGCTCTAAAGAATCAGCTTCTAATGCTATTAATGAACAAAAGTTCCCTTTACCACAAAGCTACAGGATTTCTTGTTACTCAATATAGGCACAGACATGTAAACACAAATTTGTACTTTTGGTTTACCTAGTGCTGTTATCTTTGGATCTCATAGTGATTATTCCTGTCCACTTAAATACACATTAACAGCTAAATCTTCTATGGAAATAAAACCATGCACTTTATTTATTAGCTGACTGATATCTGTAGACTAACTTAGTGTTAAGAGCTTTGAAAAGTAACAATCTTATGAGATAAAAACCAGTAAATCAAATGAAGTGATTTATTTGTAACTCTTATGGTTACCAGGTCTTACTGATAAGCTGCAATTGTGAGTTTGTCCTATTCTAAAAGTGAATTAAAGAACAGATTCCAATTTGATTATGTAATACTGCAGCTCTAGAGGTGTAAGAAGCATTGGCTTGCTTTTCCAGAGGGGAAACTGAGGCACAGATCAATTTTAGGTGTAAAATATCTATCAGTCTTGGATGCCTACTCCAAGATGTCTGGAGCTTGATTTTTATCAGAATGCTTTACTGTTAGCAGTATTCAGGTTGAAGGCATAGATTTCACAAACTTCAGTTTCCTCTGTGAGTGATCAGCTTTGACTCTAGAGCAGAGTCTAAATTCAAGCATTTCATAAGAAACTCACAATTAGTAGACACCTAAGAAAATAATTTATAAGCTTGTCTGCGTAGGTGATGAGATCCTCTGAGACAGAGGCAGAGATCAAATGTGATTCAGGGGGACAGATTTCATCTGTCTTATTCATAAGATCATCTTATTGCCTATTTCAGTTTACAACTGCCACTGTCAATGACAAATGAAACCAAGATGTTATGGACAACTGTTTCTTTTGCTGTGAATCTGTGAAATGTCCTCAGAAACAATTCACACTCTATACTGAGAGAGAGAGAAATCTGTACAGAATGTGGTGATATGATTAAGACTATTACAACGCATTCACACAAGGGCGTGAAATTCGGGTGACAGATCACTTTAATCCTCACATTTCTTAACTTTAACATGATTAATTTTACAGCAGTCACTTTAAAAAGATCCAGTTATGTGTAATTTTCAAGGTCTTAAAACACAAGACAAAGAGCTAAGAAAAAGAAATTAGGATTTATAGCAACACATAACAATCAGCAGGGTTGCTGTTCTTAAATGAGTAACTCATATGTCTGGCATTTAAGCTAAAAGGAACTGATAAAACTGACAGTCATTTTCTGAGTGGACTGGCAGTAGAGTGATGTAGGAACTTTTATTTGGCCAATGGGTTTCACACATATTCTCTAGTATCAGAGAAACCTGACCTTGGAAATTTGATACTCTGATAGGGAACCTAGTCTGTTTTAATACATAATTCTGGACTTTTTCAGATTACCAGTCTTAGAAATTGGTCATTGTTTCTCTCTGTTTTCTTTTGTCTTGCTCCTAGGTGCTAGCTCAGGTGCTAGTTGAAGCCTTGTGTATACGGCATTTAGAACAGTAGGTTTCTGATTATGATGCATGCTGGTGCATGGTTGCAATTCTGGTACATTATATTAGAGTACACATAAACACATATGTCCACCCTTCATTCTGAAAATTAGCCCTGGTCATCTACCAATGAAGTGTGTTGGAGCCTGAGATCTAGCAGTGTAATATATTATACATGCAGTTTTCAATGATGATAGTTCATTCACTTCCAGCTCCTCTGGGTTGTGTTTATTCATGGTCAAGGCTTTTTTGATCCAGCACATGTGATTCAAATAAAGATAAAAGTAATTATTTTCTTGTAACTGAGAAGGTAATTTGTTTTTACCAACATTTCTTGAAACTGTTCAGATTTTCTGTAATAAATTATGAATAGGCCAAGAGGAGACTGAAGACTTCAGTTATAAAGAAAACTATTCAGAAAAATAAGAGTGACTGGAAACATAACTCTGTAGTGGAAAAATCATAATCAGTCTGTTTCTCAGAGCACTTGAAAACTCTCACCTTCAAGTGACTTTGTTATTACATATCAAATATTTTCAATGAGTTATTCTTTAAATACCTGAAAATATCTGATTTTAACTGAGCATTTCTGAACAGCCACTAGCTTTGAAACTGCTCCCTTCTGAAAATCACCAGTTATTTTAAATTCAGCATATTCAAAGAACAGTTTATTGTATCAGTATCAAGTTTCAAGATAAAATTTTGATCTGAACTAATATTCCAGAAACTAATATTCCAATTAGTCTTCACAAAAGTTGTTTACACTCTGATTCTTTAACTTTAGGGTCATTAGACACCAAACAGGATCTACTATATAGCCATGGTATCCTTGTGAAGGATACTGGTGAGGTATAGATTAGATAGGTAGACTATAGGGTAGAAGGATCCAGAGGGATCCTTGTCAGACTGGGAAAATAGACTGATAGAGGCCTCACAAAGTTCAACAATGGTGATTACAGAGATCTGGGCCAGAGAGTGGGTCCTGACTAATGAGAAAGGATTCCAGGTGAACACAAGTGGAACATGAGTGAATAGAGTGTCATTAAGAAAATGACCAACCATATCTTGGGCTGTACTAGCAAAAGGGAAGCAATTATGACTATTTCCCTGTGGTCAGCATTTGTGCTGGACTACTGTCTCTAGTTTGAGGCTTCCCTAGTGCAAGAAAGACATGGACATACTGGAGAAAGCTCACTGGAGGGCAATAGTAATGATGTGTGGGCTGAAGCACGTGGTTTGTAAAGTGAGACTGAGAGCTGGGTTTGTTCTGTGTTGAGATGAGGAGGCTGGGGAGATGAAGGGATTTTCATTGCTGCCTTTGGCTACCTAATGAGCAAGTATAAGGAGGGTGGAGCCAGACTTTTCTTGCAGTTGAGAATTAAAAGATGAGAGATAAAGGGCACAAACAGCANTATTGGAGCAAGTGGCCTAAAAGGGTTGTGAAAGCTTCATCCTTGGAGGTCTTAATAATTCAGCTAAGCAACCTGCTCTGAGATCACCCTACCTTGAGCAGGATGTTGGACTAGATGACCTCCCAAGGTCTTCTATAAGCTAAATAAATCTATAATTCTAAAAAACCTCTTTTCCTTGGAAGAGGCAAACTTTTAAATGAAGACTTGTGGATTTTTTTAATTTAAATCCAGTGATGACCATCTGTGGGCAGTGTGAGCTACAATACACTGAACATGCTTGTCTATCCATGATAAAGCTTTTGATGATCAAAATGAGAAGCAGTCACACACTGAACACTTCTTAGTGCAAAGCAGTCTGCAGATACCATGGGTCACAGTCACTTTCTTTTCCCCAGGATAGCATACCTTTGAGTCACAGTTACAGTGCTTTTTAAAAAGCAAGTAAAGTCATCTAGCCCCAGACAGCTGCTCTGGTGCACTGATGATGGAATGGGATTATTTGATCTGTATTTTCCAGTCATATAAGTCAGGGCTGAGACTGCTTTGACTGATGCTAAAGCACTCCTGTGCAGAGACAGTGAGTTAAATGAGTCTCTCTGTTTCCATCTGAACCATCCCAGCTGTGTATGAGACATTGACACAATTGCTATTTGTGCCACTTGGCCCCCAACTATTTTCATTAAGCCAGAAGCAACTTTCCCTTAGTGAACAGCAGAAACTTCTTTACCATGGTAAAAGTTCTTGGATGTTGTTAACAGCTATATTCTCCTGAAGATGCTGATTCCATCTTTCCTCTCCAAATACCATTTGTAACATCTAGTTTTTCTCATGCATTAGAAAGAGAGAGGGTTACATGTGAATGGTCATGACAGTGCTCTAATGTGTTATTTCCTCCACAAAATGGCCAAACATACTTAATATATTGTTGAAGGGTATGGTCAGGATGGAATGGCAAACACTTTACTATTCATCTGCAGTAGGAACTGCATGTGCCGCCTTTGCAGGGTACAGTCTGTTAAAATCCCATATCACAGTCTTTTTTCAAGAAGTCATCTCAGGGCTCCAGGAACATGACTATCCATTGCTAACACACTAATTTCTTTCAGGTTTAAGGGGGGGCTGTTAGCACTATGGAACTAGTAGCAGATCAACTCTGTAAACCTGGATCATATGTGGTCAGGCTTGAAGTTCTCAGGACAGAGAAAGATTGCTGGTTTCTGTGTTTGGGCTCCAAAGGTGAAATGAAGCCAGCAGTTTCTGTTCATACTGACTGATCAGCTAGTGGCTTTTAATTAGATCTGATTAAGGCTTTCTAATGCAGACCATATTTTGCCACAAGTGGAACAAAACAGTCTGCAACATTGAAATTTTCTGTGCTTAAATTTCAATTCTGCTGCAATGTTTTGCTTTCCAGTTGGGACAACGAGTTCAATATTTCATTTCAGACTGAATCCATCTGAAAAGAAACATGACTGTTTGTTGAATTGAATTGAATGGTTTAAATTCAGGTCAGATTGTCTGAGTTGATGCAGAAGCTCCTGGAAACTGCAGTTGTGGGGGAAGTAATCATGTGTCTTGATTCTCTTAGGAGGAAATGAAATTGAAATAAGTAAGGCTGATCATGTAGTTTTTCTACTGATGTCTTCAGGCCCAATTTAGAATCACAGATATTTAAATGCATTCACTTTGAATGGTGTCTATTGTTTATGTGCATGTGTGTATAAATTTATGCATTTCCAGGAGAAAAATACATTAAACATACATTTATATATAGGTACATGTTTATATTTATTATAACTGTATTTATATATATATATAAATGTAATAAAATGTATTTTTCTTCCTCTGGGTAAACATGGCTGGAGCCCAGAGAAGAATAATATGTCTATGAAATAAAAGTGTCTTTCCAGACATTTTTTCCTGGGACATAGGGTTTTTATTTCAACACACGGCCGTGCCTTACCTGAACAGTTCGTGTGTGTATGACTATTACTGACAGACCTGTGCCACAGGTAGGCACTAGGAGGATTGACACCGAAGTGTAGTTTAAGCTTGTAAGTGAATGAGTTAACTTTCATACGACTTTGTGCAGAGCTGCCACAAGATGGCAGGAGCACCACATACCGGTTTCTTTTCATAGCATTTCCATTCTGGTTTTGATAATTTTCTTGTATTGCATTGCAATTTAAATAGTTTTGATGGTTTAAAAAGCCAATTCGGTTCAACAGCAAGTCACTTTAAAGGTTTTAGGTCTCTTATTATGTATGCCAGAATCCAGAGTAAATGCAGGAGCAACATTAAAAGCTAAAGTGTGGTACTAGTAGAATGAACCACTTTTAACATTCAGTTCCATAATAATTTCCTTATTTAGAAAATAAACTGTATCTCCAGCATATTTTCAACAGTTTAGAATATTTTTTTCTTCCTTTGTCAGGTTCATGATGTCAAAAAGTACTAATAGACTCACAAAACTCTCCCAATCTATTCCTCACATTAGTGTTCTGAAAAAAACATAAAAATGCAAACAGCTCCTTACCAAAGCTAATGAGGGCACTGTAACTTTTGTGCTGCTGAAGGAATGTATGCCAGATAGCTTGTGCAGATACAGAATCTTGCCTGCAACTTGGCATGTGTAAACAATTTTGGAATGTTTCAGCAAAGCAAAATGAGTTTACAACCCCCTTAAAAATAGGAATCAGCTATTTATGAAACACCTCTAGCACATCTGTGTTTTGAAGAAGAGCTGAAGCTTGGAAGATGATCTCTTGGGATCAACAATTTTTACTCTCATTAGGAAATGGGCTCAAATTTGACCATGTGATTAGCCTAGAGGATTATCAATTTGCAAACAGTTAGCAGAACTCTCTTAAGAGTCTGGCAATTTGATGAGTCTTCTTGACTAAGCCTGCTCTAACTGCTTCACAGGTTTTTCCTATGTATGTATATACATACAACATCTCACAGAGTAATTTGTGCACAAGCCCTCCTGGGCTCCATGGGCTGACCAGACCTTTTCCTGAAATTGTGGATGCTCCCTATCTTTCTGCTGTGTTCACTGTGTGAGATGCAGGTCCTGTGGAGAGACAGCATGAGTCCAGCATATCATCAGAGACTGCAAAAAAAGGTTACTTAGGTGGTGCAGTAAAAATGAAAACTGAAGTGGAAGAAAATCATGGTCATGTGAAAAAGAAGGGAATATGACAGGGATTTTGTGTTAGAAAGATTGGCAAGAAGATGAATTTTAGAGATACATGCAGAAAAGAATGTATTACACTGTTTAATAAAGCAGAGGGAAAAAATGCACAGGAGACATTTGCAAGAGTGGACTGATAGAGCCAAGGTAGGAGGTGTGACTGGAAGTAACCTCCTAGGAGTCTGTAGGGCCTCACTGCTTATGCCTAACAGAGCTCATCCACCTTGGATGCTAATGATACCAGTCACAACTGCAGTTGCCAGGACAAATTTTTTTTTTAGGAGGTTTTTATTCTCACTGGCTGAAAGCAATTTTCTACACACAAGCTCTGCAGACCATGAATGTGAGGGGCACTTTTGTAGCATAACTCCAGAAATCACTGCTGAAGCCAGTGGACTGAAAGAAATATTCTTGCCCACTCTTGCTTCCTTAGTGCTGGTATGAGACAGTAGGACCACAAAAGACACGGACTGTGGAAGCCTACTCTATACCCCCTGCAGTACTGTGCTGTGCAATATGTTGGAGACATTTATGTTCCTTATGTAGCCCCAACTCAGTTGTCTTTGGAGCAAAACCTTTGCTCAGACATTGAGAAGCAAGGTAAAGCCAGGGTGATTCCCCCTCCATGGCATGTGTAGGCAGGGTCTGCATCTGAGGCCTGTCCCTTTTCATTTTAAGATCCTGTTTTCAGTTTCTTAGAAGATATTACAGCTTAAAATGTTCTCAGTGAAAATGCCCATGCTGGGTGGCAATTTTTATTACAGCTACATGAGCTACATGGTTAACTCATTTCCCAGAATGTAAATTGGGGGAAATTACACTTGCCCTTTAAAAAAAAAAAATCCTAAATGGTTCTTTGAGAAGAACCAGCACTTCCTTGCTTGGAAGCAAAACTCTTGTGGGACTTTTTAAATTAGGGCATTGCCTTTTTTAAAAAAAAACCCAACAAAATAAGCCCATGATTCATTAAATTATGCATAACTGAGAAAATCTCGAAGTACACATGTTTGTCCACATACTTACAGAAGACCTGGTAAGCAAGGCTGACTACAGCTACTTCTACTTAGTGATTATATGGGCTGGTAGTTTTTTCTGCTGGCTGGGAAGGAGACAGCTCTTTTCTGCAAGTTTTCTACAAGGAATGACACTGAAGTATCTGTAAATCTTGAAACTAATATGTCTCCTCCCCTGTCTTTTTTCCTGCTCCCCTCACCCATCTGTCTGTCCCTTTATCCTTCTGCTTCCTGTTTCTCTTTTGGGAGGGTTATCAAAATTCAATTTGTTTATATTGAGCCACAAAGATGATGAAGGGGCTGGAACATCTTCCTTATGAGGAAAGGCTGAGGGAGCTGGGTCTCTTTAGCTTGGAGAAGAGGAGGCTAAGGCGTGACCTCATCTATGCTTTTAAGTATGTGAAGGGTGTGCGTCGGGAGGATGGGGTCAGGCTCTTCTCAGCGGAGCCCAGTGACAGGACAAGAGGCAATGGCTGTAAGCTGAAGCATAGGAGATTCTGTGTGAATACACGTAGAAATGTTTTCCCAGTTGAGGTCCAGAGCCCTGGCCCAGACTGCCCAGAGAGGCTGTGGAGTCTCCTTCTATGGACGTATTCAAAATCTGCCTGGACACACGTCTGTGTGACCTGGTCTAGGGAATCCTGCAGTGGCAGGGAGGTTGGACTAGATGATCTTTCAAGGTCCCTTCCAACTCCTAATATTCTGTGATTTCTGATAAGCTATGAACTAGCTCAGACTAGTCCTTCCAGATTGCAAATCAGGTGGTTGCTTTAACATGAAGCATCTGAGGAAGCTATATCAAGCAGGAATCTGTGCTAGGATAATCAGCATACACCTCCAGATAGCATCACTTCCCATGTCAAACACTGAAGGATACCAGTTTGGCAGGAAACTCTGATTTTGACATTTAGACACTTTCAGATGTCTCACACTCTAGCCTTTCTTTTTACCTTTCTTGTGTCTAAGACACGTGCGTACACACAGCGTCTCCTAACAGATATTTATCTAGCTATCTAGTTATCTCTTGGTATGAATAAAATCTATTCTAATACAAATCCACAGCTTTGTATTTCTTTGTAAAGTGGAAAATATAAGTGGTAATTTTACCAGCAGAGAAAATCTATTTGAAGGTTTTCTCTTGATGGCAGTTGCTTCCTGAATTTTTATCTTCTTTAATACAATGTGGGATGTTAAAGTACACACCTACCCAGTGGAATCATAATCCATTTTAGCTGTTCAAACAACATCATGCTATCAAAGGACTTTTGATTTCAGAGCCTTTTCACTTTATGGTATTGGATTTTTTTACTGCAGCAATATATTTTCTGTTTCATTCCAGTCCATTTTATACCCACTGTCTGTTATAATTACATATTCTTTACTGTGAGTATTGCATATAATCCTCTAGAATTTGTATTGTTACATTTATTTCACACATTTTAGAGCCAATACACAGATAACTGCAAAAGAAAAGGCAAAAATTGATCTCCTCCGTTCTGTCTCAATCTCTGATCCTCTCCTAGTGTTCCAAAAGCAAAAACAATTTGGAAATTGGAGGATTGACCTTTTCACCTTTATCAAATGAAATCTCCTGTTTGTGAAATGTGTAGTACAATTTGGATCTTTATTGAATTCCCAGAGCTACTTATACAATATAGCACAGTGTGGCTGCTGCAGGCATCAGCAATTGTGTTTTTCTGTGTAGGTGGCCCAGAAGGAATCCAATTAGAAACAAGAATATCTGTGAACATTTGTCATTTTACTAAGCATTTAGAGGAAGAAAGAGGTAGCATACACTTTTACTGCCTGCAGTGTACTTTCAATCCCAAAATGTATACAAAAACTATATAACATTAACTGTAGAATGGAATTATTCCAATCACTGAACAAGATAATGTGCTGGGCTTTGTTCTGTAGGTCCTCCCCTATGCATGCTTTACCATGTCATGCTTTGATAAGATTTCAGAATTGCAATGTATCCTTTTTTGGGTGTGAAAAATCGAAAATAATTGATTTGAGGTTAGTTTTTTGAAAGATTGCCATCTTTTCCTGGCATTTGGCACAAGGTGGAAAACTGAATACTGAAACACAGATTAACAGCTCCTCTCAGCACGTCCTTAATCCTCATGGAGACTTGTGTCTAGTCTCATAAAAGTCTGTGCTAAATCCAGGATTTCTTTCTATTGCCTTTGCTTATGAAAGCATGTGGAAAAGTCTGTAAAAGCTCAGCAATTACCAGTGAGATATAATTAAGCCATTTTATGGAACTTGACAAAGGCAATTCTAATTGTCTTACTATGGAGGGAATTTCTAGAACAAAGTGGACCCACCTGTAATCTGCCACACCTAGTGACGACCTTCTCACTGCACTCACTTTCTTCTGATATGAAGTCTGAAAGACTGCACTCTGCCTATCTAACCTGTGCACATCCTCTGGTCCCTATCCTCTGGATCCCTGCTCTTTTACCCTGCAGAAAGAGGCTGGCAGATGCAGATTTACAACTCCTTAGCTATTAAACAGCTAAAATTCCAGCACACTTAGCACTGAATAAACATTATTTTTGTTGAAAAGACAAACTACTTCAGGTAACTGTAGACACTAACAGTAGTTAACAACAGTAACAGTAGTTAATGATAGAATCATAGAATCATTATGGTTGGAAAAGACCTCCGAGATCATAGAGTGCAGCCAACCACCCAACACTAACATGCTTACTAAACCATCTACTCAAGCAGCACATCTACATGTTTTTTGAACACTTCCAGGGCTGGTGATTCCATCACATCCCTGGGCAGCTTGTTCCAATGTTGATAACCCTCTCAGTGAAGGAATTCTTCCTAATATCTAATCTGAACCTCCCCTGGTGCAACTTGAAACCGTTTCCTCTAGTCCTATCACTTCTTGGCAGAAGAGACTGAGCTCTACCTTACTGCAACCTCCTTTCAGGTAGTTTCATTCTGCCTCTTGTCTCTGTCATCCAGCTCTGGGGGCTGAGTACTCTGAGGATAACTGATCTGACTGTTAAAGACTGAGGCAAAGAAGGCATTAAGTACTTCATTTTTGAAATAATCTCTAAAATATATTTTATTTGTTCTAAACAAAAAATATAGTTGCTTAGTTACACTTAAGAATTTGTTCATGATAAAGAGTACTGATGAAAAAGATAACAATTTTATTTGTGCCTGAACTTTAAAAAAAAAGAAGACATCTCATGACAAATTAAGAAAACAAGCCCCTGTTTGTAAGGTAAATGGAATGACATCTTTATAAAAGATCTTTGCAGTTGCAATTAAATCTTAGACACCAATTAATTTTACTTTTGCTACATTACTTGCAAAATATTTTGCATGTAAATTGTTCATAAGAAGAATAAGAGTATGAGAAGCTCCTTTATGTTTCAGTTTTCCATTAAGCAAATTTATGACTTTTCAGTAAATATGCTTTTTTTAGGTATTAATGAAAATACATCCTTAATCATCTGCATAATTCTCCAGTCTATGTTGTCAAGATGACTGCTAAAAAAAAGTGCCTTTTAACTTTCATTGAAAAAAAGAAGTGAGGTTTCAAGGATGAGTTTAAATCAATCATGATAATGATGGAAAGTAATTATCTAATAAGAGTTGTTGATATAAATCATTACATATATTGACAGACATTTTTCAGGTAAGTGTATTACTGAGGGACAAACTTGCAATTAGTATTAAACCCTGTATTCTTCTTATCAGGAAAATATAAGATTTATGATGCAAGGCCCATGAAACATATTGAAAAGAAAAATGAAATATTTATTTTTATTTACTCAGATTCAGTATGGAAAAGTATGGTACTTCATAAAGGGCTTGTTTGGTTTGGTTTAGTTTAGTTTGGGTTGGTTTGTTTGTTTGTTTTTTTGACAGGAGTGAAATGGTTTGACTACATTAGTTAAGATTATAGCTGCACCAAAATATTAATTTCTTGACCAGTGAAGATTTTCTCATGTCCTCTACCCATTCCACAAAACCTGGTGCCTCAAATTAAAATGAAAATTCATAATCCTAAAAGCTTCCACAACCTAACCCCCCTTGGTAGTACCATGCTGTGGCAGGGGGGTTGGACTAGATGATCTTTCCAGGTCCCTTCCAACTCCTAACATTCTGTGATTCAGTTGAAATGTACTGTTCTGATGTGAATACTTTTTATATATTAAACATTAGTTCAGAGTAGTTATTCAGATGCTCCTGAGGAAGCCAAAAGACTGCTTCCCTCTTAGTGTGGTGAGTGTCCTGCATGGAAATTCACAGAGCACTCCAGAAAGGAGGTGGTATGGGCAGTCAGAAATGTGACTGTGAGACTGCTCACCAATGCATCTGTAGCAGGACAGAGCTGCTGATGCCCTTGAGTTCAAGAAAAATAAACTGGGAGGTGGAGATTTGAAGTGCAGTAGGAATTGTTAATAATCACTTGATTTACCTGCTCTTGTACCTAATACTAGAAAGACCAGGAAATTTGGGATGTTCTAAGGCAAGAAGTTCTTGAACAACATAATTACCTTTTCCAGTGATTACAAATTTGGGAATGTAATATTAGAAGACAATGAACCTTATATTAATCTGGGGCTGAACAAACTATTGTAATAATTTTCACTGATATTTTCTGATAATTTCACTGATATTTCAGTGATAATTTTCACTGAAAGAGAATATTCCTTATTTAAGACAACAGCTTTGTGAATGTCAGATTTTTCTTCTAAAACAACTGGCTGTTTTACCTCTCCATTGAACAAACATCTCATTATTCAAAATCTTGGACTCCAGTTGTCCAAGGCTTTAAAATAAAGTAAATGTAGGAAAGGAACCAGCATTTTCAGTCTGGAAGATGAAAAAATGTTGGGGTTCCTTCAAAACATGACCCATAGTTATAGACTGGGAGCTTCATTTTTCTGTTAGCAAGTAAATCCAAAACTCTTCTTCCTATATATCCTGCAAGGATAAAGTTGTAGGGTCCTCCCTCTTCTTTGTGACTCATTCTCAGGCTCATGTCTCCTGATTATGGAGGTTCTTCATTGTGACTTTCATGTCCAGCTCTCCATTTTCTATAAGAATGCTGCTTTGCCCCAAATCCTTTTAGAGTATGCTCTCCTTTCTGTCTACAGTTTTCCTGGTCATTGTTCACCATGAACAAATGGTGGCTCACATAATTTGATCAAGAAGCTGCAATACTGTCTGTACACCTGTAGATTATTTTAATACATAGAAATTGAAACAGCTGAATGATGACTTCTTAAAATCACAAGATTTAGTTATTGTTTGCTGCTTATCTTTGTCATCAATACTGTGATAAGCAGCAACCTTGCTGCTGCACAGGGACAGTCATGTTCTTCCCTTAAAATTTGTTTCTATGCAGATATTTTCCTCTATCAAGCTTAAATATTGTAAATAAAGCAGAGAAGAGATCTCTTGTGTCCCTTAGGACGTGCAAAGACCATTCCAGAACCATATTTCCTGATTTACTAGGGTGTATATTAGTCTACAACATGCTGTAAAGCTAAAATTAATTCTGCAGGGAATTATTCACCTCCCTGTTCAGATGAGAAGTAAGAGAAAAACACATGTGCTTGTAGACTAATGTTGCCCAAGCAAAAATACCATTTACTAGTAAGAAAATCATCTAACTATTCTGCCATGTATTGTTCAAGTTGAGTCAGGCTGGTGAACAATGACAGTTCTGTGCTGTTTGGTGCAATGTTTTATTACATTATAAATTCTTGATGCAGTGACAGCAATATTCATCTTCTCTAGTACAATACAGAAGTCACTGCAATTATGAACAAAGCCTTCCACCACTGACTGCTGAACTGGATTGTGTATAAAAAAATCAATATTAACAATTTAAATGAAAAATACTAAATGAAGAGGATAGTTGGTAATGCAATATAATAAAATTTTTCAAAATGTGCCACTGCCTTTTTTTTTTCCCCAATTTTATTTCTGCTCACTAGAGAACAAGGCAATGGCATTATAGAGAAAACATTACCTCAATAACCTTATATGCCACTCTTACATTAGATGTTTATTTTTGGGTTCCTCTAGATTTTGACTGAATTAATTGCTTAAAAATATCAGTTACCTGCTTTTTTCTTAAAACACATGTATTCTTCCTAAAGAACCTTTATTGTTACAAAACTACTGTATATAACACCTAAAAAGTGCCTAGTTTCCTCTAGTGTGAAAGAAAATCTGAAGATTAGCAAAACATGACTTACATATAATGTTAAATGTATTCCTTATTACAAAGCAGAGAATTGTAGGCAGCAACTGTAAAAAGTGAAAAAAACAAACATCATGATCTGTCTAGGACTTCCAAAGTCACAGCCATTTTATCTTTGTCTTGGAGAAACTATTCTGAATGAGTTTATGCAGGTTGTGAAACAAGACAGAGGCAAAGAAAGTCGTGGTAAATGCTATGAATCTTTAGGAATGCATACAAGTGACAAAGAAAAGCAGTAAGTCATTGATACTCTGTGGACTTGAGGCAATAGGTAAGCTGCTTTTCTCCCTGAAAAATTGTGAAGTCCATTTGTCACTGATTTTTATATTGGACTCTTCTAATCCACAGTACATTTTCCTGAATATCTCTTCCTTAGTAATATTTTCTCATACAATGGCCTTTAAGATCAGGGAATTCTGGCTGGACAGTTCTGAAAAAGTGATGGAATTTTCCAAGCTCCTTTGTTTCTGTTTGTGGTAAAGGGATCTTTAGGAAGGAGAGACTGCTGAGAGTTAAGTTCCAAAGAAAGCAACACATCCCTTGCACATGACATGATCCCTTAATGAAAGACTGTAGATGGCAGAAAAGAAGAAAACTAGACATTTTCTGATGGCAATACACATTCATCCAAAGTGAAGGTGTAGTGTATATCTACATTATGTACCTATTGCAAAAGAACAGTAAAGTATTATGACTTGTCATAAATTTCTATCCCCAAAACAAAACATTTTATGATAATCTCTGAAGAAAATGTCTCAAATAAGAAAACAATTTAAGCCCACTTAGAGTTAAAACCATAGCAAACAATAACCCACTGTCCCATTGTGTTGCTATGGACTTGGGCTCAAGACTATCTATTACTAATTTAAGATAAAAACTATGAAACAGATGTGATTATTATCCTTATATAAAGTGTTTTAAAGTCTGTTAAAAGCAGAAAACTTAATTTCTGAAGAAATTTATAAAGCATTGAGCTATATAAACAAGAAACTCAAGTAGCTTCAACACTTCCCAGTGTTGGTTTTAAATTAACCATCTCCAAGCAGAGCTCCAGCAATATTTGCTTCTTTCCTCTTCTGTGAACAGAAATCATTGAGTTCCTTGTTTGTTCCCTATTCCCCTACTTGTTCATGCCTTATATCCTTTGGGTCTGAGGCTGTGTGGGTGCCGTGAGGAAGATTTAAAGAGGAACAATGGAAAGAGTGGGAAGCTAAGGATGGATGACATTAAGCCTAGCTGGGAGCTGTGCAGACTGGAGGCAGATTTTAGTGGGCAATTTGGGGACTGTCTGTTATTTCAGCAACTAGTAAAATGTAGCAAAGATCTTGAATAAAAGAGAGGCAAAAAGATCTTCCATAAACACAAAGCCATACATGGGCAAGGCATGACACTGCTGCTTAAGACTAATACAGCAAAAAATGCTAGCAGTTCCAAAACTGGGAAGATGGGACCTGCCTTTGTTTCAAGGTGTTATGTCTTCTTAATTGCAGTCTGGTAGCAAATTTAGCTGTATAGATACTTTCTATTGTACCCCTAGTACCTTGCCCCTGTCACAACCAAAGGCATACAGGTCATTGGTATGTGTAATGTTTCTGTTAACAAAAGCATTGTTTGCTTTTTAAAAGGCCATACTTTTGATTTAACTGAGATGTTCTAATTGACCTGTATTATCCTCTTTCACTGTTGTATTTTCATGGTAGACATTATGAACTTCTTAATTTAATGAGAATATTACCTTAATTGAATCTGGTACCTTGGAGTGCTGAAGCAGCAGATGCATACTTGCTAACAATGAAAACACAAAATCTCTGGCAAACAACATCTAATCCATCATAAACAACATAGGAGCCTAAAGAAAGACAATAATTTGAATTGAATGGAATATGCTTTCCTGATGTGTCACTCTCAATCACACACTGACTCTTCTAGAACATGAATTTCCCTCAGGGCTTCTGCAGCTTGTAAGACCTGCTGACTATTCATGCACTGATAGTGTCCAGTCTTTCTTCTCTTTACAGTGCTTTAAAGTGCACAGTGTTCATTAATGTTAATAGAAAAGCTTCAGATTAATTATTTTAAATAATATTCAGAAGAAGTATATTGTTGGTTTTGACACAGAATATCTGCACATAAACTGTCTTCATCTACCCCAAATGAACAAGAAAACTTTTACAAAAAGATTTACAAAAAGATATGCTTCCTGCAACTGAAAAATGCATTTGATCTGAAAGCAAGTTTCCAGGAGAGCATTCTGGAATGTGGTAGGCATTCACTGGCACAACACAAGAGCTCAAATGAATAAAGGCAGCTCTTCTGGCTCTGTATCATGGACACAGGGCTCTATTTGCAGAGGTAACTGCTGAGTTTGGATTCCTCCAGTTATTTTTAAAATAGGTGCAGGAACGTGAGGGATATGAACCTCCTGTTGGGGGTCTAGCTATACTCTGGAGGAAAATGGATGTGTAGTGAGCCATCTTAGGCCTTGTCTGACAGGATTCTGTTCTCTTGGGAAAGTATACTGTTTTGGAACACTTGTTATGAGAACCTGCAGATTTGAGCTCTGTACTGTGTGAAAATGTCCTGAGAAGAACAGATTCAAGGGCAACGTGTTTGTGCAGCTCCGGAACAAGGAGATCAACAGCCCTGCCACCTGTAACAACAAGAACCTGTCAGGAGGGGTCAGAGATGGAGATTGATGTCTTGTGGTCAGTGGGTCTTAGCAAATCACCTGCAATATTTAGGTGCGTGGACAAGATAGGGCAGCCAATAAATCTATGCATGGACATAGCGCGATTGTGTGTACGGGACGAACTATGCTATATAAGGGTGTAGCCTTCTGGTTAAAGTTGGATTTGAACTTGCATCACATTGATGTGTGTCGTTCTGTCCCGCTCGCCGGACGGCCCGCGGCAACCTCCTCTGTTTCCCACTTTAATGTTCCATTTGGAGTCATGCAAAATGGACTTAAACTATTAGATATGTGGAAAATTTTCATTTGGATGTATTTTGAGTCTAAGTTGCACAGCAATAACTGGTTAGAGAACATCGTCACACTGTTGTGATCTGGGGAATTAAAAGAGATGCATGTGTGCAGCCTATTCCCATCTTCCTAGCTTCACAGCCTTGTGCTTTTGCTTCCTTGGCCTGAGGGCATTGTAGAATCAGTGACGCTACCTGTGCACCCCATAACTCCATCTGTACACAACAAAGTGCAGGAGGGTGGAAAACCAAGCTACTATGGCACAATTTATCTTGTTCCCTTGCTGATGTTTGTTCTCATATATATATTAAACCCAGCACAGACTAGGGGAGAAATGCATCTTTCCTAGCTTTCCCATCCTTGATTATTTTCCTTATAGTACATTCTCCCTTGCACTGATATGTTAGTCGCCTCAGGTTTGTCCTTTGAGAGCAGTTACAAATTACATGTTGTCTGACTTAGGTATCATTCTGCAATTTGAGATAAAGGTCCAGTGGGCTAAACAGTAACATTTACTAGTGTGACATAAACCCCCCAACATCTTGTAGCTGGAGGTGTCCAGCAGAATGAATTAAAGCCTTTGTTCTTGTCTCTGATTCTGCATAATCTACACAAAGCAAACTCCTGAACTTAAAGGAGGTACTGTTAGGTCAACAGTAACAAATAGCTATGTTGTTTGGAAAATAGTGCTAATTAAAGCTGAAGTAGTGTAATTAGTTTATTTGCTTATTTCTGGAACCTTTTGTGGTTTAGGTATTGATTTTATACATACAGAGATGGCTTAGACAAGGGTATCAGATCAGAGGTTTTATGTTCTCTGAAAACTTTCTACTGAACCAGGCAATAATATATAGCATAATTGGAGTGAAGGAACTGAAATAACAGCATCTTAAAAGGATTCTCTTTTTCCAGTTGTCTTGGAAATTTATTGATTTCAAGACAATTTATAAGGAATTATGCTAGCTCTGCTTTCTCAAAAAGAGAAGAAATAATCTTAGCAAAATATTTACTGTGTAATTTCTTTTCTCCTTTTACATAGTTTTTGACTTGTGAATAATTTTTATGCTGCTACTCATAATGCTTCCAGTTTATTGGATGGCAGTACTAGAAACACCACCACCACCACCACAACAACAACAAAGTACTACAAAGTACTAGAAAACACAACAAAATCAAACAGACAGACATGTTGGCATGTCTTTGTTGATGAATTTACTAATTTCTACTTTTATTAACCTATTGTGTCCTGGTTTGGGTTAGAACAGAACTAATTCTGTTCAATGAGTTTACTTTTCAGCTAAAGCTCCTCTAAGTAGCTGCACTTTGTGAAACTAGCAACATGTTTTTACATCACTGACTGCTTCTAGCAGTGATAAGACCCAATGTTTAGATTTACTCTTAGTGATTGATATGCAGACCAAGGTCAATGCCAAATCTTGTGTCTCACGTTAGGGGGTACAGGGTAAAGGCTGAACCTTCAGGGAGAAGGAGACAGAAGAGGTGACCCTAAACTGACCAAATAAGTATTCCATTCCATATACATCAAATTTGATATAAAACTGAGGGTCATTCCTTCTTCTCCATCTCTCTTCTTCTCTTGCTCTTCAGTGGCTGTCTGCCCTCGTTCCTGGTCCATAAGTTCCTGTATCCAGTACTAGGATTCAGCCCCTGAGCCTGCTTTCTCTTTACTGCTGAGGCCTTCTGCTGCAGTATCAGCAGGGACGGTGATGTAGTTACCATAAGGGGGTTTGGGTTTGATATTGGTTTTGTACATATTTGTATATATTATGGTTTGGGTAAAAATGTTCTGCTTATCATCTGTTTAATTTGACATTAGTTCTTTTCAGTTTGGTCAACAAGCTTTTTTTTTCAGTGTTTTGTTGAGTTTACATGGCAAGGTTTTGGTAGCAGGGGTCACAGGGTAGCTCATGAGGAAAGACCAAGGGGTGCCCCATGTAAGAGAGAACCGTTTCTGCTGGCTTCAACATACCCACCATGGGACACAGCTGAGCCCATCAGTCATGCTGGTGGTACCTCTGTGAAAATGACAAAAGTTCATATGATGTGTAATTTTTTCTCTCTTTGTCCCATGTTCTTCCTATCTTCTTGCCTTTTGTCTCTTTCCTTCTCCCTAACTCTACCAAACCTCCTCCACAATGTCCTTTCCAAAGTTGGTTTCACATCATTCTTTCTCTCTTCCTCCTTTTCTCATTCCTTCTTTCACAATTGTGTTTTCATTTTCATTTCCCTCTTCTTTATTTATTGTCACAGCCCAATCAGTCTTTCAAATTGTGCCTTTTGGAATTTCCTTCAGCTTGAATCTAGTATCTTCCTTTATTGTTCCTTAAGGTCTATAAGTATCATTTGTTTGTCTCTGTCTCCATAGCATAGAACCCATTTTAGATAAGGGTACATGGCTTTCAGTCTTACTGGAAATAATAAAAATATGTGAGCTTTTAAAGGAGGTCTGATCTAGCCTGCAGTGAGTAAGTGTGTCTTGGCCAAGTGCTGCAGAAGATAATTGTCTTCTTTGTAGCACTAAATGATTGTCTGCTTGGTCTTACTGATTATCACATAGCTGGAGAAAGGGTGCTTCCAAGATAACATTTTAGTTTCTCCTTTCTTCACCCTTTTCACAAATCTGCAAGTATTTCATCTTTTCTGCCTTGCTAAGCTAGAAGTAATGATCTGGCCAGGATCTCTGTATATTTCCACTTATTTCCCCAGAGATCATTCTTGGAGACTTTTCCAGATTTCTATCTAACATACTATTTCTTTGGTAACTCTGGTTTTTATTCCCTCTAGGCTGTTTCCCTTTTCCTTGCATCCTCCTTTACAGAGCAGAATAGTGCAAAAGGACCTACTGTGAAAGATCAGTTCAGTTCAGAATGGCTAGTTCTGGCTGCTTTTTTCAGTTTTGGCCAGAGTGTCTCAGTAGCCCTCAAAATAAATAGTAAAAGAAAATTATTCAGGCAAAAAGAAATTTAACTTCTCTAGAAGTGCTTTTGGCACATGAAGACAAAAATCTCAGAACACCCCACATGTCATGCCTTTCTTTTGCCTGTTTGTAAAGTTGCAGTGGGAGTTAATTAATTTGTCTTTCTGTCTCTGTCATAGTTCAACTTGATCTGTTTATTGATGCTGTTTGTAGAAGCAGCAGATTTTCAGAATTTTTTTTCCCTTTTTGTTCCTGTTCTGTGGTTTTTATTGTTAAGATTATTAGCAGTAGCAGTAACACTATGATTGACTGCTATCAAGTTTCCTTCAGAGAATACTTCATTTTTCTTTGGCAAGCCTGGCTATCTGGTACCAAAGATAATAGATCCATGCTTTCAGAAGTAATGTATCTTTATGATGCATAAGGAAACAAGCTTACCTTGAATTTATGAATTGGTTCCTCTATCCATTAAGATATTTGATAGTGAATCACAATTTCCTCTATTTCTACTCATAATATGCAGTATATTCTTCTACCTCTGACTCTAATTTCTTTTTGTTATGTTTTAGATTACTTTTCTTGAGAAACCTTGGAGAAGGATGAGCCAGAAAGACAATAAGGGGCAGACAAATTGTCTGTGTACAGGAGATATTCTCATTATATTCTGAGAATATCTCAAAAGAATAAAACAAATTAACTGGGAACTGTGAAATATAACAAGGCAAGCATCTCCAGAAATGAACATCTGTCCCCAGCCTTTTTCAGCTAGGATCCTGCTGCAATATCCCTACAAACAAATATAAACTCCTTAAATTACCCTTTTTTTAGTTAAAAAAATTAAAATTTTATTTTAAAAAGTGATATTTTCCACTTTTATGAAGAATGTGTCATTGGCTCATTAGATATTCCTTATGTAAACAGTATGTTTCTTTTTTTAAGAAGCAAATCTGTTGTGAATCAGTGACCTTTTCCTCCACTGTAATACAGTTTTCCTGCTTCTCTTCCCCTCTACCTTTGGAGCACATGGAAAATAGCTTATATTTTGTTAAGTAACCCACTGTGTATATGTTTACTCCCCATTATTTATATAAGAAAATATCCTGCTGTTTTGGTATTTATTTATTTGGTATTTATTTATGTATTTGTTTATTTAAAGTCTTAGAATAAACACATTTTTTCTGTGTCTGCCTTTAGCTTTTGCTAGGCTGGCTTAATACATTGATTTATACACTGGGATCAGCTAGGAAACAGAGTTTAAATCTGAAATCTTATATTCTGATGGATGTAGCAAACACCAAGAAAAGTGGCCAAACATGCAGAATCTGTCAATTTTCCAGACACATGCACTGTAAGTAGCCCTGCCAGGGACTCAAAAATGGCAGAAGGCAGATATGAGTCTTCTGGAAAGTTATCTTCCAGTGTACAGCCTGATCATTAATATGACATTCCAGTAGAGTAATTATGTACAAGTGCATAACATTCCTGGCTTTTTCTGTGATGATATTATTAGAAGACACTCAACTATTTTCATTGTTATTTTATGTTCTTTGAGTGTATTTATTACAATATTCAGAAGTTATTATTGTACACTGCAATGTGATCCCTGGGAACTTTAGATATCCAGTGGTGAGCCAAATTCTCTTCTGATGAGTCCCTTAGCCCTTTTAGAAATCTGCAGACAATTGTTAAATTTAAACTAGCCTAAATTTAAACAAATACAGTCTTTCATCTCCAGGAATGGGCTTTATATGTTTCAGATCCTGTTCTATTTGATATCTGCAACTGGAATCTTTCTAAAATGCTTTTTCCATGACAATCCTTTTCTTCCTAGTTGGTCTGTCATCCAGTCCTTGGGTTCTGCAGTGTGTATATCTTGAACAGCAGAGAACTGGTTTTAAAGCAATAGTCTGAGCATATCTAACACTTTCATGGAATTGCTAAAGAATTTTATGTCTTCCAAAGCTGTGATTTAGTCTTTTACAGCTAGGTTCTGATCATCACTAGGCTTGTCTGGATCTACAGATAAACCTCTTTCAACAGCCTGTTTACTGACACTCTAAAGAAAGGAACATCAAATTGTTCAAGCACAAAACCCAACCCCAAATCTAAAGGAGATAACAAGAAGGAAGAATAAGCAACTATGCAGTCAGGTGTGTCAGTTACTGTCCTGCAGTGACTTGCAAGTGAGATACACTGAGAAAACATCTTTATTCAGGGACTGCTAGAGGGCAGAAGTGACTCTTGCTGTGTGATTTATGTGCTTCTTTTTTAAAAGATAAATTTAAATGTTTTAAAATACATCATAAAAAGTATTTAGCAACTGTTTTACTGTTTAATAACCTGCTGTTTTAATATATATTATAATGTTGTAAAATTTTTATTTGGTGTTTTGGAACTTTCTCTGTCAGGAAAACAATGCTTGTTCCTTTTTTGAGTCATTATCAAAGGGATACTGACAGAAAAAATGCATTAATATCATCACAAGTGCATGATTATTCAGAGTTGCTGCTGAACTTATTAAGTGTTGAAGAAAATAATTAGTCAAGTTCAAAGTAAAATAAAATATACAAAATAGAAACTCTACCAAAGAAACTTGCCACACTTACATTAGATGCAATGATGATAAGGATTTCTTCCTCTAAGTTGGCTTCACTGCATCAGAAATGAGCTGAAGCCCATCACCCTTATAAAAATGATATCCCAAATCTACCTTTGAAAGTTACACTGCCTTTCTGAGCTTCCTATTAGCTAAGACATGGACTTCACAGATAGTTCAGTGATGAGTCCTAAAAAATGCTGAATGACTGTAGTAACATTCAAACTACCATGATTAAAGTTGAGATAATATGTCTTTTTCAGTCCTTGTGTTTTGCCAGAGGATGTTTCTGTTCAGCCCTAAATCAGTCTTGGATGTCTGAAAAAAGCCTTAGAGGGAGATTGATTTCTCAAAATCAGCAAGTCTAGAAAATAATTAAAAAGGAAAAAAAAAGTAAGAAGTTTCTTTTCATTTTATTCTACCTTCAGGGTGAGCCATAAATCAAAACTAGAATATTTTTGGTTATTTCAGAATAAATTCACCTTTCTGTTCCTTTTGGGTTCAAATATAGACAGAGTGATAATATGTAACAAAGGCTTGTAGGAGACAACTAAAAAAAGGACACCATTAGACCTAGACTATATTTAAAAAAAAAAAGAAGACAAAAAAAGATGTAGTGAGTGGAAGCACCTAGACATGTTTTTGGTCTTTTGGAGCTCATTTCCAAAAGTGTTAAATTTTAGGCCACTAATTTACAAATCCATTGACTTTTTTCAGTCTTTCATGACCATCTTTGGCTATGCCAATACATCTTACAGTTAGAGTAATGCACCAGTCTCATAACTTTCTTTAAGTCTCAAAAGAAATTATGTTTTTGGACTATTTCTAAGAGGAAAATAGAGTAGCAGGGTTTGACTAGGAGACCACAGAGCTTAAAGTCTATGACATTATGGAAAACTGGCTCCAGTGAGGAATAGCAGTTAAGTCAAAAAGACTTTCAGAAGCCATTTAAGGCACTTTTCATGTATCATAAAGAAGAGCACAGGGTATAAACAAAAGCATTTCATGGTACTTTGTCAATATGTGTGCCTGGAGGTAACTATTATTTTGGAAGACCATTACCCATCTGTTGGCAGTTTCATAAACAAATATAAGTAATGGTAGAATAATTTGTGGGCTTGTGAATCACTGCTGGAAGTGACACAGGAGGAAGAAAATGCTGGGCTAATGGAGAGTGGGCAGGACAAGATGCTGTCAGCTTGGAAGAAATGAGTCGTGTGGGAGGAAAAAAAAAGCTTTCAAGACTGAATAATCCTTGGAGGAGTGTACCATCTGCTGCTAAAAAGCATGCAGCAGTGTGTGTGTGTGCATCACTGTGTGTCCACTACAGTGGCTGCATGGAAAAGGTGCAGAGCTCAGCCCAAAGTGAACAGAAAGTGAGAAGCACAGCAGGGACACAGGGGGCTGAAAAGTGAGTGCATGTGGGAGACAGATAGGTAAAGAAGGGATGAGATTCAAGCAGCAGGAAGACTGGAAGGATGGAGGAGTTAATGGATGGAAACCGCCTGTGTAATGAGGTGTGGTGGTCCTCCTCAGCAAGCAGCTCACGTCACCAATTGAGTTCATTGTAGCAGTCAAGGATTTTCCAGTGTTTATAATTTTCATTATAACAGCCTCCACTCATGTGGCTACCTTAGGGCTCATATTCACTGTTTTACACTGCTGCAATGTGAAAGAGTAACTAGAGCAGGCCCTAGACCCCTTTGACTAGGGGATGGTTAGCATTGGCCTTGTCTTTTGCTACCTTGGCTTTGTTCAGCCTGTTTCCTGACTGTGTCTGGCTTTCTATGTCCCCTCAGCAGCATGGGGTGTTCCTGTGAAAAAATTTGTTTTGAACATTTGGCTCCAAAGCAGGATGATCCCCACTGGAAACAACTGAGAGAATGGGAAGCATTGGTTGGAAAGGGTTGAAAGGGAAAGCAAGAAAAAATGCAACAATAATCAAAGAGCTTTTGTATTTGTGAGTTTTGTCTGTAAAGCATTTACTTTCTCTGGTGTTCTCTACAAGTAGGAAGCAATAATAATAATTATTGTTTAGAGACCAAAATGAATGCAGAATTTACTTTGATGCAGAAATGAAACAGTATTATGACTTGTAGACCAATAAGAGCCATTTGTCAGTGGCTTACTGCAAGCATAGAGAGTTGGTAGCTTAAATAAGTGTCCTTGAAAAGCCTAGCTTAGCTTTTCTGAGGTATTTTTTTCAAAATAATATCAAAAACGTCTTTTTACACTTTGAGACAGTGAAGTAAAGAGGGAAAGCTGTGGTGGAAGAAAGCCTCTTTTCCTGAACAGAGGCAAAACAAGAACTGAATGAGTGAAGTTGAAGCTGAAAAAGGAGAAACCTAAAAATTAAAGAAGTACAAAAAAAAAAACCCCAAGCCCCAAACCACCCCATAATGAAGAAGTAATTAATTATCAAAACAAGCTGTGACTTCATCATCTCTTGATGTCTTTTATCAGCTTTGAATTCCTTTGTGTTTGAAGCAGAATAAGTGTGAGACAAACAGAAGTAAGCTCAGCCTAGGAGAGAAGGGTGGAAATGCTGGTTTAAGTGCTGGGTGAGAACCAGCTGAAATGACCACATGGAGCACTACAGTATGCAAGACATTGACAGAAGCAGTATTGAGCTAGAAGGCATGCTCCTCTCTAAAAATGTGTGGCTGGTGAAAACCAGTAAATAGTCTGACAGATACTCATACTAAAAAATCTCATGAAATTGAAATTCTTCATTATTTGAGCACTTTGAGAGCAAAACTCGTTTTAAGTGATTCTTTTTTCCCCCCTTTCTTTGCCCTTCCTGGGCTTTTGTTTTTCCAAAGCTTTGAAAAGGACCTTTCTTTTTTTTTCTTATGTGTTGGATTTGAAAATTTTGTCCCAAGTTGACTATCTTTATCCTTGAAGGCCTTATCTTTGCTATTACAGGCAACAAACCTACATGGGTACCTACACTCATGCTATTTCCCAGTGCTCAGATAGTGCAGAAGTGTTTTACAATAGACTTCTTTTCTAGGGTTAAACAATGGTAGATGTGCATCTGTCAAGTAAGCTAATGGCTGCAGTTTCTGTTGACTTCATTCAGCTGAGAGGGGCAAACCATGTTTGAAAATAGATAAAATACATCTGAAAATACCTGAATAGAAGTTCTTTGGCATATGTTCCTTTATATGTACAGTCTTTAATGGCTAAATAGGAAACCTCATTGTTTAGATGAAGAAGTGGAGCATGCTGTGATATCAAGCCACTGTAATTTTCTTGTGGATCTTGAAATTTCTTCATTTGCTGCATCACTGATATAGATGCAGCTTTGTTTTTGACTTGTCCTTAGCATAGGAACAAACTTTAAATAGACTCAACTGGAGCATTAAAAAGTGCAATGGTACTGACAGCTTCCAGCCTTCCATTAATGAATTCTGATTTTTGCTGCAACCCGTGTATAACGTGCATCACCCTTGAAGAAATGAACAAATGCATATGGAATGGTGTCTGCTCAAAACTGACACAAGCAGGAAAAGAAACTCTGTACCCTCAGGACATCTTTTTGTTGTTGTTGTTTGTTTTTACAAGTGGTAACTGCTGTGGTAACAGTTTGGAAATTGGAGCTATTCAGTTGGATTATTTAGTTTTACCAGGAAAGGATTGTGAGAGAGATGTGAACCATCCTTTACAAGCATATGAAAGAGAAGTTGCTAGTTTCAGTCCAAGATTAAATCCCCATGCATTAAGGATACCTTACAGCAGAACAGGACCTTACTTTAGTGTTTTCATTTTTTAAAAATTCCATTCAAAATGCTTTGTTGTTTTACCACCTTCTATGTGTATGTTTGCACATTTATTCTATCTATTTTTTAGCTGGAATCAAACAATTCTGAATCACCAGTTCCAAGAATGGCTACTAAGCCTGAATTCAGTGTGTGCTGAAGGAATTTTAGGGGAAAAAAAAAATCACACTGCAGGATCTATAGTTTGAGCAAGGAACCTAGAGATGTGTGAGAAAGCTGGTGAAGTAAATAATTATTTTCATCTCAGTTATCAAAAGGCTTTTGCTCACAAGGCATGTGAGCACTCTCAGCATGCTAATGAGTGCTAGCTTTATGGGATTGATCTATAAAATAGGGTGGACAGATGTGTGGCAATTATGAAAATTAAACAAGTATTATAAAGTTGAACCACTTAAAGTTTAAAATGCATGCATGGCCTTTTATATTTTAATTTTGCTAGACAAATTTAAAAGTGATTTAAGATATTTATAGGCCACAAGTAAAATATGACATGAGTGCATGTTACTTTGATCATGCATTTAGAAGTTGCTGGATGAGAACTGTTTACATTTTCAACAGTGGAAATCAAAGAACAATTAAATGATAGGCTCCTTCTAGAGGTATCTGCTTTCATGCCTGAAGAAGAGTGGACCATTTGGGGAAAGAGTAGGACAGTGCTGACTCTTTCTGAGCAAGGAATAACAGGTTCCAGAGATTTCAGAATGGGCACAGGAGGGAATAAAGAAGTAATGTGTGAGGACTTAGGAACATGTAGCTCCATCAGGGACTGATGAGGAGAGCAGGGAATGTACAGATAAGTATGAGAGGTGACAGAAAGACAAACCACATGGGAATCATTAGGGACTCTTCTAAGCTTCCTGGAAACCTCAGAGATATTGAGTCATCTGGGTGAAAGTATTGGCTGTGGAGTGTCCCTCCAGTGACCCATAACTTTGTATCTTTATGGACAGCAGTCTCACTATTGAAAAAGAATCCATATAGATGAAAGGAAAAAGGAAGGGAAGGAAAGGAAAGGACACCAAACATAAGAGTTCCTGTTCCAGACTACCATGTGTTCATTTACATTTATACCACATGTAGCATGACATTTTCCAGAGCCACTGCTGAAGTTTCTGTGTGACATTTCTCCTCTCTCCACCAACCTTCTGTGCCTTTTCTCAAGGAAAGGAGCATGAGATCATGGTAGTTTCTAGTTATATTGTTTATTATGTTTAGTTTACTTTAAAAAGATAATAAAATGACTTAAAATAGTTTCCTCCTCTTTTCAGTTAGGCTTAATATTTGAGTTCTGGAGCAAACCTAGAATTTTAAGAATGAGATATTGCTCTGATGTCTTGAGTTCAGACAGTGTTCCCAGTACCCACTATCTAGAGAATTCCTGTCAGAATGTGGTCTTTGTTTTAGAATGAGCTGGTCTATGGCTCTGGGAACAAAAGACAGACCTATTTTTTTGAGAAATCTGAACCTTGTGGGAAAGAGGAAGTAGAACCCTTCTTTAGCTAACCACAGAGAAGAAATAACTTGTTACATACCAGAAACGTAATATTTAAGACCTCAGTATTTTTCACATTATTTAAGAAACACAAAAAGGTTTTGCAGTTCAGGCAACTCCTTTCCTGGCTTGTTGTTACAGGTAAGCATGCAACTGGACTGAGTTTCACATTCAAATGCATTACAATGTTGTTATTGTCTCCTTGCAGCTGGCTGTTGCCACTTTTGCCACAGTCATACCACCTTCATGACCCAAGACCTGATCCTCTTAGCTAATACTTCCAACTAATTTTTTTTCACACATCTACTTTTAGTCCATATGCTTGGAAATGGGGCTCTGTATACTGCCTTATATGCCTTCCAGGTAAAGTGCAGTATCTTGCCATTTGTGTGGAAATATTAAGACAAAGGGCACAGCAGCTCCTGAGAACCACTAGAATTCTTACCGTCATCTCAGCAAACACCACCTAGTAGATTGATAGACAGCCTAAGATGACCAGATGTGGTGAAGCAGTTGCAGAGGAGTCAGAAGATCCTTTTCACTGAGCACTTCAAAAGTAATGAAGAATTGTTTGTGGGACTTTTGTTTGCTTGTTTGTTTTGGTTTTGTGGTTTGTTTTTTTCCCCCTTGGATAAATGAGTTTTTTATTGATTGTACTAGAGAAACCCTTGTAGGCTGAAACCTTGAGATGCATGTATTATAGCTGCCCTCTTTGCTGAAACCTCAGGGATACCCAGAACCTTAAAGTACTGCAGTGTAGATTTGCTAAGTTAAACCAAAATTCAGCAGTTGTCTCTGTTTATCTGAGGTGGCTGCATGTGCTGTTGCCATGTTAAGAGGCAAGACCCTGACCTGGCAGCAGGCCTACCTCAGTGTTTCAAGCCTCCACATTAGACAAAACCTGCCCAGTGGTGTCCAATATGGGCTTTCTCTCTCTGAAACAGTCTGGACAAGTTAAAATTAATAATCAGTTTGATTTATTATAGTGACAGATCACAGATTTAAAATTGCTGGTGATAAGATGAATAACTGCAAGGAATTTGAGGTCAAGCTAATAATTATACTCCCGTGGAAGTGTCCAACAAAGTCAGGAAAGTAAAGAAAAACTTTAAAACAACACTGAAATATAATAAAGAGAAATGCTAGCAAAGATGTTAGGCCATATATTGATTGAGCAATTCTTACCAAGAAAGCTTCCCTTCCTGGTGACGGGAGGACAAGGAGCAGCCATCGGTCATCCTCTGTGACAGCTAGATCCTAAGGTCTTCAGTTTTTCCCCCAACAACCAAAGAAATATCCCTTGCATGGGTTTTTATATCCTAATTCTAGTTGTCCCTGCTTTCTAGGTGACATCTAGCATGATTTGGGTGGAGAGTCCAGTAACATAGTCATAAATGTACCGAGGGGTGTCAATTTTAACTAGAAAATCACCATTAATTAGGCAAAGGTCTCGATTTGCTCACTGTGGCCTCAGAATCTGCTTTGAAGCTGTGTTTCTTGTTACTTCGGCCTTGCTTCATTGGTTTCACCCGGAACAGGCCATCTTCTCTTCACCAGGCTCCCTCCTTCAGCCACCTGGCAGGCCAGCTTTGCAGATTCCATTCACAGAGATAACCCAAATATTTTCTTGGTGGTCAGCATCTCAGCCTTTCTCATGGAGCACACTAAATCGGCCTGCGTTTCCTTCAGGCAGAAAGCTAGGCCTTAAAACCACAGCTGTGCATTTACTCTTGGCTTACATAACAGAGGGCCCATTCCTGGCCTGAGATGCTGAACAGTGTGTGAGTGAGACTATAGAAGGATGAAACTGAAAATGAGAAGAAACAGCTGGATGGAACAGCAGGAAAGAATAAGGTAATGTTAGTACTCTCACCATTTTGGTAGCTTAATAAATCTCAATTGCTTTTGTACTTATTTTGGTAGGAAATTTTAAGTAAACATTTGAATAAGGACAAGGTGATATCTGAAGTATTTGTAAGAAACATCCTTCCATCTTACCTCTTATTTTTGCAAACCCAGAGGTAAAGTTTAGCCTTTGCTTGAATTTTAAGTTTCCTTTGGAAAGAGTGAAAAAAGATGTCTACTTTAAGTGAAAAACAAAATGAATTTATTTTGTTTCTATATTAATCTGTATTTACTTCAAATATGACAGAAAAACATGCTGGCTGTACTTTAAATATCTCCTCATTTTTTCTAATTTAAGTGATCTACTAAACTTAACTCTATTTCCCATAACATATCACACTCTTTTGTCTTGTTGAATCAAAGCAATGCATTGTAGGAATTCTTTATTCCTCATGCATAATGAGAAACACAGTTTTGGGAAGTTTGTCCAAAAAAATTAATGAAGGACATAAAAATTTGAATGAGAACTCTCTCCAGAGAAAACAACAGAACAGGTGGTTGGTATTCAGTGTTAAATCCACTAAGACTAAAACACAGAAATATCTTCACATAGATTAAAAAGAAAAGTTTCCTATTTCACAGATTTGGTTACTTTTAATACTCTTGTTTTCAGTATTAGGATTGCTCTTTAAGAGACATGGGCTTCCTTTTGCACATTGAAATATCTGGCTTACTGGCATAACTAGTTTCATGATGTTTGTTCTCAGTTCTCTAATATAAATTGTTTCTGAAAAAGGGATGTGAAGAAGGGTATTCATATGTCACTGTAGTTAAGGTTATCATTCTAACCACTGTTAGAGCAGCTTGGAACTGGAATCAGGAAAAAGCAGGAACACAGTGAAGAGCCATATTCAGCTGAAGATGAAGATCCATATTCAACTGTATCTAAAATAATAAATAATAATAATCATTATCACCACCTTATTAAATGTTTTGACAGTAATTTTTCTCATATATTTTGTTGCTGTCTAAGCTGCTACAATTCTTTCCCTTTCTCTTCCTTTTCAGTGTTCTTGTTCCCCATTAATGTTTAATTTTTTTTTTAATTTGCACTATCTCTTGGTCTCTCTCCTATTTTCCTTTATCTTTTCTTCTTTTTTTCCCTAAGTACTTATCAGTCTGGATTGCCATCGAACTCCTTTAAGTAGATTTAATTAACTGCAGTGAGGTGCTGACAACCTCTAAGGGCAGATGTCAATAAAACATGGTTTAAACCTGCACTACTTGCTAAGGTTTATTCAAACAAAATCACTTGAAACTTGAGGTTTTATGTTATCAGTAGAGTGGACTGCTGGAGGAAAAATATCTCCTTTTTTCCACAGAAAACTCAATTTATAGGTATCTGATAGTATTAATGGCAATAGTTACGTTAACTAGGAAGGAAGGGAACAAGGAAGGGGATTAGAGGTTCTTACTCACACATGTGAAAGTATTTTCCAAAGCATTGATTGTAATAGAGATGTATTTAGTTTGCAAAGCATCAGGGACAGGAGTTTTCATCCTGCCTAGTGAGGCTATTCCTATGGCTGTCCTTCAGCCAGCCCATGACAATGTGGCTGAAAACTTTCATGCAGCAGGCAAAAGTAGCCCCTTGAATATTCTGCTCAGGGAGAAAGAATTTCCCAGTGGCATAAATCTACATCATTCTGTCTTGTCCCTTTAGACCTGCCCTCTTGCAGCCCCTACTCATTGTACAGCCCCCCCAGGACTGCAACAATGAGGTGTACTGAGAGCAACCCTTAGGCTGCAAGCAGTTCAGTCAAGCCTGCCTCTGAGACCACACGCACAGTTGCCTCACTTCACACCTTGTCTGTCTCTGTCTCCAGGAGACTGCACAACAGCAGGTGAATCCTTCTGATTCAACTGGCAAATAAGTAATAGTCAAGTAAGTGACACCTATCTCATATCAGCTTGGAGTTACCAAGCTTTGTTCATGTTGAACAACTTTCCTTTTAGGTCAAAAATCTATTTTATGTAGTAGTGTACATATATATTTCAAATTATTTTATTAATGCAGCTGCAGATTTTGTATATGTCTGCTGGATGCAGCTGCAAAGTTTTATTCACATCAGATATACCCTCTTTAAGAAAAAGCTTTAGCATCTTTTGTGCATGTGCTTCCTTTATCTTTTTCTCTTTCCTTTGCTTTCCCTTTATGCAAAAATAACATAATTCTAAATTAAGGTACTCTGCTTTTTGTGTATGGAAAATATCTTTGAATCTCCCAAGTCCTAACAGTCTGTGATTCTGTCTATGCAGTAAGTCCATGTCAGCCTATGTAGGGAGACCATGGAAATCCAAATGTAATGTGCTAATTCTATACTTATTCCTAAAGGTGAGTTAATACTGAAAACATAAAAGCTGTAATTTTCAGGAACAGAAATCTTTGGCAAAGGTTTGTCTCTTCTGCACTGGTGGATCTTAATCAGCTAATCAATTGGATCGTTTTCTTCCTCATACTGATTACACAGTATTTTGGCTGTTGAGCTGAGATGGATAATGGCAGCCATTTAAATAATGCAGTAGCTTCCCCAAATACCTGATGCCACTGAAAGTTTCCTTGCCCAGTGTTATTCCTTCTGCTACTCTCATATTAATTTTCAGTACAACTGAATACAAATGTGGCTCAGGTTCATGGTTTATTTTGTAAATGATTCTGCTTGTCAGGAGAGTGACCTAAAGAGGGAATTCACAAGTGACAAGAGGTTGCCTTTACAATAAGCAGTCTCCAGGCAATTATCACTTTATCACAATGATAAGGACAATGTGTAGTTGGAAGAAAGGTCATTAGTTTTAATGTTATCTACCCCCATGTCACTAAGTTTTAAAGTAATTATATTCAACCTTCTATTAGAAAAGAAAAATGGCAGCTATGAGTATGGAGATTTTTTTCCAAGTTGCTTGGTTTCTGTGAGCTGGAATGCCAAAACCTCTGATTACATCCCTGCAACAGCCCTGACAATGGAATGTATTCTCTCTCCAGTTTAATATAAGAAAGCCAGCAGGAGGTCTTACTTTCAAAGGCATTTGATAAAGGAGCCTGCTCATGGAGCTGAGAGGAAATCAATGGAATTTTTTCATTTCATGGGGCTTTATGATGCTTAAGTCTCATGTTATAATTCATTGCTTTTATGTGATTTTTCTGACAGAATTCTGTCTTCTGGTTCATTCTGCCTTTTGTCTCACATTCACTTTTTTTTTTTTTGGCAAGGTTGCTTGTAATTTTAGGCTGTGAAATCTGGGATATGGCAAAGCACTGTCAGTACACTATAATAAGTTTTTTTGTTTATTTTTTTAAGTAGAATGTGGCATCTGAATAGCACTGTTCTCACTAAACAAGCTCAGGAAAAAAATCTGTGGCCCTAATGCATATTGTCCCATGCATCTCTTCAAACTTGAAAATGTGCATTAAAAATGAAATAATCCCTATTGCCTGTTTGAAATTCCTGGCCTGAGATACAAATGAGCTATCCTATTTTTCTTTCTCTCCTCTCCCTGGGACCAATGTTAATAATTTGACTTGGAGATTGCAAAGCACAAATGAGCCAGTGTGAGCATAAGGATCCTCATTCACCTGCTACTGAATGTTATAGTTTTTATGGGGCATGCTGCCTACTGGAGTCAGTGGCTCCACAGAGTTGATGCAGGCTCAGGTCCAGGGGTTGCTGTTTCTTGATGTGGCAGTTCAAAGGCTGATTCAAGTTCTGACTGTGCTGTGGAGATGCATAATGTGTCAGTTCTCTTATGCATTCTTGGCACACACTTAGGAAAGGAGGATCTCCAGATAGTGTGTCTGTCTTAATAATAATCATGATAATCTGGATTATCATGAAGGGATGAGATTGGGACTTAATGCAGCTGACACACAGTCAGACATAGGTTTGAGTCATAAGCAAACAAATATTAATATGATATAATTATAACTTAATTATATATTAAAATATAGTGTACATCTTATTTTCCTACCTAAAGGCTAAACAGCTTTTTGTGAGAGGCTGGTCCAGCATTCAAGATCAAGGTCTTCCTTGGCTGTTCTAACTCCAAATTAAGAAGTCTGTACTTTTGCCTGGTCAGCTACATTCCTTACAGAGGATTTTTGGGAAAGGTGACTTCCTACTGCTCTTTGCCTGGCAGCAAGTCCTGTCCTTATGCAATAGTTTCCCTTGTGGCCTTCGATATGCAGATTTTGGACAGCCCCACAGCCTGCTGTTGCAGTAACCTCCTTCTTGAACAAGGTCTCCTCCCTGGTTGTATCCATCCAAAAGCACAAGGTGTGTGCTCTCCATTGGCACAAAGGAGTGTCCCTTTCTCTGTTTCTGTGTAACAGCAGGTCCCACTGGTTCCTGTGCTTGTTTCATTGCCATAATGCTGCCTTACAGTCTATCATGCCAATCCATTCCCCTGTTATTTGGTGCATTTTAGGTGATGTTGGGAAAAAAGGACCTCCTGATACACAGCTTGGATTTTACACAGAGACATGTGTGCTTCATTGCTTCTTTTAAGCCTTGTGTCTATTGCTTTATAGTGGCTGTAGCACAGGCAACTCACATTCCTGAGCTTGATTTCCTAGCTCTTCATATTATGAATGATTAGCCTTGGATGGACTAGAAGGAGAATGTGGAAACCTTTTGCAGAATTTGATTCATTTATAGTCTGGAAGAAACAGAAGTGCTGAAAAAAGAGCAGTGAAGATACATTTTTCCTTTTTGGATGTGTCATTTGGTTTCATAGTGTTAAATTATTTTTGCTTTTAAGGCTGTTGGACACACAGGGAAAGCCTCCCAGCTTGTTTGGAAGTGTTACAGAAAAGGAATAGCTGAGGAGAAATAATGGTACAATCTCTAAGATCCCTATGTCCTAGGTACCTGCTAAGCTTTCATCTCTGTCAAATTTCATTCTGGTTTAAAGAAGAAAAAAGAAAAGAGAGAAAAGCTGAAATGTATGTACAAAGAAGAATTTACAATTAGAAGATCTTAGGAAACAGCTGAAAAATGTTTTGCTTTTGACTTTGACTTACTGCAGAAATGTTTTTGTCTGTTTCAAGGCAATGTAATAAGGTGGAGAAAGGTCAAGAAAGAGCAGCTAGTGAAAAGTATCAAAAAATGTTGTCCACCACTGTTTGTTTATACTGAGCAGATGCTTTATGTTACTATGCTTTTTCTCCCCTTGGATGCTCTTCTTCTCTTTCCTGATAGTCTGAAGGAGAAGTAAATAAGAGAAATCCTAGGGTCAGCTTACTGGTCCAGAGCTGCCAATTCCTCATGATGTGTCACTCTAACAGTTAATTGAAAGGCTTCTGTTGTGTAATCCAAAGCATACTTTTGGGAGCTGAAACACACTGTTTTGCTTCTAAACATTTTGATCTGAAATAACTAAATGAGCTGTTCTAGGAAGCTGACTATGGAGATGTATGCTCCTAATTTCCTCCTCTTACTGGCTCCAACCGTGCCTAGCCTTTTTAGCTCCTTTTAGCAAGCAGTCATTAAAAGCAAATTGGATTTGGATGCTTCTATTCCTCAAAATCTCATTAGATCTTGAAACATGTTTTCTGCTCAAAATTCCACTTTCCATCTTCAGTGGAAAAAAAAAAGATACCTAACTCTTTGTAGAAAATGAAGATATATTTTAACCTCTGTACATCATTCATTTTTGTGACTGTCTTCTCTAGCCTCTGTGAGAAATATCATGATTGAAGTGCTACATTAAGTTAAAAGGAAATTTCTTTATCAAATCAGGCTGCCTCTATCTTCTGCCTGTAAGTACCTCTAGCATTGTCATAACTTTATTCAAAGTGAATTCATCCAATGCATATCTCAGAGGTATGAGATTTTTAATTCTCTTAAAATAATTTCTCATAGTTAAAGCATATTTATATCACTTTGCCTACATTTGCATTGGGAAAAGGTGTTTTTTTTAAAAAAATGTAATGAAAGAGATAATGGTCCAGCCTTAACAATGGAGCAGCTGCTCCATTAGGCTGCTATTTCTGGAAGTATGAAGTCAGGGAAAGCAAAAATCTGATCTTTTAACTTTTTAATTTTTGTCACTACTGAACCATATCACAGGTATTGCTCATTCTTTCTCATGGTAGACAGTTAGTTTTATGTCAGTGTACTCTTCTTACCACTAAACTGCTATTATTTATATTGTTGAAGTGTTTAGCTCTGGTAGTCTTGAGAGTCAGTCTACTGAGTGAGGGACTATGCAGGTCCATAAGGATGGGATTTAGGTTAGCTTCCAGAAGTAATTTTTCTTTGTAGAATATAACAGGATTAGCAACTTCATCATCATAAACCTGAGTTTAATATATTAAAACTCCCTTAGAACCTGCTCCTGTGTCCACCCGTTTCTAGGTGTCTCTGGTGTGACTACAGGGCATAGGAGACTTGATTTGAAGGCATGCAGGGCAAGACTGCAATGCCTGCCTTACTCTGGGAAGGGTTGAGGTGGGGGGAAAAGGGGATTGGAGTCTTTCATCTTAACACAACACAAAAATTCCTCCTTACACTGTGAGAAGACTTCTGCAAGGTCAACACTGGAAATATTCTCCTGTAAATTCTTAACATCTCATATAAAAGAATCAGATAAATGTCTAAGGGATTCACCAGGCCAGCTCCATGCCACCACTTTTCTCCTCTGTTATGAAATGGGTTTAAAAGTGAGATTTAGAAAATAATAATTCAAGTTATTTTTTTACATTCATTTTTAGTTAAGTGCTTTGGATTCTTATTTCAAACTTTCTTAACAGCAGTAGCAGATGAAAGTGATGCTTTTCCAAAGGCAAAAATAAGATTCCCAAACACTCATGTGATTTCAGGTGCCAAGGCTTAAGAAATGAGAGGACAAATATCCTAAGATGCTTGATAAACCAGAGAAAGTCGAAGTACTGAAACTAGAAAATTTAACTGTGACCTCTGTTCCCCACAAAAGATAAATCAGTTCTTCTCTCTAGAGAATGCAACTTCAAATGAAACTGGAGGAACTAAATTTAGATTTAATGTTGAGAGTCCTGTTTGAAATGGATTGTGGTCTCTCTATAAAGATATTCTGGAAAAAAATCAGCAAACTGTTCTAGTGTTCGTTCTCCAGACCACTGGAGTTGTCAAATTTTTCTACAAAAATGCATTAGATTATAAAAAATACTTCAGTGAAGAATACAAGAAGTAGAAAAAAGGTGTTTTCTAGCAGTATCAGAGAGATTATTGCAGTTTTAGGCACAGGTTCAGAAATAATAAAAAAAGACTGTGAATGATTCAGCCTAAAAATTTGTGAATGTATCATCCAAAAGTCCCCCCATATACTCTTGTTTTGAAAGGTCAAGTTTTGCTAAAAACAAGAACATTCTAGATAAGATGGTCCTAGGAGGTCTAACCCATAATTAAGAAGTGAGCTGCTTGAAAGAAGACAGATAGTAGGCAGAAAAATGAGTTTTTCCTTCATCTGTGGAGAGGCAGCAAGACCTACTGGAGTGAGCACAGGGGCAAACACTGCCTTTCTCTTTCCAGTCATTCTCAGCTCTGTTAGAGAATATTTTGGATTTGCCCATGACTCAGTGGATGACATCAGATATGACATATATAGCACATCTGTCCTTCAATAAATGACAATAATATGTCTTGACCTCAGGGAGGTGTTTTGAGGATAGATTTCTTTTCCAGTAATTTGACTTTGTGAAATCATTTGCCTCTATAAATGCTAACGATGCAGTTCTGGAGCAGTGTTTCCACCCTTTCATGTAATTTGTGGGGTGTAAACCAGACTCTATTCTTCAGCTGGAAATTCCTGTGGGGAAATTACTGAGAAGCAAAGAGCTCATTCTCTGCAACTGGCAACCCACTCTGAATCTTGGTGTGTTCAGTTATGGTTTTCTGAACTATAAGTTCTTGTGTATATGCATATGTTCTGCCAGACAGAGCAAGGTAAAGACAGAATGCCAATGTGCAAGTGGAAGAGAGACTCCACTACCTTACTTCTTGGCATTTTAAACTAAAAATAATGACTGTCTGCTTGGGTGGAAAGGTGTAAGTGGGCTTAATTTGTGAAGCTGACAGATGAAGGGAACATAAAGGTTCTTTTGTTCAAACTCTTTTCATAACAGTATGCTCAAAAGACTAGGGCAGATAGCAATTTTGCAATGTCAACAACATTTTTCCAGTTATAAGTAGTGACTAAATTATCTAAACACATGCATTTTTAAAATTCATGTTAAAAAAAACCCCAGGAAACCATTTCACTTAAAGAAACATGGACAAACTGAATACTGGAAAGTTAATGAATCTCTGTTTCTAGAAGCCACTTTCTTCAAGAAATCATGCTCCTTTCTTAACTGCATCTCCTAGGGAGAGCTATAGCCATGAGGTCCTATCATGTAACTGCCTTCAGTTTTTCATGACAGGAAAAGTGGAAACATATTCTGGCTAAGGTGTACCATTTTTGGAGAGGAATAGGAGTCTGAGGAAGGCACAATGTCAATATTTCCTAAAGGAGAACTTTTGATTTTCTTTCTATTTCCTCTAGAATGAGACTTTATATTCCCCTTGCACTGTATAGTCATAATAAGGCCCCATGGCTTATCACAGTCATCCTTTCATTCTTCCATTCAGTTTTAATTGATTGCTGTTGTGTATCTGTTGGCCAAACATCTTTGTATATTAATATGCTGAAGGTAATGGGAGTTGTATTTGCTCATCAACTCTGAAAATCATGTGGTTTTTCTCAGAGTATTTCTAAGTAGAATGGATTTGTCAAGCATGGAGATCTGAAAATTTGCTTTATGTTTTGCTTTATATAATGATTATGCTACACCACTGTCACCAACCTGTTTAAAAGGAGCTGCCTTATTTGAAGCACAGATGTTTTGATTCAACATATTTATATTTACAAAGTCTGAGTGGCCTGGAAGCTCTATATTTGCACCATAATGAATTGATTTTCTCAAATACTCTGAAGAGACACCAATGAATGCAAATGTGTGGTAGGAGATCAAAAATAAAACTGAATCAATTCTTAATCTGTTTAATTCTTAGGCTTCTTAACCTCCCAGTGTTTGTTAGGCTGTTAACACTAGTCCACACAATGTTACCCATAGACTTTTTGAATGCCAGTCATGGAAACAGAGCTTATGCAGAAATTCTGTGCAAATGTGTCAGTCTGTATGCTGATGCATGACATGATCTGTCCCAAAGATTTCAGTCCCAGCAGCACCTCCTTGTGTTGAAAGCTTACTTGTTTAAACAGGCCATAATACATTTCTTGAGATGCTTTTCAAGCACCCTGTTTTCTGTGTAATGATTAAGATCAGATTTCTGCTTCACAGAAGAATCCATTTATGTGGATTGTTGGTAAAAATGTGCAAGAATTGCTAATGAAAATGTTAAAGTAGATAATTAATGATATTTATGTCAAGACAGTCCTTGACATTTTGGTCTTTCAGATTCAGCAAAGCTACATTACATCCTGATTATCTTTCAGAGACTTTCATTCTGATTCTTTCTATAGAAAATTGACAGAATTGGACAGTGATGACTGAAGAAGCAAACTAATGTAGTCAAAATTAGAATAATCCCTATCAGGGCATATTTGTCTGTGACCAACAGCAACTGGCAAGGATTAAGAAGAAAAGGAAGAAATGATGAAATAAAAGACAGAGACAGAAAGAAAGTAGATCACAAAAATTATACATAGTTCTGCAGAAGAGTAGTATGAGTGGGGGTGAACTGTATGACAGATGAGAGAGAAGAGAGCCTATACAAGAAGAAAAAAATAGAAGAGTCAAAAATACCTGACTATCTTGTTTTCAAAGAAGCAGTTTATAGAGGCTGGAATCTGATTGATTGTCATTGAAACTCAGACATCTAAACATATAAAAGCAGATGTGTTCACATCAGTAGGAATTAAGAATATGCCCTGTTTATCTAGCATAAAATTCCTATCAAGCATTCATCTGCAGCATTGGTTACTTGAATAACTTTGAAAAAGTTGACTTTGAGCCACTCTTGGAACTGAGTCTCTGGCTTAAAAAATATTAGGGCTTTTGAAAGGGTTATCCTCAAGGTTTCTTTACCAACTTATACATAACCACCTTATTCATCTTTGACTGCCAGAATTGTCCAGTTATTTAATATTAGTGGTAGTTCTATTGCTAGAACCTTCAGATTTTATGACATGTCATTCTGAACACCCGGCTTTTGTTAAAAGAACCTTTTCATATTAGCTGCCTGTCACACCAAAGTAAATGTATGTAGTTTAGGAATACTTCTTTCCCTTGTAGCTATGTAATGTCTCTCCACAACTGTGACAAATCTATCCCTTTCTGAAGATAGACTCACATTTCTTCATTCTCATTTGGGTGAGCTTAATCATAACATCATGCTTTCCACTCCTCCTTTGGGACATTTATATTACCTAACTCTGCAGTTAGATTGCGAATCTCCATCTGCAAAATGTTTCTTTTCCTCCCCTGGAGTTTGGCTTGGATTCCAATTCTAAATTTAAAAGGAACTCCATTTTCCTTGTCTAATAACCACTGAGTAATTAGGCTTTTACATAGAAAAAGAATTATCTAAAGAAATGTGTTCCTGTAAAGGGCATTTGGAGCCCTGTAGATATATGTGTCCTCTGGCAGATTACCTGCAGTTCTTAGAAAGAAATCTTAAAGAGACACAAGTATTCATACTTACAATCCTTGTAATTTGGGAGAGACATTTGTTTCTAATGGAGTGGCACATTTAAAGATTCACATAATAATGTCTTTACAGAAAATGCAACTGTATAGCTCTCTGGGTCTTTGTCTGTTTTGCTGGTGTGTCTCCCCCCCCTCCCTCCCCCATGGTATTCTGCTGTAAATGGTACCTAGATGGGGGAGAATCTGATTTTTAGTTATGATTTCCATTTTTTTTATACAGTTCATTTCCTGGTTTATTTCTGTTCTTGCTCAAATTTGTGGGCTGATATTTGAATTGAATTAGGGGTAATTCATCTAGTGGAAGGTGTCCCTGCCAGGCAGGGGGCTGGGAACTAGATGATCTTTAAGGTCCCTTCCAACTCTGGTAATTCTATGATTCTGTATAGTGCTGTATATCTTAATGTGCTTTGCAGGTTATGGGCCTAATCATTTGGTTTACTGCCAGTGAGGATTCCACCATGTCTGTGCACTGCAGTGGACTAGGAAGGTTCCTGATTAGGTCAGTTATTAGAGGCAGAGGATCTTGCACATGGTTCAGAAAGGTCTATAAACACTTACTGGTGTCTGAGTATCCCTGGCTTGGAACACATAGAATCCCACAGTGAAACATTTTGGTACCTGCTGTCTTCTCTAATTGCTCTCTGTTGTTGCTGATGTTGCATGAACCTGCAGTGCCTCATTTCCCATATCAGTGTCAGCAGTTAGCATGCTCTGGCATGTTTGGCTTCATCTAGTATTCCACTCGGATTGGGCCCAACTTTTGTATTCTGCTCTCATGGTGCCTCATGTAGACATGATGACTGACATGGGTTTCAGAACATCTCCAGCAGGAGCATGCTGCATTTTATTCATGTTGGACTGAGTTTAATCCAAACAAACTGAGCAAAATTAGCAAAGATCCATTATTGTAAAATGTTTGAACTAGTTTTGTCCATTTCACGTGAGATATCTCAGAAACCACTTGTGGGCAGCTCAGCTGCCAGATCAGAGAGAATGGTCCTTCCTGGAAGAGAGGTGATGATCATGTGGAAGGGAGATAGTTTCATCTATAAACAGAGGTAGACAAGGAAGATTCATGTTTAGATGGTCACATGGTAGTTTTTACTAGGCAATTGGCAGTAACCCTAAAGCACATTGTTTTATGAGGTTTGGAACTAGAGAAGCATGGCTTCCTTCTTTTCTGTGATGTGTGTCCTGCTTTGCTCCCTGGTCTGTAGTATTGACAGCTTCCCATTGGTTGAGCAAAGTGGCTGTCTCACTGGTGTGGGTTGCTGCCTGGGCAGTTGACTAATGGCTGCATCTGATTCCTGTGTCTCTGAGTGTATGAACAAGTTGAACATGGCTGTTTTTCTTTGGGAAAAGCTTAAAAGGCCTCTGGGAGAAAAAGGTCTGAGAACTGACAAACTACGTGATTCTGTGCGTTTCATTTCCTTGGAGATCCAGGATAACAAGTATTTTTAAAATTTATTTTTCATTAAACTATCTCCAAAGCAAAAGATTAGATGCAGCAGCAAGAGAATTGTATGACATACAGTGTAAATGTTCAGAACATGCAGAAAAATCAAGGCAAATGTTACCCAAACTGATAGTAGTGGCCTCTTAGGATAAGGCAGTTCTAGACCAGATGTCATAAAAATCTTCATGACACCATTAGCTATAAGCAAGTCTCTATTTGTAACTGTCTTGCTGCTCATTTCTATGTCACTTTTTACAAAAATCGGAATGCTTTTCCTTTCAAATATTGACAAGGGTTTAAGAAAGGTTAGCAGTGGAGGAGCTCTTTGTAGTCAGCAATTCCCAGAGCAGCTGTGAATTTGGAAAAGCAAACAGCACTTGCAGAATGTATCTTGGAGATAAAAAGGCAGACAAAAGTTTTTTTTTCTGCAGATATGTGTTTGATGAGTATGAGCCATGGCAAAACTCTGTAGTGGCTAAATAATTTTCTTTTCTTTGGAATGGACCAAAAAATTAGTACGGAGCAGCTTTTAGCAAAGCAAAAATTCAGACGCTGCTTGTGAAGGACCAGTAGGGGTCATCAGTGATCCATGCAGAAAGAGGCATTGCAGTTAGGAAGTTATTTTATGCCTTTAGTTTAGTATTAAAGTTGACAAAAGCTGTAAGGTGTATGCTTTTTCATCCTTCCTACATAAGAGCATTTGTCTGTTTTAACCCCGAATGTATAGATTCGTTTAGCTACTTTCATTTAACTGGCAATAACTTTGATAATTCTCATATTCCTCACCTAGTTTGCAGCCCATTCAGTATTCAACTGTAGTCCCATTTCCTCTGCTGGACAAACATGGAGTAATTAGGCTTTTCCACAGACAAGTGATTACTTAATAAATGACCCTCTGCAAAAGACTGCATTGAAATGAAGCAAAAGGCATACTTAGTGCAAATGATGGCCATGCAGTAACAGGGAGGAACAAAAGAGAAGCTTTGCATGGCCAGTCTGCTTCAGCAGTTTTAGAAATAATGAAAATGCTTGTCTATGATCTATACCAAAAAGTAATTATAAGTCTGACACTGTGTGTACATTTTTAAACACAAGATGTAATGGGCTGCCTGTCATATTGGCTATTCCCTTGAAATGATAGGTACAAGCATGAGGAAGCACATTCACCTTTCATAAGACATATCACCTGTGTTTGTTTTAGGCATAAAATGTAAACACCAAGCAGATGACAGAATATAATAAGGGAGTTACAAGTAGTTTTTTCCAATATTCTTGCAAGGATGTCAAATAAAAGAATTGCAAAGAGAGAGTATCTTTGAACTACAGTTTTAATCCAATCTCCCTCTACTAAGGTTAAGCCAATTTGAAAGCATATCATGTGCAATCAAAGCTGCACGAGTGTGTGTTTTGATGTCCTTTCACCATCTATCCCTTCACTGACTGCATCTAGAACTTTGCTAGCTGCATCTGGAAGCGAAATACAGCAAAACAAACCACTTACTGTTCCTTCAGAATCAATCTTAGTGTTTTAAGAAAGAAAATGTCTTTTTATCTGGCAGTGAAATGAAACCTTCAAAAAGCTGAAGCTTTTTTTCCTCAGTATCGAAAAAAATGCAGTTGTGAGAAAACATTTCAGTCATAGCATCTTGCAAATACCTAAAAAGTTAAATTCTCAAGCTGTTGTAGGAAGAAAAAAAGATTGTGAGAACACTCTGGGCCCTGGGCATTTCCTGGGGTGAATAAATGGCTGGGGGTTAATAATCCTCAGAATAGCCTTGAACATGACTACTTTTCTCAGCGTGTCAGCAGTCCCTAGAAAATGCCTCAGGCTCATCTACTACTCAATCAGATGTGCCAGAGATGGTTCAAGTGCTGAATTTTTACCTGTCCTACAGCTCTGTTGATGAACCATTTCTGGCTCACTTCAGAATCCCTGATCACCATACATTTAGAAGTGGCAGGAGAACCCAGCTTTCACCCAAAATATCAGGGCCATGCATCTATATTTGTATGTGAAACAAAATCAGAGGCCAATGTTCTCATTGTTTAACTGTCATCTCCTACCTTAGCAAAGCTAGGAGACAGTTTTCATTAAATTGTTGGAAATAGGAGGCTCCTTTTGAAGGTAATTTAGAAGAAATGACTGTTAGACCCTCTGTTAGTGTAGTTCTACTTCTCCCATTATGTTTCTCCAGCAGCAACTGTGCATTTTTAAACAAAAATAATTATATGTAGAAAAAACCCCTCACTTCTTTTTATGTAGCATTGCTGGGGTCAGTTGCTTAATGAGTGTTTGAAATGTTTCTCTCTTTCTCACTAAAATATACTCTAATATGAAGCACAGATTTAGGCCATTGCAGAAGGTAAATTCTCAAAAGTCACCATAAATTCTCAAAGTCATCATAAATTGAGATTTTGTGTATACTTTGTTTTTTCAAAGCATAAATAGAAGACAGCTGTTAGATCTCTGGTCTTTAGTCTCTGTGACCTCTTATTTGACCCCTTGGCACTGCAGGGCCTATAAAACATCAGAGTGTTTTATATTTATAATTTTTAATACCCTTGGTTCATGAGTATCTTAGATACTGGCAAAAGGACTTCCAAAGACAGAATGTTCATAAACTTTTTTAGGTGTCCGTGGCAGACACACCTGCACCCCCTGAAATATTGACAACCCATAATCACACACATAACCTGAGAAAAAGGAACTGTGGTCTGCAGGAGCCAGCAAGGCACCTGCAAACACCTAGAATAGAGATGTAGCAGGAACCCTTTCAGAGGTAGCTCAGGCCCTGCTTTAGGCAGTGTCTCTGTGTCTGGGGTTGCTTTTGTTTGGCTGTGAGTCAGCACCTGCCAATGAAGGAGAGACCCCAGCCTGTGTCAGTCTGAGCTGACCCTCAGTGGGGTGAAGACTTGGTAGCAGTTGGAAGATTCTCCTCCCAGTGTGGGACAGGCCCTGGTGGTTATTTCCATGGACTGAGTGAAGCTCTCACCTTTGGTGGGTGGCCAATATCCAAACTGGAAGAATTATTCCCTTTCTTATTTGACTGCTCTCACATTATCTTCTCCTTTCTCCAGCTTCCTTTACAATAGGTATTTCTGGTTCAGCTGTACAAGACATTTATGTGCTGCCATTTTAATGTCACTAATGGCTTGAGACTGTTGATTTCATCAGAATATTTTACTTGAGATGTGAGACATTCCTGGAAGCTTTTGGAATACTAAAGATTTAATTTAAATAAGGCTGATGAATATTTGAAATAGAAGTTCTGTCTATGCTTCAGGTGAAGACTGTGCAATAGACCTTAGAACCCAATTCAGCAAAACAACTAAAACTACATTTAGCTTTAAGCTCATGACTAGCTGCTTTTGTTTTGTTGTTCCATTTAATGGTTTGTCCTGCTGTTATATAATTCATTGAAGATGCAATTTGGGGTCTGTAGCATTTGCAGATGGCTCTCATATGGCAGTAATACAAAGTCTTTCTTGAATTAGTATAATAAATATTTTTCTTTGAGAGAAAGCTGTACTTCAGCTTGATCTTTAATAATTTTTAAGCTGTATGGAAGTGATATTCAAATCCATCCATTCATCCATCCACAGTGACAGGAAAAGTCTGTTCATTAAGTACATAAAAGGTAGTTAGAGGGAAAGAAAATAGATATTAAGAAATCAAATGCATTGCACTTCCTATATCCCATTTTCATTGTGCAGTTGGTTATAAATGAAATCTTTGGAGACTTAGCTTTTCTCTGAATGGGTGTTTCCTAGCCTTTCTTCTGAAAATACAAAGTGTGACACCAGAATGGCAAAATATGACTGCAGTGAAAACTTCCCCCCCCCCTAATTTTAATCCTATATTTTGTATTACTGGGAGACTTTGAGGGAGTACTTACTTTTAGAACTGACTTTTGGTTTGTTACTGTTTTTATGTGAAACCTGGGACTGTAGGTTGCAATGTTAGTACTTGAAGCCTATATGCTGGGGGAACAGAAGAGCATGAGCATCAGAATGTTTGAAGAATTTACCAGATAATGCTGCAGCAGATGTACCCTTTTTGGTATCTGCATTTCTTCCAAGCCACATTGCAAACTATTGATGGTAGCATCCAAAATGTATTAGTTTTTTGACAGAGGTCAGCTGATCCAAAAGAGGTCAAAGCAGTGTAATTTCCTACTGTATTTTGAAATAAAAAGCATATGGGGACTGTACACTTCCCTGTGAGATGCTTTTATTCTTAAAATACTTTAATAAAGGCTGTCCAAATGTAAAAGCTCTTAGAAGAGGTGGCCTTACACCTGTAGCACACCGACTTTTATAAAAGCTTTGTTGCATTGTTAGACTGAGAGAGTTGGGGGTGTTCAGCAAGGGAAGAGAAGGCTTTGGGGAGACCTTATAACAGCCTTCCAGTTCCTAAAGGGGGCCTACAGGAAAGATGGGGAGGGACTCTTTATCAGGGAATGTAGTGATAGAATGAGGAGTAACAGTTTCAAACTGAAAGAGGGTAGATTTAGATTAGATGTGGAGAAGAAATTCTTTACTGTGAGGGTGGTGAGACACTGGAACAGGTTGCCCAGAGAGGTTGTTCCCTCCCTGGAAATGGTCAAGGCCAGGCTGGGTAGGGCTTTGAGCTACTTGATCTAGTGGAAAGTTGTCTCTGCTCGTGGCAGGGGAATTGGAAATTGATGATCTTTGAGGTCCTTTCCAATACAAACCATTCTGTGATTCTATGATTTTATGTCTTTTGCTGCCAGGAGCTGAGAATTGAGAACAAAAGAGTAATATTTAGGGAAGATGGACAGACTTGTATGCAGCCAAGGTCAATGTCAGAGGCATCTGAAGAAATGCTTGCCTGGTCTTTCACAATAGTTTTTGTTGCTCGCACTTTATAACTAGCTAAATTATTGTAAACTATCAGCCTATGTTCCTTAGCAAAACATAAACATTTTGGAAAAATTGCTCCTTTTGCAGACCTTGAAAAAAGTATGCCATAGGAGACACTGTTCTGAAATGCCTGTTACTCTGTCTGTATGGTGCATTCCATGAGGGAGATCTTGTACATGACCATGTCCCCTCTATACAGAGGGGCAGACTAGAGGTGCCTGTGCAGAAATGGAGTAACATGGAAGGTTGTACCACCAGTGCACAGGTGTTTCCTTTACCAGGATCCTTCCATGCTCACTTCATTCCTGTTCTGGTAGAAAACAGCAAAATGTAAATTGTCCCTTTGCAGACCCTGAAGCACATTCCCGCACAAAATAGCAACACTTTAAAAGGGAGAATTAGATCCAAGACTACTGTTTAAAATGTCAGCTTACTGCCAAACAACATTTTCTCCTGTATTCTTGAACTGTGATAACTGAAGTTCAGGAACATGAGGCACTTATCCAATCCTCCAGATGGTTTTGGTACAAATAAAATCAAACAGTTCCTATTTAGTGGTGTTCATCATGGCCTAATGCCAGATATTCAGCTGAATTCATGAAAGGTGCAATAAACAAGTTGTCAAATTTTTTTAGATGCATGTTCAAATATTTGCAGGTTGGGAGAGACATCAGTGACTATAGTTTTCCAAAAGCTTGTCCTGGTTCTTGTACTGGCTTAGGTAGTATAGAAGACTTGGCATAGGCATTGTTGAGAGTTAGGACAGGCAACTGAGGGACTAGGTTTCTATGAGCCAGTAGGGCAGACCAAAAGGGCTGAAGATGTAGAGCTAAACTATGTATCAGGCCAGTCCCCTTTCATGAAAAGCAGCATTGCACACTTTAAAGGACAAAACATCTCAATTAGATTTGTTTTATTCCGAACAGTAACTATATGGAGAGGAAGGCAACTTACCCAGATAGATACTTTAAGTCTGCAGCTGAAAAAAACACTTCTATGATCATACTTCTGAGTGACCACTGACTCCCCACCAGCAATAAGAATGTACCTTTCAAAAATGCTTACAGCATTTTCTAGTAAATACAATGCAAGTACTTGGTGTAAAGACTTGTATTTATAAAATCTTATTTATGAAAACAAATTCCATGGTAAAAGATGTCCAGCATGGTATTAAATACTACTTTATGTATGTCATGACTGGTGTTATACAGATCTGTCTCTGACTGCCCACTGAGTGCTTAGAATGGTGCTGAAGCAACTTTAAGCCATTGAAAACACACCAGTTTATTTTAAGAGCAAAACAAAATTCCATTCTGTATCAGAGCAAAACAGTTACAGATGAGCAAGGTTATCCAGGGAAGTAAATTACATGGAAGTAAAGAATAAACATATTATGTTGGCTATGGACCAAGAAGTACATTTCATTATAATTGGTCTGTTGAAAGAATTGACCTGTGAGTACAATCTTTCTACATCAAACCAAAGTAAATGTTATAAATCAGTGAAGATGCACCATTTGAATATCTGTGAGGAGAATGAAGGCACTGAAAACTAACATTATTTATGTAGGAATTTGTTNGAAGTAAATTACATGGAAGTAAAGAATAAACATATTATAGAGTATGTTGGCTGTGGACCAAGAAGTACATTTCATTATAATTAGTCTGTTGAAAGAATTGACCTGTGAGTACAATCTTTCTACATCAAACCAAAGTAAATGTTATAAATCAGTGAAGATGCACCATTTGAATATCTGTGAGGAGAATGAAGGCACTGAAAACTAACATTATTTATGTAGGAATTTGTTAGTTTTGTTTTGTTTTGCTTTGTTTTTTAAAACTGCAGTGTTTGTTTTGGAAAAAAAGAAGGGAGTTGTGAGTCTGTTCACTGAAGTGAGTTTAAGCATCTCATGCTAATTAAGGAGCTGGGCATCTCACTAGGGCAGGCAGTAACTTCTGCTTTACCCAGATTGAATTCCATCATACTGAGCTTCATTCCTTGTCTATATAGTACATTCCATTTAGGGGGTCTAGTTTGTCATCAAAGATCCTATCACTAAATATTTAAATTTCAGTTGTATGAGTATTATTTAATCACAAAACAACTTAGGAAGTCTCCAGGTTTGTAGCTGCCTGATGACTCCATGCTACAACTTTGAACTGGGAAACAAACTGGCCAATCTTTTTGTAGAGAGCCAACAGGAAGGAAAAACAGGCACATATTTTACTCTTAAAATGGCACTTAGTGAAGAAATTAGAAGTTTAGAAATGGGAACTACCTATTAGATATAGATATCTATACAACACAAGTGCTTTTGCAAAAGATTGGCTTTTACACAATTAGAGGAAATGAAAATGACTTCTTATATCCAGCCTATGCTTAGTTATCTGGCAAATGTAACACAGAGCTTCTCTGTGTGATTTGGAAAGGTAAAGTCCCTGGGTCTGATACTTTTTTATGAAGAGAATTGGAAAGATATAGCAAGAAAATCCAAGTCCAGCCTATGTAGTACTCCAGCTTCAAGGCCCTTACAATAAACATTTCACCTGAAGAGCAAAAACATTGGTGCTCAAGTGACGTCTAAAGCACTCTCTTTCAACGAATTGAAGCTTTTATATCATCCTAAAGGCAATATAGCAGCAAATAATACAAATTCTGTTCCTGATGTTATTTATTGGCATGAATTCTAGTACTGGAGAACAGAATATAAAGGCTGGTCTTAAAATTTATACTGTAAAATGACACAAAAAAGGAAAACCTTAGTAATTTTATTACCTGTGTATGGAAAAGCTCCACACAGATGATAGCATTTCATATGGAGTACTTTTTGCTTTCACCTCTAACATACACAATTAAATGCCTTCCTATCCTTCCTAGTAGTCCAAATAACCTGGCTCCTCCCAGTTACTGGTGGTCCTGCATGCTGTCTCTTCTTTTCCTAGCTGAGGAGGAAATTGCTGTTCAGCATGCATCCTCAGCCTTTTGATCCCTCTAAAGAAGAACAGCTTACCTCCTTGCAGTTCATTTTAGATCCCTTTAAAGCCAATTAGCTTTGCCCTGCATGATGATACATGATAATTAATAGGAATGGGTAAAGATGGTTAAGAGCTCTTTATAGCTACGGCACCTGGAACATATTGTATAATAAAGCACTTATAAAACTACAATAGATATGAAGCTTTTATCCAATCTTACTGAGTTTTGTGTTATACCATTACATTTTAAACTCATTGCACTTAATGCAAGTGATATATCCTATTTTATTAATCAACAGGCAGGAAAGATGGCTGAACAGCTCAGTCATGAGACATTCAGCATGAACTGAAGGGTACTGGTGTACTTATTTCATCTGAGATGATAAAATCCTGAAATAAGGTCTAAAGTATGGAGTTTTTCTTGTCCCCACTCTTCATTTGTCATAAACTTTTTCTTGTCTTCTATGTGTTATTTATGAGCCATACAGATTTTCAAACTAGATCAGCTGCTTTTTCACATACTGTGAAACCAGTGAAGTTTTGTTTATACATATGAAAATACAGAATAATTTGGGCTCAAAGATGCTACAGTGCACTTTAGAGTTACAGATACTATTAATAGAATACCTTGTAGATAGTCATCCCTTTTTTTTAACAGGATCTCAAAATGCCCTCTGTAGTGTCTTCACTGTAAGATGCTGAAATGAAGCAACATGTCAATCCTCATTACTCACCCAATATTCTTAACAAAAACACCTCAGAATACTTAGGTTTCTGCCTTTGTTGTCCTGCCCTTTTTGCTGTCAGTTAAAATGCAGTGTTAACCACATAACAACCTAGAGTTTTCTTGGAGTGGTAAAATTAGTTTAGGTTTCTTTATTTACTTCTATTACTGAAATGTGTTTTTATGCTTTGAATATGTCTAATTAAAATAGTAACCACAATTAAGTCAAACATGAGTGTCTGTTGAACACTGCATAATTCCAGGAATTACCTATTTCAAGGTAGGTTTATGTTTAACAGTGTCTACTACTAATCTTATGCTTTAAACCAAAGGAAACAAGCAAGACATTTAAAGAAACTATCCTGAGGCTAAATTTAAAAAATTCAGAGAGTTCACATACACTAAAAATATATCAAACATGTTAAAGTTAATAAATCAAACACCTGAAGTAGCTTTCATTCCTTCTTGATCTGGATTGACAATAACTCCATGTTTAAAGGTATTTGTGCACCCTGCATTAAGAGATGTAAAACTGTCGTGTTAAGTACATGCTATACTTTTCCTTGTTATACTCCTTATGCCATACTTTATCTCTGAGGGCATTTTTTCTGTGAACTTGTAAGAAAAGACAGACCAGAAATTGTAAAATTATAGTTCCTCAAACTCTTCCATACTGATAGCTGTATAATGCTTCTAAGTTCCTAGGGCTCATTATTTCTCAAAAAGGATTAATGTTACTAGCTTCTGATATTTTTGTCAGCATCTTTGATTAGAACTGTCTGTTTTCTTGTTATTTTATTGTATACATTAGAAGTTATAAAAGGCAGTTTTTGGAAGAGTTATGGAAATATAAAGCAATGTGATCTTGGGTTGCCCGTGGCAGCTAGGCAACTGATTAGATGCCCATTACATTAAGGATGTAAATGGAATTGGAAGTCTCAGCAAAGAAATCTGAGAGGAAATGCATCTGTCACAGCATAAGTCACTGAGCATGTGTATTTATATATATCTATATATATGTATATGTATATCTATGTAGTATTATGTCAAGGCCTAATTGGCCTTGATTCTGTTCCCATGGAAGTAATTGGCAAATGTCTTATGGATTCCAGTGTATTGGGACTACACTTATTATCAGCATGAGTAAAGACTTACAGATCTGTCTTAGGTGAAAAATTAACATGTTAGGTTTCTCCCTGCCTTTATCTTGTGTTCAGAAGTGAGGTAATCTTATAGGTTTTATCCATGTGGTTATACTTGACTTCTTTGTGCTCTGTGTTTTACTGTTGAATAAAATAATTCTGTTCTCTCCCTTCCCCTTCTACAAACTCTCTATTGTGTGTATCTCCAGTGCCGGCAGCTATCTGCTGTTTCAATGGAATATGTTTGGATTCCTGTAGTTTTAAAGACTTTTCAATCTAATAAAATCATAACCAATCAATTTCTCTAATGTAAGGATTTAAAACTGTAAACTGTTTGCTAAGAAATACTTTCAAGCTAAGATGCCTGCTGGACTGTGTCATGCAGTCTAGGTGATTGGCCTAATTCAACACTCTTAGTGGTTTTGTGTCTTTATTGATGTTTTGTGCAGTGCTCAGGCTATGAAAAATTATGCATCTTTCTCCCCAGTTTAGAGAAAAGTAAGTCCTGTCTGCTAATGATTTCACCCTATGTATTTATGAGAAATAAATGAGCATGGGTGGTTGGTGATATTTCATCTTGTACTGGTCTGGTAATATTTGTAAATAGGATAATAACTTTTCTAATAGTTTCCCTCTCCCTCACTTGAGCCTTGTTTCTGTCAAACCCAGGAAATGCAAGTCAGGCTGATGAGCTAGAGAGTGCCATGAAAGGTACTGAAGCAACACAAGAGCCTGTCAAATCAAGTGGCTCCTCCTTTCAATCACATGAGGTTCCAGGCCTGAAAAATAAGAGCAGTGTGATTTCTGAGAGTTAATTTGAAACCTCCTTTTTTTGCTGCTGACTGTTGGCCTCGAGGACCTGACAGGCAGGAAGGGAAGATGTCTAGTCCATCTCAATGCTGAGGCAAATAGCAGCTATAACTGTTATCCCTGGCAGATATTTTTCTATTTTCTAACCTTTTAGTGAAGGTAAATCTGCAGTCTTCCAGTCTGTTTATTTCAGTGTACCACTGCCTGTGTTGCCAAGAAGTTTGTTGTAGAAGCCAAATCTTCTTTTGATGTGATCTAAGTTCATTAGTTTATTAGTTTATTTTCTGTAGTTGTGGATACAATGTTCTTTGTCTTTGGCAGAAGCTTTCTGTGCATGTCATTGTTATGTCTCCTAAATCTTCTTATCTTTAAATCAACCATTTTGAGTCTTTCTCAAAATGTAATTCATGTCTTTTAGGTTTCTGGCTCCATTAGCTCTTCTCACCCAGATTTCTCATTTGGCCCATGATATTCTTTGAAGTATGTTGTCCCAAAGTGGTCATCGTATTTCCATTTCACTCCTAGGCAAGAAATAATTCATCTGATTATTAATCTTTCTAGTCATATAAGATTGGCAAGCCATGCTGCTGTTCATAATCCCAGAATGATATTTACTTGGGTGTATCAACCAACATGAGAATAGATCCTGAAAAGAAAGTCTCAGCAGTAGCTGGTACCACCTACCTAAAGACCATCTCTCTTTAGCTTGCTCACAAGAGGGTCACGAGAGAATGAACCTTCTTAAGTTTTCTGACAAATATTAGAGCTGTAAGGATTAGCAAGATGAAAAAGCCCTGCTTGTAATGAGAGGAATTTTTGTTTCCTGTCAGCAAAATGCCTCTAGTAATAGTTATGGTTAATTAGGGAAAAAATTGATAATTTTTGTGGTGACGATGGTAGAAATGAAATAGTACCAGGGTATGTGTCCTTAGTGTGTTTTGCTTTCATTGAAAGAGATATGAGCCTTTTAAGAGGATAGCCAATAGATCAGACAGGGATTTCCACAGGAAATCCTTTTTTTTTGTGTTGATGTCTTTTTTCCACATGATTTAAATTATCTTTTTTTCTTACTATTCTCTGAAATAAACCCATACATTTTTAATAGAAACTGTTTCAAGTTTCCAATTAGTAAAAAATTTCTGGAATCAATGTTTGTGCATTAAAGCAAATCCTGGAGTGAAAACTTTGAGATCTCTGTGGCTACCTATAAATAAATTGAAAAGAATCAAAGTCATGGTTGAAAAAAACCCCAAGGCATTAACATAGATTAGGGACCTATGTGATGAGAATTACTTTATAGCACATTGTAGTCTTAGTCATGAATTCAAATCCTTTTCAGAAGTAGACTAAAGATAGTACATGCCTAAAAAAGTTGTGGACCTACGTAAAAAATTATTTAGATACAGCTGGATGCTCGTTAACAGAGGATAACAGACAGATGTAAACAGATAGATGAGTAAGTAAAAGGAAACAATTTGTTAGAAAGAAGTTTCAATCAGTAAAGTATTTGAGTCTGAGGTGGGAAAAATAGTGAAAAATAATAATGTTTTAAAAAATATTCTGTGTGGCTGCATCTTTAGATAAGCCAGGAGGAATAAGGATATCCCTGAAATCAAAATTTCAAGTAAAAAGTGAGGTGAAGGTCTGTGTAATAGAAATGGTTTCACATCTTTTAGATGAAATGGTTTACAGTACATTCAATCCATAGCAGATTATCTCTAAATGTAACCGTTTTAATGATAAAATGTTACCCTTTGACCTCACTAAGGTTTGACTTTGCTCCTCACAAGTAATATATATTCTATGAAAGTCAGTTAGAATCCACAGTAAGCTTTTGAGCATGACTCTTTTGTACTTGGATCAAAGTGAGGGATACCTGTGAGGCTAGGGGTGAATTCAAATCAAAGGCTTATGGTGAGGAAGAAAATGAATGCTAGCCAACATGGACAAAGCAATTCTGTCCAAAATCTTTTTGCTTTTCTTAGTAGATATGACAAAAATTTACAGAGGTTGATGCATTGCTGAGCTGTCTTTTTATATTGATTTGAAGCTCTTTTCAGAATATTGCAGCTAAAACTGGGCAAAACTTCTATATTCCAGCAAAAGCCCAAGGAATCTTATTTGGACATAGTATTTGCTGAAGTTCAGCTTCAATTAACTGTCTTAATCTCCTGGAGTTTTGGGTGATCTATTTGAAATAAGGCAAGCAACATACACGGTGGGGCAACATTTCAGCCTTGAGTTGCACTTCTGCCACACAGAGTGACTCAGACCATCTCACTTGATGCAATTTATACATTTTTCCCTGTATTTTTAGTAAAACCAGCACTTGTTTCCTTCATCCCCTTGGAAATTCCTAGAGGTTTACTTTCATGTCTTCTGTTTTGTGGGGTAGAGGAGACAGCATTTCCTTCTTCCACTCCAGCATCCAGAATAAGTGAATTGAGAATGGGAAGAAATTGTCTTTTCCCTTGACTCAGCAGAAGTTGGAGCAATAAATATTTTTCTGATGTAGCTGCTCTCATTTCCCACTGGTCTATTACTCAGCCCAGAGTTAAAATCTGCAAATCTGCAATCTGTGCTGAAAGTAGCCTTGTTATTGTGTGGGTTGACTAAGATAATAAGCAAAGTATGATGTAAGAGAAAAAGCATAGATGATCATAAAAACAAATGGCACATACAGTAGGGTGGGCAAATGTCTTCACCAATATTGTTCAGTTGCTTTTGAATGCTTTGTTGTTAGCAGAAGCCAGAAAACTTCCCTTTTTCACTCTCTCAAGATTTATATGGCCTAATGTAAAGATTCAAACTTGAAATATATTATCTTGACTATATATATATATAAAAATAATCATGATCTGAGACCCTGCATGCAGAAGTGCAAGCATGAGCATAACCCTATAGAGGGACTGTGATTAGGACTGTGCACTCCCTGCCAGGCAGCTGTCAATCAGTTGTTTCTCTTTTCACTTCAGCTGTCAGTGGGTTGAAAGGAAACAGAAAAGACAGAACCTTTTAGTGTAGGAAAAATCAAGTCTGTCTCTCTCACTTGCTAGCCTCCACAGGGAAAGAAAAGATTTTTTTCCTTAAAATTTTTTTTTTCCTTTTTTCCTTGCTTCTATGAGCAAGAAGTTACACTTTGAAGAAGTGGGAGTACTTGAGTGTCTGAGTATTTGAAAGTGTCTATCTATTTTATCCCTACAGAGATGGATAAGGGAGGAACAAAGTGAAGTTCTTGACTGGGAAGCATAGCCACAACTACTTAAATCAGAGCAATTCCGATGCTGAGAAAAAGTACTCCTGTATTCACCATATTATTTATTCCAGTGTGCTTATGAACCCGTTCCTTGAGTGACTGAAATCTTGCCAAAAAGCAGGGGTAGCAGTGCTAGTTGTTTAATTTTTCTTTTCTGATATCCATAAGATAAAGGATCAAATGTGTATCTGGATCAAGAAAAATTTGTAATTTTAGTGAGTGATTTTATTTATACATTGACTGCCCTAAGTCCATCAGTAATGTAAAAGCACACTTAGAAAATTTGCTGTGCTTCTACAGAACACTTACTTCTTGCTTTTCTGATCTTTCTGGCCTTCTCCCTGCTAGAACTGAGGTGTTAAAGCTTCTGCTGATGTTATTTTTTGGTAAATATTTTTACTCAGCTTTTGGTTGTGAACACCTTAAAAAGCGAGCTCTTTGAGTCATGAACCCTTGGTTTGAAACAGGCTGTTACTAAGGCAACAAGATTAGCATGGGAGCCATACTTTTCTATCTTTCCACACTTTTGTACTCTTAAAAGTTCTGTGTCATCTTTTTGGTTTTTTGGTGATGGTTTATGATATGGGTTTTTTTTTTTTACTGCCTGCTTCTCTAGGAGAGGAGCTTAGCAATGTTTCACCCTGCATTTTCATGGAATTCCTATCATCATCAAGTGCTGCTATTTTTTCCAAAAATTTCTCTGGAGTACTATAAATTCCAGATACTTACTTGGTAATGCTCAAACAGATGATTCAGAAACCTTGGATTTGATGACGGCATAGATTTACAAAATCTTACTTTCTTTCCTAAGACTGGAAATAAACAAAATCCAACAAATCTTTTTTCATTTTCCTGATTACAACACCAGGAACCTTAAGAAAATATCTATCTGAAGAAAAACTCATGCTAAAATTCTCATCCAGCTCCTTTGAAAGACATAAAAGGAGCATTTGACTGCAGAGTTTGGATGATGTAGGAAAAGTGTTGCAATATATTCTGCACCAGCTCCCTTGGGTGACTGCTGATCTCAGCAGAAATGTCCAATGGCCCTTCTTGACATCCGGCTGTGAGAACAGATCTTGTGGCTCCCAGGCTGCAGCTGCATGACAGCAGATTAGCAACACAAGGCCATTTACAATCAGACACTAAGAAAAAGACTAGGAAATAATGATTAAAAAATACAGGCAAAGTCCATTTTCTCAAAATCTATTTTTACCATCACTGGGATTTTGTTGATTGGTCCTTAACATTTGTTAAAAATCTCATTAATATACAATAGTCTGTTTTTCAATAATAGCTTTCTTTGAAATATGTAGGTCTTGTATTCAGATTCTCAGTGTGAAAATGGTATAAATAGTCCTAATTGAAATGTGTCTCAAAATATGTATGCTTTCAAAATTAATGTTAAAGCATCTCAAAAGAAAAGGGGTTCTTAAAATTATTTTTATTCTTTTAATTTACAATTTTCATTTAGTTGTTCTTTGTAAAAATTGACATTGGTGAAAACTCCACAGATCTGCAGTCTGATACCTCTCTTTTTCTTCCACCTTTCTAAATAAGTAATGAGTCCATGAAGAATATAGTGTACAAGAGTTAGTGGAAAAGCAACTTGTCTCTGGCGTACAATGCTGAACAGACTTCAACTGCAGATCTTAAATCAGTGCTCTGGACTGCAGAACAAACTAGTATTTTAAAAAAAGAAGACCATCTCCAATTTATCTTAATTTAAAGATCACAGTGAAAAAAGAAATGTTCATGTGCTACCTAGTTATTAAAATTTGCTAACAAAAGTGCCTTTGATAATGCAGGTAATTTCCTAGAGATGCTGCTTTCCACTACATCAAAGCTTGAAGACCTCTTCCTCCTTCTGATTATTTCCTTCAGCAATCTGAAGTGGCTGATTGTGAGGGTGCTTACCTGCTCTCCAAATCTGTTGTAACAGTGACCAGTAGTATCTAGCAATGAATGTTCCATGGGAGGGCTTCACAGATCTTTTAGCGAAGCCTGGGATGTGGTCAGCATGGGCCTTTGTGAGGCTTTGATCCTTTGAGGATGCCTTGATTTCCCTTCCTAAAATAATTTAGTCCAGACAGCCTTGCAAGATAAGGGGGAAAAGATAAAATCTATTGTCAAGATTGCAGCCTGTCCAAGGAGAATATCTGGAACTTTTAGCTTTGGTTTGTTTCAGTGATTTGTTTTCATTTGTTTTGGTTCCTTTGTTCTCATCGTGTTGAGTTACATCAACACTTTGAAGAATCTCATATATACAGCTCCAAATGTGTTTTTTTTAGAGTTTAAGAGCATTATTTGTTTTTAATAGAATCCATTCAAACCTTGAAAAAACCTTCCTGTGGTTTACAATAGAGATACTTTTATTGCAGTGTAGTTACAGCAGAATTACTCTGCAAGTTTCCTTTTAATATCTAACTAGGACTAATTAACATTACTGGGTAATTTACTACATAACTGTATTATTCATTGTCTTTCCTTGTTGTAATACTTTTATTGAGTGCATTAGTGTTACAAATTAACTCTGTTGTAATTACACCATAATTAGGTACACAGCAATTCAACCAGGGAATTAGTGGTAACAGGTAGTGACAAAAACTGTTACTACTCTACAATTGCACTTTTAATTATCAAATAACTGTGCTGTAGCTGTGTAATTTGAAGGGATGCCAAAAAATGGAATCTTTCCACTTCTGTTTGAGATTTTCCACACACACATATTTAATAACTATAAAATATACTAATTTCCTGTTCTTAATGCAACAGTAATAAGGCTTAAATTTTTCCTCACTGTAACTACATCTGCAATATATTCCTATTTACTCAAGAACCACCACCTGAAATATATACTCTTTCCATGAAAGAAATAATTTTTATTTTCATTGGAAAAGTTGGAATACTGTGACTGTTTATGAATTTTCCAATACTGTAAGAGTTGTGCTTCTTTGTAGAACACCACTATTTTCAGATGCTTGGTCTGAGATTTTTTAGTGGCATTTCCAAACCCAGATTAGTTTATTTCTTATGCAGATACCATGCCATTGCTGGTGCTGTGAATGAAGACATGTGCCAAAACTGCAGGTCATTTATGTGATTCTGTGTGATGCCATGTCCTAGCTAATTATACTTGTTAAAAATTAGTGTTCATTATCCCCTTGGTATGGCTATACTATTTTGGAACATTTGTTAAAACATTCTCTGTACGACAGCCACACTGGTCTCTGGAAATGTGTTACTTTGCCTGGAGCTGATCTGATGAATCCATGTTGCTATCTAGATGAGCCCAAAACTCCTGCTGCAGTCTGGCTAGATTCACAGTAGAAGGAAGAGTAGGGTTAACTCCATGAGGCCTAGTTGCTAGATATGTAAACTCAAGGATATTGGTTTTGTTCCTGGCTTTGCTGATAATCCTGAGTAGATTCTTAATTTGCCAACTTTTCTAAAGCATTTTGAAACCCATTAGTTTCATCCTGTTAGTGAGTTAGTGCTCATCAATACTTGGATTTTATTTCAGGAATCCTGGGAGCTATACATGAAAGGAGAACACAGCTCAGAGTTCTCCATGCCATCTTTCCCAGATGTGTCCCCAGCATCACAAGACTATGGAAGAACAGAAAGCCAGGTTTGGTGTCTGGAGCAGAAGGAACTACACAGAGATGAAGGTAGAGTCAGATTAAGCTCTTTTACAGATTAAGTCCCATGACTTTTATATACAGAGATGCTCACTGTTTCACTGGGGATGAGACTATGGTGTTAGAAACCGATTGGAAGAACAATGTCTTGCTTTGCTTCCTCTCATGTCTGGGATACACTGAATTTGAGTGGCATTAAAGAGAGTGCTGTCCTAGTAATTAATGAATGGGAAGCTAAACTCCATGGGCTTTCTTAACAGCAGTTAGGTGGAGTTTGTGGGTTAGAGCTTAATTTGGTACAGAAAGGAATATTTATTTTACTGATTGGAAAATACTTTTTGGTCTTCACACCTCTACCTACTGAGTGCCATCAGGATGTATTTTGAAAAATAACAAGGAAAAGTACAAACTGATAAAGCCATATCCTGATTTCCTAGATTCTGCAACAGTAGAGGTGTTAGTGAAAGAAGGAAACAGTGACTGGTTATATATGGTTGTATATAACTGGTTATATGAGTGTCAGAAATTAAGAAATGCATATTGATTTAGCATAAGATAAAGCCTAGGAAATTTGATTTGCTAATTAAATATTTAGGAAATCTAGAATAGGCACAAACCATTTTGCTGTAAAAGACTGACACACACAATATTTTAATAAGACTTTTTTTGCAAATTTAGATATTGCCTCTAGTCAGCTCGAGGACTTGCTTAACTTTTAAATATAGTAACTGTTCCTTTTAGTAGCTGCTATTTCTAGTTTTAATAATATATGCATTTTTTTTTAGCCAACACTGAATGTTTGAACAAAGACAGGTTTTACACAGATAAAGTTTTTTTGCATTCTGGTATAGATATTTACCTATTTTCAGTTGTACTTTAGTCCCTTGGCTAATATTTATTATCTTTTGTTTCTACAGAATTAAATTTGTGTCTTCCATATCCTAACACGAAGTATTTTCTGCCACGAAGTACCTGAAACATCTCTATTCTTCTCTTAAAATAAAATCACTGGCTATGAAAATGTAGTCTAGGATAGGAGTTTAAAGGTTTCTTTTTTTTTTTTCAAACCAAACAGTAAGGATCTCATGCAAAATTTGCCATGTAACAGAGAGCTGAGGCAAGGTCCCCTAACTTTACTCAGAATTCAGCACATCTTTGGATAGAATGTAAAGTTAACAATCCTCTACTGGTAGTGTAAGGATTGTTATTGAGAATGGAAACTATCCAAAGATATTCCTGCATAGGTCTGAGCCATAAAGTTCACTTGTTGCAAGGGCAGCCTAGCAAGTCACAGGGGTAGGTTGTATGTGCTCAGAATAAAGTGCTAGATAAAATATGAAAAGTTATCATCCTCTAAAGTTCTCTGAAAATACTGTCAGCTACTTAAATGTATTTCATAGTCAATAAAGTATTTAGTTTCTGAGCATTATTTGTCCGGATCACTGCATGGTGTGTATAATTTTTTTCTTTCTCTATTTTTCTGCCAAACCCCAACTGAAATTGTACCTTTAGCATTTTAGTAAGCCAGCATCATTTCTGTAGCCAGAGCTGTCATATAAAGTGAATTCCCTGAGGAAACTCAACTCATGTAGGCTACATGCTACTCAGCATTTAGTGGTAAAATGCAGGTGGCTTGGGATTTGTATAAAACAGTTAATTCTGAACCCTGCTAGGCAAACACTGTGAAAAATATGTTTATTTTATGATACAGCTCAGAACATAGCAAATAATTCTTCTGTTGCCACAGGATGGGAATGAAATGAGAATGTGCCAATACGACACAGTTGGAAGACATTGAATGATGAGGATAGAAATGGATGATCCTGATGAAACAACTATGGTTTTATAACAAAAAATATTTAAAAGGATTTCCATACAAACTGGGCTGTTTATTGAAGAACTGTTAGAAAGATGAGGATTTATTTAATGTTACAAGATAAGTCTAGATCATCAATGTAATGTGACATAGGAAAAAAGACAAATGCAGAAGAGGCAAGTGCAGAAAAGAAGGACAAAAGCAAAATCTTTGTGGCAGAAATCAGAAAAACAGTAATTCTTTTGTTAAAGCTGTTGCTAGATTCATGTAGAATGCTTTAGACAGTTCTGTTCATACATGTTCAAGAATAATGTTTTCAAACTACAAACACAAACAATGATTATGAGGATCTGGGAAACAAGAGACCTTGTTCAATATAAGGATGTTGTGGGAGTTTGGCAAAATGAAAGCTGAAAGGAGATGTTTATCTTTTAAAGGTACATGAAGGAAGGTAAAGATTACTGAAGTAGAAGTACTATTTAAAACAAAGGTCAATGTTAGTGCAAGAAGTGAGTGAAAACTTGCCATGATTAAGGCCCACATTTGGAATTCAGTGAAAGTTTGTAACTCTCAGAGGAATTCTGTTTTGAAATAGCCTTTCTATTTTGGAAGAAGGCAGCAGAATTAGACTTAGTACCATTGTACCTGATGCATTTATGGATGGAACTGCAGTAAGGTGACCTCTGCATCATCCAAGAAAGAGACAGTGTGGCTTGGGAAGTTGTTCCAGTTTTAAGTCCTGCCTGCATAAGCAGTGCAAATTAACTCTTAGCTTAGGCTCTCCTGTCTGTCCTGACACGTGTGGTCAGACACCAAAACATGGTTTGTTCATTTGCTTGATTTTGAAGCTTTGACAAATATGCTGCCTAGTAGCTCAGCATCTCATAGAAATTTCTAGTGGATATTTGATTGTGAGGGTGACTGCTGCAATACTGTGACAGCCAAATGTATATTAATATATTTTTCATGTATTTCCCAAAGTTAACCAGAAATGATTTTGAGGTTTGGAGCTGATGATGAAGAAGGCTGTTGATGAGGAAGACAGGACAGGACAGGGCAGGGAGTACCACAGCCCCTTGGGAGGCTGGGCCCAGGTGCTGCTCCAGCCCTGATGAGCTCAAGGGCTATCAGTGGTCCTAATTCACAGCTTTGCTGATGCTGTGGTTTCACCCATTTTGTTCTGAGGAGAAATTGAGTAGAAACTTAGTGGAAAAACTAGTTTTGAAGTAGGTTGAATAAGAAAAGATTTTTAAAAACAGAGTAACTATGCTTTCTGCATAATATCTGTAGTTTTGGCCTTCTTGGGAAAATTATATATTCACATTCATTAGTTCCACTTTTTGTCACCTTGACAAATGTCAAATGTTTTTAATGGAAATTAACTTTTTGCAGTATTGAAAATTTGAATGGATGTGTTAATGAAGAGAATTTCCCTTCTTTGACTTTATTTAAAAAGTTGTATTTTATATCAGTGTGCAAAATGAAGCTGCTGTTCTTTCTGTCCCTTTTCAGTCCCCTACTGTTGATTATTCTGCACATTGATATGGTTCTTCTGTTGGAGAGAGGGAGATTTAGAAAAAGAAAAGCAGGCTTCCTCCAAGAAAAGATGATGCTTGTTCTTGCAAAAGAAAGTGTTACAGGAAAGAAATGTAAAAAAGCTTCTTAAAAGTTTGAGTGAAATGATTTTAGAGAAAACTCCTTGGACACCATGTATCTTTTGCTGTATCATTTTTATAAATAATTGACCTGTTTCTGATCAGTGCTGACCTTCCTACCTCCTACTGAACTTCAGTGTGAGCTAGGGGAGATCAGTGGTTTGTGAAGAATTGCACATCAGCAAACTGCACCAACCTTCTTGTCAGTTTTTACAGGGAGATAAACAAAACTTTTTTTTTTACAACTGAACAAGCAAACCAAAAGGCTATTTTGGTAAAAGGTCATTCTGGTCTGGCTGTTGAACAGGTGGGTTGGTGTATCCCTACAGCTGCTAGAGGTTTACTTGGCTCTGAAGATATTTCTTGTTTCTATTTCAACCTTTTCCTAAAGATTAGTTTCTATTTATGTTCTTTTTTGAGCTGTAATGTAACATTTTGAGCTGTAAGTGTGACATAGTCCTTCTGAATTTTATCATCTTAGGAATACTTAGGAAGTCAAATCTATTATTCCCTGATTTCTTTGCCAGGTTTCTTAACTGTCCAGTGTCTCTATTAATGCTGTAATTAAGTGCAAATTATTAAGCTTTCTTGTATATACAAAGCTGGTTACTGGTGTCTGTGGGTGCTTGTTAAAAAGAGAGTAAACAACCCTTCCAACAACCTCCTTTCAGAAGCAATTGTCTCTTTCTCACCTTAGTAAAATTCTTATATCTTCAGAAATTCTCAGCTTGCATGCTTCTAAAGCCAGCTTTGATGAGAGTTCTTGGATGTTTATTCATTTTAACCATTAGATTATCAACTTTAGCCTTTTCTGTAATGCATGCTTCTACATTTTTAAATTTATAGAATTTCTTTCTTGACTTGAAAATGAAAATATGTTGCTGTACAATTATTTGCTTCTGAAACAAATATTGGGATTTATGGAGAACTGTGGATTTATATTAGAAGATTGTTGGATATGTCCTCATGGCCAGCTTAGTGTCCACCTAAGCAGAAATCTCACTTGCACTTTGGAGTGTGGGAAAGTCCTACTAGCTCAAACTGCAATTACAATTAAAATATGACCAGCAGTTTTTTAGGGTAATAGCAGAAACCTCAATGAAATCTTTGTGACAGTCATCATGGAGTTCTTATGTTTAGTCAGGTCCTACATTTGTAAAGCAAAACACCAGGCAAGCAGAAGATGAAAAAAAAAAAAAGGAAGACTTCATTAAAAGCAAAATTCCAAGGCTGAGTGCCTTTTTCCTTTGAATGTTGCATTTAAAATGCCTCACTGGGATACTAAAAAATACAGCAACAGCCTCATATTTTATTTCAAATATAATCTTTGAGTCTGTTTGGATTGCATTTGATTTCCTTTTCTTTGTTACTTTGCTCTTCAGCCTTTTAATGAAAAGAAAAAGTAAAAGGAGGAAATAACTGATAAAAGACATGCAGTGTTTTATAGACTGTGCACAGAGCTGTAGAGTAAATGAAAGCAGCAGATGCTGATTTTTGTATAGTTAAAGGTTTAAGTAATTTCTTTTCCAGTTTGCTATCCAGTTAATCAGTCTTAAAAATTGGCACAAGTTGCTGGACTGTAGGCAAGGTATTTTAGTCAAAACAATCAGCATACTGTGTTTTTCATTTTCTTTGTTATAAACTGGAAAAAGAATTCAGAGCTTAGACATGACTATGGATTCCTTTATGTGCATTTTGGGAGCTTTTTGATTCTGATTCCCCCCTCTGTTTTCATCTCTTTCTCCCTCTCCCTTCTACCTTTGGTATTCTAGGTTTTAATCAAATCCTTAATGTTAATTTAATGCAATTTGTATTTAATAGATTTGGGCTTCAGTTAAATACCTCTCAGTTATCAGAACCCAGTGATTTGGAGAAGTGCTGTAGTAAAGCTTTTGATACTGAAGGCTTAGAGAAAGCTGCAGGGCTCAGCAGCTCTATAATGGTCCCTGCTCAGTGTGGAAAATGGCAGCTTGCTTTCCATTAACAGAAAAATGCCTCCCCAATTTGAATAATTATATGCACTTTGTCTTAAAGCAATTGTGTTTCATGTAAGATAATACCTGTAAAAGGTCAAATCATTACTCTGACTCAATTGCTCATTTGAACTAGATACTTCCAAAAGGCATTAGGATGAAAGTTGTGTCTGGGGAGAGAAAGTAGAGACTGTGGAAAGATTTGTTCCTTTCCTAGATCTGCTTTGTGACCTCATATTAATAGCACTTGGTTTCATCTGTGGCCAGCTACTGCATTTTTTTGATAGACAAGGTGACTGCTTTAAAGTTTGTGAAAGAAAATGATGGATCACTGACTTAGAAAGCTTGGGGTCCAGCTTATGGCAAGAATTTGTGTTATCTCTTTGGATAAAATATTTTTGTGAGAAATGCAGTCTCAACACTTTTTGAAAGTGTCAGATACTCTGTGCTAATGCCAATGCACCTTGCAATAAGAGTGGAGAAGCAAAGGTCAGTTATTCTGTATTTACCACCAGTAGCAAACACATGGACATGACAGTTCACCCTGTCTTACTTTGCAATACTTTTTACCTGTGCTCTTGCCCCAGAGCCCCAATCAGATTTGGTGGTGTGGGAGTCTTGGGTCAGCAACAAATAGAATTTGTCAGCAAAAACATGGAAACAAAAGAAGAAGTGAGAGGGAATATAGGTGCTAAATTGAGTGTAAAATAGAAGGTGCAGTGAATAAAGTTTCTACCTGATAGTTATCACACTTTCAGCTCTTGGTTGGTACTGCTGCCAAAAGACTTTTTCCCTTATCTTCTGCAGCCTAATTTTGCCTACCAATGTGGACCTTTGTTTAGGCTGAGTATTTTTAGACAATTTCAGCAAAAAAAATGAATCATTTCAGAGGAATGAAATTAAGGGGAAACACATTGCTTGCCAGTGTTTTCACAAGCCTTTAATTGCAAAGTTCTAGCAGACCTATAAGCTAAAGCAGAGATGCAACATTTGGAATCTAGGTTGGTTTTATGATAAAGAGGTACCTTTTTTCTACTTAAAAAAACCCCCAAACCTCTGTACCAGTTTGGAGAAATTACATGGCTTTGGAAAAGTAATAATTTGCTTATGTTCTGCAGGGACTAGTGTATGTGTGACAGGTAAATGCATCAGAATTGATATGCAGAGATCATTCTATACAAAGCATGCTGGATCTTTACATTTCCTAGAGCTACTTTTCCTTATTTACATTCATAGGAATGCAGAAGAGGTAGCCTGGGTCTGGGTATATGGACTTTTTTTTTCCAATTAGAAAAAGAGCTTCTAATATATAGCAGATAAGAGCAGGAGCCAGACTGTGCAGGTTTCATTTGGCAAAATGTAGGAACTGGGTAAAGAAAGTGAGAATGAGATAAGTTTTCTGTGAGAGTGGAAGGCTCTCTGTGATGGTACAGAGAAACTGAGTTTGAATGCAGATTTGAGGGTAGCAGAAATGTGTGTTGTGTTTTTTTTTTTTTTGAGGGGGAGGAGATGAAGTTTAAAGCCTTTTGGGAGAAGCTAAGAATTAGAGTCATTTTTTTAAGAAAGACCAGGATTCACATCCTAAAATAGACTGAGGAATAGCAATGAGAATGAGGATAAAATAAGGGACTGGATGGGTACAGAGAGGAAACAGGTGAATTCAAGTACAACAATTTGTGAATGGGGAGTAAATGCAGTAGGTGGTGTGTTCATGGCAACATGATTACTTCACAGACTCCGAAGGTGAGGGGGGAAAAAAGAAGTTAGGGAAGCCGAGAAGGCATGTGCATACAAGCCCTACAGACAGCTTTGCTGATCTTATTGATGGGACTGTGAAGACTGGAAATATTTGACAACTGTGGAAGAGTGTCACTTTAGCAGGTGACACCCTGACCCAGAAGTCTGTCTGTCCCTCTCTGCTGCCATGCTTCTTTTGCCTACACAAGCCCTTCAAAGACAAAAGAAGCAAAAGAGTGCTGTCACTGTTTTTCATTCTGGGCAATGTCCTGGCCCAGCCTGATGAGTATAAGTGTTGTCTCTTAGTTCTGTCCACTGATAGGATCTTACATTGGTCTTTCCCCAACATGGAAGTAGAGGTAACAAAACCACTGAATTAGTGAGGTATTAAATTTATAAATGTATTATATGTGAAGGTAGTTTTCACAACTCTGTGAACAATACAATACCATTTCTTTCTTCCCCAGAGCTGAATCTATGTTTTTATTACAAACATTCATGGAACAAATAAAAGTAAATCTAGGAAGACAGCTATATCTGCCTGTGTTTCTTGGCTTTTGATAGAACATGTGTAATGACTGTTTACCTAAACTGTAGTGAAAAGTGCAAATGGGCTAGAACACTTTGAGTTTGTATTTTAAATATGCTGTTCTGTTTTCTGGAAAAGAAAGGAAACCTATTGAAGGTAGAGATTTAAACTGATAGTCAAACTTATCAATCTTTAGGTACACAGCAGTGTCATTGAAGAAGTTTGCTTAAGTTATTCTTAATAGCAGAGGAATATAATTACTCTGCTGACTTGCTATTACCTCTAATTTTGAAAGGAGCAGCTTGATTTCCTGCTATTGTAATTTAAAGCCAGGTGGGAAAATTCTCCTATTACTCTTTCTTCCCGTTTGAAACTTATTCCCAAATTGCAACATTTTTACATCATTAAAAAAAAATCTACTTGTGAAGACATTTCTTTTACACTCTGTGTGCCCTTTCAGAATATTGATGGGGCTATTCCCCTTTAGGTGTGCGTGTAACTCCCATTAACTTTAATGGGTTTTTAGGTGCGTGCATGAAAGAATGAATATAGAGTTACTGTGTTTGGAGAAAAGAAGACCAGTCCCTTATTCAGCTGAGATTTCATTAGAATTGCAGATGTCAGTTTTTAAGAGAAGAGTGGTGCTCAGGAGGTCTGCATTTCATAATGTGCCCAGAGCAAATTAAGTACTTAATCTGGCTGGTGCTGTTTCTTATTGTTGATGGTGATGTTCAGAATTGAAGTTGTGCTCTTACTACCAGTGCATTGAATATTTCTCTTTTACTTTCTGGTAACTGGGGAAAAAAACTATTTCATTCATGGTGGTTTTTGTCTGCTAAAGTCATTATAAAATGTAAATGAATGCATTGTAAGCCAAATCTGAATCACAAATATTCTGTCTGGAGTTTTGTGCAAGTACTATGCAAAATTTGTTCATCTTTAACAGCTATGGGCATGGATAAGATTTTGTAATAAGGTATCTGCTAAAGTCTTCTGTTTTTCTTAAACTGAAAAGCTCCCACAGTTCATATTTGGAGAAGTTGTATATATACATATGTATATATATGGGTGTATATATATACACATACTATATATATGCATAAGAGCATGGCAAATCTTTACGATAGCTCTTCTTTTATTCCAAAAATCTGAGTTTCAACACTAAATCTGTATTTGTGAGGATGAAGTCTTTTCAATACACTACATTATCAGAGAATTGTAGGGCACCCAAATGAAGTTTAGATAGTACTTTTGTATGTGTATACATAGACCCTCCTTTTGAGGAAGACGCTTTAAATCTATATTTAACAAATTCTGTGATTCCTAAGTTGTGACCATAAATTATGAAAAGCCTAGGAGTGAGCTTGTCCTGCTACCTGGAGGATAGCAGGAATATAGATCTTCCTTTTCTTCTTCCCACAGTAGCATGGACTTAGCTGTGTCAGCTATTACAGCTAATGACATTTGGCACTAAGGGTTTGAAGCCAAATGGTGAATGTGTTTTGTTTATCACCTTCTTTCATTTGGTTACTGTTTAGCTTGGTTCTGAACATTAAAAAAAAAGGATCAAAACTTGTAGCTCTCAGCACTGAAGGGTGATTTAGTTTCATCACCACAGTATCTTGGAAAGGGCACCAGGAAACAGATCTGTCAGTCTTCATCTTGTACTCAGTGAAGCTTGGTGATTCACAGTCTTAAGAAGTCATGTGAGAAGTATACTTGGCAGCTAAGCAATTCCAAATTTGTAGTTATCTCAGCACTGAGCAGCTTGAACAGCTACTTTGGCCTTTTAGCTTATGAAGATGGTGGCAGTGGGAGGTTTCTGTTTTTTTGTTTCTTTTTAAGTCATCTTGAGTATATTATTTGATATTTATATAGTCTCCTAATTCAGAGGATGATACAATCCTCTAAAATAAATTATACTACCCTCATAGATACTTACAGCAACCTAGCTGTTGTTAAAGCCATTGCAGTCCTGCCTGAGGTGACTCAGCATCATCAGATAGTTCACAGGTACATAAAATCCTGCCCCAGGTACCTTTTTCTACTTGAATATGCACTAATCTTCTAACCATTTTGTGTTACTGAAAAAGTTCAGATATAGACCCTGTAGGTGGAAAAATTCTTTCTAGATCCTTCACTGGTGATGCTAAAATCTAATTGCAAGTTTACAATCAAATTAACTTTAAATATATGTAGGATTTCCACATTTTTTGACAAGAAAAGCTGAGTTTTTCAGATGTTCCATCATTTAAGAATTATTTTTCATCTTAATACAGGGCAAAACATAAGCATGATTTAACAACAATTTCAAGACTATGTAGGTCATATTATACATGTATTTGTTGCTGTTTTTTCCCCTGTGGATTTCACATAATTACAGAAGCATCAGAAAAACCAGATTTAGAAGATCTGCCTTCTGCCTTCAGGCATAATATGTTTATATTTTTGCAAAAGGTAATTTTAATGGAAATCTGAAAAATAGAAAAAAGCCCTTAAAACCTTTACTTTGAGAAATAATGCTGTCTTTCAGAGACATCTGAAAATGAAGTAAACTCAGGTACTTTCATGATGCAAAGGTGCAGATAAGTAATCAAAATAGGAATTTGATACTCAAAGGAGTTAAATTAGTAGAAATTTTTGTTTCAAATTTGAACAATAAAGCCATGAGTTCTTCCAGTCTTTAACTTACTGTTCTTATATTTTGCTTAGAAAACATTGTAACAGATGACTTTGGCATCTGATTGAAGTGCCTTATTGTTCAGCTTCAACACATTCTGACATCTTTCTCAGATCAATTAAAGTGCACCAGTGTGGAAGAAATAAAAATGAAGATGTCATTTTATCCTTAGTTTAGAATAAAATGAAATGCATTTGAAGAAAAAGATGAAAGAGAAATGAGCTAAGTTTGAACATAGTGAGCATAACTTTTAATGTATACATGGAGTTGTCTGACACTACTCCATGAAGTAAAAATAAATGAACAAATTGGTAGAAGTAATTGACAAAATAAAGGAGGAGGAGCAGAATCATAAGATAATATGTTCAGAATCTAAGCCATCGGCAAGAAGGGACCATGAATTTGGTTTAGAAATGAGAAACTGAAAAATACAGTCTTAAAAGTAAAGAGTGAAGCAAATGGGCAAGCTATTGACATTTCTGAAAGTGAAATCTTGTTGGGATAGAATTGCTGTCTCTGAAGATGAAATACCCAATCCTCCATGTGCATTTAATTATAGAATCACCTATGAGCTTGTCAGTGGATTTTATGAGTGTACAGATCCAGTGACTATAAGCAGTCGCTGCTAAAAATAGGCATAAAATCTGGAAGGCTTAGTGTTTATTGTATGAGCAATTGCCAATGAAATATGAAGGATTTTTACTAAGTTTCTTCTGTCAATTTTTTTAGAGTACATAACTGATGGGAATATTTATGTATTGTTTTATTGTCCTTAAAAATCAAAGACCTTTAGAAATAGTAGATGAATGTGAAGGTTTTTGATACTTCAGTAGAAGTAATTGTGTTAAAGGAATGAATGTTATTAAAAAACAAATATAAAATTACTTTTTCTGATAAAAGCTGTAGGTTCAGCTGTAAATATTGAGAAAAACATAATTCTTTCTCTTAAAGTCTGCAGAAAAGGTGTGTGCTTTGAGCCATTATTCATAAACCTATTGCATCCGGTTACACAATCACAAGCCACTAATTAACGTTGATCATTTAGAAGGTATATTTTTGTATATCAGGTTCCCAAGACAGGATTTAGGTGGCAGAATAGGAAAAAAACTTCATTTTGATGTATAAGTTTTGTTCTACACTTTTTCCCTAATAGAAGATACAAGTCTTTTGAAAGGTTTTTGATGTAGACAAGGAGTGACTTGGAGGAAGAAACTGAAATGGCATTACATATGCAGATGGAAAAAAACGAAGGAGATGAAATGGGAAAGTTGAGGCACAGTGTAATAGACAATTTTAAATCACAGTGAAGACTGAGTCTGCACAGTCAAATTAGTGACCTTCGGACATCACTACAAACAGTCTTGTTCAGTGCTAGTGTAGGCTCTGAGAAGGTTGATAGTAAATTCTTGATTTGTTCTCATATAGTATCTGGCAAGGATTGTTTCTGTTCCCCTTCCATCAAACTATGATAGCAGAGAAAAATTGAAAACATAGCCTTGCAAATGCATATGTTTGTTTCTGGTTTTGATTGTTATCATAAACTGCTTCTTTTTGCATTTCCTATCCATGAAGAAATGTACACTTGGAAGGACTCCCAAACTTGCAGCTTTCAGGCAATTATATGTTCCTTGGTTTCCATTTTAGCTCTGAAACAAAACACAGCTCTGTACTTTCTGTGGTGACTTTACAGATTATTTTAACTTCATGCAGGTTTGCAATATTTGAAGTAGAAAAGAAAAATGAATTGCTTTTGTCTATCAAGGTATAGAAGGCTGAAATAGATACAGACATAGTAAATAGTAATAGCCAATGAACAACTATGCTTGCCATTCCTGACCGGGCACCTGAAAAATCCCTGCTGACAAGGCAGTTGGGCAGCTTTTAGTCAGGTAGAGAGGAATAGACTTCTACTGCTCCCTGGAATGAGTTAATTCTCTAGGTTACAGAGTTGCTCTCAGCTCGCTGTTTTTCCCTTTGGGATCGTAAACCTCTCATATTGGTGCCTTTCCCTTTGAATTTCTGAGGTACTACTTATCTTCATCTCAGCAGCCTTACCTTTGTAATTTTATCTTTCTTATCTTGCCCAGCTCCACTATATAGATTTTCTCACATCATCGGAGGCTTGGGCTGAGGTCTCACAGCTGGGCTGTATCAGAGCTGGACCCAGGATCATAGGCAGCTGACCCTCCCAGTTGATGTAACACAGGGAAGCTGCCCTTCCCTCCTACCTTCCTCCCTCACATTTTTCTTTTTTTTAATCCCCATTGGCTCCAAAATAAGCCAAGCAAAGGTCAGTCTCAGTCCTGATCTTCAGAGAGGAGAAAACCTTCTCCCTTTCTTCAGCTGTTAGGATGAAGAACAAACAGGCTGGGACATGCAGAAAAAGGTTTTAATAGTGCATGTCTGTTGTAAGTCATTTTGTCTTGCATTCCAATGTTGGAGTAAAAGATGTAAAAGAACTAGTGCTGGGCTATGGCAAGTAGAAGAAATGACAGTGCTTTAAGGCAGAATTTGGGTTCAGTTTTGTGTGTAAGCTTAACATGAATGAACCAGTTCTTTATTGGTAACATTATCATTTGGCTTAACCAAACTGAGCTGCATTGGTCATATTGAACCTAAAGTGAAACCCATATTTTACTTGCTTGCTTGCTTCCACAGCTAAGTACAAAAACTGACTGTAGGAACACAGATATCAGGAATGGATGTACCTATGATAAGAAGGCTCTAGGAGAGAACAGTAGTTGTTAATATTAAGAACAAATACAGAGGAAAACTTGATTACTCCAGAAGAGAATATGAAAAAAGAGTTCATAGAAAAATCAGTTTCAGAACATACACTATGGTGAGAAAGAGAAGGTTTCTTTCTCACCCATAGTTTGGTAGGTTACAAACTAGGTGATAAAGGTGTATTTTATAATCACATGGCACCTCCATTTTTAATAGGAATGTGTAGGGTTGACAGGTAAGATAAGACACAACTCTTGCTAACATATCAGCTCCCTCAGGCCCCCAGATACTATTAGTAGACTACTAGTAGAAACAGCAGTCTAAACTCCTGTTATTATTAATGCAGAATGAAGATCTTGTTTGCTATAGTTCTCTGATCTTCCCTGTGTTTTTAAGTATGACTTTACTGAAAGGCCCTTTTCAATATAGTGCTAGGTGGCCTGGCATGAATCTAATGCATGGAGAGAAAGCTATAATATTTTTCTGTCTGTGTAAATGATTGTGGCATTAAGGTTTGACAATGACTTGTACTAAAATCTCATTTTATTCTAGAGTGAGTGTCTCTAGCTACCACTATGTTTCTCATACTTTTTTCTCTTAGAAAGACATGGCATGTCCCTCTGGAAACTGACAGTTGAAGACAGCTGATAATTAAAAGTTGAAGCATATTGTAAATTAGCCTGTACATGGCATGTAGTGTGCATACTGTGACAAAAATAACACATAAGCATTATGTCTTTAGCTGTATGATCACGCAGAGCAATTCCTGATTTAAGCTAGTAAGTGAAATAATGTAAAGCATTGCAAAACACTCTAATTTTAATGTTTTTATACTTTACTGCAAAAATATTGGTTATTACCTCTAAGTGAGTAATACATTTTCTCATTGGTAAGATTAGATTGCAACATTGCAATGACGTTGTCCTGAGACCTCTCTTCCCCATTGACAGGGGTCAGCACTTCTTTGGAATAACTGAGGTTTATTCTGACTTGGTAAGGGAATGTGGTTTATTGCCTCCAGTGAGGGATAAAGGAGGTGGTATTGGCAAGGGAATAGTAACTTCTACATATATTAAATGACAGGAGATGTTGTCTGTTGTCAGAACAAATCCTTGCACTTTGTGCTTGTACTTTCCTGAATGTTCTCAGAGGTCCAAATTAAGAAACTGCCATGTTAAAATACTTTTGTTCAGCTACTTAAGCCCATCATTGAATAAAAGTCTTTTAGCAGGATAGGCACATTTTTCATGATACTCTTCCATTTTGCCTTCTGTTATTCTGGCAAAGGTTTGGAGTAGTATATCTCTGTCAAACAGAGGGTCTATTGTTCAAAGAGCTTGTCTCTGTAGTTTTGCCATTTTATTGCCTTAGCAGCACAATTGCAACTGGTCAGAGGGTGGAGGAGAGAAGCTGTGATGGATGGGTATACAGCCTAACAGGTCTGTAAAAGTGCAGACCTTGATATCTTAGTTTACTTTTTAGCCTTAAAATGATCTGAACTTCATCATGGTTATTTTTGCTGGAGGATTCTGGAGGGACACTAATGAGTTTTCCTCAGAGCAGAGCTGAGGTGTTGAACTTTTTAACAGAAAGCTACCATCTTGCTGTTTTCCATGCTTTAGGACTAAATGGATGCTGGTAAAAGCATATTTTTGCACAAAATTTAAATTATTTCTCCCCAGTGGTCAGAGTCCTGGATGATTGCACTAGTTGCTCTATACCTAGACCACCAACCTTTTTTGCATCCTTCAGCACATGCTGTGCCTGACAACATTCATTTTCCAAGGATGTGCAGCTACTCTTGCAACTTTTCCTAGTGACTGTGCACACAGCACAACTCCTAAAAGGACTCCATGGGAGAGCTCACTTCTTTAAAGGTACCACACTAGAAAAAGGTGCCTGCAAGAGAGGTTGGCCCTTGTCCCTTGCAAATAAAACTCTCCATGAAGGAAGATGAGGACTGAGGTGAGAACCTACTTTGCCTCTACAGTGAAAAGGATAAATCTGCTATGGCATCAGCAAGCCTCTGGCTTAATACCTTCCACAGAAACTCTGGTTGCCCACCTAGGATTCCTGCTCTGATGTTCCTGGCTGTGGACCAAGACTAGGGTTGATAGATGTCCTGAATCTGTGTAGCAACCATCTGTTTAGAGCCTGGGAGGCCATCACTAGGCACAGAGGTAGTCTGGTGCAGACTTAATATGCACAGCAGATGCCATTTTGTCCTTCAGCAGCTACTGCGTACATTAACTGCAGTTTCTGTCAGCTTGGACACCCTCTTGCCAACACAAATCATACCTTTTCAAGCTATCTGCAGTGCTGACCAGAGCCAGGCTATGTGAATATGCAAAGAGAAAAAAGAATGATTTTTACTCAGTGACAAAATGATGTCTGATGTAAATCAAACAGGAAAAGGGTGCTCGTCCTACCCTTTCCCTGGCAGCCTTGCCTTTGTGTAGCAATGCATAAATAAAATGAATTTTGGCTAACATAACTCACAAAATCTGTTTTACTCTTCCAAAAGATTGACCCTAAGGGATGGGATGTAATGTAGTCAGGAGAGAATTACTCTTGGTCCACCTAAGCTGTTCCTGAGAAACGTTCCTCCTCTGTGGGATTGCTGGGATCTGGAACACTGTTGGACTGCGTCAATTTTTCTGAACAAACAAAAGAAACACTTTTTAAATTGTATTCCTTGTGGATTTACACAAGAGATGGCCTTGGAAAGAAGAGAACATGCACAGCAGAGGGCAGGCCTGGAAGGCCCTGGAGTTCAGGTTCTGGACACCTGCCCTGTGTGTGCTAGAGGAGAATGAGCGTAGCTCTTTTGTTAAGCCCTCTATTCTCAGTAGTTTAGATGGTCTCTAGATAGCTGTGCTGAGGACCAAGAAGAGCTCTTCTGGAAGGGCTGAATCATTCTATGTGAGTAAAGAAAATAATAACTTTCATAGACAAGAATGATATTTTTCATGACTTGCTAGAAATAAAGCATATGATGCTTGAAAATTGTGTTTCACAGAATCACAGTGTTTCTGACTGTCTGGGGTGGAGCGGCTTTAACTCTTAGTCACCTCCACATACCCACATGCCAAAAAGAATTCTGCCTTCTTTCTCTTTGTGACCTGAAAACTGATCCTAGACCCAGAGACAGTAATACACCTTGGCCTTGGAGTCCTGTATAAGGGATCACCTTCTCAGCATATGGCAAGCTACTTTCCCTTTTGTAATGCAGACAGACCCTGGGAAAGCTGTGGAGCAGGGGTGGGCAACAGCATGGATAAGGCAGAGCAAACCAGGTAGCACCATATTGTATTGTTGTGGGATATGGATGGTGTGAATGAAAAAGAAGCCAGACTAGAGAGACATTATGCCTCAAAATTACAATCTTTCTTAAGCAGGGCTGTGTGTACTCCAAGAGTCTGCATTGTGAATACCAGCAGAATATTCTACCCTGCATACATTTAATCAGGAAGCTTTCCTGAGTGATCCAGAAAAGCAGAGTGGATCACATTTCTGGTCATATATGGGGGGAAAAAAAATCCAAACCAAAAACCCCCAAAATTTAGAACTTGATTCATCTTTAATACACAACAGTGTGCAGAGCTTCCACAGCCTTTAAGTGAGCTTATTTGTAACATATTGCATCAGAACAGTCTGACAAGATTCAGCAGAGGAAAACATATGCTTAATTTTACCTTTCGGAAATACCACTTTTCAGCTGCTTTTTTACACTTTAAGACTAAAGAAAGGAAAATTGGGCATTTATTTTCCACTACAATTTATTTGATAGAAAATTCTCACCTGTTTGATGGGAGATAGATGTGAAAATATGAATAGAATTGTTGAGTGGAAAGTAAAAATAAAATTATATAAATACCTACATGCATGCGGATTTCCATTACAGAGCCTTTAGAAAGGCTACTTCAACAGGAAATATGCAAATAAGAAATCACTTTCAACAGGATAAAGCTGTGTATTTTTGGAATTCTTTTTTGTTTTTTTCAGTCATTTTGCAGAGGGAAGTTGGGAGGAACATAAAAAGGAAATATTGGACTATGACAAAAGAAGTGGCAATGTTTTGAATTTGTGCATGTTTTATGCCTATGACAGAAGAGGAATCTTTGAAAAGTTGATAGAAATTATTATTGTTTTTCTCCAGAAAGCTCCCATCCCAGATAGGCTTTTAGCTTGTAATGTAGGTTTTGAGAAATCACCCACACAGTAAAGTTGAACACTACTGCATACGATTCAGTTGTTAAAAAACTTGGAATTAATATGCACTCAGAGAAAGTCTTTAAGCCTCTACAGAATTTGGAACTCATGTGGTTGTCATGGCCTACATTTAGATCTTGATAATGTCATAAATCAGTGACAAATTAAACATCCCAACATTTTGTGTATGTTCAGCAAAAGACAATCTTTACTGTTTTTGAAAGCTTGGGTGTCTTGCATCTCATGCAACCTATGCACTCTGAAATTCTTATGCATTCCTTTAAAGGGAAATACTTAGTGTTGGATTTAGAGTCTGGTTTAACCTTCATATTTTTCTTTATTTCATGAGCATTACTTATCTCTGCTTTCTTCTTTAGAATTGCCTACTGTATTGTATAATGAAATCTAATGAGATTATATTACTATTGAGCTTGCAAAAATGATTTGAAGATGATATCTCAGGCTTCCTAATGTGAGGCAGGAATACCAAGGGCAATAATTTCAAAAACTTACAGCCCCACTCAAGGGCCAAACAAAGGCAACCACTTGAATATATATAGTACGAAGATGCTGGTTGTAATTTAACACAGAGGAACTGTGGAGTCCATCTGAAGTCTTATTTTAATATATCTTTGTAACTGCAGAGACAGGTTGCATGGCATTATCATAGATATGTCTTCACCAATAGCATATGTTACACGTGTTATTTGCAGTTAACTCATTTCTTCAAGGACAACTTAAGATCTTAACAACATAGATACTCTGAGTTTATTTTATTTCCTTGGTTACATTTAGTATGAAGAGCTTCCAACTACAATAAAATAGATTTCTGGTTATCAAAAAATTTCTTTATTGTACACTAATTTCATTGTTATTGGCAGTCACTTTGTGTAAAAACTAAAGTATGTTTGTAACAACTATTTGAGAATAGAAATTAACAGGAGAATAGCAACTTTCTGTGTTTTCACAGGGTACAAAAATGTCTGATTAGCAGTAATTCATAACAACATTATATTTGGGAATGTAGAGACAAAAATTCTGGGACTTCACATCCTTTCTGAATCTTAACATTTTGCCCACTCATGGCAGGGTTGAAGAGTTTAAGCCTGTGCCATTTCTCTAATGGCACTGTATTCTTAAAAGCTGGACAGAAAACCTATATCCCTTCCATTGGTAATTTAAGAATGTCACTTTCTTCATGTAAATAGTTACAATTAAGTGAAAAGATGCCACTTTTTTGCTTGCAAGATCAGGCTTAAGAATGTTGAAACACATGCCATTATGTCATTTATCTTCTGTTTTTCTTGGTAGTGAAGGAAATACAACATGTTAAATTGCTATCTTCATGTCTGCTTTCTCTTTCCCTCAATAACTTCTGAGTCTATTGGCTGGTTTGAAAGTGGGTGGGGGAAGTTATCAGGGAAAATTCCTTTTCTACCTGTTTTATGAATATCAGCAGCTGAATAGATGAGAGATCCAACTTAATGTCTTGATTGAGGGAAAGGCAGGGAAAAGAGCTGAGCTGTGATGTGTTCTTTGGCAGGAGCAGCCTGGCCGGTCATGCCCACAGTTAGATGCAATTGCAACATCTGTTTCCTTTTGCCAGGTTTCATAGGGCAAATGGCCATATGCTGAGTTTATAAGCAGGGAAACAGAAAGCTTAGTGTACAAAGAGCATAAAGCTAGGGAAATGCAAAGGGCATCAAACTACCAATTGATGGAACCACTTGCTTGATTCTTGTATGGGGCTATTTCATTGCTAATGTGTTGACAACAGTAAATTATTATATTAAAAATATTGAAGTAATAAGGCTTGAAAGTCAACAGGATCTGTGAATCAAAGACTTGCTAGTAAATCACATTTTTTATCATGTCTCAAATTATTGGTAATTTTAGCACTCTGCGTTATTTGAATGCTTATCTTAGAGAGTGTCTCTTTTCAGAGGACAGATGATGTGTTTTGCTGTGACCTAACCATATTTCAGTTGCACTAGCCAGTTACAATTATTTAATGTTTATGTCTAGAATATTACTTGCACATGCAGAATTGTTATTGTGAAAAAGTATGACTGGGTTTCATCTGACTTTCTGTAGTATTTCCCACTGGTTCAGACTGCTGTGTTCACAGCCTTTTCTTCAGCACCAGGCATCACATGGAATGGAAATGATGCACATTCATTATGTTTGGCTTATATCAAAATCAATAGTGTTGTTAGCACTTGAAAAAGCAAAATAAGGATAATATATCTTGAGGAATTTCATATCTGAATTTTGTTGTGTTCCAGGAAAATGCCTTGTAGATATATAGTTACTATGCAGGGTTCTGTTCAGACTGGGTAGTTCTTTGAAGGTTAATTGGAAGATACTTTACCAGATATGGCTTTCAAGCTCCACAGTCCATCTCTTCGCTTTGATCCAGAGAGGTATAATTAGTGTCTTTACAGAGAAACTGAATGAGACTATAGAGTGAAGCAGTCCATGAGTATGAGTTTTCATTTTTATCTCTGTTTTTTTTGGTGTGTTTTCTGGGCAAGAATGGCTGCTTCTAAAGATAACATTCAAATCCTCATTCCATGCTGTGCAATGTTATGGTGATTAAAATAAACATATTTTCTAACTTTGTTTGGGTCAGAACTATCTAGAATATATATAGACTCATCATCATATTTAAATGACATTTATGTGATTCTCTATACGATCAGTAGGAGAGCATGAGATTAAAAATATGCAAACAAGCTTTAATTAAGAAGATAATAGTTTCTCAGAACAGAGAATGATAGAAGTTGTGTTGCCTATACTTATGGTAAACACATTATAGAATGAATTTTTTGTTAATATTAATTTTGATTATGTGTGTTTAGGAAAGAAGAAATTAGTGTTCGGATACAGGAAAAGATTGTACCTGTGTACTTCAGAAATGACAAGTAATTTCTAAAGAACTGTGATTTTCCTCTTGGAAAAGAAATAATATGGGTTTATGTATGATATGAAGCCTTCTGGTTCAGGATGTCTCCAAAAGATCTACAGAACTTCCTGCTGCAGTTATGGAGAGGAATCTTTCAGCCAAGATCTCTGATTGGAAATAGAAAAACCCATGTGTTTTTGATTCTCATGACCAAGACTATTGAATAATAGCATCCTGTGTTAGCCATGTTGTATCAGTCCCTGGAAGAAGCATCAGAATGGCAGTTATCCCAACACAAGCTGCAGTTCTCTGAGATTTTTGAGATAGTCTTTACACCCACAAGTGTGGTAGGCAGACACTTTAGACACATAACAATACTGTGAAATATGCCACCACAACAGAACAACTGTACTTCAGAAAATTCATCTGTGGGGAAAGGAAGCTGAAAAGTTAACTTGTTTGACTGAACTTTCCAGTTTTAAAATCTTCCAGTTGAGTATTTAAAGCTGGAAATGAACTTGTCAATTGCATCAGTGGAAACTCTATCAGTGTTGACATCAAAAGAAAATATGTTGTGTTTCAAGCACTGTATGTTACAGAATAACTTTATAACTTCCATAATGCTGTATTTTAATAGAAATGTCCCCACTTTGTCAACCAAATTGCAGTATTTTGATACACCACAGATACAGCCCTCCTGTTAAATTTGCATTATGTTAAGGCAAATGCCTATTTTATTGCTGTTGTGTTGACTGGAGCAACATCAGTGTAAGTGTGTTGTCTTTTACATGTCTACTTTTATTACTAAGCAATGTTTTCCTTTGAAAACACCACATCCACTCTACTATTCATCTGCATATTCATTGAAGATTTTCTTCAGAGGCTATTGATGTGTGATGAGCTAAGTTTTCCAAAACATTTTCAAAGCTTTTTAATGCTGGCTGGATGAAAACTATAGAAAAGATTTCAGTAGCCACTGCCAGCCATGGTTTTATTTTTTCTGAGACTAGAAGACCATCAGGAATTCAGATTTCTCTAGCACTGCCCACATTACTGTGAGGGAAAGGTATATTGTATGGACATTACCTAGTAACCTTTGAAGTTTAGTAGAGCACAAGCTTGTATTAGAAAATAGCACAGGGAAAGAAAAGAAAGAGACCAATAGCCTGTGTGTAGACAAAAGCTTGCTTCAAAATATGAGCTGCCATCAGCACATCTGCAGGCAGGCTGGAACTGTAGCTCCAAGAGGTATGAAATACTACCTTAATTAGAGGAAATTAATTCTGACATGCAATTTCTGACAATTTAGGTGTTAAACATATTTTTTATTAGGTGCTTTTTTATTAGAAAAAATGAACATATTGCAGATGAACCAGAGGAAAGATGACAAGTTTACCACCTGTATTTCTTTCTAATGTGAATGCTAGAGAGAATTTAATTCACTATTGTGGAAGAAGGCCTCTCTGGAATACTGCAGTTTCATGCAGAAGGGGTAATAAAAAGTACTTTTTAAAAGTATTCACAAATATTCAATCAGTTAAGTGCTGAATTGTGTTAAGTGATATCCACCATTATTTTATGTTCTCTTCCACAAATGAATATATATTCATTCAGATGAATTCATTCCTTGAAGTAGCAGTGGAATGTAAAAATCTCTTAAGCCTTCTTGCAGGTTCATGTGAGTGCTGGTGCAAAACCATTTGTATTAATATTTTGGTTGTTCTCTGTATCCAGAAACAATTGGCCCACTAGTCAAAATGTTCAAATGCAGTGAAATGCAGAAATGAAGTTAGGCTGATATCTGTGATCAATAGCTCATATCCACTAGACCTGATCCTGCAATCAGGGTGCTTGCGTGGGCTAATGAAACCATAGAGTCCTGCTGTCACTGATATTGAATTGCAGGGTCAAGATATATGGATATGAAATAGTCATGAAATAGACTTTGTTTCCTAGGCAATGTATGAACAGTAATAGGTGATGGAAATCTGCATCATTCCTTTTTGATGAGCAGCTATGTACTAAAGGTAACCAGGTGGGATGTTGCTAATGCATTTTAAATAGAGAAGTAATTAAACAAAAACACACTGAAATGGTGAGAACTACCTGATGTATGGTGTTAGATTGTAGTATACCTATAATGGAAAATACTTTTTGAGCTGTGGTGGAACGATTTTAATTCTGTCCAAGTTTGTGATTTCTCTGGCATGTGGAAAAACATAAATGAACCTAAAAGTATTTTGGTAGTATTCTGTTTCAGGATTGTCTGCTGTCAGGAGAAGGCTAGTTGTTCAGACTGGTATTCTGAACACCCAATTATGCAGTGGCTGAAATGACCTGAGCTCACCAGCTTCCACTTCTGCATTTAGAGAGAGAGTGTTTGAAGAATAAAAAATGGGAACTGCTGGCTGTTTCTGCAATAAATATTGAAAGGGTTTCCAGCTTAAACTAATAATATGTAAGAGAAACACCTCTGGCTTAAGTTTTCTCATAAATTTTTCAAACCTATCCTTCACTGATGGTCATAGTTTCTTGAGGCACAGAGCTCATTGTCTGCATGCTAAGCTTAGTTAGTAAGTCTTTCCTTCAGAAAATACCCCCTCCAGAAAGTGTGCAGAATTAAATTATCACCGTTGCTGCAGAGCTTAGAAAAGAGTTCTTGTATAATGTGATAAAGGTAGACCTCAAAACCAATTTCTGTGATGTTTTGCAAGACAGAGCTTTTCATCCTGGGATGAATATTAAAAGGAAATGTGGAGTCTTACTTCTGTTTGTTTGTGCTTTTCAATGAAAGCTACAGGATCTAATTCTCTTCTGTGTTCCACAGACTTTATATCTGTGTCGTGGCATTAAATTCAATAGAGCTTTCTGCAGCTTAAGACAGGAGTGAGAACATGGCATGTTATCTGGCTTTGGCTCTCTTTTCTTTCTTACTGTCTGATGTGATGAACATTTTTTGGTGAATGTGTTACCAAAACACTAACAAATGCTCAAGAAAATAGGTTTTGGCTTAGTACTGGATGTTTGTAATACTAATAAGAATATAACATGCAAGAGTGAAAAGTTATGAAGTGTAAGCAGATGTATGAAAGTGAGCAAGAGGTTTCACCTATTTGCAGGAAGCTTTACTCTGGATTCTCTTGCTTATACAGTAAGAAAGTGTCTTTAATTGTATTAGCTAAAAAAAAATACTCAAGGCATTTCTGCTGGAGATAGAGCACTACTGAGTGTTGTTTATCAACAAGGTCTGGCATACAGCCTAGTTGTTGTTCACAGTAAAAAAAAGGGCTACTAACCCCAACAGCAGAAAATTCCATCTCTAAAGGATCTTCTTGAAAATTGTCTTAGAAACTGTTCTTCTCTAGTGAGAATATAATGGTGAAACCAAAGGTGGTATTACTGCTTGTTCTTAGAATCCAAATATAGATCTGTCTGGCTTTTTATGAACAGGTATCTGGGTATTACATTGAGATGAGCTAGCAATTGTACCAGCAAAGCCTATGCTTATTTAAATTACTACCATTCTATCACTACTTTCTTTCATTACTTCACTTGAATGGCAAATATATTTATCTTTTAGTGTTGCTATAAAATCCCTTCCAACACAATGTTGCAAACACCACGAGGGAAATATCTCTATTTTGGTAATAATGCTTTTATTATTTTTACTTCACATATCACAGTATATAAGAAGTAGACATTTTAAAGAGCCTCATGTCTACAAAAATCATGTCCTCTTGTATTATATATATTATGAGAATTATAACTTTTGTTTATTGTTGCTAGTAAAAGCAAAAGATCTGTTCAGCTACATTTAATCAACTTAAAGGAGTTAATTTTCCAATGCATAATGGTGGGATCCTAATTTTACCAGATTTCAAGAGTTTCCTGTGGGATTTTATTCTGTTTCAAAAAGAATAGAGATGGCCACTCTCACAATAATTTTGTCTGAGGGCTCATATCCACCTTGCAGCCTCATGAATATAAAGATTTATGAAGCTTCATACAATGACTGTATGACCCTATTTAGAATATATGAAGGGGTTTTTTGGAGAGGTATTAGAAAAGTTGCTAACCAAGCAGCTTTTTCTTTCCATGATAATCTCTGGGTTTTTTTCATACAAAATAACAGAACTAAAAAAGTCTGCTGTAAGATTTCCTTAATGTTTTTTTTAATGATTGTGTGAACATGATGTGCTATGAACTCAAATAATGTTGTGATTAAAACAGGCTGGAGGGAAAGAATATCACAACAATTTAAATAAGAGAAAAACACCAGCAGCAATTCAATCAGTTAAGCACCCTCTTGGCCAAACTTTAGGCTAAGGTTTGTTACAATGTTGAAAGGAAATGTAGCCATTTAAGTTTATTAATGCAGGGATTTAGCTGGGGCTGACTGGCAGCAGTGCTAGGGGATTGACTGTATGGCTATAAGAGCCATAGGATGAGTGGCTTAACGTGTCTAATGCAAATATATGAATACTTCTCAATACTGAATTGTCATCCACACTACAACACTAAATTAGGATCTCATTCATTTCAACATAGAACAATATTTTCATGAGAAGGCACAAGTATAATGTAATAGAGATCTCTAATCCAATTGTATTTCTTGTGAAGAGTGACTCTAACATTTCAGTATCCTGTAAATATCAACTTTTAAGAGATTAAAACATTTGTCCCTAATAATTTCAATACTAATTAAAAAAAAAAAAAAAAAAAAGAATGGAATTATGAAGTTAAGCCTTATGCCTATTTGGGAATTATAGTCAGTTTTGACATAGTTGTGTATTATCTCAAGAGAAATCCCTGAGAGGAGGAAGAAGAAATAGACATTTACTCAAGTAATGTGCATGCCTACAAAATGTTTGTGTTTTAAATCAATTTTTTCAGATTCTGGTCCTAAGTGAACAGAGGTTATGGATAGCTTGTCACTACTGGTTTTCTTGCTGACATGTTTTTCTCAACCCATGTTGACCCTGGTATTTCGAGTGTGATCATGTTGAAAGATAAAGTGGCAAGCTAATGAGTATTAACTGTAACACTTGAGTGTTCAGATCAGAAAACAAAATGCTTTCAGTACTGTGGGAATTGAGGGTTTTCAAATACCATGTGCTTCCATGTTCAAAAATGTGTGCCAAATTATGCCAGATGGGAAGACATGTGTTGCCATATACCAAATGTAAATTAATTAAGCTTCTTATTTTAGTCTAACAGAACAAAAAGAAGCCTTCTCTGTTGCCAAGACTGTAACAAAATATGTTTTTTAACACATTGTCCATTGACAATTTGAGTATTACAAATGGTTGTGCAACCAACATTGTACATTGCTTCAGTAAGGCCTTTCTTGGTCTCCTTATTCTGAGAAGCTAGTATTGTAGTTCTAAAGTAGTGGTCACCTGACTTTTTCAGGTTCATTGTCCAGATGTTGCAGCCAGCCTGACTATTGTTTAGACTATCAGATCACAATCAGAGTTTGAATCTGGATCTTTATTACTAGGCCAAAATTTTCTGCTGCTTATAACCAGCTCTTTTAATCAGTCAGGAGCTTGAATGCTCTGAAAGACTAAATGGAATCTCAATTTGATGTCTGTTTTCATGTACTGACTTTAAAATGGCATTACTCCAATTCTAATAATGATCAGCTTGCTTCAGAATGGTGTTACTGGGAACGTCTTTTAGAGGTAGTGGTCTCAAACCCCACAGGTAGCCTAAAACGACAAACATTTCTTGAGACAGTATCTAGAGAAAATACACTACATGTATCAGAGGAGGATTCAGTTGAGGATTTCTCCTGGTTAGGTTCCAGGCATCATAAATTCTTTTTTTTTTCCCTCAAGGCAAAAGATTTTAGGCTGCCAAAGAGAGCAGAAATCCTTCATGTAGTATACTCTGGCTCATTTTCTGAATCTCAGTCACGTTTATTTCCTGGTATGATTATTCACAACTCCATTTTTATTTATTTTTATATATAATCTCAGAAATAAGAGACAGCTAACAGAGAAATGAACCATAAATTTATACAAATCTGTGGTGTCATAGAGCTTTCCTGCTTGTGTCTCTATTTATGGAGCATTAAAGCTGAGTCACAAGAAAATCATGGGTTTATGAAGTTTCTTTCATAAACCAGAAAATGTGAAGTCTTATTGCTCTTTAGGCACAGATTATTAATGCTGTAATGACATTAAAGAGTATTAAATGCAAATTTGCAAAGCTCCAAAGAGCTTTATTAGGATAAGCAACATTTTTATTGAGTCACTGTTTTAATGAAAATCTGGCAAAGTAAATCTAAGCGAAGGCCACCACAGATGTTCTGCTATGCTTCATCAAGGAATAAGCTGCTGAGTGCTTAGGGGTAGAGAAGAAATCTTGGATGCACCCAGTCTTTATGCACATTTACCCCACTTGATTTATAGTGCGTGCTGCATACAAAACACAGGGCAGTATTCAGTAATGAAACAAAAACCCGAAAGGATCAAAATCCATATGATATTTTAATGAACACGCCAGATAAAGAAAATGAAAGAGATTCTAGTCTGCCAAGTGCTTTAACTGAGTGTGGAGGTTTTCTAGGGTGTGTGGGGAAATGGTGCTTTGGATGTTGTAGATGGCACTGAATCACTGTGAAATTTAAAAATAAAGAAATGACTGTAAATGAGTTCTTATGGTCATAAAAGTTTGATAGCAATATGATTTTATTTTTCACTTAAAATTACAGATTTGTACAAGTGGATGTGTTTTATCCAGTTTTTACTTAAACAATAATATAGAACTATCTCACAGATGACACACTCTGATGCATTTGAAATATATTCTGAAGGTGTGGCAGAAGCTATTTAACAACACTTCAGAAGGCTAGATGCAACGTGGAGTCCTGTTTTCTCTGCAACTATTTAAGCATATAATATGTAGAAAATATTGAATTAATTTATAAGTATGGAGACTGTATATTTCCAACAGTTATTGCCTGACTGTGCATACAACGTTTATACATGAGACTTTCATCAGGGACATATTTTCATATCAAATTTCTGTAATTACTCAATCTTGTGTTTTAAGAAAGGAAAACAAGTAAAGTAGAGGATCATAAGGTGCATTTCGGATTCTGTTGGCGCCACGTCTGCTACTATTGCTCACACTTGGGTAGTTTTCTATTGTAAACCCTTTGTCTCAAGTTTTCATAACTTACTCATGAAAGATGCTTCTTATAAAACCTGAGAGCTGAGCCACAGTACCTGGCCAATCACCTTTTTGTACATAGGCGAAGAGTGCTTAAGCACATTAATGGTACTGAAAAAATTATGTGAATCTGCCTGGAACCAGATTTTGCAACACAGACTAGAATCTTGAAGTCCAATAATGAAGTACATTTGTAGTGTAAAAAAGGTCTGCTTGTGGCTGTCTTCATGTAGAAAAGGAAACAATCTTCAGACCACTTCTAGTGTGCCAGATAGTAGATGAGAAATTGATTTACGCCTCTATTGTACAGCAACGCCAGATCTCTTATGTCTTCTTTTCCAGGTGATGAGTAGGGTCACTGAGATAATGTTTTTAATCTGGCTGTTGATAGAACAGTCTGGTTTATGTCCTGCTTTTTTTATTGAGAAGTGAACTGAGGCAAAACTGTAGATTTTGAATTTTGGTGAAAATAAGATTGTGGGGTTTAGTGTTTTTTGTTTGTGGGGTTTTTTTGTGTTTAATCTTTCACAGGAAGGGAATACTAAGCGTGTGCCAGTGGGCTGTGTGTGGTACCTTTGAAAAGATTTATGTGATTTAGTGCAAACCTCATTAATTTTCAGTCTAACTTGTTCTCCATTTATTTCACAAGACATTTTTTGTAGGTTTCCCTACACATTAAATAATACATATTATCATCTAAGATGTAGAAGAAAGATTGATGAAATAGCCTGGGACTATTACCTTACTCTCATCAAAATGTTCTGGATAAGCACTAATTAGATTAAAAGCTATTTAGATTTGTGCTTCAAAGTAACCAAAGTGGCTTTAAAAACCTGAATTATCTTTAGAACAAAGTAAACCATCTACTCAATCACATAAACATCCCATAGTAACAGATATAATTTGATGGTTGATAATGTAATTGCTTCATAGAATTTGCTAATAGATTGTATCATTTTGAAATGCAACCTGTATTAATACTAGGAAATAGTTGTAGCAACTCCACCGTTCCTATTAGTTTCCATTGTGAAAGAAACATGGTATTCCCATTATATATGTATGTACTGTATTAAAGATAACTTCTTTTATTTGGGCTAAAATTATACTGTTGACTTTCATAAGGATCTTTGTTTCTTTAAAGTTCAGGGAAAGATGCTAAGTCTTGCATTGCTCTCTCGGACCCAGGATGATAAAGTCTAGCTTTGCTAAACAGTTTTCCCATGTGAATTTTTAACAGAATAGTTATATTTATTCCCTCCTCTTATGACTTAGGATATAGAAATGGTATTGCTCTGTTTCCAGACATTAAAAGTTTGGCCTTTAATTCAGTAATAACCTTGAGTTAGAAAATGTCTGTACTGGACACACCTGGTCTTGAATTCACTTCATGCATAGTCCCACATGACCAGCCCCTGAGTAATTCACTTTTGACTGCAAATTCCTTCTTGAAATAAGGACTCTCTAGACTTTAAGATTATACCATGAAAAACAACATTCATGGCAGTAAAAAGCACCTGGATCTTGGAAAAACATTGCCACTTCTTTGTGATATGATTAATGTATTTTCATAACTGTATCTTGATGTTTTATGTAAATTAAAAGCAAGTTTGGGAACCAGATGCATTATGAGAAGCATATGACAAAGCTGAGGCTCATATACCTCTGAAAAGATCAGACTATTCCAAAAAGAACCATGACAAGTCAGAAAAAAACCCAAAATGAACCAAACCAAAACCACTTGTCTTTAGACCAGATGAGTTATGGTGTAGAAAATTGTAAGCAGTGCTTGGCCAGAGAATTAAGTGTTACCTTAAAAGGTAACTGTCAACCTCTATTATTTTAAGGTACATCGTAGTATTCTGTGAAGCACCTTGCTTTATTTTGGAAAGTGACAAACCTAAATCTGGTTGCTATGGAGAGTATTCACAATGACTAACTTCAGGTATCTAATTAAGACATTTGCATTAGGAAAGCAGGTTTTCCATCTGGAGAATATATAAAATCAATTGGAAATCCAGAACGTGGTCAGAATGTCTAAATTGTGTGCTCTAAGCAGTTTAACTCTGTCTTTACTATGCAGGTAGCATTAGCTTCTAATGCCTAAATTAGATTCCCAAGTTTAAGAGTGAGAAATTTCTTTTGTTTTATTCTAAATTATGTATGTTTACCAGAAAAAAAATTAACTCCCTGGAATTCTATGCACTTTGGGTTTTTTTCTTACTTTTGTATTCCTGTCAAACTGCATGGCCTTAAAGAACGAATGTATCTCCAGTTTGTTTTATTTTCCTTCCACAACTCCCAAATGGAAGAGCAATATGATACTCCTATTTAAAGTATATTTGGTAATTAGACAAAGAACTCCTGCTGAATGGAAGAGGTGCTACTAGAGAAGGAATAGGGTGTTATTTAGACCCCATATGTATTAATACATGTCACAGTTGTACAGTGTTACAATGGTTCCTATGAAATAATAGAGAAAGGATAAATGTAATGGATCTGCATAGCTGAATGTCTGCCTGAAATTCTTCAGTACTTATTTGCCTTTCATATAAGAAATGGTAACTTGCCTTCTACTGCAGAGTAATGATGGTTTGTTTGTAAAGGACACCAGAGGCAGAAAGATAGCACCTATGGAGAAAATATGCTGGAAACCATGGCTTTGTTTTTAAAAGCAACATTTATGTTTTAGCATGTTGCTATTTATGCATATTAACTCAATGTTTATTATGCTAGTGAAGACAAACTGGTACTAAATTAAACTATTCAGTATTGTCTCTGTCTTTCATTCCTTGCCTGAACTGCTTAATGTAGTGTAAAACTATCATTACTTTACTTGCCTGTAACATTTGCAAATATATGTGTATATATTTCTTTCTTCAAAAACATTATTTAAAGAAAATTGAAAACAATTGAGAAAGCACTAGCTGCTTGCATTACTAGTCCATGTTACATAATTACATCTTATAAGTGAACTGATTGTTTTTGATGTCTATGAAGGTGATATTTGTGAGAGTAAGATATATGTACTTTTTAATAATAAGGATAAAGAAACAGATTGCTACAGAATACAAAAGTTACTTCTAAACTATAGTCTAGAGAGATCTAACCAGCTACATAGACAAACAGAATGGCCTGCAGTATTGACAAAGATAACTGATCTGGCTTAATCAGAAGTGACTTGTAACAAAGTAGGTTGAAGCAGTCTGAAGACATCTTATTTTTCAGGTGGTCTTTCTAAGGTCAAGACAGAAAATCAGGGCAAATACTGAATTTTGATTCTTTACAGTTAATAGCCTATTTACTCCTTAGAAGTAACTGTCTGTTGCTTTTTATGCATTTGGGTGGAGAGATAAAGATAATGGTAATGGCAATGGGACCTCCATTTCAGTATTACTTTGCTATGATCTCTATATGCATGAACTCTCACACTGAATGGATCTGGATGTGGTTAAGGGCTCTCAGAACTGGAGCTTCTCTATGCTGATATATCAAAATATCTTCCTCTGTGTCTCCTGGGCCCTCCTTCCTTTATTTTTACCACTGATATATATATATATATTATCTTTACTATCAGTTAATGTGGAAATAAATAGAGAATGTTGTACAGTAAAAATAAATACAAAATGGTCTACTGTTTGATCTGTACTTGTTTAGCCTCCCTGGTGAAGCAGCACAGCAAGTAAGGTAATGGAGCATGTTCTGAGAAGTCCTGCTGGTATGAGCAATGGTTGGCACTGCAACACAGAGAGAAATGCTTCAGAAAGGGTGACTATTAACAAATGAGAGTTTGCATTTACTGCTGGATCAAGCATGTGTAGAAATATGCAAAAATGGCTACAGCTGTGCTGTTTTAGTCTAGTCTTTTTTTTATTGCTAACAGAGATATGGCAATAAGCATCAAGCAACCAAATATTTTGTACTGTTGAGTAAATGAAAATCCATGATATTAAGAAAGTATAAAGTAATTATAGTTTGAATTTCTGGAGATCAGGCATTATTCTTGCTATCTTACTACATATCATCCCCCTACCTGGGGTATCTTCTCCAAATAACTTCCTGCAATACCAGCTCCCAGCCCTGTGGCTCACTGGCTACTTATACACCAAGTGTCCTCACATTTCTCTCTGAGTAGCCAAACACACTCAAGACTGGCACTTTCTTGAGAGTGTAGTGCTTGTGGCTTTGGCAGCTTTCCTTGAAATAGTTTTTAATATCTGCCAAACCTCTGAATAAAGTCAATGTGATTTATTATACTAAAATGAAAGAAAGAGGTATTTGACCACAAGTGAAATCTGTGTGTAACAACTACTTTTAATCTCATTTAGTACCAAGTGACTCTTTCTGTGTTTCACTCAATTAAAAACCTGACAGTATGCTTATGTAACTGTGTTAGCTAAGATCTAGTCTTGGATAGAAAACAAATCCCTAGACTTGCAGTGATAGTGTCATAAGACTGCTGGTTTTGGAGTATGTTGACACCTATCTCTGGTTTCCTTGGTCTGGGAACAGTATTGCAAAATTTTTTGCTGTTTACCTGCATGAAATTCAGGTTGCTGCCTATATAGACTTCAGTAAAATGTTTATTCTTGGGCTATTTTTAATTCAATGAGAATTTAAAAATACAGAAGCTGTAGTTATTTTTATTTGATGCTGGGAGTTTTAGGTGGGATGGAAACATAATCTAAGATAAGTTGTTCTGGTGAAGAATTTTAAATGGGCTCATGTGGTCATCTATTTATGCTATGCTACCTTGAGCAACTTTAAAAATCACTGCAGATGGCTTCCAACAAGTCCTGTGTGATGTTGCAACAGGGAGCATTTATTTGTGGTAGCAATGGAGTAATAAGATTTCAAAAATAACTACAATGTACACAATCAGTATTATATAGATATAGTAATTTTCAAAAAGCTTCTGTATTCTGAATAGGAAATAAAAGGTGCTATATTAAGTTTCAGATCATTCAAGTTTCTAAGGTCTTGTGATCTTACTGAAATCATCTTTGTGGTCTAATTGAAATTGGATTTTTTAGCAGAAGTAATACTTAATAGTTTTTAAGCCTTATGTAAAATGTTTTATATAGGGTATGTACCTACCTATAAAACACTGTTACGTGTTGTATAGTAAAAGTGCTGAAATTAGGTAGCTGCTACTCTCTTGCATAATGGAATGCACAGTGACCTTTTCTGCTTTCCTGTGAACTTGTAAAATGCATGAGATTAGGAAGAGACAGAGAATTTTCCCACATGAGACACAATATGTGCAATAACATTTCAGAAGATGTAAAATTTGTGAAGATTTGAATGCAAGAGAAACCCATGGAGATATAGAACACAAATTCACTGGTCCTTCCTCCTACTATAATAACAACTGGTGGGATTGTAAAATTGGATTTTTGAACCAGTGAGTCAAGTCTTGTGCTATGACAGGCAATCACATCATGATTCATAACTGTATCAAGTTTCATCTTAAACTCTCTTTATTAGATTTTTTGCCCTGCTACACTGTAACTTACCAGAAAGAAATTCTTTGTTTCAAAGATAACACTAATAGCTAGAAATCCTAATCTCCTTTTCATCCTGTATTTGACATGAACAGTTGGCATATTTGCTTTTGTATTCTAACATTTGTTGTGTTCATATATAAAAGCCTTGGTCCCTCTCAAACTTGGTCAAATCAAATAAAATCATCAAAGTTAGTGCCAGAACATAGATGAGACTAGAGATAGGGCAGTCAGACAAATAAAGACCTCTTAAAATAAAATTTTGGCTTTTCATTACATATTAAACTGCCTGGAAAAGTGTCTTGTCTGATCAACTTGTCAGTATTAGAATCAGCTATAGAGTACAGTGCTGACATGAATAGGGAAGAAAATTTATCACCCTGAGAAAAAAGTGTAATGTGTGCTAGGAGAGCAAGGAAAACTTACATTGAAGGGTCTTATAATGAAGAGACAGGTTCCTTATACAGATATTCAAATATCTCAGATATAAAAATAAAATACTTCTGTTAGTACTGGTTTTGTCTAAAAGACTGTAGAACTAGTAAATACAGAGAATTGAATGGAAAGATCATGCTGACAGAACGCAATGAGTAAGCATTAATTCTTTAATCTTTTCATATCTATTCTCCATAGTCTTTCATGTAGGCTTGAATTCACCAGGAATCTAGCTGTTCAGCAATGCTTCTTAATTATATTCTCTGTCACTCTATCCTCAACATGCAGTATTTTAAGTTACATTGTATTCAACTGAAGGTTAGACTGAAGAAGAGTAGGAGGAGAACTTTCTGGTTTTAAGTGTGTGGGGAGCAAGTTTTTGTAAGTTTAGGGAGCTATATAAATCCAGCTTGGGTATTTGAAGGACTTTGAATGCCTGGGATAGGTAAAAATTTGCTGTAGACAGTGTACCAAAGAGGAATAGTTATTCTAAGGGCATAAATACCTATCTTGGAAAACTACATGTGGAAATTCAACCCACATCTTTTATTTGTCACAGTAAAGCAAGAAACCTATATTCTTCCTTTAAAAATGCACCAAAAGACCTACACTTGACTTTCCATAGAAAATTGTCAAATCCAACAAAAAAGAAACTTGATAAAAATCCTGTAAAGTGAGAAGGAAAAAGAAAGCTGAAATATTCACCTTCTCCATCAAACTGAAAATACTACCGGCATCAATCAGTTAGATTTCCATACGAATTAGGAGGCTGAATGGAAGATCGAGACCAGGAGTTTTAACAAGCACATGTGAAGAGGTGAAACAGTAGTTCAGATCTATACAACTTTGCAGACAAATAGTAATTTCTAGGGAAATGTGGTAATATTTCTTAATTAATAATGTATTGATTTTTAAGAATGGATGACTGCTTAGGTAGAATAACTCTTCAATGCCAACATAATGAGAGGGGCAAATAAACATTTAGTTATTGCATTACTTTAGATGATGTTTTTCCCCTTCAGGAGTGGTAGCTCTACAAACGACTTAACCATCAGATAGGTAAGTGAAGGGACATCTAATCTATAGCTACCTGTGAAGAACCTGTTTGAGGACTCAAATTATAGTCTTTTAGTTCTCTGCTGTGGTATGTCATTGCAGGCCGCAAAGGAATGCCTTTATGGCCTGCAATGACATACCACAATCTACTTGTTCAATCTGGGTTTTTTAAATGGTTTAAGGGAAAAAAGTATTAGCTCCCTCTGAAAGTACAAACCCCTTCGCAAAAGTTGATTTAAATTTGTCTTTATGCTGTTGCCAGTACTTATTCCTACGTTTAATACTGATTTTCCACCTTTTAAATCTACCAAATTTACTGTTAGACTAATCCTTGGCTCATAACAACCAAAACTTTGTAAAAAAAAGATGACATCAATAAAATTTGCAACCTGATATTTTTAAGGTCAAGGACTCAAACCCTGCTCCCACAGAAAGCAGGAAGAATTTTACTACTGACTTCAATGGGTCTGTAGCTGTTAATCATGTGATAGTTATTGACAGATTTCACTACCTATTTCTTGGTAGTGATTTTATTCCTGACAGTAGTGTTTAGAAGATCAATACTTATGGCAATTCTAGTTGTCAAGCAATTGCCCATATTAATAATGTCTGCTGAATACCTGACAGGAATTTGATGATGTTTAAGTCAATTGCCTGAAGACGTCTATAGAATCTACTAAGTGCTTCACTATGTTTATAATTACCAAAAAGTACCTAACCATATTTTAATGCTTCTGGAAACACAAATCTTCAACATTGTGGATTTTTAATAAGTTCAGTATTTTTAGTTTAAATGTAATAAATAGAATTGTTCTAAAATTTTTTTGATGCTTGTTTAACGTTCTAAAAAACATGATGAAGTTTGTGGGCCATGCCACCTTTGGATTACAGATGAGGTAAAAGTAACTAAATTCAAACCCAAAAGCTTACTTTTTTCTAAAATAACACCCCAAAACACCACAATCAAAACCCCCTGACAAAAAAATCCAATGTACTCTGGTTTGAGATTTATTGCAAAACATTATTTGCCATAAGACATTAGAGGTATTAGAGTGTATGAATCCACTCTGGTAGAAACTGCGTGGCAGCCTTGCAGGTATTATATTTGTGTTTTCAAAACTGTTTGTTTCAACAAAAGAGATTAAAATTATTCATCAATGGAAATGCCAAGCATAATGTTGAGGCAGCAAAGAGTATCTGTGTGGTTGGTATCAATGATATATTCTCCTTAACTGCCATATATAGGTTGTGGCACTCAGGATAAAGCTCTGTGTAAGTGTGCTTGGTTGGAAGGCTTTTTTTCCCACATTAACAAGTGGAATTTTTCATGGTAACACTTGTCTTCATGCAGCATATCCTTTGAGGATATTAAATAATTTTTATATACTTTATAAAACCTAAATCTGGTTCGTGGGGGCTCAAAAAAGAAAAACAGTATGAGCCGTGCAACATTTTACTTGGTAGTAAACCAGTCTTTTAACACTAAAGCACTAATCAGTCAGGGGGAAAAAAATGCTTGAATTATTTAAGCTAATTTATCTAACAGAAAAAAATAACTCCACTGCAGGACTTCCATCTGTCTGCAATGGTAAACAGCTACCACCTGCTTCCTGTAAATGGCGGTGTAAGATTATTACTCGGTAAATGCCACAATTTCCATTTCAAAACCCTTTTTCAGCTGTCTGTTTCTGCATCAACAAAATAATAAATCACCTGTTGCCATGGTCAGAATAAATTCCCTATCTCTGTAAGAATGACTGAGGGAAAGAGAGCCAGAAGAAAGTTCGTTTTTGCTTTTTGCTTTCATTTATATAGAATTGTACCTAGATGATGTGTGAGAGAGATATTCCACAGGATATTTTTTAGCCTTAATGCTGCATCAGCATAAAAGGGCAAAACTTAACTCATTCGTTTATGCAATGGCATCCAGCAGTGACCTCTAAATCCAAGCAAATATGTTGTAAAATATTGCTGTTAGTACAAGGCAGAAAAATATGCTTTATAAAGAAACATTTCTTTTCTGGGATTGCCTTTCCTTTGTTAAATAGTTCCTAAGCTTAGGATACTGTTCCAGCCCTGCAGTAACTATTAAAAGTATGCATTTGGAATGATTTATTTTCAGGGGCTGTAACATAACAGTCAAGCTGAAGTGGATGTGAGCAGAAGAATATTTTAGTGCCTGGGTAGCCAGGGCCTGCAATTTCAAGTCAATGATCTGGCAACAATCAGCAATCAAACAAAGTTCCAGTATGATATTACATGCTCTACTGACATTTTTGTTTCTGACCATAAGGCAGAGAGTTTCAGTATCATAAAAGGATCATTCAGTGGGCTATAGTCATACTGTCCCTTGTGCTGCTATTGGCACAGATTATCACTTCTTAATATGTCTTAATACAACACATAAGTTTTTGTACTTTTGGCATGAAAACGATACAGTTCAATCTCATTTATAGGAAACACTTAACACCTGAGATTTTGCCTTTTTATCTTCTTTTTAAATTCACCATGATTACTTTATGACTTAGTCACACTTAGGATGCAGATCATAAGGGAACCTGCTTGAGGAAAGCATCTTTTAATGACAACACTTTTCTTCTCTCAGGTTCCAGGCTTGATTATACCTCCTTGTGTCGTCTTCTTTCTCTCTTCTGTCCAGTTAAGAGTCGGTCTAGGAATTTTTCTGTCCCATTTCTGTGTATCCAATCTCTGTGTCTCAAGAGACTATTTTGCTGTGTTTTACCTGCTTAGAGAAACTTTTATATATGTCCATGTATGTGTCATGTTCTAATGATGTGGAATACAGGCAAGAGATTACATTGTCCTCTGGGTAGAAGTCTGCACTATTTGTTTTCTATGGATTTAAAGGCATATCTACTAATTAAAGGCCGGTGAAGAAGCCAAAATGATAAATTATTTTACTATAAAACTAAGTGTGTGATTTTCTCAGAAAACACTGGTCATTTGAAAAGCTGTCTATACCTCAGATATGCTCACTGTATTTCCTTTCTGCAAAAAAAGATAGGAATTTCTAGAGTGTGAGCAAGATGTTGGTGGATGGATCCCCTTCAGAGATAATTATTCTTTTCTACTAGTTTTAGTCAGAGCTGAGAAGAGCTTTGATGTTAGTTTGGGTGATTCTGTTTGATTCCTGAATTGAGCTAGGAAGAACCAGGGTGCTTCCCTCATAGTTCTGTGTTTCTCTGCTCCTAGGAAAAGGTGTATTTCCTTTATAGGAGTAAAGTGAATATTTGATGCTTAACATGAACAATTACTACTGAATATGATTACAGGAACACATTGGATAATGAAAGCATGGTTTAGGTTTGTGTATGCATCTATGGATCATTCCTAGTGTTCCATGTAATGATGGGAAATCACAGTTTAAACAATTGATATTAAATCTCTGCCAAACAATCTGCTGTTACAAAGCAGTTAAAATCCTCTGGGTTTTGTGTCCCCCCAGTGCAAGGGAGATATTAGTGAATGGGTTAGAGTATAAAGGAGGGCCACTATTGACAGTCAGGTGCCTGAGAAAATGCTAAGAAGAGAACGCTACTGGTGCAACTAACAATGTGAGGGAAAGGATCAGGCCATATAGTCTGACTAACCTGGAACACCAGGGAACAGGAGGCTTTGCGGCCTTGGGCTGGTTGTACTGCATGAGCTTTCCTACAGGGAAGTAAACTTAAGAATGACTTCAACTTCACAAATGTTCTTGTGAAAAAAAGATGACATGCATTTTTAAAGAACAAATATGAAATGAATCTAAAGTATACAAGAAGATAGTTTCTAGGTCACATGAACTTTGGTTCCTTATTTATAAGTAAGAAAATGTTGTGGGTTTTGCATTTTACCATTCTACTTGTATTTGATACAAAGTGTTCTAACTTTTCTGTATTGCACTGTCATTATTAAAATGAGCCCAAATGGTAACATAATTACATCATGGTAGAAAATGACTTAATCTATTTCTAAAACTGGCTTTATAAGGAAGGTTGATCATTTTAATTTCATAAGGTTAAATCATGAATTTTAATAATTGAAGTACAAGCCAAATTAGCTAAACAATACAATGCGATGAGGGATGCAATACATGGCGTTATATTACAATCTGATTAAATATGTCTCAGAAGACACTTGGCTAAAAAACTCATTTATTGAAGATTTGAAACATCATCACCCACGAATTAACTGCCTCTTCCATGGTTTCATTCTGAGCTCACTTGCATTAGTTTCTTTAAAATATATGTGCAAGAAGCAAGTTTGTATTGCAAAACCTTCATCAGTTTTTGAGGAGAATGAAAGGGATAAGTGAAAACTGGTGATATTATAACAGAAAATCTTACAGTGCAAAGCCTGTATTTTTGGGGAAAAATGTTAGAAAAAAGAGCAGACCTACCCTACATGGACCATCACAAAATGCAGGTTATGGGTGATCCTAGCTTCCTTGAGAAGGCTCTCTTGCAGCTGAAGTTGTAAATGCCAAAATTCCAGGGCTCAAAACAATACAGTCAAACTAATAGCTTTATTGCTGCCAGTATTTTCTAAATATTTTATAACTATTCTCTTTCTGTTTTATAACCAAACTGTTTCTCAAATCTTATTTAAAAAAAACTATAGGGAGTCTGCTCTCACAATCCCTTCTCCCCACAACATATCGGGTTGAAAATATTTCTCAGTAAAAGATTTCCTGAGGAAGAAAAATCCCCTACTGCCAGTGTGCTATCACTGTTCATGTTTCAGAGTACAGGACCTTGAAGCAAGATAAGACATCTTAGCCAAGCAGAAGGGCTTAGTTAGGGAGCTCTGTACTGGCTCTTTGAACTGCTTTATGGAATTCATCCAGATTTGCCATTGTGTTCACAGATGTTAGCATAAATTATCACAGTGGTAGTGAAAAGAATGTTTCTTTTTAGTGTTACAGCGGTTGATATTCATGACTGGGGCCTCTTTTACATCTTTATCAATGATCTGGATAAGGGGATTGAGTACACCACCAGGAAGTTTGAAGATGACACCAAGTCGGGTGGGAGTGTTCATCTGCTTAAGGATTGGGAGGCTCTGCAGAAGGATCTGGACAGGCTGGGTTGAAGCGTTGAGGCCAATGGGATGTGGTTCAACAAGGTCAAGTTTCAGGTCCTGCATTTGCATCACAACAACTTCATATAATGCTACAGACTTGGGGGAGAGTGGATAGGAAGCCGCCCAGCAGAAAAGGACCAGGGAGTACTGGTCAGCATGTAGTGATGTTAGTGCTTGTGTGGTGTGTGGCTTAGTGCCTTTTGTTGCTGTGATAGTGTAGAGACTAAACCCTGCTTTATGAAGGTTATGAAGGCATCCTTTGTTTTTCCTGAATCTTTCTCTCAGAATACATAACATACCATGCAAAATAAATATCAACAACAGAGACTGGAGTTATAAAATCTGATCGTCTGGCAAAGGCACTCTTTGACAGGGTAGAAAATCTTGCTACTGACTCTGTCAGGCAGAAGAGAGAAGTGAAAATAAATCTACATCAATCCAAGAATGATTTGGATTAGAAGGTCCACCTTCTACTGAAAGGAAATTTTGTAAACTTTGTGGTGAAAGTATTTTGAAGTAACAATTAAGAAAACTAAGTGGGATTAACGAATGAGTTGTCATGTAAATTACCATTGCTATCTAAACCAATCCTAATTGACAACCGGTGCTGAATACTAATTATCTATATATACATTACAGGTAAGATGTGTGCAGCTGGCCAGAATGCTTTTATAGGAGAGTTTACCAGCTGTAAAAGGAAACACTTAAAATACCCCAAACATTTTACCCACGCTTAACAATAGTCTCCTCTGTTGAGAATGGGGATGAGCGAAGAAGGTGAAAATAACTTTGTGATGTTTACATGCAGAGTAATTTTTTCAGCTTATTTTGGTTTATATCCTGTGCTGTACCAGACCTCATTATACAAAAGATGCCATGCCTACTGTTCACAGCAGCTGCAATACATTAGCCTAATGGATTGGAATTATAGGTTGCCTTAGGAATTGTCTATTTTGCACCAAATCCAAATGTAAGTCCTACTGTGAAAAGTACTATTAAATGTGCTAAAATACAATGTCTTTGGAAAGAAAAGAACCCAAAACCTAGAGGAAAGTTAGGGAACAATAATAAAAATATGTCTAAAAGTTGAAAAGCAGTAGCTGGTCAAATGAAGAAATGTGACCAAATCAAAATGAAATATAATTTTTTACTAAACTTAAAATGTTTAATAAAGGCTTTTTAACTCATGACTTAACATTCATAAGATAGGAATGCAAAATGTCAGTAGTAACTAGATACTGGGAAAATATTTCCATATGTTTAATTGGCATTGCTTAGTACCAGTTCAGAGCTCCTGAATTATCTTTGTCCATACTTGAACATTAGCAAAATACCCTACATTGTTGTAAAGAGATACTGAAACAAATATTAGAAACTTTACAGATACTGGTGAAGCAATTTTTTTTTCTCTGAAACTTTTTTGATACCAGTTTGGAGAATTATCTGCTCTGCTTTGCACTGCATAGTATGGGTCCAGTGGTAAGACTTGATGCAAAGCAGGAGACAGAAAAGGTTTTAAAGCACTTTCTAAGAGGGTGTGCTTTAGTTTTGGGGATAAATTATAACCTCAGTGAATTTCCATGTGAGCAAATGACTGGCTTTGAAGCATGAATGAAGGAGGCTACAGATCTCCATTTAGAGAACAGAAAAAGAATTTCTGCTGGTTGTGTGGAACACTATATCATAGTTGATAAGGTTAAAGAGTAACTTAAAATTTCCTAATTCACACCCTTCTTTCCAATAAAAATCAATTTAAAAGTTTAGAATATTGTACATGGTCTTTTTTTCATAAATTGTTGGGCTGCAGGGAAAGAAAAGAACACAAAATATTCAGATCAATCTGAACCTATAATTCTACTTGCTGATCCTTAACTACACTCTTTTAAAATATCCAGTCTTCCTTGAAAGAGAAATATTTCAAATGAAAGATAATTCACTATGTTCCTCATTAGGTAGTGGTTTTATTAAAAAACAAAAATGAAAAATTCAATCTTTCCACAATGAATTTTGCTAGCTTCACTTTCCAGATGCTGGAATGCATTACAGCATTGTTCAATAGATTAGAGTCCCCCCGTGTCTGCTATTGTTCAGCATTAATATATATGATGAAATCTTGTCTCTATTGTTGCCAGCAGGAATTTTAGCTTTTACTTCAAGGGAGACTGAAATGTATTGACTAGGATTACACTGATTTGAAAGAGTATTGCCAGTACCATTACTCAATCTCATTTGATTTCTGTCCTTATGGCTACTTCACAGGTGGTCATAAGGATTTGCTTATGTGTATTTGCCTGGAAAGAAATGATGCTTGATGTATGTGGGAGACAGGCAGCTCTGGAACTTCTTTTAATGAGCAGCAGAACTGCTTTTAATGAGGCAGTAGACCTTCTTTAGTCCCCCTTTTTAAGGTGCTTTTTTTGTATTTGATGTGTTTTGTAGCTTTTGTTCTGAGCATGGTCTTGTAGTCAATCTTTTCCAACTCTTTCAGTCTCCTGACTGCAGACCTTCACTCTTACTTGATGTCCCAAATGCTTGTCTTGTAGACATTGTGGAGGTGTTGAATCACTTGATGAACCTCTAAGTGGTTATTCTTATGTATTTACTTAGAGTTTGTTTTCAAAATAACCCTGAATGTTTATGTATTAGACATATCTTTCCAGTTCATGTGCCTATATGTTAAAGAAGAAATAATTTCTGAGATGAAGGTCATAAGTTGGCCATTCAGTTTTAGACATACAATAAGCTTATTTATTTATTGTTAAAATTATGGGAAATACAGCTATATATTTACAAAGCTGTAAAATAATTTCCACCTATACTTCTGTGTTAGACTACAAGTTGCTGTCAGGTTTGTAATTTGGTTCCTTTTGGTTTTTCTTTACAGGAATGAAATTGCAGAAGTTTTGATTAAGTATTTTTTGCTTTAGTAATTTTGTTGATGAGCTCCTCATCACAACATTTCAACATTTCTCTGCTGATTTAATTGTCATTTGCATTTTTCCCATGTAATGTTTTTATAATGTTTCTTTTCTCACCTTTTTTTGTTTGTTGTAGAACAGACCTTGATGTCTGACTCTACAGAACTGTTAATGGGGAAGATCAGCTGTAATCAGTTGATCTTCACAAGTAACAGTATTGACAAAACAGCAAGAACTCAGCTTTGGAATAAGGCAGAACAGGTTGCTGTATATTTAGATGTGATTAAGTGAATGGTATACTATGAAATAGAAAGACTGGCTTGATTGAATTGCAAAGCCATTAGTTTTTACCTTTCAAAATTTGTGTAGTAGCACAGAAAAGAATGAATATATGCCTTACTGTTGAAAAAGAAGGAAGAAGGGACTTACAGACTTAATACCTTGGTCAGGTATTTTTCATTGTTTTCATGAATGAACAGGTGACATTTATTACATATAATGATGATAAGAGAGAATGTAAATACATTGTACAACAGGATATGAATTCATTACAATTTCATCTGAAGAAATAGTCTGAGGTAAGAGGTTTTTCAAAGGAATAAATTCACAGTATTCCTAGTTGGAAAGACTGGGCTCACAGGATTGAGAAATTCCTTTATAGAACAATTAGTTCAAAATCCCACAATATATTTATGGGTTACAGAGACTCATAATTGGGGTACTAGCCATCAGTTCTATAAACTGGTTTAAAAAGGGCATACATCTGAAATATAGATTAAAGGAGTATAAATAGCAAGATGATATTAATCCTTCTGCCTTAGTGAAACCCACATGGAATACTTGGTTCAGATTCAGCTGTTATGTGTGCCTGCTAGAGTGTATGTAAGAAAGAGCAGGAATATAGAGAGGTCTACTGAGCATAAATTATGAAGAACTCTGTTTCTCTTCAGAAGAGACAAGTGAAGGCTATCTTTATTACAGTCTTCTTCAACAGACTTACAATATATAAACACATTGCAAACAAGAAAGGATATTTTCTTTATGTCACTAATGACAGGTTTAAACTCAAGCCAAAATGACTGTGAATACATATTATCTTTCTAACACTAAAGTTAGACAAGAATAGATAGTCTCTGGAGGTAATAGAATGTTAGGACTGGTGGTGATCAACAGCTGGCTAGAAAAAGACCTACACTGAGATGGATTTGATGATGCCTTGGACACTGGACTAGAAAAGGATAGTGGTTGATTGCTTGATTTCTAATTCTGGATATTTAGTTCAATTTGTCACTTGCTCCATCTTCCTGTCTTGAATAGCTGCTTAAAGAATACAAAAATGTTGAGTAGTGGTTTTATCTTTTTATGTTAAAACTCCACTAAGATTGTTTAGTTGCATGCTACTGGAAACTGGAGAGTAAAAAGTGCTAAACCAAACTTATATGAACGATCTGTAGCAATTATGATATCTAATTATTTTTCTTTTAATGGAAAATTTTATACATTCTCATTTAATGCTAAAATATATTTTACAGGGTTATTCTATTGAAGGGACCTGAATAAGCAGTATCTTTCTCTTTTTAATCTGGAAAAAATATATTAAATCCTACTAAAATATTATCTGTATAGAAGACAAATGTTTAACTTTTATCTTATATAACATCCTCTTTGGAAAACAAATTAAAGAAAGAGTTAGGACATAGGTTTAGATGTTCTTTCCTTGATATGAATTTCTTATTCACTATTTGAGATAAAAAGTACTATGACTATGACTGTCAGTTTAATTTAGAAAGAAAAAAAATTTATGATCCATTGTTTATTCTGCTTTTGATATCATTAAGGAAATTTTAACTAATGGTGAATCAAATATAACTGATTAAAGGTGCTTTGAATTTATGAATCTGATTAGGCAATATATGTTTTGCATACAAATCACTTTGCACTGCTTGCATTCATTTAGGGAATCTCAATGTGCTTCTTAAATTAACACTGATATTTCAATATTGTAACACTTTGCTAAAACATTATCTGGTTAACAGCACCACCAAACAAATGGTCTTAAAAATCCTGGAGTTTAATGTTAAAAAATTTAAGCATCACTGTGCAGTTTGAAGTGGTTTCTCTGTACAACAGTGGTTTGCAGTGGCATCAAGAAAGGGGTTTTTCTATCAGTACAGCAGAGTAGTGATTGCCAGAGCAGTTGATTATAGACAGAAACAAAAAACTGGTTTCTATCATCCAGAGTGAATGACAGGAATGAATGTCCCTTGAAAGGCAGTTATGAAAGCAGGAGGCAAAAGCATCTGAAGAATAAGAATTAGGCTGTTGGAAAGAAAGGCAGAGTACAACCACTGAATTGCACAATTATCACAGTCAAATTTAATTCTGTCTCCTCCTTCAAGTCATTTTCCTTTGCCACCTTCTTTGCAGCTCTTCCATTAACTGTGTTACTGCTGCCCCTGAAGAGTGGTGCCTGCTCTTTACAGACAGGAGGAAGTACATATTTCATGCCTTTAAAGCCAACCTAAATCATAGTGGCTTCTTGTGATGTATCAATCTAACCCCTACAAATCCCAGTGGTGATGCATTTTGCCCATTTTACATATGAAATAAGGCAGCAGACAGAATCTATAATGTTTGTGTAAGCCATACATATCCTTTCACTACCACCTTCAGTGTGGCTTTCACCACCATTATGTATGATTTTATCATTTTTTTATCATATCTAGCACTTCACAGGGTAAGAAAGAATATTTCTTTCCCTTGTATTATTCAGTGTATGCAACTGCATCATGAAGGCTATCCCAAAGAGAGTCTGAGACACCAAATATTACCTCTAAATTCTGAGGGATGCCAGTTAATAGCAAGAGATAGAGTTGGTGGCTCTCATTTAGGCCTAGATAGCTTGAAAAAAATCAGGGTGCTCAAAGTAGAAACTTCATTTCACAAATATCAAGAAGTAGGAAGCATGAAATATCAAATAAGAGGGAAAAGGAGTGTAAGATGGCAAAGAATGGAAAAAAAAGCAAAAGCAAAAAGTGAACCAAAGAAGATTTAAGGTATGACTTATTGTACAGCAGAAAGAAACAAGAATGGAAGTGTTGACAGATGATGTCAGATCACCAGTTTGAAATAGATCTGGAGAACTGACAACAGTGGTCAGAGGACTGGACAGAATATCTATATGTAGAGAGAGGCCACCATAGCAGAAATGACTGCAACAAAAGTCAAGGTGACAAATGGGTAGAAGGACAGAGAGAAATTAGTGGCATCACAGAGTTATACTCTCCTATCTGCCATCCATTGTTAGAAGGCCATGGTCAGTAGACCTCAGTTTAGTCAAAGGAAGTAATGACTCCAGCTGAATGATTAACAAAGAGGATATTTGACAAGCTTGTGGAATTTTCTGAGTTGAGAGTGGACTATTTCTTTCTTTGCAATATGTACTCCTAAACTACTCAGGTCAGATTTTAGGTGACACATGAATAAATAATAACACTTTTGATTCACAGTTAAGTAAATAGAAAAAAATCTGTATTGGGAGAAAAATCATAAAGAAATTGCTTATCCTTTAATTCTTAATTAGAATTTAAATATCTGTCAGTCCTGAAAAGCAGAGTAACTGCAAGTTTTTGCCCCAAGAATGGGGTAAAGGATCATCTGAATCTGGAAATAATGTATATTACAAGTGCATTTTCTAGTAGGCAAAGAAGCTTGGTGTGCAGGAACATTTTGATGGCCTGTTCTAGGGCTTATTTTATAGTCCCTGTAAACTATTTGCCAAGGCATTATAAACTCTACCTAATACAATCAATAAAACTAACAAGCATTTACATGGTAGGACAAATTGGAAGATGGTTAATTTTACTCTGCTTCACAGTTATGGTTGAGAAGTTATAAAAGACTGGAGAAATGAACAATACATAAATATCTTCAATACAGAGAGTTTTACAAAATGAATGGAAAGTAAGTGTATCATATTTGGGTTCAATGGAAAATAAGAGTCTGGTCTGAAAGATTATAAATGACCATTTTCTCTCCTGATGCCTCTCATCCCATCTATTATGACCTTCCTCTCCAAATTAAAGTGAAGATTCAAATTTCTGAATACCACTCAATGACATGGTTTAAAATACAAACGTTTTCCAAATATAATAACAGCATGTAACTGCCAGTTCCTCTTCACATTTTTATGGGAAAATATCAAGTTTAGAAAGGTTAAGTGTCTTCTAGTCCAAGGAAATTTATCACAAAGGCATTAGAAAGGTTTGTTTTATGAAGTAAGAAGTATTAAAAATATTTGTCAGGAGAGTTGAAATGAGACATTAGAAATGAAAGGTAAAATCTTCAAGTATTAAAAGTCTCATTGATTCATAGATGGTTTGGACTTTTTTAAAATATCAGTAAAATATTTTTCTCAGTAGTAAGGTAGTTTTCACAGTATTTTCCTTTTAATGGGCAAGAACTTGCTTTTCCTGGTCTTTTAAAATGACACTATATATACAAAAATCCTGAAAACTAAAGAGGCACCAGCAAATATGCTTACTACTTTTATTTGCCTTCTGAAAGAACAAAAAGGTCAGGCTACACACCAATAGTGAAACTTTTTTTTTTTAAAGAAAGTGTTATAAGGAAATAATAAAGTGTGTTAGGATTGAAAACCAATAATAATTGAAATATTTTTAAAATGGAGTATTAATTTATAGATTAGTACTGTCCTTGATAGATTACCATTCTTGCTGCCAAGCAAAAATGATGACTGTAAAGCATTCAACCTTGATAGTATAGATAGTGTGTCCTCATCAAAACACACTGCAATGGGGGAGCAAGGAAAGGTGGAAACTGACTTAAGTTCAAAAGTTTGTATACAGAGAAAGAGAGGAGAGAGGAGGAAGTTTGCAAATAATGTGGGTAACACTTGTATTAATATTTATATAAATAGGTATGATGAACAAGAGACTCACTAGAAGTTAAATGCAGTTTGAGATAGCTTCTGGATTGAAATGACTTTGTTAGCTCCTGAAGGAAATTTTAGTGCCTGTTAGTCAAAGAATGAAATTCTGATTCTGTTACTGAGAGACTCCAGCAAGTGTTCTCTTGCAAAAGACATAATCAGTCTGTCCTGCATGGAGACACTTGGACAAGCAAAGAGATTTTAAAATCTCAAGCACATGTCCTTTTCAATGGATAATGGTTACTGATTTTCACCAGTGAAAATTTTTCTATCTAAAAATTAGGTAGAGAAAAATTGAGGCCTGCTCCCTCTAGAGCTGTGCACTCAGCTGAAATGGACAGGGAACATAAGCTAATAAATAGGTAGATTTTTGTTGCTTTAACTCTAGCCTGTCTGTCTTTTGATAATTCTAATGATGATACATTATACCTGCCTTGAAAAAAACTCTCCCAGTCTCTCTGTTTCCTGCTCCTCGGAGGCTCTTGAAAAGAGATGTTAGTCAGCTGGGACTACCAAACGTCAGGCCCCCAAGTAGACTAATAAGGCTTAATGGTCCTGACCAGCCTCACCTGAAGCTTCCACCACACCTATAGGTCAGGGATCACTATTTAAGCTCAACTAAGGTTTTTACTCTTTGTGTGGTGTATCTATGAGGTGTGTTAATTTTCAGCTAAACTACAGCTGCACGTTTGTCTGGCTGTGGGCTCTGCTGAGGTGGAATTCAACATATGGACTGACTTACTGGTCTTGGTACTGTCTCATGTGCATGATACAGCTTTATGATCTGGACTTTTGGTTGGACCTTTCTACCATCTCCTGCTTGCTTTCTTTAGGGACTCAGAGATTGCAGAAGTTTGTTGTAAGTACTCTTTTTGCTCTTATTGCTCAGTTTCAGTCTTAAATATCTTTTCTCATTAAAACAGAATAGCCCTTTTAGGGGAGAGCTTCTGCTCTCATCAAATGCCATGACAACTTCATATGGAATTGGTTTATTCCTAGGGAAAAAAATGCTGCACATTAAAAATGTAAACTTTAATTATTTTGTCAGTTTATACCACACTTTATTTTGAAAAATGAAGCTTTTATTTTCCTCAGTGCTCACTCTAGATGTTAAATGACTCAAGTGGCCTACTGTGATGGCAAACCAGAAACTGCATCCATTTCATAGTATAATTGTGATCTCTGGTAAAGTGATGTTACTCAGTGAATTATTCCACATGGCCAAATGTGTTTATATTTCTGAATATGAATTTACAAAAACTAGGTAATCTTCAGTATGAGGTAAACAAAAAAAAAAATAAATGCAACCCTCAATCTTTGTATGAAACTTAATTGTTCTTGCACATAAACGGAAATTTAATTTCTGTTATACTGCTTAGTGCAGTCAACTGTTTTGCTATTAATTATAGAACTGTTACTAATGCTGAAAAATGAGATTTTAATAAGGTTTAATCTTCTTTTTCCACATTCTAGTGTATTTTATAATCATGTTTTTGTCCCTTACTCTACCTTTGTACTCTTTACTTACAAACTGAAGTCAGTGCTATCTCTTGTAAGTTATGCATTTATGGTGGATCTGGAGAAAGAAAAGTTATTGTGTAGCTTGGTACTGTGTGGATGTTAAGCTAGTTCATACAACCCAAACAATATATCATTTATTCTCTCATCAAGTCTGGAACCTTTCCAAAATACTCTGTTTTTGTCAAGCCTCAGTTTTACATGAAATCATCTTTTTAGTTTTTAAAATATTCACTTTATCTCTTAATGCCCCTGTTATTATAATAAAAGCAGTTTTAAAGCCAAGAGGAAGGACTACTCTTAAGTTGATTTCTCTTACTCAGGGCTAATGTTCTTTAGATAGTTACTAACTAAAACTGGACAAATAGTTTGCCTCTTCACCTAAGCTTTTCTTATTATCAGTTTTAAGTTGGTATGCTGCAAAACCTGTATTTATTAGACCTAAATGTTTTAAAAGAAGTGATAGCTGAAGGCACAGTTTAAAGACTTAGTACAATATGAACAGAAAACAGCAAAACATGAGTGAAAAAAATTATATCTACTGTTCAAACAATGAAATTTAGTTACTGCTGTATGTTTGGGCAGTACATTGCTCTTAGGTTAGTACAACCTAGGAGGGAGATCTTTAGTCAGAGATAACAAGTTGCTTCTCAAGCTTTCTCTGTACTTAAAAGAATCTGTATCTTGTTTATTTGTAGTAACCTATGTCTGAAGCTTGTATAGATTTGCAGGCTGCTGCAGTGAGATAGCTGATGTAATTCCAAAGCTAGTGATGTCTTTCCAGAAGCTGTTTTCTGCATTAAGGATATGAGCAGTAAGGGAATACTTTATGCTTTCTTAGGTCTCTGTTAAAAGAACATCAAAATGGCCATTGCATGGATTATGCCTAGATTTATGGATTTTCTGCTATGAATATGTAATGCTTTTGTTTTAAGCACTGTCATTTATTGACATTGTTTCCTTTAAATATCCAGAAAAAAGGGAGATCTAGTCACAGAGAAATGTGTTGCTACTATCTGCTAATCCCCTACCAGAAAAGCAAGAAAAATAATTGTCTGCTTTTGTGTCAGATCCTTTGTGTACTCATTAGGTAGAAAAAGAATCCCTAGAGAAGGTAACTGGGACAGGGTTTAACCCACTCAAGTTTTCATCTATTAATAGTTTTTATAAAGAGATCTAAGATATGAGGTTATGTGAACCACTCTCTTCAAATCTGTTTTCAAAGGTTTGTGTTTTACCTCACCTTGTTTTAGGAAATGTCACAGGAACTGGGTTGAAATCCACCAGTTATACTAAACAAAAATATCTATTTTCTTTCTATGGGAAAACCTTTTCACTACCTGTATGTTATGGTTTCCTGGAGAATAGGAGGGACTGCAAAGACCCCTCCCTTCCTGTTGCCCAAGGGCCACTGCTGAGCAGACTGCAGCCCCCTGCCTGTGCAGGTGCTCCTAGTGGCAGCTGTTACAAGTGGACAGATGGTAGGAACTGATTAGGTGGTTATTTGCCAAACACTAACAATCTCTTATCCACATTCAGGCAGCAGATATTAGTAATTTTAATTTTGGCATTACATCATGCTAATTACAGATATCTGAAAATCTTTGTCCTGATTCCCACTTAAGCTGCACTAGAGAATTATTTTGTCATACCTTCATTCATGTTGAATTTACAGTAAAAAAAAAAACCAATGAAGTAAGGTAACAGGTCTGAGGAATCTGGAATTTCCCATTCAAGGAACAGAAACCTGGAGATGCAAATGCAGAGAAAAATATTTGTGAACAGGAAGGACTAGCAGCTGGTGGCTGCTATGTGACAAACTCCCACAGTCTTGGGGTGCTTGCTAGTGGACAGGTGTTTGTGGAATGAGCATGGCTACAATTAACAGGTGTGTTGGTAGCCTAGAGGAGCAGTTAGGGAACACTTGGGTAGGTAAATGAGCAGATCCTTAATGGTATTATTCATTAATAATGTAGAATTTGCTGAGCTGAACCTGGTAGAAGCATGCTCACAAAAAAGCACAAAGACTTGATATTGCCACTGATGTTGTGAGCTTGCTTTATGCAGAGAATGGTCATTTGCAGGCAACCACGATTTTACTCTGATTCAGCCCCAAAATTCTATAAATACATGTAAAAAGAACCCAAAAAACTAACCAAACAAAAAACTAATATGGAAATCCCTCTTTTTATCTGAAATTGTCTATAGAAGAACTTTTGAAAAGAGCTTTTACTCTTATATTAATTTGTGGCTGTTAGGTACACAGGAATATCTGTTTCATCCTGCCTCAAGGAGAAATAAAGCATAAAGTTTTTTTGTTTTATAATATGAAACTTGATCATCTTTAACTGTGAAGTTTAATAAAAACTGTATCAATTATTTTCATCTTATAGCTACAATGTTCAAAATGTCCATTGGATTTTTCATTAAGCAATCAAAAGTAATTAAATTAAATTATGCATTATATGTATACATGGTGATGATTGAACCAGTGAAAGCAGGAGTCTGAACGAGTCTGACAAATTGTGCATTAACTCTGCAGTTTAAGCTCTTGCATGAAAATTTACTCTTAATGAAGGTATTTTTATGTTCATAACAGTGCAACAATGGAAGTCATGCACTGTAATGAAAAGACCAGGCAGTCTTGAAAGGACTGAACTTTTGGAGTATTTATATGACTAGAGTGTAACTATTTAACACTGGATATTAACTTTAAATATGGATTTTTTTGACAGGTAGGAATAACATAATCTCTTAACTGTGCTTTTTTTTTTTTGAGAGGAGGTCTGCAGTAAGTTCTGAATGTGTTACAGAGCTTGTGGCAGAGGCACATTCAGCCCATGGGGACAAAATTGTGATCTTCAAGGAGAAACATTTACACTGAAAGTAATAGGTTGAGCTGGTTAGATATCTTATCAAGATCCTAGAAGAGGTGGTCATGCTCTTGACTCCTTACAATGATCTTAAAAATTTCAAAGAATGAGTAGTGACTCAGCCTATTGATATAACCAGTCTGAAAATCTTGCCTTACCTAATATGAGGATGTGATTTTTTTGGGTTCATGGTAGAAAAATCTTAGAAAGAAGATGAAGTTTATTGAAAAATAATTTGCTGCAACTTTGTGGGCATCTTTTGTGATCCTTTTAAAGAGGAAGATTAGTTAAATGAAAACCTGTTTTTTCTCACTGATAGTCTAAATCTTTGAAAGAGCAAGTCAGTGATACTTATGCAATCTATCACTAATTTTGCCATGGAATCATTTTGGTTGGAAAAGACCTCTGAGATCACAGAGTCCAGCTGTACACTTAACACTACCATGCTCACCACTACACCATGTCACCAAGTACCACATCTACACAGTTTTTGAACACTTCCAGGGCTGGTGACTCCACCACATCCCTGGGCAGCCTGTTCCAATGCTTGATAACCCTCTCAGTGAAGGATTATCTAATCTGAACCTCCCCTGGTGCAATTTGTAGCCATTTCCTCTAGTTCCACTTGTTATGTGGGAGAAGACTGACCTCTACCTTACTACTATCTTCTTTCAGGTACTTGTAGAGAGCAAGAAGGTCCCCCCTGAACATCTTCTTACCCAGACTAAACTCCAGTTCCCTTGTTTGTAGGGATTCCCTCTTTGAGAAGAAACAGTGATATTGTTGTCTGGGATTAGTTTCTGCTGTAAGAGTGAAACAATTATTTTTACATCAACAAACCAGAAAACTTATATCAGTTATGGAGTTTCAATTTCACCAATTAGAAGATCAGAGGTTGTGTTTTCAAATCTTCTGTAGCAGCAGACCTCATTGTGGCTTTCTAGAAGTTCAGGGTAGAGATTGATAAAAGATTTTGCTGAATTCTCTACAACCCCCTGGTTACTTGTAGAAAAGTCTTGAAGAATACATTAGACTTTATTTTACTTGGAAGTACTTTGGTTTTTTTTTTGTAAAGACATAAACCAACATATAGTTGATTCTACACTGAAGTAGTACTGCCTGTCTGAAGTAATTGTAAGTTGGACTATTTATTCTCCAATGCAATTGCACAACAATGATTTAACTCCCTGCATCTGAATACAGATCATGTAATGACTGAACTCTCATTAACTGAAAGTTTAACTGCATTATCCATTCAACACTTGCAGGAACATTTATTCTGATGTAGTGGCTTCTCTGTTAACAGTTGTTATAGTTTCATCTTCCTAGTATATTGACAAAAGGAAATTAAAAAAGAGCTTTGCTAAAGGTTAGTAAATTACAGATAATAAATTTTGTTTTCAGATGTAGACACCCAGATGATTTTATTTTCCAACAAAGTGTATTGAGCCAGTAAATTAAAGATTACCTTTAATTTGCAGTGTTAAATTTCCAATCAGATTAAAGGTGACAGAATAAGGAGGAGTCTCTTTGCATTTCTTAGTATGCTTCATCTTACATGACAGCTTAGATCAGTAGCACGTTTACCATTCAACTTCTACTACACAGTCATTTGAATAGCATTAAACAGTACTGGGAATTAAACATATCTCAATTAGACTAGGTACTAAAATTAAGAGAATCTAACATCTATTTTCATCTTGGCTACAGTCTGCTTTTAGGCCTTGAGACTGTCACTTTACTTTGCTAGACCTGTTTCCTCAATAGGTGAAATTGGGATAATGAACTTATTGGGAAGGGCTATGACTTCCAAGGATGGACTACAGGCACTGTAGAAGTGAAGAATTTTGTTTACAAAGTCTCCTCTTGATTCTATTTACACAGAATCACAGAATATTAGGTTAACAAAGTGGTTGGCACTGCTAAGGTGGGATATAGAAGAACAGAAGAATTAGTCCTGTTGAAGCATTACAGTAGAGAACTTGTGTGATATCCTTAAAATAGAGCAAATGTTCTGAATCACTTGAAAATGGGAAAAGTTTGTAAATATTAGTAAAGATTCCTGCAAGTTCTTTTGAGGAGTTTCAAAAAACAAAGATTCTCCCCCCACCCCCCCACTAACTCTTAGAGTGGCAAATGTTATTTTTGCTTTATTCATTATGTGTGTCTTCCTAGACTTGCTTAATGGGTTGTTCAATCCATGACAAAGCATAATGTACTTCACCTAACCTCAGGTGCCTACCCACTGAAGATGCTTAATGTCTTCCACTGCCTATGGAAAGGTCCTAGGAAACTAGGTTTCTAGCCTAAAGGAGAAGCTGAGAGCAGATCTCACTCGTCCTCAGCTTGATTGCTTATTTTCCAAAGGGAATCTGAGACTGTAGCAGTCAAACTCATGAGATACATTTATGTTGGATGACAGCTCTGTGGACAAGGACATGAACATTCTGGTAGCACCTCTAGAATTGGGGGAAAGCTGTTTTCTCTGGACTTATGCACAATTATGTAAGGTAAAGGATTACATATAATTTTGAGTAGCTTAATCACAACTATATCATTGCAGGCATTAGTAATGATCTCTAATTCTTGATAGCTGTGCAATAATTTGTGATAAAATTCATGATATTTATTACTAATAAAAGCCAACACTAAATAGCAAATAATTGGTAGATGCTTTTGTTGATACAGATAGAACAATATTTTTCTACTTTTTATCCTCCTCAAATAGGACAAAATGAAGTTGTTGATGGATGCTAGGCTGTCTGTACAGCAACAATAGCAGTTGGAAATATTTTTTACAACACTTTTTATTAGGTTCAGTGAATAGTATTCTAGGCTTGTACTATGTAGCATTTTCTCTTCCATCTGACACACCTAATTTATATGGTGTCATGGCCTCAATTTTCTGTCTCTAAACATTTTTCTTTATTGGGGATAGGCAATAAATTTAGAACATAAAGAGAATGCATCATGGTTAAAGATAAAAAATTGGATTTATTAAAAGCTTAATTAGATTTAAATGACACAATCTTTTCCCTGTAATTCCCTTTTTTTTTTAAACAATGTCTGCCAGGTAAGTATGACAGATTCCTGTAATGTCAGGAAACAAAGTATAGTTCAGTATTTTGTTACAACTCCTGATGCTGTTTTCACATCCCTGAATAGCCTAATAAGAATCAAGGTGCTGACTTTATTAATACTTACAGGCAATTTTCTTAGCAAAAGGGTGGAAATGACTCAAACTGATGCTGAGTGTTTGTACTTGCTCTGGGAAGTTCTGTGCTCTGTTGTCTTTCTGTTCCTAAAAGGATAAAAAGCATCAGGAAACTGGTAGGGAATCCTGTTACTGCTTGTGCTGCCTGTTTGTAAGCAAACAGCTCAGGCTGTGTAAAAGCTAGAGGCTAGTACCAGGTTACTCAAACCTGACAAGTCTATGCCATTGTTCTGGGATTCAGACAAGGCAGGCCTACATAAATGAAAGTGACAATGATGCAGACAGAAGTTACTATATAGCCAGTGCAGGGTTGCAGTTTGCCTCTGTTGAGGACTAGCTCTGAGAAGGGTATGACGGGAAAGGACATCTGGGAAAGGGTGAGGAGAGACTGAGGGAATTATGTACAAGAGGCAGTTCTGGGAAGCAGCTTTTTGATGTTCTGTCTGTTACCGTTTTTGCATGTGAAAGCATTGGCTTGCTTTGACAGACCTGTGGAGATGATTCAGTGAGTCAGTTACAGTTTGTGGTACCGGTATTGTTACAAGCAAGGCAAACTGAACTGTGTCTTTTGTGATGTGAACAAGCAGTGGTGGGATGAAATTATGAAACAGCTTTTGCATTTGAACCCAAAGTAGGATTTCAGTGCATGTTTCCAGAACTAAAAATAGTATTCCCACTGCAATAGCTCAGGAAAACAAAGGAAAGTACTCATATGTGTTAATCTATAAAATGAAAAGAAAGCATTCTGAAAAGTACAACAATGGATTTGCATACTTCATTAAAAGATAAGAACTTCCTTGCAGAAATAATAATAGTAATAATCTTTATTTCAAATAGGAGTCTTGTAGTCCTTTAGGATAAAGTGCCCTTGTATAATATCTGTGATCAGATCTACCACAGGAGATTGTGAGTAGAGGTGGATAAATGATAAAATTAAGTAGTTAATACAAAATATTTTTGGGGGACTGCTTTTCCTACAGTATCTTTAGTGTACTTAATTATCTTATGACATTAAGAGATAATCATGTTGATGTAAAAAAAAAAATAGTGATGTTAATTTTAAAACCTTGAAGAAATATATTTTAAATCCCTAAATAATAAATTACTTGCATTTTCATGTGGAGTATTGACTCTAAGCTGGGTTTGGTTCTGGGACTGTGAAGGCTCATTAGTATGTAGTTTGCAGTTTCTGTATTTGCCTATTTTGTCTCCTTAAAACCTGCAAGGTAACAAAGCTGCTAGCAACCTTACTAAGGAATTCACATTAACCTTGTCACCTCCCCTCTGTTACATTTGTTACCCTTGAAGTTATATCTTATTTATATGCATATATATGTTCCCCATTAACATTTTATTAACTCAAACTCATTCAGTAACTTGTTTTTTTTTTTTGTTTTCTGCCATACCTTTAAACATGTAAGAGTACAATAGAAAATAAACAGGTTTGCTCTTCTGTGGAATTGCTTGTTTTCTCTAGCTATGTCATAGGATATCTGTGTGGTAAAATATTACTTCTCTCTATAAACAGTGTCAGTTTTCAGTCTACTATGGCTATAATAACTCTTATTGACATGAATGTATTAAAATCAATTGGATCCAACTGGATGCTCTATGAAGATATTAGTTTTGTCATTACCTTAATTTGTAAGAGGCTGGTATGTGTCTATTTGACATCAAATAGATTGCAAGCTTTTTGTGTAACTACTATTCAAGATATAATATATAGTGTAAACACTAAAGTACTTAAGAGAAATCAAGTGCTGGCAAAGGCAGCTTGCTGTAATGCCTGAATAGATGAAGAGATAAGTGATTGTTGTCTTTTATCTGAAATATTTAACTGAAATACTCCATTTGGAATATTTCAGTTTTCCAAACCCCAGCAGACTAACACAGACACTTGTATTTTGATGTATTAACAAACTTGGAAAAAAATGTTTAATTTTTCCCCTTTTTTATCTTATACTGATATTTGTGAGATTTATAATCATCTCATGATTGACACAGCAATTAGTTTTGGTCATGTTTCTCTACTAACAGTTACTTTTTATTCTTGAGTCTAACCTTTTACTATTCTGCCTGCTAAAGAGCACAACTATATGCTAATTGGGTGCTGCAAATTACTTCAAGTCATTTGCTAATGGGAGGTTGAGAGCGAGATCTGGTCAATAAAATAGAAACACAGACGATTTAGTTTATTGCTGAAAAGCTGACTTTCTCAGTGACAAGATTTGTAGTTTTTCTTGTAGGCAGGAAGGAATCTATTATAGAAAGGTGAAAAGCAATGATTATTGGACACTAGAATTTAATGAAGTTGAAAATCAATGTAGTCATATGGCATGGCAAATAATTACTCAAAAATATATTGTTATTTTAGTATTCAACACTTCAAATATTTACTCTTGATTAACATAAGAACTAGAATATATGTGTTTTAATTACTAGCAGTCAGGATTTGGGAGAATATTTTTCTCTGTATTTAGTTATTCAGAATGAGAACTCTTACTAAATTATCTAATGACATTTGTCCCTTGAGGCTGAATTAAATCCTTGACCAGGGAAGTAAAACATAGATTTGAGATTCTGCAAAAAAATTGCTTTCTAACATCAGAGGGGAAAAAGAATTAATTTTCTTTGAAAGGCAGAGCAAAACAACAGCAAAAAAGAAAAGCTGCACATTTAGTGGTATTGTATTTTGTGTTTAGTGGTATTGCTCATAATTTGTCATTATTTTTTCATAAATTACTAATAGTAAAGGCACATAATTTTGGCCTGTGTTAAATTTACTTGAAACACAAGAGTACTAGTCAGAATGACTTTGTTAGACAGTAAATGGACAAATGCAACTGAGATGGAAGACTTATGCATGTGAAACTTAGGTAACCTGCTGGGTAATGAAATGGCAGATGCAAGTATTTATTTTCTAGACCTATTTGGTCTTAAGAATGTCTCTATTTTTGAAATCATGGACAAGACATTAAGAGATGTATTTAAGCATACTCTGTGTGCTGGTGTTGCTGGACTTGCTTATTAGTACCTGTGATATAAGAAGCACGGCAGCTGAATTGTTTCAGTGGAATTTCTCTTATCCATAACTGTAAGGAATATGATTTGGATATGAAGTCTTATGCTTATGTACTTATTTTTAAAGAAAACAATACAATCATTCATTGCTTTGTATGCAGTGCTCTTAATCTGTTTATTTTAGAGAAATTTATAAAAGTAACCCATACCATACAGACAGGGGGACAGTGCTGTAGAGTGCTTCATAGGATTAATGAACTTGTGCAGGCAGCTCTGTGGTTACACAGGTATGTAGTCCAGTATCTGACCTGGCTTTCAGTTACCTAGCAGCATGAAGTAGGGCAGGGCTCAGGAGAGAGAAGGGGTGGAAAGTAGGTGTAGTGTGTGGGGTTTTCATAGTATGGATTAGATTGTGATTTTTGTTTAGATTAAATTTTAGGTTTTCTCCCATGATGGTCTGTTTTTCACACTTTACCATAAGTGGTGAATGAGCCCTCCCTGCCCTTAGCTTGGATCCTTGAGCTCTCAGTGTGTTTTCTCCTTCCCATCCCACCAGTGGAGGGGAGAAATAAGTGAGCAGCTGCATGGTTTTGACCAGCTGGGGATGCCAAAACCATGACAGTATCTTTGGATGTCAACTCTACACTCAGGTGTATTGACTGGACCCCCATTTTGGGTCATCTGTGAAAGTGACGAACAAGCCTTTTGTCCAGGTCACTGGTAAATATAGCAGGTTACTGTAATTCCTTCTTGCTTTTCTTTATTACCAGGAGGTCTTATTTATCTGCCTTTGAGCATGTAGAAGACTTTTCCCTTAAATTCACTTTTTTCTCATGTCAATTCCTATTCTTTTCACTGGGATTCTAAAAGCTTCACATCTCTCTCACCGAAGTTACCTTTCACACACCAAACCTATTTTTTCCCTCAGTGTGATGTTATGTGATACAGCTAAAGAGATAAATTATACAAAACAAATTCAGTGATGCCTGCTTAGACTTTCTGAATGCATTTTTACTCTTCAAACTAAAATTGCTTCAATAGTAAAATGTAAACCAAGTCAGTTTCTGCAAAAATGATACAATTTCATGTTTTTACCCTTGTTTCTATTTCTGTGCATAAGTATTAAGAATTCTCCTTAATACCGTCGATGGATATGAACTCCTTAAGCATCTGCCTTTCTTGTCGAACTGTCTTTTTTACAGCAAGCAAATGTATGACTAAATACTAGATTTACTTTCTAAATACCCTCTTTCTAAAGTATTTAGAAGAATGTAATAATTCATCTCTGCCAGTCCCATGTAATTCTGTACAGTTTAAGAAACCACTTTGTGTACATTAGAGATGAAAACCCAAATTCTAAGAAACACTATTATAGTATGTTATTTGCTAAAACTTTTGCTTGTGGAGTCAGAATGATTTTATGTTGTTTAGACTACTCACAGGATTTTTTCCCCCATGTCCTTTTAGCTAAATTAATGCCTTCTCCACACATGCTCAATTTTAGTCTCTTGTTAATCAGGTATTGTCTGAATTTCACAATTTTTGAATGTCTAACATAGGAATTGTAGCTATTTGATGTGTTTGTAATTTTCATGATACAGTTATATGGTGACATTTTCTGTGGACCCAATTTGATATCATGGCAGTACACATTTTAAACAGTACTCTGCTATAGGTGAGATCTCATTTTCATAGTACTGATTTCTGTACATGTGCACAGAATTTTTGTATACCACATCCTATAAATATATTTTGATTAATGGCTTCTGAATAAGCCTTAGAGTTTGAACAATACTGTTTTATAGTAGTAACTAGACCTATCCTAGTCACTGGTGGTTGTTGTATCTATTTTGCTTGGGACAGTAGATAAAAAAATTGAAGAGATCTTTCATTTTGAGGGTATTTTTAAAATTATCTAAATTTAAGCTAATTAAATGATTATCAGAAGAGTTTCAGGAACATAAACCCACCTACCAAATAGTGTTTATACTTTCCATCTCCTTGAGAAAATTTGTCAAGTAATTTGAAAAATCTTTGCTTATCCACTGGAACTCCACATACATAGCTTCATCATCAAATACTCAGAAAATTACCTGGTCATGTAAGTAAAATGCTGACACAATGAATCTTAGAATAACTCAGCTTGGAAGGGACCTCAGATGATCTAATCTTTTGAACAAAAGGGAAACATGAGATTATCTACTGCCTTGTCCAACTACATAATGTAAATGTTTCATGATGGGGACTGTAGTATGTCCCTGTGGAGGAGTTTTTTCAGTAGGTAGTTTTTCTCATTGTAAAAAAACCCCTTCTAACAGTAATTGTACACATTCCCCCCCTTTTCTTCATTTGAGTCCTTCTAAAGAGATCCTCATGAACAAATGGTGCACATTCTTCCAGTGGAGCAACTAAAATCTATCACCTTTCACAAAGTGTTTTCTATTATTTGTACAATTGAAAATACAACCATGTGAAAGAGGTAAATGCTGTCAATTCTGAGCTTTAATGCATTTCTCAATGTCTGTATGACTGTGAAAATTACACCTCTAACTCTTGTAATTGAAAATGTGAAAGATAGTTCACAGAACCAGAAAGGATATAAATTATCCTTAAATTTACCATTTCATAATATCCTGAGTTTAAAAAAGTCATGTGACTTTTTGCTTTCTGAATGGTTGAGCCTGCAGGCAAATTTTTGGTTGTGATCCCTTGCAGAAGTACTGCTTTTTATCTAATGGACTGTGACAGGAACAATATGACCTATTTTACCATGGGAAAATGTAACAACTTTATTTCAGATTTTGCAAAGTACTGAAGTCTAAAGAAAAAAGTACACATCTTATGTATTTCTACTCCTGAGGGTGGATCCTTTGAAAGTAAAAATGAACAGATCACTGGAGTGATTCTCAGCTGCTGTCAAACTTCTGTAATTAGCAGCATGGAGTATACCAGTTTAAAACAAGTGAAGATGTGCTTCTGTATGATTCTATCAACACTGCTGGGCAACAGTTCAAAAATACACCGTTGTGGGAGATCAGAGAATCATCACCTGAGCAGCCAGCAGTTATGTTCATACAGAAAACCAAACCAAACTAACCAACACAGCCCCCACTCAAAGAGCAGTTTAACTAGAGGGTTCTGGCCAGTTGATAGTGCTCTGTGAGTTAGGTCAAGTGCAGACTAAAAACAGATTCTGTAAGCAAAGGAAAATCAATGTATTGACAAAAACAATGACTGGGAAACAATCATTCAAAACCATAGCCTCCCTGTTCCATTTAAATATTAATTTTTAATAAAGTAAGCATGTTGGAAGTGTGAAGAACTGTGGTGAAAATGCCTTGTTAGCATAATTAATTCTTGATGTTAACCTTGATCTAATTTTGTTTTACAAGGTTGTTAATCTAATAGACACTTACACATTAAAGGAAACACAGGATTCGTACTATGTAAAGAATATTCAAATTATTTTTCAGGTGCTCAAGCAGGTTTTGTGTTGTTTTAAGGCATACCAAGTTTCAAGAGTGCTCTGCTGATGTGGCTTTACAAATGTATGTAGAAATATGCATGTATGTGGAAATAGCATTGACATAAACAAAAATTTCTGGTGTAACCTGATGAATACACTAATACAAGGCCTGCTTCTTATCAGCATACTCCATAAGGAGGACTATGTGATTTGTGTTAGTCAGATGAGTCATGACTTACTCATCTGGGTGGTACTTAAGGCACTTTTGTTGTTAAATATTGTGTGCTATACAGCATGATAAAAGTTTTGTTGTAGTCTGTAATGTATTTAAACACCAATGACCTTGTTAGCTGAGATGGATCTGAAGCACAGAATGATCCAATGCACAAAATCCCTAGTTGAGTAAAACATAGTAGGAGTGTTGTAGGCATAGATAACACAGGAATCTTTTGAGTCATACTAAGCTGTTGAAATAAGAAGCCTGAACTATGTGACTCTTAAATATTTTATTAAAATTGTAGCCAGCACAAATGAATTATAAAAATGCAATTCACACATGTAATATGTATTAAAAATAGATGATAGAATTGGGAAATATATTAATCAATTTTTAACAAAGAAAAGCAGGACTTTTTCCCTAAATTTGATTTAATGGTGCATGATTCCTTAATTTTAGCATTACTTTCAACTTCTACAAGCCTGTCAAATTCAAACAGCTAGGACAAAACTAATATTTGGGTTACTTAGGGCTTGCTATCTTCCTTTGAAGTCTTGGATGGATAAATTTTAGTTGTAATACCCTATCAGCTGAGGTATTGCTCTCAAAAATCTTTCAATTGGCTGTTTATAGTATCTCACAATGTCTTAGAGATGATGCTGGTGAGTTTTAAACCATATTTTGTTGTAAGAAAACAACAGCTAGTTCAAAATAGTTTAGTGCATTATTACGTAATATTAATTTTGTTTAATGAAGGACTTACAAAAATGTCAAATGTTATTTATTATATTGCTCTGATACAGGAGCATATTGGCATTTAAAAATTCCATCTGAATTAAATCACCTACTTTGTCTTAAATAAGAAATAAAAAATGGATATATTTACATTCAAATAATAGATCAACACCAAAGGTAAAACCAGAAGCTTTGTCTGTTGGAGACTACTCTCTGTTTATAAAATCAACAAAAGAAAAAAGACTAATTTAAACCTCTGGAACTGTGAAAGCATTTTACCAAAACCTCATAACATGCTTCTTACTTTTCTTGAGGAGATAATTCTCTTTTCTAGTGTTAACAAGACAGCTATTCTGCCTGATGCAGAATTCAGATATTGATGAAGAAAAAGTACAAATACAAGCCTATCACTTTTAAAGGCTAGAAATAAGAAAGGACTGGATTTCTGTTACACCATTCCAGCTCAGAGTCCATTGCAACTATCTTCCATTTCTTTGTAAGGAAATACCCAATTTCCTAGTTCTGCAGTTTCTTCTTATATAATCTAGTTTTGAAAAACACATTGCTTCTGCTTTCCCTCTCATGGTAGCATATCTCACCTCTCTATAGAAATAAATCACACTAAACAGCTTGCTTAGTGCTTTTGCATAGTTTCATTTTAATATTCTGTTTTCTGTGTTCTTAAAAGAACAAAAGAGCATCCCTAAATTTTCTGGTAAAAACTTCTTGATCTGCACTTTATTAGGTTTTGAATTGTCCAGCTGGCTCACAACTATGCAAGCACAAGAATCAGCCTTAGAATGATGTAGGTTATGTGCTGCTGCAATAGCAGAAGTCCTACATGCCAGGCCAGAAGTTCTGCTGTCCTCAAGTTTGAGAACAACTTTATGGTCAAGGATGTTCAGGGTAGTAGAGATCAGAAACACAAAACTGATATGTTGACTCCACAGAATAAAACAAGTTAATGAAGTTTAGCTCTAGGCAACATAAATTTTTGTAGGGCAATTTTTTGTTCATAAGAGGCTAACCTCAAAGACTTCACAATTTCCAAGCCATCAGGTGCCTTCACCTGGAAAATGTTTGAGCTGTAGTTATAAACCAGAAGTAATTAAAGAGATTATCATCTTTCTTTGTAAGTGGGTAGGGTAAGAGAGATTTATATGCCTCCCTATCTGTTTGAAACATGAGCCACTGCTGGTCTAGGGCAAAAAAATCTGTCTCGCTTCTCAGGAGAGTATCCTAATCACTGGGATATGCACATGGTGTGCACTGTCCTGCTGGCTGTGCCATTCCCCTGAGTGGTACAGCTGCCAAATCTCATGCAGCTAAATGATCTTAAAGCCATTTTTCCCACCTTCCAAGTGATTTCCTTCTTCAGTGGTAGGTCACTGTGTAAAACAGGCCACTGACTTCTATTTCTCTTCTTTTTTGTTAAAACACTAGGAAAATAAACAAAAATCTTATTTCAATTTTAAGAAAGCAACAGAAGTCAAGATTGTGATGTGACAGTAGACTTAAAGGTACCTTTTAGTAAGAAAAAATGAAAGTGATTGTGTTTGGATTTTTTTTTTCTGGAAAAGAAGATATTGTTGTTTCTGAGTCACTGAGTTATCTATACAACACAAGTTACTATCAGACAAATTAGACAAGGCAGTCATATTCTAGATTTACTTTTATGGTAAATGGTTGATTTCAGTGTTGAGCATTAACAAGGGATCTCTGTGCTACTAATGATGCATGCAATCATTTCCACCATGCTCCACAGACCTGTAAATGACTCCACTCTTCCACATTTCTTTATCTGTAACATCCCTTCTCTCCTGCTTGCAATAACCTCCAGCTGTCTGCTTTGAGAAGATTTGGTTAAAAGAATAAGTGGTTTTCTGAGTCTGGAAGTTCTAGTTTCAGATTTTCAAAAGAAGTTGCAAATCTGTTGCTGTCATAAAGAATAACTGCAACATCTTTCTTCCTATTTGGAGATGGATTTCCATGAAAGCATTAAAGTTGATAGCAAAAAAATATTCAGGAGCAAATATTCTTTGTTTTGACACTTTCATATGTCTTTGCTGCATTCAGTTGTATTTTGGATTTGGCAGACTTGTAAAATACAGTTTATAAAATTAAAAAGCCTACATGTTTATAGGAACTTCGTAATGTTTATTGATCATTCATTCTCTGATGCCTTCAAGGAGCTGAAAGGGCTCCATTCCTTTGTCCTGCCAAAATCTAATACTGAAATAGTCTCAGAACACCTACAACATCAAATCCAAAGAGAAGAATAATCTAATCTTAATATGTGAAAACAGATTTGCTTGTATTAGCTACAACACAAGAAAAACAAAGTTTAACGTTGCTTAGGTCTTTGGTAATCCTTTGTATTGTCCTCCATTCATCATTCCTCCCAGTGGACTAGAGAAGTGGAAACTGAACAAGCTTCTCATATCTTCTTTGCTCAGAGATTCATTACACTAGAGCCTTCTTACAATGAAGTGCCATCCTTTAAAGTTAATCCTCACAAAAATGTTATGTATTGTCTCCATCAATCCTTCCTACTTTCTTCCATTTGTTTGGGGTTTTTTTCCAATTCTTTTTTTCTCCCACTAGTCAAAGCAGAAATAAATAAGAGATGACCTTTTGTGCAGCACTTCATTCTCCCCAGAAGAGTATCTCTGCATTGTTGTGTTGGACTAAGATTTAGGTCACATTTCAAGATACTGGAGTGTATCTGCCCTTGAGTGAAAAGGCAGATCTGTAGAAGTGCATTATAAGCAGCTGAAAAGGCATGCAGTGTAAATGGAATAAAGGTCTTGTTTAGACTACAAATGCCCACTACTGGGTTCACTGACATAGCTGAAGGAGAGCAGATCTAAACGTTTATGCCTAAATTGTTATTTATGAAAATGAAATGAGAATATTGTGTGCATGAAAAGTATCTAATGACACTGGGAAATCACAGAATTGCTGGGTAGGGGCAAAGAAAAAGTTTGAAAAACAAAAGGTTTAGATTTCAGATGAAAAATCAGATTTTAAAATATCACTGCAGTAGTTTTAGGAAATTCCACATCCTCTTTATCCTTAAGGGCCAGGTTCACCCTTGCATTTAGTGATGCACAAGGCTCAAAGTTCAGTTAGGAAAGGGAAAAGTTGTACAATACAGGTGGTATTAGCAAATCAAGAATGCTGACCTTAGGAAGGAGAGAGAATCATGTAGCAACAGTACAGTAGTTCTGCATTACCAAATGAAATGATAGGTACCTATATTTTAAAATTTGACTCCCATTCATCAAAAATCCAGAACTTTCCATGGGAGATAAATGCTTTCAAGAGCAGCATTTCTTTAAGATGAAAAAGCAACTTTTTGTTGGAAAGTTGAAATAGCTCACATACCTGTAAAAATGCTTCAGAGTTCATTACAAATGATTTGCTCTGTAAGGACATTCAGGCAATAGAAATTCACAGGATTTCAGATGGATTTTCATACTAATTCTAGGTAATCACAGATTTACTCCTTCCATTGATGGTTTAGTAAAGGTCTTATAACTGGTTAATTGAATAACTTAGAGTCTTAAGCATGATAGCTTTATGCATAAACCTTACTTTTAATTACTTTGATATAGAAAATCTATGATAATTCAAAAGGATAAAGAAAAGATCATAGGTATCAATTGTAGGATTCCACATTTGGAAGTAATACAGCTAAGGGGTTATGCAAGTATTTACATATAGAAAAAGTAATATGCTTAAATCATTTTGAATTTATATGGAACATACCCTATCTTGTCTTTGTAAATCTTATTTCTGTACCTAGATTCTTCAGTCATTCTAGATTTTAATTTGAACTGTAGAAGTAAAAGCTGTGAGAGAATTATTAAAATTTATTTTGCAGGATGCATAGTCTAGCAATAGCAGAAACCCAGAGTTGTGTATTTTTATTTTGAAGTTGGAACAATCAACATTCTTGACATTTTATGTCAGTCAGTAATGATGTGCATTTCATTTTCTTAATTGCCATAACCTTTTCAAAAGAACAAAGTCAGCTGTGTCTCTGACAAAGTTCTTTATATTTCAGGCAAGAAGTTAAGATCATGGTGGAAGTCATGTTTTCCTCACGGTGGTAAAGTACTCATCACAAAAAAGAGAAAGTTTACAACTGTTATATACACTGTCCAGGCCACTGCCTCTAACTTACTGACAGTACTGCTGTGGTCTGGCAGAAATGGGGCTGCACTCAGTATAGGCACTGACTCAGCAGGTTAACTTTGATAACAAAATCTGCTAAAGTGTTAACAAAAGCCAAAGGGGAAAAAAAAAAATCTTATATACACCTAAACAATACCCCACAAAGTTAAAAGTTGTAAATTCAGTTTTACTTTACACATCTCACATAATAACTGCTTATAATCTAATGCTAAAGTGAAGTTAGTGTTAGTTTTCAGTAAAGCTGAAGCATTTGTATGCTAAGGATTGTCTTTAGTAACTGAAAAGGTGAGGGCAATGAAAACTGTTCCTGAAATAGCTCAGAAACAATGGCAGTCCCAGGTCTTGTGACACCTTGTGGCAAGCAGCATCAGGAGTTAGATGTTTTGGCTTCTCTGGGAAAGAAAGACTAGAGAAGTATCCTGCAAACTGGCTGTGTGGTGTGAGGTGCCAGCTGGACCACCTCCTCTAAAACAATGTATTTAAGAGTTTTATATATTTGCTATTCAAAGAAAAGAAAAAGAAAAAAAAATTACATTTGAAAGCAAGTTCCTCTAACTTTGAAGGTTACCACTTTCTCCTCACTTCTGTAAAGAGTATGCTGAGACAAATCATTGGTTTTTACTGCAGGATTTGGAAGCAGCCTGTACTTTGAAATGAAAGGGCTGTGGTTGCATATACATGACATGACTGTTGACAATTCCAGCTGCAAAGCTTCAGGGGTCACCACTCAATAAGAGTGTGAAATTTCTCCCTCATTTTCATGGAATGATAAAGAAGTAATTGCTATTCCTGCTTCTTTCTTTTACTTTTTGTTTCCATATGAGTTAAACGATAATTGTAAGGTATGTAGGCAATTTACAGCAGAAGCTCACAGGCTGCTGCAATCGGGATCACTGGCACAGATGCAGGAATGTGTGTCCAGCTTGAGGACCATGACTGGCCCAATGCTGCTGCTGCTGAGCCAGCATTCTCTGAAGTTCTAGCATCAATTTAAGTTGGAAGCAAGGATGTAAATATTGTCCCCACTATCTCATGGGATCAGTTCTGAGCTGTTATGTTGTATCTGCACTCCTTCGCTTCTCCCAGTCACGTGGATTAAGGTGAGCTTTGTGATGGACTTTTGTGGGAGTTTTATCCTGATGATGTTTTCCTTAGATTTCTAGGGCTCCTCTGTCATACTGGTGAAAAAGAAATAAGGCTGGTGATTAAACAAGTCGCAGTTATGGAGTGGTCTGACCCTGTAGGCTGTTTTTACTCTTCTTGCTGCCTCATGGGCCTGTCTTCCTTTCCTTCGCATCATTTGTGGGAATGGGAACCACAAGGCCCAATCAGTCTTGCATTGTGGTTGTAGGTTTCTGCCTCTCTCATATTGTTAGTGTGACACATCCAACTAGTTGTTTAGTTGATTTCCTCTGGAGACCTTCTAGACTTGTTAAAGTGACTTAAAAAGTTAACTTCAAAGCACAGAATCACAGAATCATTATGGTTGGAAAGGACCCTCAAGATCATCTAGTCCAACCGATAGCCCTACACTACTCTTACCCCTAAATCATCCCCTGAAGAATGTTGTGGAATCCACCACTTCTCTGAGGACATTATTCCAATGGCTGATTGTTCTCATTGAGAAAACTTTTCATTTTGTGCCGAGTTTCCATCTCCCCAGGAGTAACTTCTACCCATTACCCCTTTCCTTTTCCATGGGACTCATTGTGAAAATGGAGTCTCCACCTTCCCTGTAACAACCCTTTAGATACTGGATAAGGTCTCAACCAAACCTTCTTTTCTCAAGGCTGAAGAAACAGTGCTCACAGCCTTCCTCATATGGCAGACTCCCTACTCCCCTGATCATCATTATGGCCCTTCTCTGGACCCTCTCAACCTGTCCTGTATAACATTAGTATAAGCATTAGTTGAACAGCTTTGAGATTTCACTGTCATTATTTGGCTTCAGAAAACTGCAGAAATACTGTCTCATGAAGCTCAATATATCAAAGGAGTGATTCAACGTCACAGGATGTTCCTGGTAAACAAGAGTTTTCTACTACTCTACATGTTCCTAGTCTGCATCTTGGGTACTGGTGGNTAGGAAGTAAAACATTTCTATAGGACTATGTGTTACTGGGCTAAACACATCACGGTTCCTTGCCAGACTCTGCTGAATGTAAGGAACCATCAGTAAGACAAAGAATGCAAGTAACTTATTCATTACTTCTCAGAATGTGCAAGGTTAGGGTGGCTATTTTGTGACCCTGTCTGCTCTGGTCCTAAGCAAAATAGCACTTGATTGCCAAGACAGTAGCTCAGAAAGTGAGTTAACATTAAAAACCCCACAACCCTACCCCAAACTCTTTATTTACCTACAATAGTCTTTCTGCCTGTGCCTACATTATTCTCCCAGCTGTAGTGGAAGAACCAGCTTTTTTTTTTTTTTTTTTTTTTTCAGATCTCTTTTTCTCTGTGACTATATCATGCAGTACATCAAAACCTGTGCCAGCAAGCATTCCCTGGCACTAAATCTTGCTTAGACCTCGACACTTGCAGTTTAGAGTAGTTCCTGACACAGTTTTAGTCTAAGGCCTGATAATTCCACTCTGATTTTAAGGACTGGGAAAGTTTAACAATATGCATACAGTCCTTTCAGTGCCAAATAGCCTTAGAGCCAGCAAATGGTCTCAGCCATTTTTAATTTTATAGTCTATAGATAGCTTTTAGGTCACAATGTGCATTTGCATCTCTGCCAGCTTTCTGACAAGCACCAGCTACTACTCCCTTTGCTGAGATTGTTATTTTAGGCTGTTGGAATTAAAATTGTGCAGACATTTGGCTTTTAAAAGTTAAGATTAGTCCAAAGCATTAATTCTTTTTCTTATCCTTAAAAAAACCAAAGGGTTAATTCGAGTGTGATGTTAAAATGGAGTCACAAAACAAATGACTGTTCTGAAGTAAGCCATAAACATCTCAATCTTTTTCTCACAACTAATTTTAATGTTTTTTCCTGCCAAAATTGTTGATCAAGCTTGACCACAATAATGACATTTTTTATTTTATTTTTTTTACCATTTACTTTCAACTATTTTGCATATTTGTTGAGATGCTACTGAGTGTCTTACCTTAGCACCTTCATCTCCCCCTTCACTTTAACCTCAATCAAAAAAAAAAACCAACAAAATTGTCCAGCTGTGTTTAGGACTTTCTATATGCCCACACTCCAGTGCCAGAAGAATAAACCATTTTGGAATGGATATGGACAGCTGACTAGCTACTTGTGAATTGGTAGCTGTTAGCTTAACTCTTCCAAACATTTTATAGAACAACCTTTACCTTTGTTTCTGTTTTATTTTGTTTGTTTTTTTCTTTTTACTTGCATGCAAGCACCTAGTTTAACTCATAGAAGTCAAGTTCTCCTGGTGAGAATTGTAAGAAATAGTTCCTCATTTTCAACAGAAGACATTAGAGATGGCATGACTAGAAGACTTCTGTATTGCCAGCATAACTTTCTAGACCCTAGATGGTTTTCTAGACTGTCTGCTGATGTTTTAATATGGAATTACTTTGTAGATATCAATTTCAACCACTCACCAGCTGCAAAATGAAATGAGAAAGGCCCACAGCCAGACTTGCAAGTTTTTCTGTGGGCAACAATGACACAGAAAATAAATAACTTGTATGAGGTCAATGAACCTGGTTTTCTTTTCCTTCTTGCAAGTGTGTAAATCAGTGAAGTTCTGATAATGTAAAAACTTTATCACTGTGTACAGAATAAAACCTAACCAGGCTAAAACAAATCACAAACAGTATCCAGTAAAATATAATGTGTAGCTATTAGACCTACTGAGCTTTACTGAGAGGTCTTATTTCATATTTCTTATTTTTGTTGTTAAGGCATGAGACCCCTGCAACACTTGCAAAATCGATTTTTAGACAGGAAAGCAGACATTTCTCCAGTGAATTAATGTTTCCTAAGAACAAAGGAAACCCCAAGGAACAATGAGCAGTACAAATTTCATTTGCCCTGGCCATTGTAATTGTGATTCCCATTTAAGAATATTCCTCAGGCCCAGTGACAAATGGGCTGAAAGACTTAACATAAATTCAAGATATATTTACATCCTTTGCTCTATGGGAGCTGATTATATCAGAGTAACTAGAGCTATGTTGAGTGTCATGTTGTTTTGACAATAGTTAACACCTTGATGAAGTATATCTGCTATTACTGAGCAGGAATCTTCCTTTTGTTCTGACTAAGGATTTCTTTTTCAGGCATTTCTGTGACAGAAGTGGTTAATAGTAATTTGAGTCAGATGTGCAGGACTTACCAAGTGGCATCAAGAGATAAAATGGAGGCAGTTCTATATAAGGAATATGAACACCTAAGAAATTTTGGGGGCAAGTGGTTGCATGGAAAATTATATTAAGATTTATTTTCTTCTTTAGGTGAATATTTAGCAATAGAAACTAATGTTTTCACCTTAGTACTGGCATGCAAACAGAAGTATCAGGCATCTTTACCTTCCCTATAAGCCATCTTGCTGCTTATTGAAGGCTGAGGGTTGTGCCAGCACCTCCTCCTCATTCCTGTCTGAGTAAATACGTGTGCATTGGATGGTGCTCTGTATTTGTGTTGTTGAGAGCAATATCATTCCTCTTTGCAACAACTATTTCATCATAAAAAATATTCTTCTACCAGGATGTCCCATAATGTAACATTATTGATAACAGTCAGTGGGAAAATTTTGACCTGCTCTATGGAAATCTCAGGTTCTGTTCCTGGTTGATGCCTCTCTCTGGCTTTATCTCTGGCAGTCCCTCCATAACATTTTCTCTGGTCGATTAATTGCTTGCAGCAGTTTTGGCATCAAGAGATATTTTCCTGAATGTATAAGAACATAAAAACTTAATGCAATTTTACCATTTCCTGGAGCTGGAGCTAGCAGCAGTTGGGCTGAAGATAAGCTGCATTTGCCAGGTAGAAATGCCTAAGCTATGGAATGTTGGAAGCTGTGATGGTACACAAAAGGAAGGACAATTCTCTATGTGCCCTGTTTCTTCTACTCTTTCTTGAAGTATCTAATATCTCTTCCTTTGGAGACAGCACACTGGAACTGTTGTCTGACCTAACACAGCTTGCTTTTCTGTGACTGGCTTTCTGCTGACTGTCTCCTGTGGCTCCTTTTAAGCCTCTCCAGTGTTTGTTTGTCTTTAAAGTGGGCTAAAGTTTTTTGTTTGGTTGGTTTTTTGTTTTGTTGGTTTTTTTTCTTTTTTTATTAAAACTGCCTTTCTTATTTTGCCCTTACAGTTCTGAGAAACAAATTCATCTTTTATTGCTGCTTGACTTGAAATTGCTACTCTCATTTTATACTAGTAGAGCTGTTACACCAATGGTGACCATATTGGAATGGTTGCTTACAAAAAGGAACTTCCAGAAGTGTGTGGTTCCATGGCACAAGTCCACAAAACCTTAACTTCAGTTCTCACTGTATCACAATTGTCTGTAAATACATAAGAATATACTTATTTTGTAGTGTCTTTTCCAAACAAGTGATAAACTATTTAAATTGTATGCATGCAGTATGCTTGCAGTTATTTTCACTGTTTAATTATGTCAATAGTGTTAAGCAGGATTTGGAGATTAAATCAAGAGTAAATTTTCTTCCTGAGTAGTTTTACAATGAACTGCATGCATTTTCTCTGGTATCTAGTTTTTACATACTGAAGAATAATAATTAAATGTTAGCATTAATACTCTGGACTTTTACACAGAAAATAGACATTGAATGGAATTAATTCTCCAGAGATCAGATATAAGGCAAACTCTGAAAGCCTGTATTCTTAACAACAAGAAGTACAAACATGACTGATAAATCATGTACTTCACTGGAAGAATTTAACATAATCTTCCTAGTTCTTAGGTCAAAATTTGAACACCAGCTGAAGTATCCTGATTCTTTTCAGTCTCTGGGTACCCACAGATCCAAAAAGAATTAAGAATCAGCTGTATGAAATAAGAAACCTTGAAAATTAGATCATGAAGGTCATCAACTGTTAGTTACCTTTGGCTTTGGTCAAATAATTACTACTATTCCTCCCCCCACCAACTGAAATCAAGTGGCTGGAATCACACTTGTTTATCATCAACTCAATTTAACTAACAGATTTTCCTCTTCAGTTTTAAATTATTAATAAAGTCTGCTATTTTTAAAGCTGAAATACAAATACCCTTTTATTCATGAAGCATATATATGGTTAACAAAGAGCAATTAATTATAAAATAAAGACTGGCCTGAAAGTTTCAGACTGACAGCTTTCCACTGGAAAATTCAATTTTCTTACAATTACATGTTTCACAGAACATATTGACTTTGATGATACTTTCAGTAGGAATAATACTTTGTGTACTGTTCTGATGTCATTAATAGTTACATCTTTCTACTTTTTGCTATAGAATAACTTTATTTTGACTCTGATTTGGCTTTAATTTGGATTTTAAAACTTATTTGAATTTTATATTTATGATAGTATATTCATAGGGTACAAATTGAAATTTTTTATATTTTCACCAGAAAAAATTAACATTTTAAATGCTTAAAATATTTCAGGGAATGCTGCCTTTTGATTCTGTTCTAAATACCTCTGATCTGCAAGGAAAGCAAAACATCAAAATCCCCAAATTTCTCATGGAATTTGGAATTCCTCTTAGCCTAAAGGGAGAAAGGAACATACCAGGAATATTAGAAGGCAAGAGAGACCAGGAGGAAGCTGTAGACTGACTCACTCCTCTAGCACCATTTGCATAAGCACTAGAATTAGGACTTCTCTACTTCCCTGGCTTTTCCAGGGCTGAAGCTGAAGGCTTCTTATAGGAGGTTGCAGCTTTGTAGGGAAGCAAGAAGTCAGTGGATACTAAACCAGAAGAAATTTGTGATGAGTTCCCTTTCATCTAACTGAAGCAGGAAATCACTGCTGTTCAGATTTAAAGCAAGGATACTCTGATGAAATAACAAATACAGTAACTACAAGGAAACTCTGCTGTAAAAAAATATTCATTGTAGCATGGTTGTCTGAAGTGGGTAAGAATGTAATCCTCTTTTCCCATAGTCTAGGTTTCTAGAACACAGTAAAAAGAGGTTTTTTCCTCTGCTTTGTCATTAATCAGAAAAATCTTTTGTCAAAGGTAGATGCTAGAATATTTTGAGCTTTGAACTTGCATTTAGATTTGAGCATTCTGGTAAACATCAACGAAACAGTATTAGTTCCAGTGAAGTCTAAGAAGTTATTTCTGCTCAGCTCTACTGTTATGTAGTTTTATCACAGCAGCCATTAGCTGTCCTAAACCAGCAACCTATCTCTAATACCAATGCTTTACAATTTTCATCCTTAGTCCCTGGTGTGTGCCTTCAGGATACACATTGTTCCAAACAAGCAGCTGTTAAGAACTTCCCTTCGGTAGCTCAAGAGTGTTTTTAAGGTTCAGTCTTGTTCTCTTGAGGTCAGGCATCTTTGTCCAAAATAATAGGTATCAAGAAAATCTCTACATCTTCCGTATCTTGTATGGTACCATTATAGCATCCAGTTACATTTTAAATTGTTCTCTAACAAACAATCTACCCACAGAGCAAATAACCCCCTTGTCTAATACAGGTCTTTAGGCAGGGTTCACTTTCTTTTCACTGAAAGCTAAGATCTCTGTTTTCTAAAATTTGCTTTCCTTCTCCTATAGCTTTTCTGTTAGCTAGTGAGAAGACACTAGTTATATTTTGTTTACTAAATAAAGCAAATGCCCAAGTTATTTTAAAATCCTGTGTTATTTCTTTTTGCACTCTCCCACATTGTATTGAATGTGAGATTTGCAGAGCAAACAGTTTAGGGGGAATATCTTTAGTATTCTTCAGTTTTCTAGCTAGAAATCATAGTCATAGTGACTCAGGGCAGAGCAGAAAAATGCTTGGAGGTCACTTCATTCTGTCAGATGCCAGTCATAATTCTGAGGTTATGTATGCACTCTTTAACTGGTAACAAGCTGTGTAAGAAAATCTCAGTACTCCATTTTATAGAGTATACAGAGTTTGCTATACTTTCATCAAATTCACAGAGCTAAAGAAACCTGAAGTGCAACACTCAGTCATAGTGTGAAGCTTGAGTTTTCAGTAGCATGAAGAGAAGCTGGCTTCCTTGGGGATCACTAAAGCTTTCATGCCCTTCTCCCTATGTTGTACTTTGTAGCAGAAAGTGACATAACGAAGTAGTTCAAAAGATCATACAACTAAGTATGATTATAATTCACCCTTTGGGAAACTCTCAGAAAATACAGGTTTGCTTTTACCTTGTGTTAGCAAATAAGAGATTCTGGCAAATTTTTGGGTTATCTGTGAAACAGAGAGCACAATTGGAAGGAGTCTACCACTCAGAAGTTTTACAGTTGGATTGCCGGATGTCTTCATCTACCCTGGTGTCTTTAAGCTCTCTATCCCTGACATCACTTGAATGGCTTTTGTCAGTAGTGTAGCAAAAAATAAGAAGCTCCTAAGAGCCTCTAACAGCACGATGTGCATTTACCACTTGGCTTTTCCTGAAGAAATACTGACATTTTCCCTGGGCAATATGGATTTTTTTCTGATAAAGGTGTTTTGTCTTGGTTTCTTGCTGTTGTTTGGGGTTTTTTTGTTGTTGTTGTTTTTTTTTTTTTTAACAGAAATTCTAGTTAGACAGGAGAGTCATCTGTATACACATATATACTGAAAGAAGCACCTCTCCCTGAACAAACAACAGTAAGAACATCCGGGGTTTTTGAAAGAAATATTGGAGTATAAAATGTATGTCTCTTAATACATATGGAGTTGCACATTTAGTAGCATTGAAAAGTAATAGATTCTGCCTGAGCTACTGCTAAATATGTTAAGAGACCTGCAACAATTAGAAACACAGACATGTTTTTTGTACAAATGGCAAGGGCTTGTGTGAGATCATATTGTAATGTATTCTTATCTTTCATTAATAGGTCTGTAATAAAAAAAGGTTCTAGGTAGGAATTCAATCTGTTCAGAGATGGCACAGAATAATTTTAATTGTATCACTTTGTTATTCCCATTTGAAAAGTATTTTTCATATAAACAAGGAGATCCCTTTAGCTCCCATATTTCTTCTTCAGCTGCTTCAAGAATAGAAAACATTATCTTTGGATAATGTCATTTTCTTCAAAAAAAGAATGAAGTATAAGTTACAAATACTCTATGAAGTAATTCAAACCTTTCAAGGAAAGAAAAGTGTCTACCTCTTTGCATTTGCAAGAGGATGCCATCATTTTATACTTCTGCACATCATGTCATCATTTCCTATAACATTCTGTAATGACCACCTGGCACACTCGAATAACGAAACGTTGACTCTGCTGAATATTTAGAGAGTTATTCTTATTATGGGTTATGAAGGCTATTGTTAATTCATATAAAAGCTCTTCCCACTGAAATGAAGATGCAAATTATTACTTTTTACATCCTAGTTTAGGATGAAAAAATTAATAGGAATATAGTACAGTCTGCTGTTAGACCAGAAAGCTTCTGAGACAGTCAAAGAAAAACAGAAATTAATTGTATCAAATCTTGAATTAAGAAATACTTCAATGAATAAACAGTTTAAAGTGAAGCTTAGAATAAAATAGTACTGTGTATTTTTACAAAAGCATTGTATGATAACATTCTATTAAGATTGAGAGTAACCTAAAGGACAAGGGGCAATGGGCACAAACTAGAACACAAAGTTCCATTGCAGTACAGGGAAAGACTTTACTTTGAGGGTGACAGAGCACTGGAACAGGCTGCTAAGAGAGGTTATGGAGTCTTTCTGTGGAGATATTAAAAAACTTCCTAGAGGTGATCCCAAGCAACCTGCTATTGGTTAACCTGTTTTAGCAGAGGGTTTGGGCCAGATATCTCCAGAGGTCCCTGTCACATTAACAGGTGAGACCCTGACTTGGCATTCTGCCTTTCCCTGTGACCTTAATGCCACTGTCCCTTTCAACTCCTAATATTCTGTGATTTTGTGATTCTGTGATCTACAACAATACACAAACCAACACACAAATATGTGACAACCACAGATGAATTGACTATACTTCATTCATTCATACTTTCATACTTTCTGAAGACCTCAGGGCTACTTAAATGTACATTTGTCAGATTATTATTTTTTGGAAAGTTAGAAAATCAAGTCTAACTTCTCTAGTAAATATTGCTCTCATCTCTTTAGGGTTAAAATAGGACTGATGCCTACCACAGTAACTCCTTTTTGCTGTGCTCTGGACCATCTGGTGTTGGGCAAGTAATTGTTTTATTCCTGTGCAGGAAGAATAATGAGCAGAAAGAGAGAGCACAAAGTGGGAGCAGAGGAATGTGGGAGTAGAACTAGCAGTGAAGCTAAGAAGAAGAGACAGGGAGCAGGGTAGAATTTGTGGGAGGATATGGTGGGAAACTAGGTCAATGGAGGTTTTTGGGAATTGAAACAACTGTACAGAGCCAAGAACGGATCCTGGGTAGGTCTGCTGGACTACGTGAGTAAGAACACAACTAGGATTAGGAAAAAGGGAAAAGGAAAGTAGACCAATTAATACTGGCTGGGTGAGCAGGATCAAACTGACAAAGCAGAGAGCAAGGCAGAGAGTTTGTGCTTGGAGACTTTGCACTCTCAGAGCTTATTTGGAAGACCAGGTCCATAAATCTTAACAAGCAGCCTTATGCTGAGCAGTCATGATGTTGTGGAGGTTTCCATCAACAGCAGAGCTGTGGCAGCCCATTTTTTTACAGACTTACAGCCTGTATCTGCTATGTCCCTTCTCTACCATCTCTCTTTTTGACTGGCACAGTCCCTAAACTCCAGCAAAATACAACCTGCTGCTTCCTTCCAAGTTTTCTTCCTGTTTGGGTGGGCAATGGCAATTGTATTATGGCTGATTTAGAACTGAAAGTATACTACTAAGCACTAAAGGGTATATCTACCTAAACCTAAACTGTGTTATAATGTGTCTTATATTGTCATTGAATATTGTAGTAACAGCCTTAATTTTGTCATTTCATAACCTCTGTATAATTGATTTCTTCCTCTCCTCAGTATTCTTTTAACATACATTTGGTGAATAATTATTTTAAATCTTTGCATTTGAAATTATTGAGTTCAGTCATACCTAGTCTTCTCTCCTTGCTTTCCCCATCCCTTTCTCAGGACAAGAAACAGCAAGCTCTGGGATTGTACCATGTTAAAAGTTATATGAACATTTAACAACTATCTAGTTTTCCAGACATATTTTGGACTTTGCAAATTAAGTTTTGCTCAGGATCAATTAGGACATCTTTGGCAGAATTGAAAGGGAATATGTGTTTCACCATTTTAATTGATAATATTGATTTATCTCTTTTTGTAATGTCAGAAACAGGTCCCTGCTTCCACGGCTATTTTATTTCTTCAACAACTCTTCCTCATGATTATACCTTTTGAGGTAGTGTAGTGTAAGCCCTAGTATATGGTGAGCTCATGGTGTTTAGAGTTGTTTAATTTCTTCACTTCAGTTCACAACCACTCCAGGGAATTCCTTAGAATAACCATTTCCTACTTAAGTGGACTAAAACTCAGAAATGTGCAGCAAACTGCTACAGCTAAAATGGCTGGTGGCCATAAGAATTAATGTATGGTCTACTGAGAGCAGCAGGCACCACTTCCATTAGCCTGTTAGAAAAGTATTTCATAAATATATAGTGCTCTGGAGTTGATGGAATCTTTGCAAAACTATTGGTGGTGTTAATGCAAATCACTGTAAGATTTCATTAGCTTGATGGTGGTGATCTGTTTTGGTTTTTTTTCCCCACTATAAATATGTTTTTCATCCACTTTCTGCTTTATATGAAAATAAATTAATGTGCTTGCACTCTAATGGCTGAAATTAGCAGAACAACATGTTCTCTCTCTCCATTACCTCGTTGAATGTTTGCAACTTTCTAGCTCCAACAGTACATATGGTGTAATTTATAAAACATGGACTCAAACTCTGAAATAGTTCAGATATTCCAGCCTCTGTGTCCTTGCTACACAAGTTAAGACTATAGATGATAAGAAGGATAAATAATGACTGAAAGCCCAAGTGTTTCTACGAAGCAACATATGAATGTAAACTTCAGAGCATTAAAAATATTTAAATCTTAAAAGACATCAATAAATAGTGTAGTCTTCAGTAGCTGACACTGATCCTATGCTTAGTCTTGTGAAAAAAGAGATGACTACATCTTTCAGGCAATTAATTCCAAGGCAGTGCCTTAAGTATGTTATTGCTTGAAAAAGCTTTCAGGAATGCTAAGCACTCAAATAATGTAGTGTAACTTTGTGTGTGCAAAGTCTCAGGGATTTCACATATAACTTTGCAACCTGAATCTTACAGCTTAGTCTAGTAATTGGAGTCTACACTGCCATATTTTCCTGCAGTGACATAGACAGAAGATGGCACTGTTTATTCATTGTTCTAAAAATGAAAAGTTATTTTCCTTGTCTTTTAAGGAAAAATAAATGCTAGTATACATGGAAAACAGGAAAGAAAATGGAGGTGATAATAATTTTGGAGAAATAGATACTTCCTGCTGAGTCAAGACTGTAAAAGCTGCAGTGTTGACAGGGCTCAGACAGGAGCTACCTTTGGTCATGATAGCTACACAGAGTTCAAAGCCTCCGCGAAATGAGGGCCCGAAATACAATGTATGGAGATCATATATCAGAGGAGAAGGAGATGGCTAGTATGAAAGTTGTTCATGCACTGAAAAAAATACTGCAAGAACATAATTGTACAGAAGATGCAGTTAATAATTGTCTCATTTATACAGAATATCATCTATGATAGATTTTTTTGGGAAATGTGTGACTGTACCTTCACTAAGGAAGCCATGGAATTCACAAAAAGGGTCCTAATCTTGCAAGCAGTCACTTACTTGCTTCTTTTAAGTCCTGTTTGTAACAGAAAGTAATAATCCAATAAGTTGTTTTTGCAAAATCAGTTATTATCTGCAGAGCTTTTAATGCTTGGAAACAAATTAAAAGAATGAATTTAAATAGGAGTTGTATTGATATTATAATGCAATGGGGTAGTCATTAATATATTACTATGTTATTTCAGTTAATGAAAATGACTTGTACTGTAGTCTGAAAGTTTGAGTAAACAGTAGGCTCTTTAAAGATAAGCCCACACTGTTACATTTAAATTACCAACTTTGATACAGATAAACTATGTCAGAGTTACTTTCCAAGACTTTTAAGGAGTGCATTCTTTGGTATACTGTTGTTAACCTCAAATTAGCTCAAATTAGTGGTAGAGGAAAGAAGGCTTTCCTTGGGAAAGTAGAAGGCTTAGCTCCCATTTGCAAAGTTTTATTGTTATTTCTCTTTGTGCTCATTTATTTTCTTTCTTGGTATATATTCTGAGCTGTGTGGACTGACCCTTTTGAATGAATATTACTATGGTTTTCTGCACAGTTGTTTCACTTATCAAATAGCTTGTCTTGTGTGACTAGAGCTGTTGATCCAAACAAGGCAAAGCAAGATTTGGCCTAGCATGAAAATAAGCTTCTGGATGTGGATGATGCCAGTAAGCAAGATTTTTTCTTCTGGGAAGGTTATAATTTTTTTTTTTTCAATCAAACAGAGCAAGAACAGTCCTACAAAAGCAATGTTCTAAAAATCTTTGCTAAACTAAATGGAGTTCTGTACCATTTTGTTTACTGTTTATGGTATTAAGTAAGATATCCTGTTTTGCTTAGAGGGTTTTCAAATGTTCATTAGAAGAGAAGCACAAACAGTTTGTGATAGTCTTTGAAAATGCTGGTAGTTCACTGTTTCTTCAGTCTGTGGTAAATCTGAAATACATTACATTAGTGAAAAGGTAACTGAAGCAGAGCAATGGGGTTTTCTGGTTTTTAGATGCTGTCAAAAAAAAAATGGGTTGAGGTTTTGTAAAGCATATGTGATTTCAGAATTAAGTATGGGCTTCAATGTATTGTTAGTCACAAGGACTCCAAAATAGCATTCGGAAGTATGTTGACTTGCCTTTTTACAGTTCTGCTTCATTTCTTCTCAGTAGAAATCTTCTTAGCCTCAAGAGTGGTGTTATTTATAAAAGGTGTTATGCAAAGAAAATAATTTATGGAAAACTAAACAAGCAAAAACTGGCTTTGTAAATGCAAGCTGAGAAAGATGTTCATATTAGGAGCATTATGGCAGAAGAGCTTTAACCTTGTGACTAAATGCTGCTTATACTTGAAAATCTTTCTGCTTTGTGTATAATGATGACGGTTGATCTGTATTTTGGATTTCTAAGCTTTGGAAGAAATTGTGTATCAAGCAGGTCAGCCTGACTTTCACTGGTAATCTTTCAAAAAGAGGTAGTTGAATTTTAGATAAGGAGACTGTGATATATATTATCACATTATATAGACCTTATATTTTGTAATTTGAAATCAATATTGCAAGAGCAGGATTTTGAAGAAACATTTGACAGAGAGTTTCTTTTGTAATTATAGGGTCCAGCCACCATTTCAAAATTCTAATGTGCTATCCAGCCTAATTTGTGCCATATTCTGCTGGAAAAAATGAAGCATCTTCCATTTTCTTCTCTAATCATTGAAAAATTGAACTTTGAATGTCACGACCTATTTTAATGGAGCTGATTGCTTGGCACAGAACTGGAATAAACTGTATTGTGTACTTGAGAGATATGCTACTTGGGAGAGGAATAAACATGTGAATCAATGTACTTTATGGATTGCCTGTCTAATTTCAGAATATATTATAGTCTTCTCCCTGTAACAAAAGGCTATTAGTTTAAGTGAAATTGCTCAAGTGAATTCAGCTTCCAAACTTGCCAGCAGCTCCTGTAGGGATTTGAACATCTCTCAGCATCAGCTTTTAGGTCCTTTCACATCTTAGTTCATGTGGGGCTTAGAAGAACTGTGGCATTTAGGATTTATACTGTTTGAGCCGTGTGAATATCCAGCGCTCTGTACACAGACCACTTGGAACTATTTGCTTATACTTTTAACAAAGAGAAAAATCTGCCAAGAAGAGATCTACAGATGCATTTTATTTAAAATGAACTAACTAAGAACATGACAATGATCTTGATGAATGCAATGTGAATGTCAAAGCCTTCTGGTATTATCATTTATCCTGTGTATTTGTAATATTTGTTTTTACTGCACCTTTACACTCTGATGCACAACAAAATTAATTTCCTAGTGACAAAGGAAATCTTGGCCCTAAATTTGCTAAAAGTCGTCATGCCTCTGAATTCTGCAGGGGTTTCAGCCAGGGGGGCTGAGAGGAGCAGTGAATGGGCTGCTTACCTTGAGTACTTGCACAAAATAATGTTGACCTCCAGCTACCCAAGCAATATATTTACTAAAGAAATAAATTGGAAAGAATGCACTTTTATTCCAGGGTCAGGTCAGTGTGCAATTCCAGGTAAAAAATGGTACTCTTTAGGCTTTTTCCCTACAGAAATAAATTGAAAGTCATGGTGTAGCTACATAGAGCTCTCACACATAGCGTTCATTCAGTAATTGCATCAATGATAAAGCCTAGTGACCATTTCTCTGCTTTATTTCTTTTGTATTACACTTAAAAAAAAATTTAAAAATCAAAGATAAATGGTTTGTTAAAAAAAAAAAATCATATCCAAGCCTGTACAATAGAGTGCATAACAAAAGCACAATCAGCAATCCCAGTTCCAGAAAGAATGAAATGGGGTTGGAGGAGGACTGGTGTTCAAACTTTACCTTATTGATAAAGTGCCTCCAATCACTCTAGCTTGCAATGGTTATCTCATATATATCCAGAACTACAGGCATGGTTGTGTGGTTCTTTCCTCTACCTCAAGCAAGCCTGGTAATGTCTGTGTGTTAATGGGGAGCTATTTGCACCTGACTGACTAACCTGGTTTGTGCTGGTCATGACCCAATTGCCGAGCTTTAGAGTACTAAAAAATCTTACAACCTAAGCAAACCCTTATAGTCTATAGATTAAAAAAGAAATCTTTTTCTTGTTTACTTGCTACTAAGGTGAATTAAGAAACACCTACATTAAAGAAAACCAAAACCAACAAAACCAAAAAGAGCTAGAGCTGATTTTTATGTGGAAAAGTGAAAGGAATGAGATGAATGATTCTGGATTCTGCATGTGACAGACAATAGTCTTGTACACCTTGCATTGAATTCAGTAAAGTAACCAGAATCACAGAATGTTAGGGGTCGGAAGGGGCCTCTAAAGATCATCTAGTCCAGCCCCCCTTGCTTGGTTTGGTTTAGTTTTGTTTGGTTTTTTTTTTCCCTCGTGTCATTGCATCAAGAAGCTTAGGGTATTTTCTTGCCATAAAGTGAAAAATAATGCCCTCTAAAATTTAATCTTTGAAAATTCACTTACAGTTAAGGTTTGCTGTACTCTTCAGCCCAGAGGTTCAGGGCATCTGTGTGTATTCTGTGCAAAATAATTAATGTACTATGAAGGAGCCAAGGGTTGAGACTAAGTGATAATCAGCAGCAAAATCAATGATCAGGGCTCTCTGAAAATCAACAAGGCTTTGGCTGTATATTATACTAACCCATGACAAAGGATAATCAAGGTGCCAGCAGAGCAAAACTACTAATTTCAATGCAACCTCTTTCTATGGAAACTTCTATTCTTCGTACAGCCATGCTATAAATCATAATTAGTACCATGCAAATTTTTCTTCACAGCAGATAGAAGTTTATTACTTTATTAGAAAACTGTTACGACCTTTGAACACACAAAATGGTGTTGGAAGCAGAAGTGATGATGAATATTCACTGGGAACCTGATTTTTTTCTTCCCCTTCTCTTTACATGCACTAGATTTAGCAGTAGATCAGTAACTACTACTTATTTCTCGAAGGCGATTCGAGAATGAAATGTAACACAAGTCAACAGAGTTAATGTAGGATTAGATCAAATGTATGAGGAACTTGATTTGCAGTGTGGTCCTGAGTCAGTATTTTCATTGTTCTTATAGTGATATCACTATTGATTTTAAGTTGTTTTGTATTGGTATTGCTCAGGTAGGCCACAGCTCCCCAGAAAATGGCACCTGTGGTCCTGGTAGATGGCAAATTGCAGAAAGGCCTTGAAGTGATAAAGGTCAATGGCATATTGACTTGTGTTAGCATGAGCGTAGGCAGGAGGTTGAGGGAAATGACTATTCCTTCACTCAACAACTGTGAGGTTTCATCTGAAGGAATATGTTCCATCTTGAGTGTCACAGCACAGGAGAGGTAGTGACAGTATGGAGGAGGGTTAATAAGTTAGCAGGAGGGTTGGGGTGTACTTTTATAAGGAAAGGCTGAGGGAACTGGATATGCTTAACCTGCAAAGAAGCCATGAGTGGTGTTACTATTGTCGACTGTTTAATGGGGGCTACAGGTCAGATGCTGCCAGACTTCTAAGAAGTGAACAGTAAAAAGACAAAAGGCAGTGGTTGAGGATTGCAGCAGAGGAAATACTGCTGGAAAACAAGGAAAAAAATCTTCACAACATAAACATCTAAACACTGCTACTGGTTGCGCAGGGGGGCTGAATAGTCTGTATTTGTGTCAGCACTCAGAACTTGTCTGGACCAGGATCTGAGACTCCTGCTCAAACTCAGAAACTTGTCCTGCTTTGAGCAGCAGGTTAAAGAAGGTGACCTATAGAGTATGCCTCCCAACTCAAGTTTTCTAAGGTTCTTTGATCCTTCACACTCTAGTTGCTGACTGTAAAAAATGGTATTGTCTGACATGCACGCAGCCTAGCCCTAGTGTGACTGTTTGCTGGGCAAATTTGGGTGTTGCCTGCAAAACTTGGCATTAGATATTATTTCTGGATAACTTCTGGTGCTAGGCAGAGAGCACATTTTAGATGCATGTGACAAATAGGGACTGGAGGGGGGGTTGCTGAATCTGTAGGGGCTATTGTCCCCCATGTATTAATGGGGTCATCTATCAGACTTCCTCCAAACAGGACTTGAGCATACCTGTACTTTCCTCACTATGTGTTACATGTGACTGCATCTCTGGAATCTGGCCTTAATGCTGTGGTGTAGACAGTCTCATACCTCAGCTCTGTTAGTGTTAATACATACATACATTTGGCACTGCTGGTGTATAATGATGATTCCTTCCTGCTAAAGGATAAATATCAGTTGTCCAAATGATTGTTGTTGGGGGAATAATCCATTTCAGAAAAGACTAAGTAATTTTGAGATGATGTTGGATTATGTCTAGACTCCATTAAGAGTAAATACACTAATTCTTTACTCAGAGAGGTACCAGAAACTGAATCAATCTACTAAGCTCTCTTTTCTCACTTTTCAGCACAGTGTGTTTATGTGAAAGTAGATAAAGGAATGAAGTCATACATGTCAAGAAAATCAATGTTTTTAAAAGAGTTTGTCTGGATTTTTTAGAATTAATGGGAATTAAGAAACTAGGTTTGTATTTTCAGCATGTGATCTTGAGCAAGTAATTTTCTCTCTCCATTGCTCTGTCTAGAGAAGGTATTTATATGTGTTTTTATTTTGTAGTGTTCTTTATGGATTTAAAAAGAGTTCTGTGTATGAGTTAAATCAGTAGAAATGACATTGAAAATACATCTTTTCATATATTCAGTAGAGTAGTTAGTCAACACTGCATGTGGAATTTAACAACAACTATATCCAGACAGTTGTGGTTTCCTGTCATTCCTATTGCAGGGGATGGGGATGTGTGCAACAAAAATCAAACCTGTAAACAACAACAGCAGAGAAAAGAAAATCACAAAATAAGAAAATAAGAAAAAAAAAAAAGAAAATAAGAAAAAAAAAGAAAATAAGAAAAAAAAAAGAGCAGTGTGATGGTAGCCAGCATCTGCCAGATGATTCCTCAGACCTGTAAGTTGATAAAAACCAATTATTTATCAAAGCAGAGAAATAGTGAAGATAATTATGGCCAGGTTTCATGAGCCTCCTTAATGACATTCAGAATATCAATGAAGCCAATGATTTTGATTGCCAGGGAAGTAATTTTGAAAGCTGAGCCCTTGGAGATATCATAGTAAAGTCATCTTTAAAGATAACTAAGATCTATCATTTAAAAAAATCTCATTTAATTTTAATAGACAAATTCAATATTTGAGTTGAGATGCAGATTAAAGTTCAAGTTGAAAGCAAAGACTAACTCAAAAAGCACTTTGGAAACCAACATTTAATTGCAAATTTGGAGAAGAAACCTGATGACAAATCCAACAATCAAGTCAGCTGTATCTTTCTGCTGAACAAAAAGTGAGTGAATTCTAAATAACAATCAAACAGGTAAAATGAATAATTGGGTCATATCCAAACCTCAGCTCTGGCAGATTAATTTGAGTAAAAGCTTTATATAAGCTTTTTTATCTTATAGAAAATGTGATTTATCTGAATACTTAGTGTTGCTTTGTGCAGACCTAAACATCCAGGGTAAATAAGAAACTTTGAAAGGAAAAAGCTAATTTATCTAACCATGTTTAAACACCACATTTCACTGTCCTATATTACCCTGATGATTGCCTGAATTTCTCTTAGTTAGCTTTGCCAATGCTTGGTTTCTGCTTACAGGATAACTGCAGCAGAAAATACTGCAAAGGCCAGAGCAGTTCAGAACAAACACAGCTTTTCTTCTGCCACATAAACCCATTACAGCCTTTATTAATCCACCTGAAGTGTTCTGTTCATGCTGTTTGTTAATCAGTCAATGCTTCCAAACCCAAAAGCAGTGAACCAATAACTTCTTAAAGCTGTGGCTTCTTGAAAGTTTTGCCAAAGGAGCTGTGATTCCTGCTGTGTGGGATTTAAGCTACTGAGAAAGTGTTGGCTTTTCTAATGTACTTTCTGGGGATCATCTTGACTTGGCCCATTTGCAGACCAGAGATTACAAGTCACTGTTCTCAAATGAAGATATTTCTTGAAAAAAAATGGGGAAAACTTGTTAAATATTAGAGTGCCTGTGATTATTCTCCTGAATAAAACTTTAATAGGGTCTTAGGGTAGGCGTTTTGTTACTCATTTGTAATTATCAGGCACCATACAGTTTGTTCTGAAAGAGCTAACTGCTGCAAATGTGTAACAATTGTGAGGGAAAGTAGGGAAATAGCATAAGAAAAGCTGTTAGCACCTGTTTCATAGGATGAAAATATGAAGTAGAATGAAACACTGACTTCTTGGAATGACATATCTATGCATTTATCTTGATTTTTTTTTCCCAGTTCCTCTCCAATTACATAATGGTAGAAAAGACATATCCTAGGGTACTAGAGGTTCTGAGATGTTCATAATCACTCACTGAAAGTTTATTCACAAGATGATTTTCACTAGTAGAAAATGAATTATTTCTGAGACTATTTCAGGCAGTCTGTAAGCCAAAAAGGATTCATAAATTGTCAGAAATAATTTTTGATTCATTTTTGGAAAGTTTTATGTTGAATTTGCTATTGAGGATTTCGTGTGATGTGAAAAAGCTTTTCATAAGAATGCTTAAAAATGAGTTCTGCTATTTTTTTACAGTGATGCAACCCCATTGTTGTTCATGAACTCATGATATCCATCAGGAGGTTGGGTTGTTAAGTCTTCTTATGTAAACAAACCGTATTAGGCCTTGTAAATCAAACGTGGACAGACATTCAAAGCCTTGTTTGTGCTTCCACAGGCTCTCTCCTCTGATTCAACTAACATATTCACTATATGTTTAGAAGCTCAGAAGTTTAAAACAGTTGAGGAGAAGGTATTTGGGCTTACTGGTATGTTATATGGTGACTCTGAGCACCAATACTGGGCTTGTATATGTTGTGTGGAGAATTACATGATTGCTAATGACCTATGAAAACTTTATCTGTGTACTGTGTATTATTCGGGTTAGTCACAATTAAAAATGACGGTGACAATAATAAGAATATTTACACAGAAGCACTTACATGGAAAATTGAGTGCTTATGTTGTTAGAGGTTGGCTTGTAGTGTAATATAAACCATAAAATAGAATAATGACTCTTATCTGTGCATATATCAGCAGGAAAATACCTAGAAGGTTTTTTTTTTTAATAAGCTGAAAAATATTAGAAATAAATCAACAAGGACTCAAACAGTAATTTGTTTACTTTCCACTTGAGGCTTATGTCCATTAGAGATGTAAAATATGAAAGATCTTTTCAAAGTAATGGAGGCAAAATCTTTAACTATTTCTAAGATGCATTTTTATTCTTAAGGAAAGCTGTGATTGGGTAGTGAGGTGGATTGGGAACTGGTTGAAGGACAGAAGGCAGAGAGTTGTAGTCAATGGGATGGAGTCCAGTTGGCGGCCTGTGTCTAGTGGAGTCCCTCAGGGGTCAGTACTGGGACCAGTACTGTTCAATATATTCATGGACAGCCTGGATGAGGGAAAAGTGCTCTGTCAGCAAGTTTGCTGATGACACTAAACTGGGTGGAGTGGCTGACACATCAGAGGGTTGTGCTACCATTTAGTGAGACTTAGACAGGCTGGAGAGCTGGGCAGGGAGAAACTTAATGAAATTCAACAAGGCCAAGTGTCGAGTCTTGCACCTGGGAAAGACCAACCCCATGTATGAGTATAGGTTGGGGACTGACCTGTTGGACAGCAATGCAGGGGAAAGGGACCTGGGGGTCCTGGCAGATGGAAGAATGACCATGAACCAGCAGCGCGTTTTTGTGGCCAGGAGGGTCAATGGGATTCTGGGGTGGATTAGAAGGGGTGTGGTTAGTAGGTCAAGAGAGGTTCTTCTCCCCCTTTACTCTACCCTGGTGAGGCTGCATCTGGAATATTGTGTCCGGTTCTGGGTCCCTCAGTTTCAGAAGGACAGGGAATTGCTTGAAAGAGTCCAGCATAGAGCCACCAAGATGACGAAAGGGCTGGAACATCTTCCTTATGAGGAAAGGTTGAGGGAGCTGAGTCTCTTTAGCTTGGAGAAGAGGAGGCTAAGGGGTGACCTCATCTCTGCTTTTAAGTATGTGAAGGGTGTGTGTCGGGAGGATGGGGTTAGGCTCTTCTCAGTGAAGCCCAGTGAGAGGACAAGAGGCAATGGCTGTAAGCTGAAGCATAGGAGATTCTGTGTGAATACATGTAGAAATGTTTTTCCCAGTTCAGGTGCCAGAGCACTGGAACAGACTGCCCAGAGGGGTTGTGGAGTGTCCTTCTATGGGGGTATTCAAAACCCATCTGGACGTGCTTCTGTGCGACCTGGTCTAGGGAATCCTGCTGTAGCAGGGGGGTTGGACTATATGATCTTTTGAGGTCCCTTCCAACTCCTAATATTCTGTGATTCTGTGATATTTGCAAGAAAACAAAAAAAGAAAACTAGTAGAAATTGTAGAAGGTGTCTTCTAGACTGTTATCTTCCTAACAGAGAGTTTTCTTATAAACATCTTCAACTCATCTATGTTTCCTAAAGAATTATGAGGATGCTTCAGGAAAAAGATCATCTATATGATGCTCATGCTGTAAGAACCTGTTCTGTTTTAACCACATTCAGCAGATTAGTTTGCATTTTTATAGTTCTTATAATTACTGGCTGTTAACCAATAATTCTAACCTGACTCATATGCAGAAAACTGAAGAAGGTGAAAAGTTTCATGACATTCTAAGAAGAAGCATAATTAGCTCTTAGAAATGGTAGAGATTATCAACCTGTCTGAAGAATCTAACTAAGGCAATGTTGATTGATAGTTTCTTTTTAAAGATGTAACATCTGCACTTTCTGTGCATAAATACAATGTGCAATTCTTTGATTATAGGCAGCAGTAGAAATGAGCAAGTTCAGAAAACTTCATACCTCTTTGCTGGTATATTAAATCAATGTGACCCTTTGGTGTTGGAAAAGGCAGTTCTAAGTATGGAAAATAAAACCAGAGTTTGCTTTATACCTGGGATTAAATATGGTTTATAAAACCCAGGAAAAGATTTATAGTAACTCTGAAAAGTGTAATCATGACCTTGTTGACGTGAATGAGTGTTGGTGTGCAGAGGTCTCTCTTCAACTATTACCTAGGCAATGGGTAGTGCCATTATCTCCTACTGCTGAGCTAAAATGTAGCTTTACTGTGGTTTTGCACCAATTACTAGCTAGTATAGCTTGTGTATATAGCAAATAACAGTAGCAATTAAGTGAGATTGCCCTGGCTTCTGGTTAGGTCGTACAAGCGTTTCCCCTACAACCTGGGTTGCTATCTTGAGCCATAGCTTCTTTGCTAGTACCATTAACTTTGTTAGCTACTTATAGAAAGGGAATAATTGCCTGTATGGTCACTTGGATGTAGTAAAATAAGATTTCAAGTGAGATATAACTGACAAGAAGAAAGTAAAATTTCTCAGCTACTAGATGTGATTCTGATGTTTGAGAGTGTTGAGTAGAGTTTTACTGGTCTCTTGGACCAATAATTTTCAAACCCATATATAAGAACCAAAGTCTGTGTATTTAAATTTTAATTCAATCACACACCAGAGAGATTGCACAAACTAAGTATACAAAACTTTAGAGCAATTACAAAGATCTATATCAATTTCTCTGAGATTGCAACATATTAAATATATTCAATATTCATGAAAGAACTAAATGCCTGTTTGAAAGCTAGACTGCTTTTATAAGATGACTTTGATGAAAGACTTTAGCAGTGTTAGAACCAAAGCCCATTTCTTCCTTAAAGGAATGCCTTACCAATGAACAGTAAGAATTGTGGCCTTCCTGGTCAAGTGATTGGAGGGGTTTTTAATTTCATTGTGTGTCTGTTGACTAGTTGAGTGGAGGCTGTCCAACCTCCTTATTGCTGGTTAGCCCAACAGGGAACACATTAGTCTGTGCAGTGAGAGTTTGAACACCAAAATCATTGATTCTGATTCTTCCCGTGCCTAAACATCTGCTCAGATCAGTAGGTTATTTATGATATTTACCCTGAAGCCAACACTCCTCTTTTCCTTCTCACTCAGTTAGAATCCAAAGGTTACTGTAGATCCTTCTATTCTTAAACATGCATCTTGGTGTGGGGTGGTAAAGTACATTCCTTTTAAAAAGTAAGCTGATCAAATGATTTCATATTACTTACAGTATAAAAGCACATGCATGTGCAGTTGCCACATTGGTAAGGACTAGTGTAACTTGTATTCCTCCATATCCTTTATAAACTTTCTGAGTAGCTGAAGTGATATTTGTTCAGATATTATTATATGGGATTAAACATATTGAATTATTATATGTGTAAATTCCCTTGTCTGTGTAGAACAGAAAAACCCCATGAACATAGACAGGAAGTTTCTGCTGCTTTGAGGTTTTTTTTTCTCCAGCCATCCTGAAAGGCACCTGTCATTTTATTCATGTGTTGGATTTATCAGTCAACTTAATGCTCATGACTGTGAGATCACTAAGGATCACCACTGGCAGTTTTTCCACTAGTTAAATTCAGTTTTCTGGAATTTGGACATTTGGAAATAACCAAAATTAGTTAATCTAGTAGAGACTGTGTAATTAAGTAAAAGTGGGTGGAAATAACTGCATTGATCTGGCTGCCAGCTCATTGTGGAAGTTTCTCTTTCTTCAAGAGGGCTGCCACTGAATGTGGTGCAGCTTTTATAGAGAATGTGTCCTCAGAATTGTTTATATAGAGTTATGCAAACAAATTCAATTATTGTTAATGAAAGCTGTGCTCCCACATGCTGACCTGAAAGATTGCCTATTGTACAGAGAGTCTATCTGAAAAGGCACTTTGAGGGAGATGAAGTGGAAGTCAAACAGTGAAGCAAACTTAATTAAGGTACAATAAAGTCTACTACTTACTTTCTGTGATTGATTGAGATGAAATTATCTAAATTCACTTTATTAGTTGTGAAAGGCCAGGGTCCTTACAGGATCATTTGAGATTTAGCCACTTCTTTTTAGTATGGGAACTTGGCCATATCACTCAATGTGACCTGTGTATTTAGATAGCAAAATTAGCTGTTAATTATTATTAATTAAATAATCATTATTAACTGAAACATTAATAATATAAAATGTTCCCTTATCTGTAGACTCATTTCTTCAAGTTCTTAAATTTGTTCCTATAAGCCTACAGATTTACAGGAGGCAAACCTCTCTAATCCATATGTAGTACATACTCTCAATCCTCTGATCATCCTTCTAGCCTGTTCTCCCTTATTATCTAAGCTGGGTGATTTAAATAATTTTACTAAACTTTTTGAAACGTTCACAAGAAAAGGTGCTATTTGAGGGCTAACAATGAGATTTACTTTCCATAGAACTCAACTGCAATATGGAAGAAAAACATGTTTCATTTCAGTTAAAGTACAGTTATCTTACATCTTTTTACAAACCAAACCCCCTTGATTTTCCCATTCCTCAAACTAGTGTGTATGCTGGTGTGTGTTTTTGGTGTATATTTTTTTCATAAACTCTTTCTTCTTAGTATAATGTGACTAGTTCACATGTTTTCTAAAATGTCTTATCAGGATAAATACTAACACCCACTTAAAAATAATAAGAATGAATAGATTAAAGGCATTCTTTTGTGTGGAAGAATGCAAAGTATTAAATAAGAAAAAAACAGAATGTTCTTGGGCTGTTCAAATCTTTTACCTTAAAGAAAAGTCAAAAGAGTGCAAGTTTGTCAGCTACAACTTCTTCATTTGGAATTTGATAGCCAGTGCTTTTTTACCTTCTTCATTTTGTACCTTCTTTCTTTCAACTTCTCTCATCCACTTGGGGCAAGAGGACTATGAGTTTTCCACTACAGATAAGAACAGAAATACTGAAGGGGACTTTTTGACTAACAACTTCTAAAAATCCTATTCTATATGGATAAAAGCTGAGGGAAAAAACAAAGTGAGAGATCACAGAGAAGTTCTTAGAGAACAACTGCAATATCCTAAAGTAGGATAGAACTGAATCACTTAAAATCTGGAACTATCTGTAGCTTTGTCATTAGGGTGTTGAACAACCTAGATGGTCTTTCAAGGTCCCTTACAACTCCTAATATTCTGTGATTCTGTAATCCAAGCACCTTCTATGGCTTTCTCTGTATCCACAGAGAATGCTCTATAATCAGTATCATTATTTATGGAGCTTTCCAGGTGGACCTAGATAGTAGGTAGGATGATCTTGTCAAATCATCTGAGTGCAAATCTACCAGAGGTTAGCACTCCTGGAATGAGAGCAGTGAACTGGAACTCTGCTGCTGCTACCTGCACTGGTGTAGAAAACGATTAGCTGAAACTTTAGGTCTGGCTGTAACCTTTGGATTTCTACCATCATCCAGACAGGAGATCCTGAACATAAAAATCATCACTCTGTTGACTACATTATAGCTTCTGGACACATGTAGAGCTACCTCTATTTTATCCCAGGCTGGCAAGCCTATCCTTGGCACTCTACCTTGCAAGCCCATAGAATCATGCTAATTTCAATGAATCAGCACATTTCTGACACAAATATTTTTCCTAAATAAATAAAATTAGAGCTGTTAATTTTATTTATTTATTTAATGCCCTGGGATTTCCCTACTGTGATTCACTTTCTTTTTACTGCATAAAGACTTCTTTAGACCAAGGCTTTTATTCTTTGCTGTTTGCTGAGAAGTTTTTATATTTTTTGCATAGTTTTAAGCATTTAGAAATTCCAGAGAGAAGAATAAAGAAGCAGCTAAACTGGTACAGAGTCTCTGAGTATGTCATGAATAGCATCTTGATACAAATTCCCTAATGTGTGGGGGTAAAGGGTACATAAAATTTTACTGAGGCAAGCCTTCACTGCTCAGGGAACCATGAAATCTTATTTGCTACTGTTGTGTTGTAGTGAGGATGCTTCTATACCCTGTGGTTTTCTAGTTTGCTTGGGTAGGCTCTAAAGCATGTAATCTATTAAAATATTAAATATTATGAATTATGAATGAAAATTCATTACAATAAGATAAAAGAACTCTCTGCTCTTTTTCTACATTAAGATGCAATCAAAGCTTAAACCTTCTCAATGCTTCAGTGTCATTTAAAACTGAAATAAGTCCCATTTGTCAAAGAAGTCACAATGTCCATGACTTTTGGGAAATGTAATATTTTGCCATGATTGCTAATCTTTGTTTGGCAGCTTCCAGCTGTCTCTTAGCAAAAGTATTCCAGTAACCTTTATGCATAACAAGCAGCATGAAGCCTCCACACTGAAGTGCCAATCAGCTCATTGCTCTTGGGCCTATATAAGTTTCAATGGTAAGTGGATAAATTGCTTTTCATATTTGTTATTTTAATCTGAACTGAAATAATGAATACCTGACCTGTTTCAATGTGGTGAACCAATCTTTAAAATAATTTCTAAACATATCAAATACTGGAAAGGGTTGGGTTTTTCTTTTTCTGTTTTGTTTTCCTTTTACTCAAGGAAATACAGCCCATTGACATATTTTCAGATATGTATCTATCATGTTTTTTAAAGTGAAAGTTCATACCTTCATTTATTTTTGAATGCCATTAATATTTTTGGGGTTGAAGAAAGAAGAATGCTTTTTGATGGCAGTTGAGATAAACCTTACAAACATATAGTAAAGTTACTGGATTTCTTTTCATTTTATGTACAGTATTTCAGTTACATCTTTAACCTATATTCCTCTCTTAAGTATATCACTTTCAAATTATCTTAAATTTAGCAACAAGAGATGAGAGTATTAGGGAGACTTTATCTTCACCCTTATCTGCTTTGAAAAATGATGTAAAACTTTTAACTTGCTGTCCCTTTCAAACTTAAATTGAAGAATTGTCAGAAAGAAGATAAAAATGACTGTGCAGAGAAATGCCATGTGATATCATTAAATTTAGGCAATAGAAATGAAAGCAGTTTTATTGTTTGTTTAGTGCCCTTTGAGTATATCCAATTTAACTTGTGTGTTTTATGGTTTGCCCTGTGAAGACCACTGCTTCTTGTAGAAGACAAAGGTTTGCATTGCAATATAAAGTTCATTAGAAGTATGACTGTCTTGGACATAGTTTTATGATGGAAATGTATGCTTTTGATTATGATAATTAATAAAATCAAAGAAAACTATTTTGTCACTTTCTGAATTTTCAACTATTTTTGTACAAAATAATGATAATGAAATATTAACAAAGAAATAAAATGTAACTTATCTTACAATTTAAGTTATACAGAAGAGATCCATGCTTATTGCTGACTTTCTTCAAATACTTGTTGCTACATTTTATGTAATACAATTCCAATAACTGTAGGTGCTTAACAGACAAAGCAGCATTATAGCTAGTATAACAAAGCTCATTGCAGTCTACACAGGAAGGGAGATTTGCTATTTATTTTAAACAGAACTGGGTTTATTCACTTATGTTTGTTCCAGTATAGGATTCCAGGCACATTTTCTCATGCTTTCTAACTCATTTCTTTATGCTTACAAGTAGCACAATGTTTGTCTATGTAGTCTGGACAAAATTACCTGTGATAGCAGAAAGGACAAGAGTCATCAACTCTGAAGGATCTCATTATGTCTCATAGGCTGTTTCCATGTAGCAACCAGATGTTTGCTTTTTGGGTGTGTCTTTTGTGCCTTCAAATAGCAGACAGCAATGAAGGTCTTTTAAACTTTTCATCCTGTCCCTCCTCCGTGACAGTCATTGGGGAATTCTGCTGATCTACTGGCAGCCAAGGTTTCCTTCTCTGGATGTAGTCTGCCTTTTGTTTTCCTTCTCTGAGCATCTTGAAGTTGTGTGTAGATATGTGCCATGATGTCTGATGACCTGAAGATTTTAGTGCCATTGACACCTGTCATCTCTCTATTCGTTATTCATGTTTTTTCTTCTAGTGCTGTCTTTCAAAGAGTTATACATAATTCATATAATTCTTCAATTTTTGCTCACAAGTCTCTGCAAAAAAAAAAAACCCAAACCCAAAAACCCCAACATTTGGCATGTTAGAAAAACATTGTCTTCACTGATCTCAGTGTAGCTGTTCTTATGCTAACTAATCTGGACTTTGTAATAGCCCAGAATGATTTGCTATGCAGCTGCTTTCCTCGTTTTGAGACAGGTACACCATGGGATGTATATGAGAGCAAAGACCTCTGAATTTCAATCTTTTGACTATGATGGCTGGTGACAAAAATGGATGCCTCTCAAAGTCTTTTTTGTTTATTTATTTTATGCAGTACTTTCAAGAATGGCTATGCATGGCTTAAAAGCTGCTGCTGCTATTAACTTATTCTATTGAATATCACTGGTTTTCAAACACTGACTTGAGGCTGATCATTCTGCACAAAATATTTAGTCATAACCAGATCACTTTATTGCTATCAATAGTAACACAAAATAATATTTTGTCAGTCAAGCTTTATGTAGGATAGCTTACCTTTACACAAACAGGGTGAAAATTGTCTTTGTTAAAAAGTTCATGTTCATTAGTAGGATTCAACACTGCTTCAGTGCTAACAAAGGAAGAATTTGGCAGAGAGCTAGAACTGAATATCCATTAGTGACTGCAGCCCATTGGAGGTGCTCCTTGGTATGTCATGGGTAGAAAAGGCTAAGGAGTACAAGTCTGTTGTCGTTGTCACATTAATGTGTGGATAACATTAATAGCTGTAGAAGTTAATCTAGTAACATGTAGCATCTACTCCACATAAAGCAGTATGATCACTGCACACTCCTAGCAGAATTATACCTCTCTGTCCACTAAGTAATTAAGACCAAAGGTTTAGTTTCAGAGAGCCAGAGGAGTTCAGGGTCTGCTAGGACATTTTGAAGGGTCAAAACAAATTTCTCTGTTGCCATTTAGTTTTAATCAGAGCATAGTCATATCAGAAATGTTAATTAGAATGCAGATTTCTACTCAGTCTTGCTTAGAAAGAGAACTACATCAATAAAAATGAACAGGTTGATGGAGAAAAACACTATTGTTTATTTGAATGGTGATTTTTCCTGTTCTTGAAAGCATCTTTGCTGAAAGCAAAGTTTTAATATGTTTAAGTTTACCATCCTAGCACAGAAGAAAAAAAAAAATATTTTCTAGAAGGAAATATATATTTTTCTAAATACATATTTGAAATAATATATATAATATATATTATAACATATTTAGGTTTGATGAAATAAACATAATGGACCAGTGTCCTGGGTTTGGCTAGTATAGGGTTAGCTTTTCACAGGAAGTGTGGAGAAGTGACCCAGATCAGCCAGGGGATATTCCATAGCATGCTATGCCATGCCCATGGGGCACTGGAGGAGCTGGAGCTGAGCCAGGGCAAGAAACAGGGCTAGGTGTGGGTACTGTAGTACAATCAATGGCCAGGAACTGGTGAGCACCTTGGGGAGGGACAGTGCTGGAAACCCCTTCCCTCCTGCATGTCCATGGATGGCTCAGGAGCTGAGGCTTAGAAGAATTCAGGAAGTGTCAGCTGGGGAGTTGCAGTAGCTGGGTGACAATTGGTTCAGCAGCTGGCTTGGTGCCTTTGGGTCTCACATAATCTATGATTCTGTATATTATTAGCTTTCTTATTCATCCTCTGTGCTGTCTATTAAACTTTTCTTTCTCTCGGTCCACGGGATTTTGGCATTTTTGTTCCCTATTTTCCTTTTCCCTCCCAGCAGGGGGAAGAGGATGGGGGAAACTGTTCAAGCAGCTTTCACAGGGCATGGCTGCTGACAAGGTCTTAAACCATGACAACCTGTTGCAGCATGTTAGGGTTTCTGATGGTGTGCATCTATTCTGAGATATTTCAGGGTGGTTAAAGTACTGATAACATGATGTGAAGTAACAGATTTCAGTCGACTTATATTAGTTAAAGATCAAGTCTAGTTGGTAACACAGTGTGAATGTTTCTAAGAAACATACTAGAAATGAAGAAGAGGTCAATAGTCTAAGAAACTGCATTTCATTTATATAGTGATCTCTGTGAGCTTATGGTTTTACTTTACACCTGGCTGCAATACCACCTTAAGGTAGTGCTTCCTCCACTTGCTTGTTGCACCCCTTTGGCACTTCTGTTATGCTGACACATCTGCCTGTGGTGCCAATCAATTCTGGGGCAGATTCTTTTGAAAATTAAGAAGGAAATAGTGGGCAGTTTTTTGACTTCTTTTTCCTTAGCTGGATCTTGTTTTGATCTTACCTTTGCAACAGAGCTGCACAGTGACTCTAGCGTTTAGTCTCCAGTGGAGGAGAATTCTATGGCAGAGAAATGATGGGAGGAAAGAATGAGTGCTGGGGCATGGCAGCACCTCACACCGGTATCTCCACTGAATCCTTGCTAGTGTTGAATCTCACCCTGAGTCTAGTTTGTGATTTCTTCCTCCCCTCACCAATATTTCAATGAATAATTGTTTCTATTAGTGGTATATGCTTACAAGCACATGGTAAACAGTTTATTGTTTTACCATGGCTGTTTAAGTGGTACCAGATCCTGAAACACTTAGGGAAAATGACCTTTGAGGAAATTCTGCTTGAATCAGAATGATTCTGCCATGTCTGATTTGTATTCCACTGACATGTATCAACCATAAACTAATTGTTCAGGCAGTTTGAGCACTATGAGTTGTGTGGTTTTAGTTTTAGTTAATTACTCTCTTTTTTAAGTCATGTGACTTATTTCCATTCAGGTCTTCAGAATATTTTTTTTTTGTCTGATAAACATCATTTATTCAAGAGATGCTGGCAGTACAGATGTGTACCCGAGAGAAGGAACATGAGTTTGTACTGTTAGCTAGCTTTGTCATGACTTCTGTCATAAGGATGACTCTCTTGTGATTTCTATTTCTCCTGTGGCTCATCATTTTGGAGCTTCTAAATAATTCAAAGTTATATGCTGAAACTGCATTTCCATTAAAGCACTGGGCAAACAACATTACTGATTTTAATCTTGGAACATTTCTGAGCAGAGCTATGTGGCCTGGTTGCCTGCCAGAGCATTAGACTGGGTCTGGTTACTGGAGAAATCTTTTCCTGTTCTATGAACTCAAAAGGGAACCTCGTAAAGCTTTCATGTACCTGGTAGCAGAGAGACAATGCTCTGGGCTCTGCAGGCAAGAGTCAGCTGCTTCTGTGCACAGAACCATGGCACATAAAGGCACAAATGTTAACATTATCAATACAAATGTTATATAATTTCTGTTCTTGGAAGTCCCAGTTTCTGACATCAGAGAATTAAATATTTCTTTCCTTAACTATGGGATATAGATATATATAAATCCATATAATATAGACAGTGCTGGATAAATCCCAGTGTATACTTATTTACAATCTGTCAAGGCAGTCCTTTAGTCTATTTGAGTTTGTTTTCTCAGATTGAGATGTTAAAAAATAATGACACTTACTCAGCATTACAAAGGAATTAAGATGTAGATGATTCAGCAGAGAAGCCTTTTCTGTCTCATATCTGAGTAAACTGTGACCTTAAGTGTTCATAAAAATAAGTGTGTTGTGTTCTGCTAGTCTGTTCTCTTTCTGCTATGTGATGCATGCTACTTGTGTAATTGTGAGGGCTCAGGTCAGCCTGTAAGTCCATAATGCTTTTGGAAACATGAAGTCTAAGAGGTGTTTGGGCAGTGGGAGGCATCAGTGGTGATGTGGCTGTGAGAATGGGTACGCAAACAGACAGGTCATTCAGATTATAATTTCACAGGCATTTAATGAGAAAAGAATAGTTAGGTGATTATATATACCTAAATATTTTGTATCAAATAGCTGAAAATTTTGGAAATAAATAATTTAAATAATTATTTAAATAATAAATTTAAATAATTAGGTCATTAGAATGTAGATTTTCTTTCTTCAGTGGGTTCAGATTGTGTTGAACGCTGGATGTCTATCAGTGAGGGATTCCTTATCAGAACTAACAACAATGTCAGTGACAAATTCTGTCTGCATCTGCATGGTATTACAGAGTTTGGTCAGTTCATTAAGAAGAATTGTTTTGAATGTTCAGAAGACAACAAATACAGATTGACTCCCTTGTTTGCTTTTATACTTGAGTTTCTCACATCAGTAGAAGGTCAAGACTTTCATTTGTGATGTGTGCAGATAATTTAATGTTAATTACTCAAACGTTAACAAGGATACACATGGCTTTTCACCAGGAGTCTTGTTCTTTGCTTTGAAAGAATTTTTTTGGTACTAATTTCATAATACACTTTTAAGTGGAAATGACAAAGTCTGTGTTGTTAAGGGGGGGATTGAAGTTCACTTGTCACTATTTTAAGGATGGATACAACGTATGGAATTTAGTTTAACATGCTAATTACAGACCCAAGCCACTCTAGCTAAAATAACTCACTAAATTTATGAGTCTTCCCAAGTATTGTTATTTTATATATTTGTTGTGTCTGGTTCTCTTCTATGATATATACATGGGACAAAATATAAGATAGAATTTTGCATGTTAATTTGTTCTTTTTGCCACAGAACATGCAAAATCTTTGTCAGGTCAAAAAATTTCTGTGGAGGAAGTAGTTGCCAAAGATTCACTCATGCCCCCTTTCCTTCTCCCAGTAAAACAATGTTCTTTAATAGTGAAGAAAGAGCTACTAAGGTCAGGGTAGTTATATGGTAGTACAACGTGATGCAAGGTTTTCTAAATCATATTACTCCATAATGACATTTTTGTTGGCTCAGCTGATCTACCTTTATTTTGTAGACTCTAACCCACCACTGCCAAGTCTATCACACTCCTCACGTCTGTTGTGTTCTACAGCTGTAGCTTTTGTCATATTTTTCTGCATTTCTGCAACTCTGAAGCTGTGTGTATCAGTGTATCATGTAAGCAGGCATCTAGACAAGATTGCACAGGTGAGGTTTTTGGAGATCCAGTGAGTGTGACTTCTGACTTTCACTCTGTTTCATGAAGTATAAATTCATATTATAACTCATTCAATGAACTGCTCATTTTAAAAGCTTCTTAAAGAAGTCTAAATCAGAGTACAGAAGCAGCAAATATAATAGTGTTCATATTATATTAACAGTTGCACAGATGCCAGAACAAGCTGCTCTGTAAAGCCCTGAAGTGCATCCAGGATATTGCTAAAATTGCACAATACATATTTATGCAAAACTTGAAGCAGTTGAGGTGCAAACAGCTCCTCATATTTACTTATTTTGGGAGAATACATCATGATTTCTATACAATGAAATCTACAATGTTTAATATTCTTAATTTGCATTTTTACTAATATAATGACATATATAAAGATAGATGTCATTTATGGCTTGTTTTAGGAGAGCTAATAATTTGACTGAGGTTGTAGCATATTGCCTGCTTACTGTGAAACTAGAATGGGCTGTGTTATGTACCAAAGAGACAACAAAACAAAATCATGAAAGAATAGTTGAATTGAGAATATGACACACCTTCTGAAATACAGTGGGGTTTGCTGACTGTAACTTGTACTTTGTCAAGTGCAGATACAGAATTCAGGTGTTTAGAAAGGGTTATGATTCTTTGCTTGTCCTTGTGAATATGTATATAAACAGAACAAATATGAACAACATACAAGCTTTTTTAACTTTATAAGAAAAGTATGTAAATCAAATCAAGTTTAGAGCAAAGTCATGGCTACTGTCTTGGTCTATTGAAGTATAAAGAAAATTTGTTTAGATGCACAAATAAAACACAAAGATGGAGGAAATATGCAATGTCCACAATTACAGATTTCCCCAATGAGTTTATTTCTAGATTAAGATTCACCGTAGATAATATCTGATAATGCCTATTGCAGCAACAATGCTTCAACAATATACACATGGATATACAGGCTTTATATTCTTGAGGTCTTCTATATGAAGTGTTGAGTGACACATCAAAGAAAGTCAATGACAGAAATCTTTTTTCCTGCTTTTTAAAGGAACTAAAGGATTTAAAATAAAATTAAGAGGAGGAAAAAACTTTAAGAGTATGCACACAAAAGTTAAATTAATCAAGAAATAGCAAGAGGAGAGATGACTGCAAGTTTTGCATGTAAATTTGTACCACTGTGTGTTGGAGTTACAACTCATTCCTCTACTGAAATGTAATCAAAATGCTCTTTTCTGCTTCTGTTTAAAGGCTGGAAATACACAGTAACATCACAGTGACAATACTGAATTCCATTGGGGTTTTTTTGTTTGTTTTAGGTTGCTATTTCTCTCTACTTTCAGGCTATACTCTGGGAAAATATTGTACAAGAGCCGAAGTTTCCTTTAGGTTTTGGACAAACAACACTGGGATTTTCTGTATTTAGTTACTGTATTTAGTTCTAAAAGCTGTTGCTTTCTTTGGGTTTAGTAATGCTTGGTTTAGGTAAATATAAAGTTGAGAGATTTGAGTTTTTTCCCTTTGGCTGAATGTAATTTTCTTAAAAGCTAGTTCTAGATGATAAATACCTGTTCAAATCGCTGTGACCTAGATGTTTGTCCTGATAATGGAATAGGAACTGAAGGTCATCCTAAGATGGCCTGAATTCTTCCAAATCCCTTTGACTTTGAAGAAATATCCATTAAGTGCTCAATGGGAGTCTGTTCAGGGTCAGCAAACAGGCATTAAGTGACATTTAGACTACTTGACTATTGCCTCAAATAATTTCTTCCATGAATAGGCTGCTCCTTCCTTATCAGGGCATGCTTATTCTCTTGGCCTGCCAGAGATTTTACTGAGATACATGTGCTGCCAGCAAGCATTCTAAAGGGCAGCCTTTTCTCAGCATTCTAGATCAACTTTTATTTTGAAAGCTGAATGACTAAGCCACAGCACCCCCTTTTCCTCAGTTTGTTAATCCCAGTAGTCAACCCTGTTTCCAGGGCAGATTCACCCTTTTGAAATATGCTGAGAGGAGGAACATAGACTGGGTACAACTAAGTTCCCAAAACAATTTTTGAAACATGTAGCTCACTCAGAGGTGCAGTTACATTCTGAAAAAGGTTTTGACATTGCTAGAATTGCAAAAATGTGCTTGTATGCAAGACAGATGGAAACTCATATTTTCCTTGCTAACTCTTTCTTCCTGACTCCCAACTCAAATGTCAGATGAATGAAAAAAAAAAGGCATGATTGACTGGCAGTTCTGTTTATGTGTTAATAGTGTCTTGGTATTCCAGTGTAAGTAGTGTGTAGAATAGTAAAATCTGTTATTCTGGTTATAAAAGCAGAACAATTTTAAACTTGCAGAGCATTGCTAAGTGTTGGATCATAATGTCCTAGATCTTATGTTACAATATTAGTCAAACTGACATGCACTGATAAAATAATAAATAAAAAAATCCCACATACAAAAAGAACCCCAAACCAAAACACATATTCTGCTTTCTTTCCTTAAAGCCTAAACTGTTAGTGAATGTAATTTTCATCTCTTCTCCTCTGTATGACTGCAGAAAAGGGGAAAAATATTTACTACTTTATCTCTTCCTCCACCTTTTTGTTTTGTTTCTTTGTAGGCACACTGTTTCAAAAATTGTTTTAATAACAAATGTAGCAATGGATCCCAACAGCTCCAGTAATATTGTTTAGCTTTCTCCTCACTCCTGTTTCCTCTGGCTGGTGTTTTTTTTTTTTCTCCTGGAGAGAATGAGCAGAATGTCAACAAGCTATCTGAAACTCACATTTAGAGAGCTGTTTTATAAGGAGAGAACTGGGAAAACTCTGTGTTGGTAATCTTAAAATTTGAAGCTCAAAATACACAAGGACTAAAAAATTATCAGATGAAAGTACAAGAAAAATGAATTTGGCTCTGTCTCTAGTTGTGAATGTATTGCTTCCTGAAGTTTACTGCCAAGCAACTGCAATGTTGCCAGTGTATTATTTTTTGATAATGTGGTTTTTCTGTCTCTTCTTGGTTTTGGTTGTCTGGAAGTACAGCTTCAGATTCTTGTGATCCCTGGAAAATGAATGCATTAATTGTCCTCTTTCACAGAATCATAGAATAATTATGGTTGGAAAAGACCTCTGAGCCTTTTCCTCTGAGTGCACCAAGTCCAGCTGTCCACCTAACACTACCATGCCCACCACTAAAAGCCTACAACATTCTTTTGTCTTTGACTCCCAGAATTAATGCCTTGCTCATCTCTCATACCCATCTTGGCAGTCCAACTTACTGTGGGCCCTTTAAGCTTTTCTATTCTCCAGTTCCCTTAGTGACATGAACTCTCAGAGGTGCATACATGCTTCTTATGCTCACTGCTTCTGGCATACAAGGAAAGAAGTGAAGAGAAGATCCTACGTTTTTCCCACACAGGACAGAAAATCAGAGCTCAAAAGTCACTTATGTGTGGAATGTCTTATGAAATATAGAATAAAGAATCAGCAATTTTTGTAAACAACATTGGTAGTTAATTCCTGAATAACCACTTTGTTGGTTAATAACAAATAACAATATAATAATAATAAAAAATAAAAACAATATAATAATAATAAATAATAATAGAATAATAGAATTAAAAACCCAATATAATAATAATAAAATTTAAAAACAAATAACAAATAAAAATAACAGCTATTTTCATTGGTGTTGGGAGACCCAAAAATGTGTGACCTTGAAAACTTTCCCCACCTCCTCTGCTCTCTGTGTGATCTTGATCCCAAGCTCAAGATAAGACCACAAGATTGTGTTATGAATGAATAAAAATTGTAACTTTCCTGCAAACAAAGATGAGAAAAAGCTACAAGAGGAAAAGAGAATAAGTACTCTGTGCAATACCTTAGGGCATTGCTGTGAACCAGAATATTAGTTTTCCAAGATATTTTTCTCTTTCAAAGCAGAGATGCTTTTGTATAGACAAATTTTTTTGGCTTTTGTGTAGGTGTGATTTCCCAGGTGCTGGTCAGTATTGTCTATGTTTCTATATGGACAGAAGAATTGAGCCTTCTCTGAATGGAAAAACATGGCTGATAAATTTAACAGTGCTTATTTTCCAAGTCTAGAAGTTAATTCTAAACTAACATGTATGTTTTTCACTGAAAAATCTGGTTTCTGGAAAGGCTAATGAGTCTTACCACTTCTTTCAGCACAGTAATAAGTATTTTTAAGCCTGTTGACATAATGTAATTCAAAAAAATGTGATAAGTAGTTAACATAAAAAGTCAATTTTGATTTTCAGTCTATATGTAATGTTTGGGTTTAGCTTAACATACTTCATCCCATGAATTTCTGAACAGCTCAGAGTCCAATTATCAATCTTAACTAAGCAGAACAACTGCTTTAGTGACTTTCCACATGGCAATTTATGTTAATTTATAGACACACATGCTGTAAGACTAAACCTTTACCCAGGACTTATTGTAACTTACAATGATTCATGCAATACAGGACTGTGTGCATTTCAGTCCCAAGGAAAAAGTAGCAGATTGATATTTAGAACTGGAGGGGAAATGAGCTTATTTTTATAAACAAATTAACTCATCCTTGCCTTCATACCACTAAAATCCCCCATTATTTAAAATTATGGGTTATATTTCCATCTCACTCACTTAGAGAAGGGTAATACCATGTCTGGCATAAATCACAGCCTTTTATGTTTGGCTAACTACTGTAAATAAATAGATGAAACAAACACATGGTAGTGGCAAGAGCATGAGGGCCCCTTCTTCCCATAATTTCCTGTTAGTGGATTTAGAGTAGCTTGTTGGACGTACATTTCTTGCATCTGTGACAGGGATAATATCATCAAACATGCTGCTTCATTGAGTCAGGTGGGAAGGTAGGAAGGATGGTTGCTGGTTACTTAGGAATCCACCTGTCCACATTGCTTCTCCTTATAAGCAAACAAGCTGAAGGAAATACAGCTACCATTATTTTACATATCACCTCAGGAAACCAGGAGAGCAAAGCAAGCTGTCTTTTTCTGTTAGGGAGGACAGTAGATTGATCATCTTCTGTTTTGCATGTCAGATGCTAAAACAGTGTTTCAGCACTGCACAAATTGAAATCTAAAAGCCATATAAATAAATCAATTAATAATGAGAAATTTAGAGAAAAAAGGTTTGCAAAAGAGATCTTTTTAGTCTCAGGGAGGTCCCTGTTTCTGTGAATCACTTTACTCTTCAGTAATAAAAAAACCCCAGACCAGATGTCTTACTTTAAATCCAGAAAATGTTGGATAGCACGAAACAATATATTTTCTTGGCTGCTTAATGCTTATTTACCCAAGGGTACCTGATCTTTTCACATGCCTTGTTTCCCTGAAAGAAGCACTACATCTTGAGGACTGTTGGGAAGGGATGAGGGCTGGCAATTCTTCCTGCTGTGGAGAAAGAAGAGAGCAAGAAGGTGGGACTGGATGAAAGACAGATGTCCATTTGCAGGACAAGCTGTGCCCATGGTATTGGCTGCTGTTCTGGGATGGCCAGTCTCTGCCTCCCCATTGACAGGACACTGTTTTGTTTGCTTTTTATCTGTGGTGTGCATTTATATGCACCATAAAGTGAACAGAGGGATGAGTATATTAACTCACTGAAGTTATGAATGTGTTTCAGGTGAAATCTTCACTTCTTCTGATAAGAGAGAGGGATTTTTTTTTCTCTCCTGTGCCTTGTTCCATCTTAGCCTTTTTAATGTCAAGGAAATTTTTTTCTTTGTGCCCATCTGCTTTCTTCATGTCAGTGTTATTCTTTGATTTTCTTTCTCCTTGATTTTGATGTCATTGCTAGCCCTCTTTGTATCACTGATCCAAAGCTCATAGGTCAGTAGTGTTAGATCTTTATATATAGAAGTTTGTTCTATGGAACCTTTGAGTTTTTCAAAATGCTTTTCTCTTCTATCCCGTTAGAGGGAAGAAAAAAAGAAATGAGAAGGTGAAGAACAATGTTCATCACCTTTCCCCACTCCCAGAATATCTAGTAGCTTTTTTAACAGTGCGTTTGCCGCTGACTTCAGGGACCCATGTTTGAGCTATAAATCTGTAGGCTGCTTCAAATTTCTGTTCTACCTAATCTACAACAGAGAGTTTGAATATTGTGCCTCCCCAGGTTCTGCATTTACACACTAAATAAATAGCCATTCTGGAACTAATGTCTCTGTCTGTTCTACTTTGTAAAAGGCAATCATTCACTAAATGAAAGAAAGGAAAAAAATACCTAGGTCAGAATTTAGATTTGGTCATGTGAAGTATATTTAATTTCTTACTCTTAATTTATGAATATCTTTTTTTGTGGGGGAAAATCTCAGGATATGTCTCACACATATTTGGGTATAGACATATTGTTAGCATGAAGGAGACATCACCAGCTGTTGTGGTTTAACTTCCCAGATGGCCAAACCATTCAGCCACTCATTCATTTCTCCCCACCACTGGTGGGATGGGAAGGAGAAAATACTGTGAGGACTTGAGGGTCCAAGCTGAGGAGAGGGAGGGCTCATTGACCACTTACGGTCATGTTCAAAAGACAGACCAGACATAGGGAAAACCCAAAATTTAATCTATCTGAAATCACAGTCAAATCCAGGTAGGGTGAGAGCACATTTATACTATACAAAACCCCCACACAATTCTTACATTCCACCCCTTCCCTCTCCTGAGCACTGCTCCTGAGGTAGAACCATACCCCCACCCCTGCACTGCAGATAGACAGGGAAATGGGTGGAATTGGAACCCAGTCCTGTCCACGATCGTACCAGTCCATCCTCTTCAGGGGGAAACCCACTGTCCATCCTTCCCTTCAGCAACATGGCACCACTTCCACAGGAATTCATAGAATTATCAGGGTTGGAAGGGACCTTAGAGGTCATCTAGTCCAACCCCCTACAGTGAGTAGGCACATCTCCATGGGAAATCTTCCCCATCACTGCCCAGAGAGGTTGTGGAGTCTCCTTCTCTGGAGATATTCAAAACCCATCTGGACACGCTTCTGTGTGACCTGGTCTAGGGAATCCTGCTGTGGCAGGGGGGTTGGACTAGATGATCTTTTGAGGTCCCTTCCAACTCCTGTGATTCTGTGAATAGGTAGCTCTAAAAAATATGTTGTAAAAACCCAAAATATTTTGTAAATGTCCTTAGTCACACCTTTTATTACATAAATGGGAAAGGAGATACTCATTCTAAAGCATTTACTAAGACAAATCCAGTATAATATATTGCCCTCTTATGATGGTAATCCGGGTATCTATATCTGCTGCAGTTGCAGCAGAAGGTGGCAGTCTTTATTCAGTGTAAAATGCCTAGACCAAATATTTTGATTTCAAAGGAGCTGTAAACACTCTCATGTATTAAAGAAGCCTAAATGTAAATAGTAATATTGTAAATCTCTTGCAAGCATGTCACTTCTGTATTAACAGCTACATAATAAAGCAGAAACGATGGTTTGCATTATTAAAGCATCAAACAAGTTGGATTATGCAGGACTGATGTGATGCTTCATTGAGCACCATTGAGCTAAGATGTCGTGTTTTGTGCAATGTTTATATTTTTTGGTTAACTGAAGAATCTTTAGAGGGTAAAAAGTTTACAATCCAGTAAAAAATAATAACTGATTGTCCTCCCAGTTCAGAAATACTGAAAACTCCTTATGAATTGATATTTTTGTATTTGTAAATTGTAGTGATCAAAACATCAGACTAGGAGATCTCCTTCTTAAACAGAAGATAAATGAACTAGAACAGTTCCAGGGATTTATTATCTCTGTCTCAGACATATCTACAAATGGCAGACATAACTCATTCTTAAAATCTGGACCAACAACTTGGAAGAATTATTTCCTGGATTCTTTTCCACCTTACTTTTCTTGGAGATAATTATATGCACTTATCAAACACCAATTTTCCTCTGTATGCTTTTATTCTGTCTTCTAAATGTTTGAAAAATATTAATCATAAATCTTATGGAAGAGTCACTAATCCAGACACTGCACTCATGCTGACAGGAGTAGGAATCTTCCACTGGGTAAAGTCTTCCACCTGAGATGAGCATTACAATCCTCTGATTTATTGCCAATAGTTCTTTAATGTGATGAGTAAGAGCTTCCTGTATTTGCTTCCTTTTGCCATTAACATGACCTATGGTAGATTAAGGCTGAAATGAACAGATACATAATCAACAACTTGCCAACTTGCCTGAATTACATCTGTCTCTTGCTCTTCCATAAAAAAGTTGCTTTGTATTTTTTGCATCACTTAGTTTTGAACAGTCATAAAAGATTATTCGCTTTTTTCAAGTGCTAAAGTTACTAAGGCTCACTGAAGTCACTAAAGTTTTACAAGTTTGGTCAGTTCCTGAATATCCATTGAAGTAATTTAACTTTCTTAATTGAAACAGAATATTTTAAGAAAAGGCTTTGTGGGGCCCTGGGTAACCTATCTAGTGGATTGTGTCCCTGCCAGGCAGGGGGGTTGGAACTGGATGATCTTTGAGGTCCCTTCCAACTCTGACAATCCTATGATCCTATGCATCACCCCTCAATCTTCTGTAATTATTTTTTTTGGTGAAAAGAGGAGGAGTAATATAATAACTCTCCAGGAAGTATTGCATTTATTTTTTTAAAGAAGGACTGCCAATTTTCACTAAAATCTACTGCAGATTCTCTACCTGTATAGATTAGATATTAACAGGTGAGAGGAACCATCTGGTTTTATTGAGGCAATGAGTGATCTGTCACTTCCAGAACTCACAGGTGCGGCAGAGATACCACCCAGTGTGCTAGAAGAGAACTGAATGGAAAACTACTTTTCAGCTCATAAGAGTTTCACTTTCACATATTTACTATTTCACCTTAGGTAAAAGCCAAACCCTTCTATTGGTGGAGCTGTTGGAGTAGGAGAGACCAGCGTTTCAAACTAACACTGAAGTAATTATACACATCTGAGAATGACACAGGTAAAATTTTTCCTTTGTTTGAATTGTGATCCACACTTGCATTTGCAAAGAGAATTACATTTTTGTCTTATTGAAGTTTTCTTCAAAACCCTCAATTTTCTTAGTAATTGTCAAATGTAAAAGACTGATCCTGTGAGGATTTATACAAGTTAAAGCACTGGATCTTTATGTCATTTAGGACCAACATGCTGACTAACAGAAAATAGTCCTGTTGTAACATGCTAAATAAGTAGTTTTTAGTTCTTCCAAGCCTTAAGCCAGATCAGTTTACAACAGTTATTTCTTCCAGTAGTTCTGCAAAATGGATTTTATTCATTTATAGACTATGAACAATTGTCCTACTTCCTTTTCTTGCTGAATATATTTTTCTTCTTTTTCATTACTTCTTCCCTTTCTTTCCTTCTCTTTCGAATCACTGTCTGATTATTAGCTTACACATTTTATGTTGAATGAAGATTATGCTGATAGACTTCTAAAATTTCACAAAATTCAATGAGTTATGATGTTATTAAGGCCTGAGGTAAGTAGAAGTTGATGATGTTATAATGGCTTTTTGATATAATATATTGATATATGTTGATATAATTCAAAATGTCCTGGAAGTTGAACCTTTCACCTTTGACAGTCAAATTTTAACCAGTATAGTTTGGTTTGTTTTCTTTTCTAGAGAGGAACTACAGTTTTTAACAGAGCTCAGGATCTGTGGGTTTTCTTGCTGTTAATCTGGTTTCTTTTTTGTCAGAAGATTTCCTCTTTTATTCAACTAGAAAATGAGGGAACAAGATCTCAGTAACACAGGGGAGATGGGGAAAGCTCTTACTCTATGCTGACAATGGTCATTTCCTCACTGACTTTCTCCATTTTCCTTAAGAGTGCTCCTTAAAAGAGGCCAGTAGAATTAATAACACTTTTAGAGTTGGGTAGGTTAAGCCAATCCTGTATTCACTGTGAGGAACGCTGTTTCTTTTGGTGCTTTCTCTGCTCTGTGTTGTGTGGGTTTTATTTCCAATTTACACTATAACATCTTCAGGTAGGGCAGAGTTTCTTCCTATCAGAACTTTTGGAGAGGAGCTGTAGTTGAAGCTGAATTGGTTGACATGATTGCACTCAGCTCAATGGATAACAGCCTAAAAATTCCCATCAAACAGAGGTGATTATACAGGACCCAGGAAAGGAAAAAAAACTGGTGCAGAGAGCTCTTCTGGAGAAAAAAAAAAGAGAATGGAAACATTTTTCATTAGAATTGCACTATGGAATTTGACTGTCAGCTTGCATGTTACCAAAGACCCAGTCTGGATTAAGTTTCCAGCTTCTGAGCTAGGTGCCGTCACTTTTGAGCTATACTCTCACAGCCACCTGATGAAGGGGTTGGAAGCCTCATTGCTTCCCTGCTTCTGTATGAGGCTTCATGGCAGAGGCAGTTGTACCTACTTTGACTACTGAGACTTTGGGAAGGTTAAAATCCCCCAAAGTTACAAATTTATTGAAATTATCATTTCCCCACCCAACAAAAAGCACTAAAACTGTCTAGTTTCATACTAAGTCTTGCATCTTGACCTGACGCCCTTTACTTTGCACTGCAGTTGCTAATACTCTAAAGGAGCTGTGCAAGGAAACCCAAGCTGACTAAGGCAAAGATAGTATGACCCTGGGAGTACAATAGCTGTATTTGCATTGTGCCAGGCTAAAACTGCCTGCACTGACTAGATTTAACCAGTGAAGCAACACTAGCTTGGTAATCTCTGCACTTCAATATGTACTATAAACATATCGTTTCAAAACTAATTGACTCTACTGTGAGAAAACTATACAGGTAGAGTGTGTTCAGTCAAGCACAAGATACACTTGACTGATCATTCATGAATGTTGTAATTTTATTTTGAGGGACATGCCATTTTCTCTGGAATATTGGGTGAGCTACATTTGCCAAATTCATAATCAGCGTTGTGATGGACACTGAGTAACATGAAGCAGGAGCTGAACAGTAAAAGCAACTGTAGTGTCTGACAATCTTGTTTGAGCTGAGCAGAAGTCACAGTTAAGGCCATCTAGATGTCTAAATTTCCAGAACACAGGCACAATTAGGGGTTTTCATAGCCAGTTCAGTACTTCCTAATCTCTCATATTCCTTTGTTCTCCCTGACAAATACAGAAGCTGCACAACATACTGGAAATCCTCCAATAGCATAGAAAACTTAGTAATGCTATTGTAGCTGTGTTACTAGAATATGATGAAACAATAAACTAAACCTGTGTTCTGCCTGTCATGGCTCATCCTAACATCTTTTTGCTCATGGACAGTTTTTATTCTTGATATAAGGCATTGCAAGGTCAGATCATCTGCTACTTCAAATCAGAATGTGTTAGCAGCATCCTAGGCTTTCTACTATTTTGCCTCTAGCTGAAGTAGTAACTATTGTATACTTCCTGTTGTCTACTAGATGGGGGTGTTATCTCTTCAATTTTACAATTCTTAAGATTCCAGTAAATTAGAGTTTGGATTTTGGAAGCTAACAGTATTCAGTTAAACTTATTTTCCATTATGAAAGTGGACCTCATTTTCCCTAATTAAATTTGCTTAGCTCTTGTATTTGTTTTTTTAGGTATATCTGAAATTTGGATGGTCACAGCATTATAGAAAAAAAAGTAGTGGTAAGGACTTTTATTGCTCTAGTAAATAGCTAATTAGTAATAATTCTGATACTGGTTCCATAGCTGCAGGAGATAAATAAAGCTCATTTATTTCCAGTATGGGTTCATCAGCTCTATCTGAGGGTCAAAGGACACCACTGTGCCATCCATCAGGTGATAGCACAGACTATTTCCATTGCTGTATTTGACCATGCAATCATTGTTCTATCTTTCAGCTTTCTTACTACAGCTCACTATTTGCCTTTGTTTGCCAGACATTTTTTTTTTTTTTTAGTCCCTGGACTGACATAATCCAGAGTTTCTACCATTCCTTTATTAATTTTCAGACAAACATTTCTGTATTATCCTCCTGTCTGTCTCTACTGTTTGAAAAGAGCTTTCCAAAACGTTATATGAAATCACAACTGTAGTTGTCTTTGAGCTTAGCTTTTAAGTTTTCTGTTTCTGTGATTTCTTAGGCACAAATCCTTTCTAACTGCATGACCAATACTGTATCACTGTTCACTTTTATTGCATTCTGTCTACTTTCTTTATCAGTCTGTCTCTTATTTTAGATTAAAAATGTTTCAGAAAAACAGACTGCCTTTTTATCCTCTTTTTGTATAGCAGGAGATTTTCTCCTAAAAAAACTATTTATGTACTATAGTACTGTCCCTGTCCGTATTATTATATATTTCTTGCACTTTCAAGTGATTAGTGAGGTTGCTTCAGGTAAAATGGTGCAGAAGAATGCTCATTTCACAGATCTATTTTATTATAAATGCACACAGATGCCAATATAATATGGAGATCATGATTCTGGGGATTTTTGACTATTCCAGCTTTGCAAAATTTTATTTTATTCTTGCATTTCAGAAGCTTATCAGTATTTTGAAAAACACAATATTTTATTTGGGAATGTTATTAAAATTATAATTTATTTCAATTGGAAATAAATAAAAAGAAAGAAAACACTAAAAGACAATTAACATTACATCAGACAAAATTAATTTCAAATACTGTAAATTGAAAATGTGTTTTGTTGAAAATTTCATTCAGATAAGTTCAGTGCTAAGAAATGGTGGACTTTTAGGAAAGTGGTATTTTCTGTGAGAGATCTGTAGTTTTTTCATAAATTCCACAAACCAAGTAGCCTTTGTTGTGTCACAGTTAATTAACAGAAAAGAATGACAATGTATCTGACCTATCCTACACCTTTTATATTCATTGCATCAGAAGTTTTCTTCCATTCCTTTCACACCCCAGGATTGTTTTTCTGCCTTGTATTGTCAAGTATTAGTGATGTTTAAGCATTCTTGACATTTGTGAAGTTCCCTTGAATGACTGTTGACAAAAAAGCTTTGCAATACTTGTTAAAAGAATACTCAGGGGAACGATCGGAATACAGTAAATCCTACTTCAAACCTACCCAAAATGTTTTGTATATTTGTAGCTTTAGACATTTACATTACACAGTGGGCTATGGCAATTCGTGTTCAAACATCCTGTTTCCTCCTAAAATAACTGTGCAGCTATTGACCTAATTTTTCTCCTTATTTTTTTTTTATTCTTTTCATTTTGTCACTAATGCAAACTTTTAAGATACCAATATCTGCCCGCTTGAGAACAGACTGAAGTGTTGTGGACAAATGACATTTTGCAGACTTCAGAAACCTCTGAGCTTTTCTAAGTAGGTGCCTGATTAAATTGATGGATGCCATCAGATTGATTTATTGCCTTGTCTGAATTTCTGTTGATGGGCATTGAAGTTGCAAGAAAATCCTTGGCACTCTGTGTTCCTTTATAGGCTATATATCCCTGAGGAACAGCTATGCTCCACTTCATGGCAATCAAGATTTAATTGTCCATTCTTTATTTACATCTGAAAATTGTATGGACAGACAATTTTGTCAGAAATTGATGAAAAGCTTTAATTGTAAGTTTTAGAGAGATCATATGTGTATAGAACTTTCTTGTGACAAGATGTTTAAAAACACCATAGCATAAAATACGGTTTTGACAGATTTTATCCAAAGTATATTTTCTTCAGTGTGAGGTGAGAGGCACAGCCATAATTTCCTCTAACACTGACTGACCAGTTTTCACAAGAGCATTCAAAAGTCCTTTCTGCAGCAAGAGAGGTCCCCAGGAGGGGCAACATATCCAAGGACAATATTCAGTCCTAGTTTATAGCTGCTGGAAGGAGCGTGATCATGACTTGTTGCCATGATGTAGTAAAAATATATTAGATTGTAGGATACTTTTCAACTGTTCCCAAGGCAGAGAAGTCTCATTTAACTTTTGAGCAGTTTCTTTGTCTCTTCTGCAATTTAGAGCACGGATGAAGTTGTTCACCACCACAGAAAAGCAAGAGCAAAGCAGAGTGTGTGAAAAACATAGAGTGAGAACCATGCCCTGATTGAAAGCACAGCATTTATGGTATTTTAGGTAATGTATTCATTATTTAAAGCAAAACAAAACAAACAAACAAAAAAGAAATTTACAGAATGAACATCAACTTCAAGAGGAGACCTCTTATGATACTAAGATATGCCCTAAAATCTTCCTTACATAGCACATCTCTTAATTAATTGCTGATGTTACACTTCTACTATTGGGCTGCTGAAAGACATTCCATGTTATTAATAGATCACCCACACTGCAAAATTTTCTGTATGGTTGAAGGAATTAAGAGTCCCTTAGGTGCTTATTTACTTCTGATGAAAGGTAGTGAAGGGCCAAGTGAGCTATTATATCCATTATTTCCTTTTTAGTGTATAATTCAGCCCTTGTAATCTTGAAAGCTCTCTTACAGAGAAATGCTTCTTATTGAAAAAAACTCAGCTTGACTGTATTTTCACTGGCCCTATGGATGGTCTACAAAACTTAGGAACTTTGGTATCTGACTATGCTGGTTTATAAAATAGGTTATAAAATAAGTTATGAGCTGCTTTTGAACTCTTACACAGTTTATCATCTCTTACTGTCTATGATGGATCTTTAAATCTCCCTTGAAAAGTTAAAATTAATATTCAGCAGTTGCTTTCCTGATCTACTTTGTCACTTAATTTTTTATGTTGGTTCAAGGACAATCTGAAGTACCAATTGATAATACATACCCAAATACAAATAACCTAGTTTAACTTCTTGTGATGACACAAAACCCGCTGAACCCTTAATGTCACCAAGTCAGAACATTTGTGTGTCAGCATAAGAGGGAACCAGTAATCCTGTTGGTTTTACAGAGGTTCTGATAGAAAGTTGAGAGGTCTTGAGATCAGTAAATTAGTTAGCCCTTAGCTCACTCTTAATATTCTTGATAGCTATAAAATAAAAGCTGATACTGGTTTCTCTGGTGAAACTAGTAATAATTCTCCATGATAATTAAATCAGTCAGGTAGGTAACTGTGAAACAGGCAGATATCTCTGGTTGTTTATAAGTATATCTGCAAAATATCTGTTATGCCTATGTCTAAGCAATTCTGTGAGATCTGTGCTTTTTGGCAGCTGTTTAATTTCAGCAGCATTCACTTTGTGGTAGTTATGTATTTCTGAAGGAGTGTTTCCTGACCTCAGAGTCAACAGTCTAAGGGCAGAAAGAAAACAGCATGTTTTTGTACAGGTCAGAAGGATAAGCAGCATGGCAAAAGTCTGTGTTCAAGAAGGACTTAAGTGGAAATGTGTAGAGCCTTGAATTTGAACTTGCTCAGAGTCACATTACAGTTTAGCAAGTCATAAACTGAATGAAGAAAAGTGTGGAAATATGAGTGAAAGAGGAAAAGGAAGGAAAAATCACACTGGAGTTAATATTTAATAAGGAGTTAAATACCAGTGAGAGAGGTGTGTTCCATGGAATCATGGAAAGGACCTCATAGGAGGAATCTGGGAAAAGAAGCAGTTGCATTGGTAGCAAAGGCAAAGACATTCACCAGCTGCATGACAGAAAAGTGATGTATGTCAAAGTGTTTAGTGTGCAAGTGAGTTCAGGGGCAAGTCTCAGGAGAAACTGCAGCGTTTAAAAAGACAGGATACTGTGAGAGATATATGTGAAGCCAGATCTGTTCCTGGAAATGACACATAAGGGTTATTTCTCTGAAAGGAGAAACACTTCATTTTGTTAAAGAACTGAGCAGATGGAGAACTTGGTTAGCAGGGGCTGGTAGTCCAGCTTGGACTGTGTGTACTCTGAAAAGTTATTCTAGGCAGTAGCAAACAGCTCTCCAAAGGTTGAAATATGTTTGCAGGGAGAGATTATAGAAACATTTGAAGCAAAAGAACACATTTCTAAATAGCAGCATCCATTTTTGCATATACTGAATCAGAGTGTTGAGAGGAAAAAATATGCTCCTTGATCTGAGAGAACAACAGGTTTATGAGGTTTCTTAGTTTTCTGCTAGTGCCAAAGAGAGCCCATGATACAGGCAGACATTTCATTAACCTTGAGGAGGCCTAAAACATAGATAATGTCAAGTAATATAACTTGTGTATGTGCTTAATTTTAACTCTTCACAGCTGAAGGCATGAGGTAATAAAGCAGAAGACAGAACTCATGATACTGTTCTGCTCTTATTAAGAGGACCCCACATGTTCGTCACCAATTAAAATCTTCTGCTATAGCAAACATGGTCCTAGTAACAGTAAAGTCCATGAGAGTGTTTTGGTACCAGGTATTCTCCAGGAGAAGGGTGTGAGTTGGGCTAATGGAGTATGATTAACAGTGCATGACACTCAGTGATCACTGGCTTCTCTGAAAAAAAGTGTTATGGTTTGGGTTAGAACAGAATTAATTCTGTTCAGTGACTTTATTTTGTAAAAGGTATTTTTCTACTTTCAAAACATGTCATTTTCATAGAATCTATTATTAATACAAAAGCTCTAAAATATAATGTGAAGGAGAAATAATGGGTGAATATAGTTATTGTAATGAAAATATAGCTACAGTAAATATATTTTTGAAATTTTGTTGTGATTTATTTCTCCTATTTTTATTCTTGATTTAACTCCAAATTGTGATCTCTTTGCATGGACTATTAGTAAAAACTACATATTAATTTGCTCTATGCTTACTGCTATATTACAAGAACTTAGTTTTAGTTTCATCACAGAGACTTGTGAAACCAAATGCTGACCTCATGCCCATGTTTCAAACAATGCCTAAAAGACAATGAAAATGACTCATCAACACGATGGCAATCAAGAGCAGAATTTGATCCAGAAAGAAGAAACTGTGTATCAGAGGTGCAGTTATACTGAATAGTGAAAAGTAATTTCAGAATCTAAGTCCTATAGTTTCAAAATTTAAGTCCTATACTGGTAACTGAAAGGATGTTTTGGATTGTTGTGTTCAGTATCAGTCAATAAATATAACCATGAATGATATAGTCTCAACATTTTGCCCCATATATAAACCAAGGCTAGGTTAAAACATATTCTTGAAGGACAGAAGTACAGTTCTCCAGAGTTCACTATGTCCTTTACTTTGTTCTCCTAAAAACTAAATGATTGCTTTCTTAAACAGTACTGAGAAATGAAGGTGCAACATTTAGTCGTTTGTATCAGGTATAATTTCTTTGTTTTATAGCACACTGCAGTCTTGATCCACACCTGAAACAGCTAGATATTGTCAGAGCACAAACATAATAAATCAATATTAATTTACCATTCAGTTTACTGGCTCAGGCTTAGACATGTTAAATTAATCCCCAAATTAAAGCATCTGCCTCTACTTAGTATTAACAACTTTTTGTGGATAAGGCTACACAATATTGCACAGACCATTTCTTTTTTTTTTTTTTAATTTGGGGATTTGCTAACAGGTCTGTCTTTTAAATTTTGTGGTATCAGTTATAGCTCTTTCTTCTTATGCCCCAGAAATTATTTTTAAATCAATGAATTTTCAGCTAGGGGTTGTTGTATGAAAGTGGATCATCTGAAAAATCTTACAAATGTTTCTATTTTGGGATTTGAGTCCTTTCAGGATGTATGAAAGCACTTTAGTGTTTACACTTTCCATCTAAAGTTAATAATGATAGAAGGTTTATACAGCCAAAGCTAATTAGCTGTGGATTATCACCCACTATTGCAATTAAAGGTGTTTTATTATAATGACTTGCCCTGTTGCAATCACTGTTTAAAAATAATAAGTGTTTTTTATATTGCAACTGTCAGTGTGTTGTTCTTCACTATTAGGCTTTATATTGCTGTTCTTCAAAAATTAACTTCTAAAAAGAAGCAAAGGATGTTTTAATAATAATTGTAATAATATTTCAGTGTATCATAAGAGAATAATTATCCTCACTCACTGTTTTATCAGCTGTCTAAATTTACGTGCACAAATACACTTCCTTTAGAATTTATTATAACGTATTCAGAAATTCACTGAAAGTAAACCTGGACTCCCATTCAATTTTTAAAATCCCAATTCAACATATAATTTAAGAATATACCTAAATGCTTCCTTTTTCAGAAAGCTAATCACTAAAGCACATGCTTAAATTCACTTTGGGAAATGAATGGATAGCTGGAACAGAGTCAAAACATTTAAGCCAAACCATCTGAAGTCAATGGAACAAATACCATTGATTTCAGATAGCTTTGTGTTAGGTGTCAGATACATCTAACTTCCTTGGTTAAATGTGTTCCTTTTCTGGTGACAGGCAGCTTTGTGGAAGCATAAAGTTTGTGAGAATTGAGTGTATTTAACTTGTTAAAAGAATCTGGCTGGACCACTCTCTGGTTTACACATTGATCCCTAATCCTAAGGCCCATGGTCTAGCTGCAGTTACACAGTTAAAATTACTAAGCCTAATGTGTACATGTTTACACATGCATTAAGTTTGGAAAAAAAAGGGTTTAATTTGGGAAGTGAGCAGACACTGAAAATATTTTCTAGGATTTCTTTATCTGATTAAATTTCACATTGGGAAACTTATGGAAGTGAAATTTCTAGGAAGTCACTTACCAGGGAGAAATCATATTCTACTAAGTCAGCCCCAGAACTAAAAAAGCTTTGAGGCAGGAAGAGCACTAAAGCAAGGTGTCATCTGTGGCTCTTCCTGCCCATGCCCTTCTGTAGTCATCAGTGGTGGTTCCCCAAACCAATCTGGTGTTGGAAACAGAACATGGGCCTGGCTGGACCTTCTGTGGCCTGTCTGATAGCCATTTCTGTGTTCCTAAGTCACACCAAAAATTAATGTGCTTGGCTGCTTTTTCTGTTAAATTATTATCATGTTCTAAAATATGAGGGTTTAGCAACACTGTCTTCTCAATAATTAGATTAAAAGCTGTCAGAAGGCCCTTATGATATTTTCCTTTGAGACAAGTTAAGAGACTTAGATAAAACAGTAACTTAAACTTTGATAACTTAATAATGAGCAGACAGGTTTCAACAGAGCTGGATTTGAAGCACAGTAGCAATAACCACTGTTTTATCTTAAATTGAACTTCTCTTTTAGAGTATAAGAGGTTAAGATAAGAAATGGAAGGATCATCTTGACCCTTTACCTTTAGTCCTAATAGCTGTCAATGAAACAGATTATTTCACAAGTCATTTTGTTTTATTTTAATTGTTAGAATGGATGCTGAGCTGGAGATACTTGGTCTCCCAAATGTAATCTTTCCTTTCACATTGCTGCAGGTGCTATGGCTTATAGGAAAGACTGTGCAAACCTACATGAAAATGATTTCCCCATGGATTGTGCCTTTCCCTGAAATCCAAATACTGATGATGTGTTGATTCTGACTGATTTTTATCAGCAAAAATTCAAAGCACTTAAACCTACATCGATGCTCTTATTTTCAACTCTAATACTTTCTTCTTGAATGGAGACAGTATTTCATACCTCTTTTGATATTATAGAATATTAAATATTTCAGTAGAGTTATTTTTATGTTCCTAAATGGTCTTTTTAATCTCTGTGAAAGAGTTTTTAACTTTTCCTCAGCTTTATGTCATACCAAATTTCAAAAAGTCAGAATTACTAAAGGAAGGAATATTATTTCATGACCTGTCTTAATGGTATTTTTTTCCTCAATGGGTTACTTATTAAACAATTATTAAATTCCATGCAATCTTACTGTAGTTGGTACTACTGTGGGAGATGTTGTCCTCTCAGTAGGATTATACCATTAACAGCATAGGATCCTTTAACTGACATAAAGGCCAGGAAGGAAGAATCTATTCAGGTTCAGTGATAATGGATATTATAAATAGACAAGTTCTCTTTCTAAGTGTTGGGAATTGCCTGTTTCAGTTGTTGATACTCCCAAGTAAGTATTTTTCTGAACCAGTTTAACTGTGCAGAACTACTACATCTGCATGTATTATGCAAATTAGATTTTGAAACAATGGTGTTTTGTTGTCTGTTGGGTTTTATTCTGCACTGAAAATTGGTATTTTGTAGACACATTAAACGAGACGTGGTAAAAATAGTCTATCTTTTTCTTCCAGAGAAACATAGAAAACTTTGGAAAACTCAATACAGTTTTGAATATATATATTTTCAGTAGATTGCAGCAAGAAAAGACTTTTAAGACACTATTTTTCTTCTTTCCATGTTAGAAAAGAAATAGTTATGGTTCATAAACATTCTTCACAATCATTTTTGTCAAGGCCAAAGGCTGAATCCAGAGTCAGAGAGCAATTGTGCTTATAAGGTAATTTTTTCTTGAACAAATGCTAACAAAGTTCTCTTAAAAGGATGCATGCTTTTATAATCCAAACATTGTTTTATGGACTTGAAGTGCTCTGACTGAAGTCACAACCATTTTAGCTTCTCTGCAATTGCTACCTATATTAACAAGATTAAAGCAAATAGAAATACCCACTTCTAACAGTAAACTGAAGATCCACTGATACACTGAATTATTGACACATATTACTCCATGTGCTTTTTTACTTGATTACTTTAAAATATTGTAATGGATTGATATGGGTAAGATTAGTTTGCATACTGAGGCTTCCATGGTATATGTTCCTGTTGGCATAAGGCTTGTGTTTTCGTTAATGTTCTTAGCAGTAGGAAATGGATGCACAATAACAATGGTTTGTCACAGTTCTTCATTTTGCACTGAGATTTTGTTCTGCTTCATGAATGTTAAACCTGTCAAAATCTTTAAAACATTTCAACAGAAATGCTATCATCTGCTGTATTAAAACTGTTATCTTTATGAAGCAGGAACAGAACACAGCCTTACTTTGACTCTTCCTCAGTTGTACTCCGTTTCTTCTCTACTCAACATTCTATCTGTAGGTAGGAAAAGATTGTAAAACTTAATTGATTGTAAATGCTCTTTTACAGACTTTTTCCTATCTTGTGATGTTTTCACATTTTGTGTGCTTCCTTCTGTATTACATAAAATACAAAGATTATATAAATATGGTTGAGGGTTTTATTGAATTAGAAAGCAAACATCAAAAAAGACAGATTTCCTTTAGGATTTAGGGATACTTACAAAGACAAAAGTTGTGTAATACAGTAAAAGGGATTGGTAGGATTTTTTGTTTATTTTTATGTTTTAAGGAATGCCTTCTCACTGCAAGTAGTATATCTGAAACTCTAGGTCTATATTCAATTTCTTACACAAATAAATTTCTACATATGTATCTATATTTACACATTCCTTTCTCTGGAGTTGTTCCAACATGCTGGTAATGCCTCCTAGAGCCTACAGCTTTGTAGATCATCTGAAAATGTTGTAAGTCTGGGCAATCAATATATTCTTGGTTTATGAAATTGACATCTAGTAACAAGAAGAAAGGCCTTGCCACAGAAATCAATACATACGTACTGAAATGCTTTTCCCGTGTAAAGTTTGTGCCGAGCTTATGGCATAGATGAAAACTTCTTGATCACAGGTTCATTTTAAACTTTGATTTTAGGCAAATGCAGCAGGATGTCTCTTTGAAGGGTCTCACTGATGATGTTCTGTTAAAAGCACTTTCCAATGAAGCTGCTAGAGCAGTCATGGGGATTCCGAATTTGCAACCTGCCAAGTGTGTGCAGTTATGGAGATCTGCACCATTTGTGTGCTTTGCATAAAGCATAGCTCACTTCTGAACAATTTCTGGTTGCTTCCTATTTTTACTAACAAGGCTTTTGTTAGGCTTCTGACTTATAATGCAATAGAAAGATGTCCCTTGGGTGTGAAGCATAGAAAAAGACTTAACCATTGTAGGGTCCACCTTAAGCCATGGTAATGTTTGTCAGGTCTAATCCCCAAAAGCTGTTGGTGGAGGCACCCCTGGACTTGTTCTCTTAGATGAGGAAGAAGGTGTCAGTCTTTATAATTATGAAGCATGAGTAAATGTCACTTTCCTCTTCTAGTTATAATATTATAACTTATAGTTATTATAACTTCTAGGACAAGTTGCGCCCTTAAGAAAAAACATGTTCTTGTTCATATTTTCAGTTTGTCACTTACACATCTGATTATCCTGCTGCTAGAAAGAAGGGTTGAGTTATTGTTGCTATCTATATTATATTTAAGAGTCAGCCTTGCACAGCTTCATCTTTTTAATTGTTATTTTATCTTCCAGTCATGTACAAGTAAATAATGAATTACATTTTCCCAGATTAAGGTCACTCAACTGATTTTAATCTTGGAGTTTTTTTTAAGATATTAAGCAGCAGCAGTAGTCTTCAACATTTTCTACAACTTCTTTTCTGATTTCTTGATACAGGGTACTGAAACATCTTGGGCTTAATGCTTTGAAGGGAAGTGTTAGCTTGTTGAAATACATTATTTACCAACCAAGGATTTTTCCTGCCTAGGGAAGGCCCTGACCCAAAACCTATGAATATGTCATAATCTTCAGCTCTGTATGTTGTCACCCCATAGGGTCCCTGATTTCATTGGACAGATGTTACAGATATGTTTAATTACCTAGTCATTCACCCTATTCAGGCTATTCATCACATACATCTTTTCTGTTCCATGTTAGGCTCAGCTGGTCCTAGATAGGTTGAGCAGCTGTGTGAGAGAAAGTCATGATGTGAGGGAGGCCGTGGCTCTACAGCCAGGGGATTTTTTTCCACAGATACCTCTGCTTCAAAGATCCAAAGTAGCTGTTTCCTACAAAGTTAGCTTGTGCATCCTCTCTCATCCTGGAAAATCTGCACTGTTTATGTGGATGGTGCTGAACACTTTTGAGAGGACTGAGGCTAAGGGCTGTGTTGTGGTTTTTTTCTTTCTTTTAAGATTGAGTCTTTGTTTCCTAAATATAAGTACAGCTGCACAGCACGTTCAGGGGTATGTGATGTGAGTAGGAGCTGCTTTTATTAGTCAGGGTTTTTTGCTGTTCTCAGTGAAATGTTATTTATTTTTAATATGATTGCTCTGTCTTAGGTATCTTAAAACAAAAAGAGAAAACATGACCTATGATGATGCCTTTTTAAAAATGTAGAGCTTTTTCTCAATTTCCATGTGATCATTTGCCATTCAGTTCCAGAATAAAGAAGTCCCAATTCTGTCAACAGCTCAGGCAATGGAAAGGAAGAGAGATGCTCGAAACAATAGCAAAACAGAGATGCTCAGCAGAAATAAGACACTATTACTAAAATTGCAACTGTGCTGTTTTCAAGTGCTAGCTGGCTTCATGCACCATTAGACAAGGGTTTCTTCAGTGATTTTGCAAAAAGACCTTTTTCCTTCTACACTGTAGATATTTTAGTTAAAATCCACTTTTACAAGTAATTATAGTTATTGCTACATAATGTTCCATTTCATTGACATATTAGACTTGTGCTACTATTATGTCTAATATTCCATTAGTTGTGGTACATGTTCCCATCCAGCTTTAAAATGTTTATGTCCAGAAGCATCCCTTTTGCATTTCTTCCTTCCATGTTCTTGTATATTTCTTCACTCAAAGTCCACCTTAATACAGTTTTTCTTACATTCTCTTCTATAAGTCTTATGTAACCTCTATTACTTGGAATTCTATATAATCATCTGTAGCCAGTTGAGGTAAATGATAAACCCTTGCAAAAAAACCCCCAAACTATCCTTTTCTGTTTTACAGTTCTGGACACAATATCAACCTTGAGTTAATATTTTCCATGGAAACATCACTGAGAATGTTAAAGTTGGCCCATTTACCAGTCATTGCTTTCAGCACGTATTGTTTTGATAGAGACTTCTACTACCTTTTTGGCACTTGCCAAATATATTATTTTGTAGCAGCTAATTAAGATTTTCTTTCCCCCAAAAATATGCCTTTGGGGTGAGAAGGTAATATTAAGATGTCAAAAGATCATTAGAAAACAATAAATATGCAAATCTAATTTCATATTGCAAATACCTGACCTGAGGCAAGAAGGGAATGATAGCACTTGGATACATTCTAAAATAAGGAAACCCCACATTTCCTTACAAAAGTCAGGTACCTACAAAATACAGTTTTTTAGTGCTTGATTATGATCAGCATGATCTGAAACCATCTTTTCTTTATATCTCACAGTTTGATATTTCCATGTACTTGAGAATGACAACAGATTAAGGTAATCCCATTCCCGAACTTTCATTTCCATTTATCTACTGTTATTTTGTTATTTTTCACTCCTACTGAAAAGACCATATGAATCACTTCTATACTTGAGGCTCTTTGTCTCTGAATCACTGTTTTTACTTCCCTCTCTTTGTAAAACAAAGACCCAAGGACGAACTACACTGAAGGATCTCATTTGCCTACAATATTTGAAAGGTGTCCTAAGAGCCCATAAAGAGCTACCAATACCTTTTTCAATAGGACTTAAAAACAGCTCCTGCATCCTTTAATTACTTGTTAACATAGGGTACTTAAAAAGGGTCAAATTATTTCCATATAAATTAAAGCAGAGAGTATTTCTTCTGATGAAAAGGGTAATTGCAAAGCCGTTTTGTAAATTCGAGGGAAATAAGGGCAGATAGTGTGAAATCTGTAGCCGTGGGCTAGTAGACATCTTTCGCATTGTAAGCAGTTATTGATTTCCTTCAGCCTTCAGTGGAAACAGCAGTAGACAACAGTTTGGATTCACTTGTGATCTGCTGCACAGATAACTGTTCAACCAAGCTTCTGACAGGTTTGTAGAATATTACTGAGTTTTGTGTTTGAAAGATACTCGGTTTGAAGATTAGAGAGAATGCCTGTTTGCATAACCACATCTGTGGCAGGAAGGAATCAACGCAGGTTCTGTTGCAGAACAGGAATAAGAGCATTTTCATAAAACTATCTTGAAGCAGTAGAGAAGCTTCCCCAAAGTATTTTTTAGCAAGTGATAAAATGTTAATGAACAAAATATGAATTTGATATCCTGATTTTCTTGGTTAGACACACCTTCACTAGGGGTGCTTTAGTACTTGAATACTCTTGGAAGAATTTAAGAGAAATGAAACTTTAGAATATTGTGTCATGCCTGTACTTTTCTACTTCCCTATGCAAGGAAATCTGGTCATAGGCTGAAACTAATGGACAAGGGGAAATGGCCTCAGGTTGCACTGGGAAATGTTTAGACTAGATATCAGGAAAAATTTATTCTCTAGAAGAGTTGTTAGACATTGGCACAGGCTGCCCAGAGAGGTGCTGGAGTCGCAGTCCCTGCAGACGTTCAGAAAGTGCCTAGATGTAGTCCTTGGGACTTGGTTTAGTCTTAGGGACATGGTCTTAGTGATAGGCTGATGGTTGGACTTGATGATCTTGGAGGTCTCTTCCAACCTTGATAATTCTGTGATTCTGTAATATTTTCTAGGGAAAAAGTAGAGTTAAAAGACTCCCTGCACTTTTGAAGGGCTTAAAGATTTCTCAAAGTTATTCTGTAAATTTAAAAAAGAACACCCAGGAGATAAGCAAGACTTCATTCTTTTTAATAATTGCACTAATCATTGTGCAATTGGCACTGGGGGATTGATCTCTCCTTATGGAAGAAGAATGGCCCAGTACATAATTGGATACAGCTGTACACTGTTTGGGCTTATTTTTAGAATCAAAGAGAACAATGAGACATTTCAAATACTGTGGAATCCTTAGCAGGATTACATGAACTCACTAAATCCATCTCAAAAATTGTGAATTACATGGTACGTTGAATTGCAAATTATAACTCATCCTTCATGTAACTTTACTGGTGTCAGTGAAATTGCAGTGCCTACAAAAGACAGCATGTTTTAATCCCTTTGCAATAACATTTTCAAAACATGGATTTTCTTTGTTTCTAACTGATTCTTAAACATGCTAGTGATCTTCAGTGGTGGTTGACCTTGAAGCTTTGTTGACTTATGGGACTGAAAAGCAAGAGATATCTCTTAAAATTATCACTCTTTCTATTTTTTTTTTTCTTTGTGATCTTATTGTTTACACAATCTAAACACCTGCTCTAACCTATGTCTTTCTGTAGTCCTCAGGAACACACCATCACACTGATCCCCCCTTCTTTAGGGTCATTTATGATTTGGTCTCTTTCACGCTCTCTCTATACCTTAGTGAAATCTTATTTCACCACTATCAGCATTTTGCTCTTTATTTATCTTCAGAACAGTGCAAATCAGCTGACGTGAGGTCACAAATGTAGTTTGGTTTGGTTTGTTGGGATTTTTTTGAGCTGTCAGAAATGAGAAGTTTAGAAGATACAGTATGCAGAGAGGCAGCTCTAGAATTTCCCCACAGAAAAGATGATGAGCTATTTGCAGCACAGTGATTGATCTGTCAATATTTCAGTGAAATCTTTCCTATAAAAGTGTGGACTGATGATACAAGCTCTCACTGTGCTTGTCTTTAAACTGCAGAACCAGCTGACAGTGTTGTGTTAAAACAGTGTGAAATGGTGTTGAAATAGAAGGATATAATACCACTTGTTAATTCAGGACCATAAATAAAAAACAAGTGTTGTCATGGCTTAAGCCCACCCAGCTGACTTTTTTCAGTAAACCTTAAAAGAAAAAATCAAATATTAATAGAGAATTTAACTGAATTATATCAGAATTTTCAGCATTCACTGTGTTTTGAGTTCAGGAAATTATTCCCATTTAAGAAAGAGCATTTAAGAAGCTGCATGCTGAAGTTCATTGTACATGACTGAAGTGCTCTTTTGGATTTGAACTTATAATAAGAACGAAGAAATATAAGATATGGTTCAAAAGCAGCGATTAAATGAATGCATATGTAAGCAGCATTTAAGTTTACAATAAGAATAAACTATATTTTCTAGAAAGATTTGGGTTTGGTGACCATAATACTTGAATATAAAAAGTAATCTTCAAATCATGACCTTTCTTCTGAACTTTTTATGTAAATAAACAAGAATAAAGCTTTAATTGCATTGTTATTATGCTCAAATGGTAGCAAAGCCTTATTAATTTACTTCCAGTAAATTTTCATGGAAAGTTTTTAATGGAAGTATACAATATTTCAAATTCAAGCTGCAAAATTATTCTAAAGTTGTGAGTGAAAAAAACCTGGTTCAGCTGTGAGTGACACTTAACTAATGGAGTTCCCTGCAGATAGCTGAAGTTTATTTTGCTTAGCATGATACCAGTCACAGGCTCTTTTCTTTCCTCATTAAGCATAAAGAAAGAAAGTAGATGGGATGTGTTTTAACTCATAAAAATTACTGTTAATAAAAGAATAAATCTTTCCAGAACAAAGAATATTTATCAAATGTTAAAGTACTCTAAACTGAATCTAAGAAAATACATTCTGTGTTGTGAAGGGAAGGAAATAGGAACTCTGCTTCATAACAGAGCATCTACCCTGCAACAAAATACTGCAGAATTTAATGAGCTCATTGTATGATTGTGAAAGGCACTCTGATAATGGAAAACGAGCTCATTTTTGAAATGTTGGAGATGCTGACTCTGGGAGTTGAATCTCAGTTTAATCATGATCAAGCAAGTTTTTTCGGTGTGGTAGGAGTATAGATTTTGTTCTCTGCTTAGTTTATAACTGTAGAAAGGATTAAGAACTATATCATCCTAACACACTCAAAGAAGGAAGGAAAGGAGGTTCATCTAAGGAGAAGAATAATTACATATATCTGACAGTTTCTCAAAGAAATGATAGTGAGAACACAATCACAAATGATTTTAATGCAGAGGAAGGAGAGAATGTCCATTAAGAAATCGATTTAAGACACCAAGAGCTCTGTATCAAGCTCAGATGCAAGAAGATAATGTCAGCAAAGAGAAATCAGGTCAAGTTACAAAGGATGAATATAAAGAAGAAAAACATGTAGAATTAAAATACATAAGTTCAAACTGAGATGCAATTAATAAAACATACCAAGTATGTCAAGAAATATTTATGTTAGTATCAAGAACCAATGAGCTGCTTTGCTGCTAAGCAGTAAGAGAAAGCTGAATCTGAAAGCTCTGAAAAGTCAAATACTTTTTAAATGAGTCTTTGTAGAAAAGATCTATGCATTTTTTGCAGTAACAGGTCATACTCATCCCGAAACAGGAGAAGATGAGGTGAGAGGCTTAAGGAAATTAAAAGTTTCAGCTTGACTTGGTCTAGAAAAGTTCATCCTAAAGTACTTGAACCAATCTAGAACTGATAGTAATTTGACACTGTAGAAAACTGAGAGAGCAGAAAAATAGAAGAATGGAAATGTAATTTGAAACTTTAAAAAGGGGTGGGCTCATTCAAACCTCAGATAACTTCAGTGGTAAAACTGAGGTCCCTGGTATTTCATCCAAAAGGTAGACAATGAATCTTCATCTTACACAACTGTTCTGCTCTTCGTTTGTCTTTTCTGACTTCTGCTTGTGCTGAAATAACAAACAATGCCATGTTTAGAAAATGTTCACTTATTCACCTGACCAACATTGGGTCTGCATTACCCAACACTGGTTCTGCATCAGTGTTATTTCTCTGATTCATTGAGATTACCAATGTACAGCAGTGTGAGTGGTAGAAAACTCAGGCCTGGTGGTGCTTGATACAGTTTATCTTTTGCAAAGGCAAATGAGCATTTCTCTGAGCCATTAACAAATGTTAGTCAAGAAATACATAATAGTACTTCAAAGAGTGATCAAGCATATTTGTTTACTGTTTGAAAGTTGGCAAATAGTTTTAATGATGTTTTGCAGCTGAAGATTTAGCAATATCAGCATGTTCACTCCAGTTATTTATTTTGGTGCTTGATTTGATATTTGCAGTTCTAGTGTTAAGTGTGGAAAAACATTAAGGCCCTGAAAATTTTCCTCTGTAATGTTCAGTAAGCTTTATCTGTATGTAAATCCTGTATTTAATTCATATGTAAACTCTATGCAAATATACTATTATCATCCCAGTCATATGGAAAATTTCAAAAGGATTTCTAGTTCAGAATAGTGAAAGAGGATTAAGCACATTTGATTGTTAATTGTATGTGCTTAAATAACTCTGTAATCTCTTTATTTTTAGTAATTACATTTTAGATAGAGAAAATAAATGAAGATGCATTTTCCATGTCCTGTTTAAAAGTAGTATAGCATTATTTTTCATGACACTGTTTATAATCTGAGAAACACAGCAGTAAGCCAATGAGCATTTTGTAATGACAAGTCAATTAAAAAAAAGAAATTCAGAAGAAAAAAAATACTTAAATCAAAAGAAGAGATATGAATAAGGTGTCAGATATGAAATATCATATATGAAATATATGTGAAATTATGTAACTTTTTTTCTCTACTTTAAAAAAAAAAATCAAAGCATATTAGGCCACAGGAAAGTTAGAAGGAAGTATTGAGTGTTATCTTTCTGGGATAGTGGAAACTTCACTGTAATCATTTAATGACAAAATTACTGACCTATGGTTCACCATCTGTTTGCTCATGTCCTACATCTGCCAGCAGTTTACTTCTCATTTGTTATCAATGTACTGAGAGTATTAGCTATAATCAACAGAGTCTGTTAGGTGCAACCAAATGTATTGAGCAGGAACCTAACATTTCCTGTATAAAGTTAGGTATTTGACACTAACTAATCACTGTCAGTAGTTGATTGGCATGTTTCTAACCACATCTGGTTCGGTAATTTTGGGGTTTATGTAACACCACAGAGTGACCACTGAGGAACTTCATAAAAAGATCCAAAAGTTAGCTACAGTTCTTGAACTTTTCCATATTTCAGAAAGTAGAAGGGTAGACATGTGTTAAAAACAACAAAAAGTACAGTCTGTACTTCTGAAAGTACATTTGTTCTTTACTTGAGTTGGAGCAGAATGGGTGGAATTTGATAGCTTTAGTGGAATAAAGCACAGGAGCTTCTCCACAACATTTTGGACATCAGCTGAAGGAATTTCTATGCACTCCAATTGGCATTGCAGTAGATGAAGCTACTGGTAACACCAAATAACTATGACATGATTCCCTGATGTCATGTTCTATGATGATTCTATAATTTAAAAGGACAATAGAAAGTTAATTCAGGATTTTTTTGTTTATGAAGATTTTCTTCAATCTATACTTTCAAGAAAATATGCTTGAAATTGTCCAGTGCAGAGCCACAAAGATGATGAAAGGGGCTGGAACATCTTCCTTATGAGGAAAGGTTGAGGGAGCTGAGTCTCTTTAGCTTGGAGAAGAGGAGGCTAAGGGGTGACCTCATCTCTGCTTTTAAGTATGTGAAGGGTGTGTGTCGGGAAGATGGGGTCAGGCTCTTCTCAGTGAAGCCCAGTGACAGGACAAGAGGCAATGGCTGTAAGCTGAAGCATAGGAGATTCTGTGTGAATACATGTAGAAATGTTTTCCCAGTTCAGGTGCCAGAGCACTGGAACAGACTGCCCAGAGGGGTTGTGGAGTGTCCTTCTATGGAGATATTCAAAACCCGTCTGGATGCACTTCTGCGCAACCCGGTCTAGGGAATCCTGCTGTGGCAGGGGGGTTGGACTAGATGATCTCTCAAGGTCCCTTCCAACTCCTAATATTCTGTGATTCTGTGATCTATTTTAAAGGGTACTTCAAACTTCAAAAACTGCAGGAGGCTGAAAAAATGCTGGATGAAACTATATGAGATAAACACATAGTACATAACCAGTACTTATAGGAGTATAACTGTGAAGAGAGCAGTTCTTCAAAAAAGACTAAACTGATTCTGAATAAAACCTCTGAAATATAATAGGACAGTCTTTACTCGTGTTCATCATTTGCTCCTCAAAAACATCAAGGTCTTCTAGTGCAGATGCCAAAGAATAGATTGCTTTTGTCATCTGCCACACTGTAAAATCCTCTGATTTAAATCACTGGGTTTCTAAGTCAGGTTCAGCTGTACTGCTGGCCTCAGGTTCTACTGAACTGCATGACTCTCTTGGGTAATTCCACAGCTTACTGAAATAGTTCTACTATATCTTTTGTGTGTTAGGAGGGAAGAAGGGAAAAAAGGCTTCTAAAAGGACATTGAAAGGTAGAGACAGGTATTTGGGGAGAGTGATGGAAAAGATATGACCTAAGCATGCTTTGAAAAGCTGTTCGTGTTATGTTTAAAAGTGTAGGTGCCCAATGTAAAGCTAAAGAGATAATATTAGGCAACATACAAGAACTTTCAATATGAACTGCTTCTTCAGTCTTTTTAGAAGTTTTAATATCAAGTCATTTGTTACTTGATCTGCTTCTTGTAAGATGTTTTGTATTTATTTATTTCCTTGGTGCAAGAATACATTATAAATTACAGGCAATGTCAAATAACTGATAAAAGAATGTCATATGTAAGCTCTTCAGGTGAAAATTAAACAGGAGATAAAGCCACTGAAGTCTGATATTCAAATCATTAAAATGGAAAGAAACAAAAATAGTGTGAGATAACACTTCTTCAGTGCTTTTGGAAATGTGCTGATGGTGTTTGCAATTGGTCAATGTACAGGGAGTGCACATGGAATTTAATTGTCTAGACTTTGACACAAATACTGATTTAAAATGCTAGCTCAGATTTTATACTAACAGTGCTGTGGAACTGAAGGCACAAACTACACACTACATGTGGATCTTTTCAGTTCTTTGTAGCCTATATCTTAAAATTTCTGAAGATATTTGTTTGTAAAGACATATGTATTTCTGAGAGTTGTTTTACTTCACCTTGCTTGGATCAGAAACATTCACTGTTTTGTAATTTTTGGGTAGGAAAAGAGGGAAACAAAGATGTTCAAACATTTTCTGATACAATATGGGGTTTTTGTCATTTCAAAATACACAAGCTTTCCACAGAACCAGGGAAGCTTAAAACTTCTCTTGCAAGACAAGTTAGGACTCTCACAACATAAAAATGTTGTCCTGCTCACTAATTTCCACAAGATGCTTCTATAGCCAGTGGAGAAAAGACAAGACTCTTGCTACAGGCCCTTATGTGTGCGAAGCACATCTCCAGGGCTGTTCAGTTCTTTGTTCAAAAGTATGTAGGAGAAAAAAGAAAAGAAAAACAAGTGTTTTGGTTTTGTTTTGGGTTTTTTTTCTGGCAAAGACTTCATTTCATTTGAACTACATAGGGCCAAGTTTGCTTTATTTATATTTAACATAGAATCATCACTGCTTTCAGCAGGAACAGAATTTCTGTCCTTCCTGCATCAGTGACGTAGTCCTGCTCCATCAAAAAAATAGAACAGTTATACTATCTATGCAATTAAAAACATGTCTTCTGAAAAATGGAAAGGTCTGACTGTTTAAGATGAAATAAAATGCCACTGAGCTTCAGAAATATTCTAATTTTTGGACTCACAGTGCCAAGTCAAAATATCAACTACATAAATCAGTAATTTTTTCTGCCTTCATATTTAGATTTTTAGGTAGCACAATATAGCAGAAAAATGACAATGTCATTCATAGTAATTACCACCATCTTAAAACTACACTAATAATAGCATGAAATAGTGTAGGCCTGAGATTTATGAGAATACTATACAGATAATTTCACTAGATATCACAAACACTATAGACTACATCTCTTGTTCTGTATTTGTTCTGTCATCCACCAATGATGCAAAATAATCTACTACAAGATATGAAGAGATATGAAGCAAAATAAGTCCACAATACATACTATATGAAAGTTTTTAATGAGATCACTATTCAGTCATGCTTCTGATTTTTCAGCAGAAGTCCACATAGAAATTGACCTGAGAGCTGGAAATACAATCTGACTTTGATATTTAAATTACAATAGTAAGTCAGTACGTATAAGAGCTTGAGGAAAGTGCTTTCAATGTAATTGTCACCTGAAGTTGTAAAGAATAAAGGAAGGGAATGAAGATCAGAACAGGGGTAGTTAAATTAAGCAAAAAATAGTAATTTTCTTCCTTAGAAAGGAATAAAAAATCATAGAGCCTTATTATTTTTAAGAAATATAAAACATTCTAAATTTGACATAAGGACCCAAAACTGTACTATAATAGTTGCAGACATTGCTGGGTTTTGCACCTGAGGGACACTGTGATTTCTCCAGTCCTATGTTTTTCTCTCACAATTAGGAAAATTGAAAAAAGAACTTTTTATGTTGGAAGGTAAATGGGCTTTTTTAAAAAAAACATTTATGCCTACTGCTACTTGAATTTCTTTGTTGAAATGAAGACCCTAATTGAATATCATGCATGTATTTAACAGCATTTGAATACCAATGATGCTGGGGAACAGATCAAATTATCTACTTTTTAGTCTATTTGACCATCTGAAATACATGACATACAGATGGGGAAAGTTAGCAACCTGAATTTCTTATTCAGGCAACAGATAAGCAATTCACTGCACTGAAGTAAAACTCCCTGAACATTAATTTGAAGATATAGTCAAAAGTGCTCTATAAAAGCAAGAGGAATGCTTTAAGGTCAAAATACTATGTCTTTGTTATGAAATAACCAAAAGGTTATAAAAATGCCAAGTCCCATCAGGAGAGGGAACAGATGCAGGTAAAAAGGAATTAAAGAGATGTGTGAAGCTAGAAGATCCACAGCTGTCCTGGTTTGGGCTGGAGCAGAACTTCTTCTGTTTGGTGGCCTTGCTTATGACAGATGACTGGGAAAATGAGAAGGTATCTGAATTGTTGCAGGGACTCCTGGAAATAAAGCACTTCAGAATGTCACTTTATATATATAAACCATTTCAGTAGACTTCTCCACATGATTCATTCCAATTTTTATTCTAGAATATGCATTATAAGTGCATGTATCTGTCTGTATATGCTCTTCATCTTTTACCTTTTAAAATTGCTTCTTAGCAATGACTATGCATTGGAGTGTAAATTCAGCTCTGGGAAAGTTTAAAGTGGAAGAAGGCAATCTGAAAGAAAAGAAATAATAAAATGCCCTTTTTCTTGCAAAACTCAGGTGTTACAGTAATATTTATGGAAATTTTCTTGCTGTTTTTTAATGAAGTCAAGAAGTCTTTCTTATATCCAGGCTTGAAAGGCAAGCATTAGTGTACCCAGCTCCATGAGAACTCTGAGAGACATTGCTTTCTTCTCCTTCTAAGGAGAAGAGGTACAAAGTCTTTCAAGGAATAGATGTGACTTAGAGTTTACATGAAGTGAATTTCTTTTATGCAGATATTGGTTATTCCAGGGAAAGTAGCTCCTAAAGTCTCTAGTCTGTAGTGTTATCCCACTACCTCGCTTCCCAGTACTGCCCTTCTTTGACAGTTTGTGCTCAACTGGAATTCACCTCACCATAGAACAAGATTGTGGAATTAATCTGGAATTAGATCAGCACAAAGAACCATGACATGGCCAAACATCATCCACATTTCTTATTTATAAAGTTATTTGATCTGGCTTTATATTCTGTTCCTGTTATGGAAAAGTTTACTTAGGAGAAAATGCCAGCTGAGGAAATATGACCACATATTTCGTCTTATGCTCTAGAATAGTACAGTCTACCATCAGAATGAATTAATGTTGCTATCTGTCTACCAAGTCATAAAAGGACATACAGGGCTGTGCAGCTGGAAGAGAGAGGGACAACAAATAAAGAAAAGAGAATTTGTTTAACTGTGCCAATGAATAAAAACGTTACCATGTTTCAGGAAATCCTTCTACTTACTGACATGAAGATTATGCTGCCTAAATACTGGGACAGATTTTTTACTTCACCTGATATCTGCTTGGGGGTGGCAGAGCAGGACCGTGGAGAAGTTAGTTATGGCTCACAGATTACAAGGCCAGTGTTACAGTGACCTTGGGGCTTGGCAGAGTTTAAAGCAGCATATGAAGTATATGAACTAGAGCCATCTCCTAGAAAAAGAATGGCAATACTTTGCCAATGCACTTAGCTGTCCCCAGCACAACCCCTTGTAAAAGTGCCTGGAGAGCACTCATATTCCAGCAGCTGGCTTTTATGTCTGTTTTCACCGGGTGGTAAGCCCTTGGGCCATGAGGAGTCACCATATGGAGGAGGAAGCAGCTTTCTAGCTCTTTGCTGTCAGAGCAATGTGAGGTCTCTGACATCCAGGAGAACTCGGATGTGCTGTTTAATGCCAGTTCATGACATCCAGCAATGAGCTCTGTGGGATAGGAAATTATTATCAATAACAGACTTAATTTTAGAGAAAGGAAGAGAAAGCAAGTTGGAGTAGAAATAGGCTTGGGTCAACAAAAATTACCAGTAACATACTTCATTCAATTTTATATTTCCTGTCATTCTCTCTATATTTTTTTTCCAGTGCTTTCTCTGCAGATTTTCCATCCCACTGGATTGTGATATAGTTATATATGTGTTTCTGATTTTACATTATATCACACTGACAGTTCATAAAGTGCAAAATACCAGTAAGGGATTTTGATAGGACATTTAGCTTTGTTCTGACTTTGAGTAGAATTAAATATGTTCTGCTAAAAAGGGAATTTATGAAAGTAATCACCTGGAGTGATCTCTTTCAACAGAACTCTTAATTTCACACCTTGTTCATATATTTGAAATAAACCTTTTTTAAAGGCATGTGTTTGGGAACGAACTGGAGCCTTTTCTGCCAAGGCACCTAAACTGTCTCTGTGTACAGATATGTAGGGCACAGAATCAGCCTATAAAAACATAAAACTTCACCAGTTTGGCTCACAGTTGTCACTGATTGGGCTATGGCATGGAATAAGTTCAATGACTATACATCTTTTTCACTAGTATGCTTCCAAGTTTTAAATGACTCTGTGTATGTGTTCATGTAGGATAAGTCTCCTGGTGTGTGCATTTTTCACTGATTTATTTTCATTTTTACTTTTTCTTGCACATATTTATATGAAGAACAGTCTCTATCTTTGAATCTATGTATGTCAAAGGAGAGAAGTGTCAGATGAAGATAAGAAATAGATACTTTAGGCCCATTACAAGAAATAAGTATTTTTTGAATGAATATACCAGTATTTTTTCCCACAGCTAAGTGGAAATCTGATAATCAAACAGCCAGTATATTTTGGAAAATACATTGATATCTTAAACATGACAAATGCTAAGTTAGAGCAAATTAATGTAAACCTTTATGCCAAAACCCTTCAAAACCAAATACTGAAAAACATTTGAAAATAAGTATTAAAAAATAGTTGTCTTTTATAAATGTAATTAGAAAGCTTTAAGCCAAAGGGTGATTTCTAAAATACCAGAAAGATAAGCTTCCTAGAATATTAAAGCTGATGCCATCTTAGCAAATTAACAAAACCTACCAGTGGCACAATTTCCTTACATTTATAAATCATGATATTAAGTCTAAATGATTTCATTAGGTAAGTGGTGAGCTTAAATGAAGAGAATGGTCTAAAAAAGGGCAGGATTACTATTATTTCTTTTAAAACATAGACTAGCAGCTAAACCTCTAGGGTGAGATTTTGAACAGTCATATCTCCTGTGTTTCTTTATCTCATAACATATATCTGTTTTTAGGATCTACTAAGTCAGTCTGTGTGGGCTGCCTGTCTGGAAGCCTGTTCTAGGGGATGTTTGTATCACAAGAGACAAGCTTTTAAAAACAAATCAAAAAGAAGAAAGACTATCAAATGCTTCAGGTGTTTTGTATTTCAAGTGTTCTTTTATTGAAAAATAATAAGGCAGTTTTTCCCTCTTCCATACTTCACTTCTTTGGTTTTCTGAGGGCTGGATATGTTTGGATGCATAGGCAGAATTTTCTGTTTTTTCCTACTGCACCTTTATTATTATTTTTTTGTCTACACCAAGCACACTGCTCCCTTTCCTCACAGAAAAGTCAGAAATGTCACTGCTGACTTTGCAATTGTCTTCCAGTATGTTTTCTTCAGCAAGTAACTGCTGCTGTCTGCTCTTCACAGAGCAGTGAGTCCTACTAGTAGTAGTACAAGATGACAATTGCAATTCTTCCTCTTCTCTACCATTAGTAACATTATTATTATTTTATACTTTACAAAAAACCCCATGTAACTTTATTAGCATCTTATCATACTTCATACTCAAATGTGAGAGAAAAGTAGCATCTCCTACCTCTGGAACAGAAAGATAAAAACATAGTGCTTCTATGAAAACAATACAGTGCAAGAGTGAGTTATGAATGAAAAAAGCCCAGAAGAGCCTGGCTAATGAAAGGGCTTACTTTAGTTTTAAATAACAATATCCAGAAGAACAAGACATAAGACAGGTGAACATTTAGCTTCTGAAACACTCTCTTCCACTGTTTTTGGAGAACTAAATAGGGGCTCTTCAAATAAGTGAAACTATTGGTTAGAAAATGTTTATCACACCTTTCAGAAGGACAATATCTTATGGCTTTTTCCCTGGCTGTAGTGCACTAGGTGAGATGTTTGGAGGAAGGCTTCAGAGCAGATTTACAGGATGTAAATTACATTGATTACATTGTAATCTTCAGAGAAGAAGATGGCTAGACATAACAGAAAAGTATCACATTAATTTGTGAGTACTTTAGATTTTAACTATGGGGTTTGGGAATCTTTTGTTGTTGGGTTTTGGTTTGGGTTTTGTTTGGTTGGTTTTAGGAGGGTTTTTATTTTGTTTTGTTCTTTTTTAAATTGAGAGTGTTCTGCAAGAGGAATATTTTTCCTAGGCAATCTTGATCAAGAAAAAAGAACATTCCAGTCACCATTAAAAAACTCATTGAAGAACAAATCTCTATATTAATGACACAACTTTAGAAAGCTCATTTCAGTTACACATTGACATACTCTATGAGCTGAGATAATAATTTGAAAGAATATAATATAAAAGTTTCCTAACTGGATTTGGAATCCAAAAAGTAACTGGGTTAGAATGAATGTAATTTAGAAACTATTTAGTCTTTCAATATAACATTATTTTGCATATGTTTTCTTATTATATCTTTTTAATGGCTCTTGGTGTTCTGCTTTGTTAAAAGGCAATAATTTTTTCTGCTGTGTTTTTTCTTTTTTCTTTTCTTTTTTTTCCCCCTAATTACAAATAACTATCATCCATTAAATAAACCAAAATAGTGGCAGGTAAAATAATTTAAATCAACATATAAATGTTTCTTTAGCAAAAGTACCCAAATCAAATCTCTCATATAATTTGTTAGAAACTGAACAAAACTAGGTCAGACTGTGGTTATTACCTTCTCATGAGTGCACAACAATGCTAAGGAGCAGAAATTAGGCTTTAATGAAAAAGAGAGAAGCCCAGCAGAAGATTTCAGTCTTTTCTTATTTAGATTGTACTAAAGAGATAAACCTTCTTTTATCTCAAAAAAATATGCAGAACATTCAGGAAAAAATGAAATCTGCTGTTCACAAAAATAATTGATGCTAGAAGTTGTCAGTGACGAGGTAGCTGACCACCTCTATACCCTGCCTTGCTTAGCAACATCCCTTAGCAACCACAGACTATTAGCACATATCATCAGATAGCAGAGAGTCGTGGACAACCAAATGCTAATCAGTTTTGCATTAGAGGTGAGGTGTGTGAATGTTAACTTCTTTAGTTCTTACTTGGGTGAATCGCTGTTCCTCAGAGTTATCTTATTCATGAAATATTTCACTTATTTTTAAAAGTGTAAATTTTATTTTGGGGGTCTGGAGGGAGCCAGGGTTTTTTTTTTTTTGGTTTATTTTGTGTTTGTTCTCTGTGGCCATTTTACTTCTGATTCTTGCAGAGTTAGCCAGGCATCTCCTCACTGTGTGCAGGATGTGCAGAGGCTGTACCAGACTCCCTGACTGCACATGCAGAGCTGCCTTTGCAGTTTCCTAACACTGGAGCCTTGTTGAAACTGTTGATCAAAAAAGAAAGTTCCTCTTCTGCATTAGAACCAAGATTAACAATGCTTCTTTTGATACTGTCTGAAGTCATGAGATTTGTATTCACCCATAGTATACAACATAAGAGCTGCAGGTAAAAATGTCTGATGTGATCTTCCTGAGTAGGCTTGGGCTGCTGCTGTGTATTAGCATCACTGACTAAGAGTAGATCTGTGTGACTCTGCTCCAGCAAAGGAAGAAGCATCAGGGTCCATGGCAGGCTAGGATCTACTCACTCCAGAGAAGATATCAGAAGTGCAAGTAGCTCTACCATTTTGAAATGAAAGCATTATCTCTGGATGTAGGGGGTCAGTCCAAGACTGAGCAATGTACTTCCCTCTGTATAGTCTAATAATATTTCTCCTCTACTATATTTAGCTTTTTTGAAGAGTACTATCTGTCATCCTATGAGTGAGGTGCCTCAGTTTTCTTAATTTCTGTGATAAAATACAAGTTTTAGAAATTCAGGACAACTAATTCACTGTTATAGATGATGACAGTTTATTTTCTCCTTGACTTGAAGAAAATCTTCTACTTTCTTTGAAACTATATCACAGTGAATACTAACTCTTCTGCATAATTCCCAAGGTTGTTTTCTTTCTTTTTTTCCTGTATAGTAATTAAAGACAATAGACATACAAATCATACTAATATAGTTTACAGTGTATTTTAATAATTCAAAAATACCTTATTTATTCTTTTGAGCAATTGTAGGAATGGAATGACCTAATGTGCTTCTCTAGTACCTGCAAAAAATTCTTCATTAGTTTCCATAAATACATTTTATTTTCAAGAACATTTGCATTATACTGTTATTCCAAGGTGATGAATACATTTGAATATATATACAGCATATATATATGTTTGAATATACATAGAGCATGCTAAATGATTTGTTGTACTGCAAGCAAGAGTAACAGAATTAGTAGTGCCTCATGGCTCTAATATTAGATAATGATACAGCAGTAGCAGTATCAGCTGGAGAACCCAGACTGCCTGTTACAGAACCACCAGTTGCTGTGCCACTTTCTATGCAGTATATGCAGTTAGGTTGTTCTCTGACATGTGAAATACAGGCACATTTGACTTTCCCTGGGCCTGGCTGGTCTTACCTTGGCAGACCTTCAGCATTCAGGATTTGAATACAGCTGCTCAACTGAAATAGGACCCTTCTGCTTTAAGAATCAAGGACTAATTCTCAGCTCATTAACTTACACATGTAAATTAGACTGCCCAGTGTCACTCTGTGGACATTATGGCTTTCTATCACTAGTCAGAGATGTTTGATAGCCGAAGAAAATGACTGCACAGACCTTGTAGAATAAACCTCCAAAAACATCATTCAATTCCTCAGCTGGAACAAGAGAGATAGAGGTTAAAAAAAAAAAAATAAGACAGAGAAAAGAAAGAAACCTTTCTCTTTATCCTTGTCTGAATGTTTTTTGTGCCTTCTATGAACTTTGGTGACTTCAGGTAGGCTCTTCTCAAGATCTGGTAAGTTGGATGTCCCCACGAAATCATCCCCTTTAGCCCTGCCTAGACACTGTCCTTGATGTGGCACAAATCCTCTCCATCCACAGATTTTGCCCTATGAACTCCTGTGAGTTTCCCCAAGTTCCAGTATTACTACTGACCCTTCCTGATTTTCTTTTTCAAATAAATGCTACTCTTGAAACACTGGAGAAGAGATTGGTGAGAAAAGAAAAAGCAAGAACTTGATTAGAAATCCATGCACATTTTGGTGCATGGCCTGTGATCTTAAGGGCCTCTAGAAAATATGTCATCACACAGTCAAGGGACATATGCCCCATTGTATGCACAAGATAGCAGAATTGGATATAAAATCTAAAGTGAAATGTAAGCATTTAACTCTATAATTTTACATTGTTAGGATAACTTTTAAATAACATTACTTACATGGTAATGTACTGCTGATCTTTTTCTTTTAAAGTCATAAGATTCCTTTTAAAAAGAAGAAAAAATGTGGATACTCACTTATATGGGTCAGTATCCTGCGAGGAAGGCATCCACATGGGTTTTTTTACATCTCTATATCAAGTCCTGTAAATTACCTTCTTTTTTTCTCTTTGTTTCTTTTTCACCCTCCTATTTCTCTCCTCATTGATGATAGAGGCAAGTTATATTTCTAATTTATCTTTCTTTCTATAATACTTAAAGTGAGAACATAAAGAAGCCCAGGGTGAAGAACACTAATAAGGCTCCTGAAGGTGTTGCTCTTGAAATATATATTTAAATCACAGACTATAGAGTCAATTCCCACACACAGAGGCAAATCAGATATTGGATATTGCTATTAAGATTTAGATATTTCCTTTACTCTACTTGAGAAACAGATACTGCCCTTCTGAGCTGCCACCTGTGGAATCAGTAAAGATTGTTACAGTGACTTTAATATTTTAAAATTACTCACTCCTTCACTCACTCCATTTTACTTTCTATAATGGGATTGTTCATTCTACATGGACTGAATAATTTTCTAAGATAGGAAATCATCTTGAAATTACACTTGCAGTAGCTCAACTGCTGTCACTTTATAATTAGCAGCTTGCTATTTAATTAGCAGGTTTCAATGCATTTTATTAGTGAATTACTTATGAATAAACATGCAAATAGTTTTTATTATTTTGTTGACAACAGACACATAGTGCAGTTAACTTGATAAGATGTCTCTAGGGCACTGATACTGGAAACTTGTTCTTACCCATTCCAGCCCACAACCATTGCAGTTGTGTTGCACAGGATGGTCTCAACTGCTAGTGGCTCTGAGCATGGAGAACTGTGCTTGGCAGTAGTAAACCTGTGTGTGTGAGGACCTGAATGGCCTGGCATGTTGCTGGTAGGGAGTCTACCTTGGGGAACAAGCAAACACAGAGAAGGGTTGTACATGTTTACCTTTCTTACATGTGACATCTATCACAAAATACCTGAAAATGATAGAGATGGATATCCCTGTTACCTGGAAACTTTAAAAGGCAGGTGTCCTGGCCCACAAAACTTCTGAGGATGGGATTCTGCCAGGCAGCCATCTTGATGTGTTCCCTGTCCACAGCTTCCACAACGAGACTCTTAGGCCAAGTTGGGAAGAGGCATAATATTTTCTTGGATTTGCATGCCTTGTCAAATACTTGGCTAGCATAGAACATCTAAAATAAGTTAACCTTTGATTTTTTTCTTGAATATCATAGTTCTTTCTTTAAAACAACTAGAAATAACTTTCTGAGGACATTTTTTTTAGTACTTGAACCTATACACATTGAAAATGGAGTCTTTGAGTCACCCATTTTTGTAACCTTTGCTTTTATTTAAGACTGGGTTTAATTTAAATAAATCCTTTCATAATGTCTCTTGTCAGGCTAGGTATTTGCCTCCAACTTGGCAAATAACAGCCTTGCTTGTCTTCCATAAACTCTGTGTCCAATGCAGCATTTTTATTATAGGGGAAGCCATTATCAAGTCACTCAAAGATACCTTATTGGAGCTACTTCTCCAAGAGCAAATATCTGCTTATCCACTTGTGCAGAAAGACATTTTTGTACATGTTAACTCTCAGAATTATGCTTAAGTCACCACAATCGACACATCCTACTTCTGTCCTTGCTGAACTTGAATGGCAGCTGAAAAATTGAGTGGCTACTTTTATACTTCATCTTTCAGATCCAGCATCATTGTATCAAAATGGGTTTCTGGAATGTTCCATAGCTGTCAAAACACACACAAAGTACTAAAACAGTGGTAAATACAAATTAATCATCTAGATAAATATAGCCTTTACTGCAGAATGATGAAAAGAGGCTGACAATAGGAGGCAGGACTAGTGAAGTAACTGTTTCTATCATACCCCTTCATCTGCAAGAATATCACTAAAAGGTACAATTGTTCTTGTCAATCACACCTTTGTCTCAATTTGACTAAAACCTTCCACCTACATTAAAAAATCCATTAGCCATGCTGCTTTTATGACAGGTTTGTTACTCAAGGAGGGGAGTGCTTTCCTCCTTTGTATTAAATCATTCTCTGGACTCCATTTTTCTGTCTATTTCACACGGTGGCCTGAGACCACTGAGCTACCTGAGTACAATGATTTAAGGCAACTCAAACAGGACCAAACAAAATAGGACAAATTTTGGTTTTGAGGGCATCATGAAGATCTGTAATCATAGGCAACAAAAAGAAATCAACTTGGCCTCTGACAAATGAGTTGAAATGACTAAATTATTGAAAAAAATGGAACTCTCTAGGTACAAGATGAGACAAAGTTTTGAACTAATATTTGAACATTGGAAGTCTGCACTGACCAGTGGTTGTGAGCATCTAATCTTAGAGAATTTTAAAACTAATAGATATTCAGAGAGAATATTTCACTTTTTGAAGATTAGATTCCATGAAGATTTCTAGTCTAATACCATTGGCTACCTTGGGAGCAAAGTTACCTTGTTTTTATTTGTATTTTCTAATAAAGAGTGACTGGAAAAGTAATTTTTTGAGTTATTTTAAAATATGACCCAATTATATGAAAATTCCTTCAATATTATTGAAAACACTAAATGCCTTTTGTATATTTCACAACAAAGGAAAAAAACCAGACTGGAATTAAGAAAATATTTGAAAGACTACCAAACTATATCCTCTCAGGGGAAAAAAGTTTCTTTGTCTCAGTTGCAGTGTTCTTCTTCTTTGTATGCATGCTTGGTGGTAGTACAACTTACAAAGTTATTAGAAGAGATTTTGCAGAAATTATGACCTGCTTTTGATAGATCTTAAGTAATATTCAAGGTAGGGAAATTTACATTTCCAAATATGAGTAGGCTCATTCAAAAGCTTAGCTGTGATTATAATGATCTCAGAATAAAGTAGTAGTAGTATGTATTTTCTACAATGAGTAGAAAGCTCTTAGCAATATACCTATGGAGAATAAGTATTACTGAGTCATTTTGAGAAAACTCTCATGTTTCTTGTGCAGAGATAAATCTCAGATTAATAAATGATTTGCCATAAGAGTTTCAGAGTTATACTGACAATGCTAAAGATTTGTCAATGACATCTTAGATACATCCAGATCCCAGTGTCTAGTGCCAGTCTACACAGCAGACAACCAGACTGGTTCAGTGGAAGGACTTGTAGCAGCTCAGACCCAAGCTTAGCTATAGTGGGCTAGCAGCTATGGTCTTTAGCTGGCCTGTCTGCTTGGTATGCTTTGTGATATCTGGATTTACCAGACTGACCAAGCTGACTCAGTAATTTCTGTGATGCACTTCTATTCTTCTTTAGGAATGTATCCCATATATTTGCTTGGCATTTGTTAGCTAGTGCTTGACAATGGAGCTACAAACCTTTCTGTCAAAAATAATGATGGTTATCATAAACCACAATGGATATCTGATTATATGGGGGAGTAGAAGAAAGGAAAGAGAACAATTGATTCATCAAAGACAAAACATTAAGAAATTAGAAATTATCTGCAATGCTGGGTTGGATTTGAAAAGTCATTTCAAATAGAAAGAGAATGATCACTATAGAAAGCTTACAAATTTGCCATTTTCTACATTATGGTTTTCAGAAAGTCGGAATATTTTATTCCAAAGTCATTTTATGGTTCAAACTTAACCTATACTTTATATAAACTGGGTGGTAGTGTTGTGTGGGTTTTTATAAGGAAAAATGCTAGGTAATTAAAAATTAATGGAAGACTGACTTGGTAAGTGAAAAAGTTTCATTTTTACTGAAATGAAATGAATCATTACAAATTCTTCTACAATAAAACTTTTATTTTTTATGATTCTCACAGTATCTCTGAAAATTCTGTTTGAGCTAACACTTTGTTTCATACCTGTCACTGTGCCTCCTGCATATGGTAACATATGCTTTTCAAGGTCTTCTCTTTTCCATGCTTGTCTTTCTTGTTCTCTAGGACATTGCAAGTGCTTTGTAAAATCTTTTTTGATTCCACATCAAGTACTGAAGTGAGGTGCTTGGCAGGAGCTGTTTGCAGGAGCTATTTTAAACCTGAGTCAGTACTGAAATATGTTTCTAAGATGATTTGTGTGTGTAGGTGTTTTGGGAGGAAAGGGATAAAAATTGATGCTTAATGGCTTAGCATACAAGTTCACACTCAGCTGTCTAAGCTCTTTCCTTTTTCCTGCCTGACACAGACATTTATTCCACACTTTCTTTCATTGTCAGTTGTCTGTGCAGAGTTTGTTTGTTGGTGGTTTTGGCTTTGTGTTTTGTTTTGAAGTTTTTGGTTTTTTTTCCAAAACAAAAAGAATTTCAAATCAATAACCAGGATCTGTATTTTCTCTCTGAATGTGGCCTTTTATTTTAATGACTCTGTTAGCTCCCATGATTGGAAAAATATACTGCTTTTTAACTCAGGCTATTCAACCTATATTTTTGCCTGTTTTGTAACATTTTTTCTTTTGTTCTTTGCACTGATTTTTGAATGTGAGGATTTTACTGTGATTTTTAATGTGCAGTTACCCCTGGTTTGCATATGAGAAACAGAAAAGTGAGTTCATTTCCTGAACCCTATAGGAAATATTCTCCTGCTGTGTTCACAATTCAGTTGCAACCTGAAAACAATTAGCTTATTGATAAGCTTTCAGCATGTGAGAAATATTCTTAAACCAAAATACGATCTCTTGTGCAGAATTTGGTATTTTTTTTTTCTTTTTAATGAGCACATTAGACAGACTCCTTGTCTTTAATGAAAAAACTACTATTGTCTTGTTTAGACAAAAGGACAATCTTATAAAACCAGGTCAACTGAATCCCTAAATCCTCACAGAATTACTATTTATCTCCTGCTATTTCATTTCTTTACAGGTGCTTATCAGCATCTTACAGCCCAGTCTAAGGGATCTGTTTTGCACATATACATTCAAACATTAGTGTGTAAGGCATATCTGTTTTGTTTTAAAATTTGTCTAGAATCTTCTGCTCAACTCAACAAATGAACCTTTTATGCTCAAGGCATAAAATACTCATGTCATATGGTGTCACCTCAATGTTACACCACGTATAATTTTTATTTTTTATCATAATTTAGAATGAAACAAGTTAGATGTTTTGCATTGTTCTGAAAATAATGGAAAAGTAATAGAATTTTCAACAAGTTGTTAGGTGTTTGCCCCTGTGTTTTGAATTTTTCTGCATACATAGTAAGAAACAATCTCTATTCTAAATCTTTCTGTGTAAGAAGATACATAATATGTGAGTGACATGAAGAAAGAATGATGGACAATGCTCTTGCTAAAAGTGGGAGTGTTTTTTATTTCATGAAGTATGCTTATCCAGCTTTTGCATGATAAGAGCTGTATGTTCACCTAAGTAATTAACGTGAATTCACTGAAAACCAATTTAATTTTTTCATGGGATAAATATTCCTCTGACTATTTATGATTTCTTTTTCTATTGACAGTATGCATCTATCCTACTACTTGGCATTTTAAAAAAGCTGTATTTCTTACTGTGATCTTCAGCAATCTAGACATGGATTGACATGACTATTGTTAGATGTTCCTTGCCTTGATTGCCTGAAGAACTCTTGAGGTTGTTAATGTGAGTGCAGGCAAACTGAAACAAAAAAACAAACCAAAACCAAACAACAACCAACCAACCAAAACCTCATAAATTTCTCTATACTTACAAGGTATGGGCTTTTTTGCCACTTATTTATCAGAAATACCAGATGGAAGAGAATAAGCCATTATTTGATCATTTGTGTGAAAAAGATTCCTTTTCAGGAACTCTGGAAATTTCAGAGTTCAGACTTGATGGCTCACCTTTTTTCACTTGGTATCTTGAGGAGTTTAAAACTCAAAACAAAACTGAAGCTTCTCTCAGCTGTTCAAAATAAACATTAAAATTCAGTCTTCTGAGATATGATGGTTTCACATGGGTCTAACTGGGGCAGCTAGCTATCACTAAAACTGTGTTTAACAATACCATTACAAATATAAAGCTTTCCTTATACATGTGGAAAAAAGCTTTGTGCATTTAAAGTCATTCAATGAAGAGTTCTTTTCTCTGTTCAGAAGGTACTTAGAACTGTGTGGTTTCATAAATTATTTAGAACTTTATAAGCTCATTATCAAAAGCTGTAGCAATAAGAGAAAAGTGAATAAGTACCTCAATATTTATATTTTACTCTGTTGCAGAGTGTTAGGAGTTAGGAATCTAATGAATTTTATAATAATCTATAAATGGAAATTACTATTTTAAGGAAGTGAAAATGTGTATTTTAATGCTTTCCTTGTTTATTGCATACTTCACAGAACTCCATGTTTATGAGAAGATCAAGAGTTGTTCATTAGCTCTATGTTTTACAAGAGTTTTTAGTGTTTCAACTGGGCAGATTTATGTATAATTATTTTCCATGAGTAAAAATACCCAAGAAGGTGTTTGCAAAAAAAGAAAAGATGCATAAGAGCATATATAAAGCAAAGTAAATATATTTTTAAATGAAAGAACAAGCAGAATATGGTTTCTGATGCTTAAAGACCAAGTACCATTTGTATTTATAATGGTTTATTATGGACTGATATTGGTGAGGTACCTGCAGAATAAGATAGGATATGACTGCTCAGCTCGAATGGTTGCTATTAAGAAGTGCTGGTTAGGTTAAGTGGTGAGATACTTCAGTGCAGCCACTTCTATTATCTAATCACTACTGTTGATCCAAAACAGCAAGAGGGTATGAACTCTCTATTTAGACAAAGTGGATAAAAACTTTAGCTAATTTTTCTTTCAATTCTTGCCCAAAGGTGTCTGATCACATTTCTCAGCCAGTCAGAACAGAACAAGTAAAATGTTAATTCACTCTCCCTTCTCTTTCCTGTGACAATTCACCTTGATTTTCAACTATTTTCCAAAACTTGACCTAATACCTTACTTATTAATTATTAAACATCTGTTTGTATTGCCCCAGATTCTCTCAGTTTTGTAAAAATCTTGTGCTGTGAAATATTTTTGTTGCCATTTTACACAGTATGTCAGAATTCTTTTAATAAGATAAAAAATATAAATAACTAGATCCTCAGAGTTGAGCTGTGATTAATATAAAACTAAATGAAGACTGAGTCAGTAGTGTCAGAACATCTAGAAGCTAGTTATAAATGCTGGCCAATCAGTAAATCATCCAATTCCTCATAAATATATCCAAACTTCAGGGTGCCTAAAGAGAATTCTAAAATGCCTTCTGTCTATTTGATTATAAATTCTAGCTCAATATGTTCCTAAAGTTAATTAATTTAATAGCTTGGGGCTTGTTACATATTTTGACAATGAAATTTAATTATTCCCTTATGTAGGAACTTCAACCCAGAGGCCAATTGTAAAACTTTCTTTCAACTTGTCTATTCTTGTGTGATGGTTAAGGACCTCCCTCCTTCATTTCTCCCCTGGAATTAATAAAATGCATGGTCAGACATATTTTAGTAACTCTTGTTTATCAAAATATACAAACAATGAGTATATGTCCAATCTCAGGATTTGTAAACATGGAGCAATGTGACACCTCAATAATACCAAAATTTGCAAATCTCCACACTCCTTCTTTTGTAGCAGCACTCTTTTTCTGATGTGATTTTTGTAACTGAAGAATTTCTACTTGCCATTGTTGTCATTGCACAGGCTTGCCTCAAAGGTTGTGTCTGTCATCTGCTTCTGTTTTTCTGACTGGAAGACTTAACTTCTTCAATCTTCTTCCCCACAAATCTGGTAAAATTTATCCAAGTGTATTTTAAAAGGATAAAGGAAGTCAAAGAATTTGAATAAATGCAGCTAATCCAAGTTTAAACATCACAATATTGAAAAAATACAAAGAGTAACACAGTAAAATTTGCCTTTGTAGTAAGATAATAAATGTAAACTCAACACCTGAATTCAGCAAATTATGTAAGCACATGAGATAAGTGAATTCAGGTCAATACTGTTACTTTTGTATTGTTGTTATGCGTGGCTTCATGAACGTTACACTGGAGAAGCTGAATCAGACAGAGCAGTGAACCCAGGCTTCTCTCAATATTCCATATGCAGGTCTATGAATCCCTGATGAAGCTCTTAATACAAAGTAGTTTTTGAAGAATTACTCACTTCTAACTGGCTAGGGTTAACAGGAAGAATTGTGAGCAATTTTGCTTCAAGAAACATCTAGTCTTTCCAGACTTTTTTTTTTTTTTTTTACACTTGAAAGTCAGTGCATCTGGCAACTCATTTAGGTAAAGGACAATTATTAATCACCTTCTTTTATTTCAGCTATGATGTATGAAGTCTTTCACACTTGTGAGATTTCAAAAGTATTTAAAGCTTATATCTCCCTCCTGCTAATTTAAAGTTTATTACAAATAGCTTTCTTGTGGAAACAGCCACCTGTGATCATTTAGTAACTCACGGTCACTCCAAAATTCATTACTCTGCTGCTGAATTTTTGTTTGCTTTCTTTTGCAAAAAGTCACCATTAGATGCTTTTCAATTACTGTGCCCTTCAGCTCAATAACATTGGTTTGTTATGAATCCTTTTAGAAGTTAATCATGTGCTTAATAGGAAAACATCAGCCTTTTCTTATTGTGTTGAAATTGAGAGAAGTCAAGAAAGAAATAATAAATTTGGAGTTCAAAAGTGCTCTATTTACAGGGATATAAAAAAAATGTGAGGGTGGAGGGTTTCAGAATCACCTAGTTTATGACTCTGCTCTCTTTCTAATACATGTATGTTCTGTCCTTCAGTCTTGGACTCTTTGAGGCCAATATTACTTTTTCCCACAGCTAGAGTGTTGTAAGGATTTCACCTATGTGGTTTACGTTCCTCTACATTGTGGAAGCAAGTGAGACAGGCAGTCAGAGTTCCAGGCAAATACTTGATCTATACCATAGTAAAAGAAAGGAATAGCAAGTGCTCTGATAAATAGATGTCACAGTTTGTGCAGTGGTAAAATCTTATATATTACTCCTATTTTCTTATTAAATCCTCTACTTTTTTATGGCAATTTAATGACTTTTCTTTAAGTTTAAAGTCATATGGAAAAAAAGCCTAGATATACTCTGAAACAGAACAATGCATGAGAAAAATAGGTAAAGGCACTGAGTACAAGAAATGAGATTATGGCTACTGAATTTTCTCATAAACCTTGAAAATAAAAACAAGTCTATGAAACATAAGTTTGTTTTTGCAAGGAAGATCATAATGAATAAATGTGGCAATGTTAGCAGAGTACTGAGAGGTAGAAGAGAGAGGTAGTCTTTGTTTCTGTTCTTTTTAAAAATAGGTGTTGTGTTTATAAAACATAAAAGTAAAAATCAGAATTCTTGTCTTACAATATTGGAATTCCATATTTTATTAAAGGATTTGGGAGCCATATGGTTTTTAGACTTTTAAGGATTTCAGTATAAATTAGATTTATCTAACCAGGATTTGTAAGATCACACCTTAGGCACTATTTTCTTACAGGAAAAAAAACCAAACCAACTTTAATTATGATCATAGGAAAATGGCATTGTAGAGTATACTTAATGTTATAATTTTCTTTGGTTTTGGGTAACTTTATCATAGTCTGCCTCCAGAAAACTTCCTTAGTGTCAAAGGACTTTAGTGTGGTATCTGAGCTCGTTCTGTAGTCTGGGAAATGCAAACTGCATCTTCTTATCTTATACTCTTGTGCTGGTTTCCTCCTGTTTTTCTGTTTTCAGTAAATGTTGAAGAAGTAATAATCAAAAATTTCAAGCATTTTACCCATGATATTCTGCACAAAAGATGAAGAAAATAAAGGTGACAGACTTAAAATAAGTTTTAAAAAATGTGTCAAAAGTGGAAGTCTTTCAGTTACTTTGAATCCACAAAGCAACTTTTCTGTAACCATGCCAAGTGTGGCTGATCAGTAGTTACTGTTTCTATACCCCCAGTAAAGCTACTCAGGTTGTGATTTTATTTATTTATTTATTTATTTGTAGATATATTTTCTCATGTTATTTCCTGAACTGATCCTTGTTAACTCCATAATTACAACCTGTAAACCCTAATTATAAAATAAATAGATATATTTCTCAATTAAATGCATCCTGAAGATACACGTGGAGGTGTTCCATAGACATAATAAGAATGTTTAGCATTTCAGTTGGCCAATTGACTTTGGAGCATAACTAGATAAACAGATCCAATCTAGTCCAAATACCAGTTGTGACAAATTTTTAAAGAAATGTATCTGAAAGGTAAGATGTTATTGTACTGTAGTGAAGTTAGTAATGTGATTCTGGCATTTAACAAGATACAAGATAACAAGATACAGAATTTATGATGTATAAATATTTCATTCCTACTCATTCAAGAATGAATTTCATGTGCTTCTCAGCTGCTCAGAATATATATTGACTTTTTCCATTGACACCAAAGAGTTTTAAGGGAAATATTCACCTAGGTAACCTTTTGTACCCATCTTTTGAGTAAAGAGAATTTATGCATACTAGGGGTATGGCAGTGCAGAACCACATAATGCAAATTTTCCTCTATATGAAGTCCCTTAGAAAAAACTATAAGCTAAGGCAAACTCCAGTTACTTCTTTCTCTGACTTGCCTAGAAAGAATACTTGAGTTTTCACCAGACAAAGCTAAAAATTCAGACCATGTATTTGACATAAAATTAGTTACCTCATGTTCTTGAATTTCCCAGACATGAAATTATTCACATTAATTGCAAAGCAGTCATGCATCCAGCTGTCAAAAGGGCAAGGGAAGGTGCTCTACCTCAAATTGCTGTCCTCAGCCAGCTGCTTAACTGTGCAAGAAACACATATTAGGTATACAAATGCAGCCAAAAGTAAGCCCTTCTGCAGCTGGTGAATGAGGTGGGCAGGGTACTGGGCATTGCCTGCTCAGAAAAACAAGTTCCTCCATTTCATTCATGCTTTTTCAGCCATTTCATAGTCATGTATGTGCTATTTATGCTAAATTTGTGCATTTAGTTTCTCCAGTTAATGATTTTAAATCTCGGTCAAACCCAAGGTATAAAATTAAATCAATATTCATTGTGTTCCTTGCAGCCTAACAGTCAACAGAATTTGAAAAATATATCTCTTTAACAATATATATTTAATATCATGGTCCACCAACCATAATAAAGTTCAGCTTAAATGTTCCATACCTCCTTTTGTGGCTGATATTAAATTATTTCAGGCTCAGCTGTCAGTAAAATCTGAAGCATTAACCACATATGTATGCTATGTACTATTTTAAAATAGAGTTATTATCTTAACTGCTAAACATACTAAAATGTTATGAGTTTTCTTGTGAATTTCTACTAGGGAAAAACAATCTGGGAAGAATAAAGATGAGCCTTTTCCATGAAAGGGAAATGAGTTGCCTAGAGAAAAACATTGGACCAACATGCTGCTGAGTTAAACATAGCAATGTCAAACTCACCCATACCTCATGAGATCTTCTACAGTTCAGTGGGTATAAATGCAACACTCTAATTGTAGTATAACTAGGATATATATTGGGGGTTTATTTTGTTTTGGTGAGGTTTTATGTTTGGTTTTTTAATTCTTTCCTTAAAAAATATTTGAATGCTCCTTCTGACTGAGTACACCAAGTACCTGTGCTTCTCTTATACACCTTTCTGCCTTTATATTCCTTTAACATTCGTTTAATTCCTTCTTATCTTTTAATTCCATGTTGAGATCAGAAATCATTAATCATTTTCTACCAGAAAGAAATGCATTTGAAAAAATCTGAATGTGTGGGGTTTATTTTATGAAATATAACCCTTGATTCAAAGGGGCATTTAATGTCAAAGTTTTGTTAAAGTGTTTTTATGTTAGATGCCTCAATATCTGGGGGTGAAGGCACCTCTGATCTGCACCAAGGGGAAGGCTGATCATCATTCATGCCATGACTATGCCAAGGATAAAATATGCCCTACACTGAATGGCTTGGGACCATTCTTACCCTGTGGTGAGAGAAATGCCATTGCTGCAAGCAACACAGTAGTCACACCAACTGTCTGTCTGAGCCCCAATCCCAGGAAAGGCAGTGCTGAGCTGGTGATTGCACTTCTCCCCTCTTCAGTTTTGTCCTCTGTGTCAGCTCATAAGATTGTTGTTATTGTCCAGAGGATGTCTCAAGTTCATCCTAACCAATTAAAATTAGTATCCTTGAAAGCTGGGCTACTACAGGTGTATTTGGAAATAATGTATGGCAAAAGCATTTCTTCTCTTTCCTTGTTACATTTTTGTTACTATTTTTAAGGAAAGAAGGGATAGTCTTTCCAGACGAAGTCATGACCTTTGCCTGCAAGAACTTCCAGCTGAATTTTGAGGTGATGCAACAGTGGCAAGGTCTAAAAGCAGATCACAAGGAGAAGCAGAATAGGATAGAAGAGGGGTAGTGATTTATTAATCCATTTCAGCTTACTTGCAACACATCTTAGGATACTGAAAAGGAATTTTAAATGAGCCAACAGAGAGGGTCAATACTCACCCTGTAAAAATTTGAACTAGAAGGTTGGGAATTTCCACAACTATTGTCTGTTGCTGGATAAGTTAAAGCACACAGAAAGAGTGACCAATGGAATTAAAAATACTGAAACAAAAAGATTTAGTGAACCTTATTTGTAAAAACTGCATTAATGCATATACTTACCAGATAACTGCTCCCCAAAAGAATCATAAAAAGCACTGGATAACTTTTATCCTCATAAGATTTAGATCACAATCTAAGTAGTCTGCTAAAAGTGTTAAGTGGTTGTTTAAGTAGAGAAGCTATTGTGGGAATTATATAATGCAGACTCCCAGAGAGTGTTCCTTTGATAAGAGCACTGGATAGCAGAGCTCATATTGTTTGGTTATATGCATGATTTACAGATGCATTTTGATGAATGTATATTGTGCCTCTCTGACTTCTCAATGTTTCTGAGTATTCACTAGTTGTCAACACTTCTGAGATATTTTTGTAGTACCCACTGTACAGAAGACCTAAAAATTGTGTGATAAAATGAAAAGCCTATGTCTCTGCAAGTGCCAGATCCTTGTCATTGGGATTTTCTGCTTTCAAGTTCATTAATATAGAACTGTAGGGACTCAGATGACTTCAGTGGAGTTAATTCAGACTTGTAGTTTTCTGCAATTATTATGAACACAGAAATCACAGATCATATGTGTCATAAGTACCTCGAGATGTCAGGATGACTCTTTTCCAGTCAAAATCAGGACCTATTACATCAAAGTGGGGGGTTGCTTTGTTTTTAAAGCTGCAAGGATTGAAATTGTGTTTATCCTTGGCATTCATTTCCAGTAATACTGTTCCTTGTTGAATGGACTCTGTTATCTCTGTCTTCATCTCCTGCTCTTGCTTGTGCTAGAGACATATATTTATGCTCTACTTGTGTTTCTGCTCACTTTTTTACCTTCAGTATGACTGTTCTGATGAGCCATGCAACTTTAGTCATGCATTCAGTATTGCCTCTCTTTAATGCTTTATGGTTTGAAAAGTTAGCATGCTACACGTGTCAGTGAGGATATTTACAATGAAAGAAAAGAAAAAGTGAAGAAAATATTCAGTAGCATTTTATGTTGCACTGGCTGAACTGAGTATGTTTTCTTAGTCTGGTATTCTTGTGTACTTGAGCTGTTTCCCTGAAGACTTATCTTCACTGAAATGTGATGCTAACATAGTAGTTTTTTCCTTTGGACATATGCATGAAAACCAAACTCTTTACTCTTTCAACCATGTTCTTATTAACAACACACTGACATTTTAGCCTTCAGTTTTGCTTTTATCAGCAACATTACTCTGGGTGCTATCACAGTTTTTTTGCTCTTCAAATTTAGAGTGCAGAACCTTTTTTTTCACATGTAATCTGTAATTTTAACTGTGAGGTGAGGAGACAAAGAATACAGCTTTTGTTCTAAATTAAAATAACAAGCTGAAACAACAGAATGGATAATGTCAGTTTTTCAAATAGGTTTTTCCTGGCTTTACTTTTCTGGAATGCTGGTATAGGTACTGAGATGTAAAGACATCAATAGGTCTGCTGAAGGAGAAAGAAAATATGTGATATGACCCATTAAATAGAAGCTGGGCACGCTTAATAGAACAAATAAATTGGTCATTCTGGTGAAATTGTGGGGATGACATATAAAGTAGTTATCCTGGTCTACCTCTCAGTTTAATTATGTATTTGATAAATTGGTTTGTACTGGAACTGAGGAAGTTCTTATGTCACTTAAATTAAAAGGCATTCAGAAATAATTTTCCCTGTTTCTCACACAAATATGAATCAGATACACTTCATCTTTTCTTTTGCCCACCTGGTTTCTGAGCAATCTGCTTGTAGAGTTGAACATCCTTTGGAACACACTAGAACTGTGAAACTCTTCAGGCTTAAAATTTAGTGCTATTGTATATATAATAATGAGTTTTAAAGGGGCAACATTAGAGATGAAAATTATACTTCAGAAGCTTATGGTGTAGCCATCCTAATCTCTGTGTACACTCCAAGGTGTCTAATTTATGGTAGTTTTCTCTCAATTAATTTATTTTATGAGCAGAAAGAGAAAAAAACACTCTGAGTGTAAAGCTGAAGAAGGACTTGTCTCAGGTTCTGGAAAACAGTTTGAAAACTTAATTAATTTACTCTACAGAAATAATACCTTTGTTCCACTGTGATATTCACTCTCTCTCTTACTTGCTTCTCATGTAGAGCAAATGAATGCAGAGCTGGATTCATTTTCTTTATCTTGTTACAGTAGTAAGTTCCAAGAGATTCTGGACACTACCTACAACTCTCTTTGAACACAGTTAAGAAAAGAAATGCTCATCATTTCTCAAAACCTGATGCTTTGATAGAACACAAACCAAACCCACATTGCCTGACGACTATTAATGCAGTACAAAAATAAGACACGTTTTGCTTTTCTCTCCTTTTCACATCCTTTGTTGCTGACAAAACTTTGTGTCCTGTACATAGAGAGAGAACTTGAGTTTAGTTTATGTATGAGGAGATTTTAAAGTACAGTGACTGCTCTTTGCCTTTGGGACACCCTAGGCAAACTGCGTATTAGTTTTCTTTAGCACTTTTGTCCTTGCTTGGTTTTGTTGATCCCTGGAGCTGAAAGGTCTAGATTGTTAGCCAGACCTCTGGACAAAGCTCATTGCTTCCCAAACAGGATTTTTTTCTCAGCAGATACCAACTTTTCCTAGTTCCCACTTTCAAGTGGTGAACAGGAACCATGTATTTGTGAGCCTTTGCCTCAGAGGCATCCACAAGCCGGATAGCGATTGCATAACCAAAATGTGGATTTATTCAAACAAAATCAAATAGCCCTCCTCAAGACTAATCATGTAAAGGTTTGGGTGTCAGTTGGATACTGACTGCTGCACAACCAATTCTTTACCTTTAGTAAGACAAGTAGTAATAAGACAAACAACAGTTACACGTGTGTTTACTTGGAAAGGGAATAATTTTCCCTTAAGGCACTTGGTCACTCAACAAAGGAGAGAACTTCACTCAATCTGTGAAAGCAACCAGGGCCTGTCCCACCCTGTGGGGAGAATCTTCTGACTGCTATCAGGTCTTCACAGCACTGAAGGTCAACTCAAACTGACACAGGCTGAGGTGTCTCCTTTTATACTACATTGGGTAGTGCTGACTCATGGTCAAACAAAACCAACCCCAGACACTGGGATGCGGCCACAGATGAGGGCTGAGCTACCTCTGAAAGAATTCCTGCTACAAGATCTTTTTAGGTGCCATGCTGGCTCCTGCAGGCTCCAGCTCCTTTGTCTCAGGCTGTGTGTCTGGTTATAGTCTGCTAATATTTCCGTGGGGAGTAGGTGTTTCTGCTGCAGCCTTTTATGTTCCTCTGAAGCATCCTCAGTGCCAAGGTCCTTGAAGCACTATTGTTGGAATACACCAGAGCTCAGCTGCAGTGCATTGCAGGACTGCCCATCTGGTGTCTGATAAGCCTGGACTGACCCCAGTGTAGCTCTGCCTGCTGCTAAACTCTTTTCTGCCATCACAAAATATAAAGCATATCTGATTTCTGGGTCTGGCATAAATGGCTATAAAGGAGTCAAGGTCATGTCAAGAAGTTGGGCAGATGTGGGGTATTGTGCTTAGTGCAAGGTTTTCGTCATGCCCAATTCCCTTGGTTATTTTTAATGTTACCCATTGCATTGTTTTGTGGCTTACAGGTGTATATTATTCTGTAAATTTTAATTCTCAATTTTTTTCATATGCATGCCCCTATGGAAAGATAAGAAACTTTTCACCATCTGTAAAGTGAGGAAAAGAACCATTTTTATCCAACTGCCAACAGCATTTCACTTACTGGTGTCAGATCTTTATTAGGAGGCTGAAATATCTTGTGAATAAAGTACTCATGTGGAACTCTGAAAAACATATTCCATTACCATCACAGACTTCCTCTGTGACCCTGTGCTTCACATTTACTCTTTGTTGTCTCTGGAAAATTGGAACAGTGCTTCCTTTCCCCAGACTGATGTTAAGAGGATATATATTTATATTTACATGGACTGAGAAAGCATGACAAAGGGGAAGTGAAGGAATATGAGGAAGGAAAAAAGAAGGAGACCTACTCATGGCTTTGTAGGATGCTGTTATGGTGTGTTTCCTTATATGCAGAACAGAGGTAATTTCTGAACAAATCTCTTTCTTGATCATTACAGTATACAGTTGTATCCTTTCTATATACAAAACAAAGTATTAATAAGACTCTTCCTTTCTTCCTAATAATTGTTGATTTTCTACAATCACCTACATTTTTTATACTGCTTAAGTACTTAATCCTCAGACCCACTCAAGGTATTAAAAAAAAAGCCTGCATGTGAGACAAAGTTCTTTGGAAAGAATCAGCTATTTATATCAGTAATCTTGATTGGGTTCTATTTTCCCACAAACAGGGTAATGATGTCTTGGTTTATTATACTTATACTTTAAAAAGTTGAGTTTGACTGCCGGAATGGTTATTCCTTTTCAAGAAATAACCTTCAACTGTATGTATATAGCAGAAGAAGAGCTCCAAATTTGAGTTATTAGTGTCAAATAATTGTGTATGCTTATAAAGTTTATGTTTGCAATCTCAGGGATATGGTGTACCTTGTTGTGTGACACATGCTTGAGCATTCATGGACTTTCTTCCAGGAGCATGTCCTGGTACCTAGAACTAGTGAAAAGGCTGAACAAAAGGTCAAAACTGAGCTCTGCAAGTGTCCTCTAAATCTTGTAAAGGTTCATGCTTATTCCAGTGAGAAATGTGGGTGAATAAAATACATCAAGCCATAAATATTCCAATATATTTTAGCCATCCTGACAGAATGCATTTTTCAGGCATTCCCCCAAGTACCCACCGTCGGATCAGATTGGCTTATCTTTGTGTAAATTCTGTACAGTCCTTCATGGAATAAGAATGAGCATTCATGCAAGAGCTGTAATACCACATTCTTTTTCTGTACTTCTCAAACTGCAGAAATCACAAGCATATACCTTCTGGCACAGCTCCAACCCAATACCAAGCTATGTGCTTTTCCCAGTGTATTCCCTCAAGCATTTGTGGTGCAAACAGTGCAGACAAGGACAGCAGGGGCACTCAAGAGAGCCCAAGAATATGAATATAGATAGGAATCTTCCCCTGTGTAATGGTTGTGTACTTCCAAAATGTTAAAAGTCACCACCTTTGCTATGTGAATACTTCTGGAAAGCATTTTATTTCACAAAGGAAATAGAATGTAAGTTATGTATTGCCTACCTTATTAACTGGAGCTTCTACAAATCAGAAGAAGATAGCAGTATGTAAGGGCATGGACATAAAGATGGGAAATGCAGAACTCCTGTTTTCAACTGTTCCCTTTCTTTCTCTTTTTATCAGAGTGTATCCAACTCATTGGGATTGGATAAACGGGCATTAAATCTGTGGGTGAACACATAGATTTCTACTTACAGTCAGGAGACGTTAAAAGAAAAGGCCGTTTAGTCCTGCTGCTGTTTGCCTCTTGCACACTCAAGTGAATAGTTGCTGCAAGAATCAATATCAATTACCCATCTTAAACATTTTTGCTGCTACTGTGAGCAGCTTAGGAGGGATTTTTGCAGTAAAACTGAGGGCCTTCAATAGACAGGATAATTTGCAGCAAAATAGAAGACCCAGTTTGGAGTTTATTTGAATCACCCTGTTTTCAGGCACTGGAACTTTGTGCTGTGCTAGTAGTGATAGTAGGAAAGTAGATCTTGTCTTTGGCTAGAAAAATTTTAGAGGTTGATGGTTATCCTTGGTGTGTTGCAACTGCCAATGTATATTACTGTTTATCCCTTTTAAATTACAAGGTTTTACATTACAGATCTTACATAAATGCACACAGTGTACAGTGTCTTCATGGATTAAAAGCACAAGGTACAATCACCTGCTAAGGTCCCTTTAGCCATTCTACTGAGTAGTATAGATAAAACCATGAGTTTGACATAATAGGGAAAGATCACAGCTCTACAAATCCACATTGTCCAGATTAACAATTAATCAATTGAAAGCAGGCAGAAATTAAATTATGAGTCAGAGAGAAAATAATAGATATCAAGAGCACATAAACATCTTTGACTAGAAATAATAGTAAAAATGAAGTATATTAAACTGACCTGCTATGTAAACAGTGTAAAAATGAATTGCAGCAGCTGCTGTTTCCATGTGTTCTATTACACAATTAAGCCAGACTTCAAGTGAGTATTGGTTTGTTGTCTAAGTATTAATCAATTAACTAAGGATAGCAGGTAAGTTTCAATAATACACAAGGCAGGAAACCTAGTTTTTATCTCCTGAACATATGGTAAAGGATGCATTATTTTCCCTCCTAAATGTATGGTGAAAAGTAAAAAATAGTAAAAAATTACAGACAAAGAAATTGGGAGAGGAACTAATCAGATTATTTCACTTAGATAATTTTTATGTCAGTAATATCTTGCTTTGATATTTTTTACAAAACATAGCATAGAAATTAAAATCATTGTCCATAGGAAAACAGACTTGTCTGTTGATTTTCAGGTGAAACTTTTCTTCCAATTAAACTGAAGTCAAGAAATTAAAACATCACTCATAATTTCCTACTAAACTATGCATTGCCATTACATGTCATTTTTAAAAGACAAATTGTTTGGCCTAAAACTTCTTAGTCAACTTTGTGAAAGCTGCTTGATTCAGTGATACTGAAAGCTCAGTTTCAGCCAGAGTCAACACCAAACTAAGTCTCTTAACAAGAGGCTTAGTAAGAATGCTACATCTTTTTAGTGCTGGCTACACTTACAGTTGTTTGAAGATCACCCTTTTCTCATGATATGTGAATGCTTTTGCTTGTGATCTTGGTCAGACTGAGAAGCAAGCTACTGCAATGGTTCAGAAACTTCAAACTGTTCAAGAAGTCCTTCCAATTTTTTTTCTTTTTTGTTAGTCAGCTTCTTTCATCTTTGACAATATGAATATCCTATGTACAGATCTATAGTTAGCATATTTAGTCCTATAAAAACAGGTGCCTCAGGGAGTTAATGACTCATTTGAGTGTCCCATACTGTAATTGGAGACATGGTTTTTTTCCTCTGACAAGATCAACTGTATATAGAAGGAACAGAAAGCTTCTGAGCTGGAACAGAAGGGTGGATTTTTTTCACCAAGAGCCTTAAGGATGTTAAAATGTGAATCTAACATAAAAAAAAACCAACATGGAAGACAAGTCTTCTAGACAATGACAGGATCTAGTGACTTGACTTTTGGAAACAGTTGTGGCAAACCACTGCTTTGAGTTGCAGTATATAATCTTTGAGTGATACAAGTTTTCTCACTTAATTTAAATCACTCCTCAGGCTTTCAGAATCTCTCTTAAATAGAGTCAGCCCTTATTCCCTGTGCATGCCTTAGCATGTTAAAAACTTCAAATGGAATGAAGTGATTCTACTGAGCAAGGAAAAATCGTAGGTAATAAATTACCTGGAGATCTCTTGGGTCTTGTAAAGGTAGAATCAATATATGCTGCCAGTACAACTTTCATGCCTCTTCCAGCTTCTCGGAAGATATATTAACATCTTAGATGACATGGGCATATTGCTCATCCAAGGTCTCAACTGTTTTTTAGTAATTTGTATCAGGAGATAAAGCAATAGTTTATGGAATACCTTTCCAGTGAGGTACAAGCAAGCACTCAGACTTAAAGTTTTCATTAGTAGTTATAGAAAATGCATGTTGCCTTCCCCACAGGCCTAGCTGGATATTTTTTTGATATCTCAATAGAAAAAATAGTTACCATAGAACTGTTTAGCAGCTAAGGAGAGATTGCAGAGACTTTTATGTAGCTCCAGATTATGAAAAAGTTAACTATTATGTGACTGTGCATTTATTCATAAGGTGTGAAGAAAAGTTATCAGCTCTGACTTCAGTGATAGCACAGGGCTTATGTAGTAGTGATTTATGTCTCAAAATGCAGAAGAATGAATAGTAAATAAGGGCTTGTATATATTTTTTATTTTAAGCCAGCATTACATTTTGTGTTACAGATGCTGTGGAGATTTTAATTTCATTTGTGTTGGGTTGGAGAGTGTTCTAGTATTTTATAATTTGAAGCCATGCAATCCACAGTTTAGTGGTGCAGTATCAGCATTTCTTTATATAGCAATAGTAAACATTTTATATTAAAGCAGAAACACATAACCACATTTTTGCTGTCTATATGATAGATAATGTAGCCCTTCTTTGTTTCCAGTTTATTATGTGGCTACTATATGTTTGGAAAAGAGCTTGTGGCTTGACAGTACTGGAAGGCCCTGGAGATGGAATCCCTGCACATGTGACATATTTTCTTGCCTCCTACACTCAGGGTAAAGTAGCATCCTTTGGAGAGGGGATAAGCTTGCTCACATTCCCTCAGGCAAGCCACAGACTAAGCTAGGAGAAATATTTAAAGTGGGTCAAACAGACAAAAGCAGTAAGGGTGTCCATAGCATGAGTAAAGTGGTTGCTGAGAGGAGCAAGGGGCAGGCAATCAGGGCTCAGAGAAGGTGGAAGAAGGAATGTTTTATAGGGACATCAAAAATCCTGTGTTATGCTTGCTGCATCTAAGGAAACACCTCCTTTGGATGGAGTGAATGTAAAACCAGGTTTCAAAACATGACCTTCACTGACATAGCATAGGGGGGATTTCTTTTCAACCTGTCTATTCCAACGGGTCTGAGTTGCTTTTGTTATAAAGGTGAGCTCTTCTAGTTTCTGCTGGAAAAAAACAAGTATTAAATCATTTGGTTGGTTTGTTCTGGGCCTTCCCTATCCACCTCAAAGCTAATTTAGAGTCTATTTATAGTTAGGAAGAGCTGACATTTAAGGTCATTGAAATGAAACAGACTTCTCCTCAGCCAGGGATTTTCTTTGCTTTGAGCTCTCGTTAGAAACAAATTAAGTTTAAAGAGAAGTAAATCTTTTCCTCTCTGTTTTTAGTCCAACTAACTCTATGGCTCTTATGGGAGAATCTTGCCTTTGTTCTTTCTGGTTTCAGCAACAAAAAACATTCAAGGAATAGGAGTAAACCCAGTTGAAACTGCCAGTGCACCTGTGGCAAAATAGCCCACCACCAGATTTTTAAAATTCAAGTAGTCAAACTTCTGTGCAATTAATTTTTACGCAAGTAGTACTATATTTCACAACACAGAAAATGGTCAAAACAACTTTTCCATCATGCACACTTGAAGTTTACTGCAGCTTGATCCCAACACTCTGCTTCTGGTTTTGTTAGTAAATTGGATGAAAAATTGTGTATAATAACTGTCTAGAGCAATTTTACACCATAATATTTGAGACGGATTCAGTCTCTATACGTAAAATACCACAAAGAAATCTGGATTAAATTCTGCATATCTGTACACATGTATTTGCTTGGAGCAAACAATATATTCTTATGTCTCAAAAACCCTGGGTAAAGATGAGATCTAGAAAGTTTGTCATGAGACCTCACACTGTTCTCTGAGTGGTGGCTGCACTCTAAATTCCTGCTAAAACTGATAGCTCTATTTGCCATGTTTTCTCTTATTTTTCCTCTCCAGTTTCTGCTTTCTGTTTGGTGAGGTCGATATTCACTAAATGTTTTGTAAGAATAGCTTAAGCAATCTCCTCTACTTGTTTTAATGTTGAAATTACATTTAATCTGCATGTAAATGAAAACATAACAGATAATGAACCATATAAAATGGCCAACTTTTGCTATTTTCTTTTGATTCAACCACTCTTTTGGTCCCTATTTCTATTGCATCCCAAGGGTGTCATTGACAATTATAATTTCTGCCTGTTTTCAGACTAATTTTCAATACTAGAGGAGAGAACAATGTGAATATTGCATTTAGGTTTTGGCAACAGAAAATAATAACAGGACATGACATAAGTCAAGTGTAGAAAACTATGATAGATACTGGTGCCACAAAAATGTGATTTTTGGTTTGATGGTTTTTTGGAGTTGTTTTTATTTTGGTTTGGTTTTTGTTTTGTTCTGTTTCTTTTTGTCCCCGCAGAAACTGAAATACAGGGTAGAAATAACTAAGCAAACTTTCAACTAGCTTGCTTGTGTGCTAGCTGCAGTCTAACCCTGACTGAAATTTAGTCAAAACTTCATGAATCAGATCAGAGAGTTTGTGCCACTTCCAGTTTCCTACGGAGAGGCAAAGACCTAAAAATAAGCTGCTTCTCTACCTTTTTTTACACTACAAACACTAACAGGACTGTTGTGTAGGCACCCTTCAGATTATAAACTAAAAAACTAGAAAACTAAAAAATTGAAACTAGAAAGCATCAGGTGAAATATAGACAAGAAGTTTATTACAAAAACAAAATAATAATTCCAATATAATATAGGATATAATAAATAATAATATGATATAACAAAAATGTAATATCATATAAAACAAATGTTAATAAGGTGAGGCTGGACAAGGCTCTGAGCAACCTGATTTAGTTGGGGATGTCCCTGCTCACTATAGGAGGGTTGGACTAGATGACCTCTGAGGTCCCTTCCAATCCAGATGGTTCTATGATTCTATGAATATAATGAAATTCTGAAATGTCACTTATCTATCTATTCTCTGTAACTTGGCATTCAGATCACAACTACAGCCAAGCAAACTCTTCACAAGGTACACACAAACAAGATATGGCTAACATTTTGCTGCACCATAGGAAAGCCAGGATCAGCTATTTGCAGGAAGAATGCCTGTGAAATCAGTTATGAAAGCATAGCTGAACATTTGCTAGGTGTTCATGTCTGATGGGCAATTTGGCTCCAGATCTGGATGGGAACACAGCCTGAATCTTTAGCTGCAAACTGCAACTAGCAGAAAGCAGGGAGGACACCCAGGAAGCAAATACAGCCCCAGAGGAAACGCACTGATGGTTCTGTGTTTGTGTCTTGTGACAGATCATCTCAGTGTCACAATGAGAGATCCTCTGAGGAGCTCCAGTGCTGAGAGAAGACAAGCTGCAGCACCTGCAGCTTGCATAAGTATCCCAGCCAGCAGCATGGCAGTGAAAGGTTCATGTTAATCTATCCAAAGCAAAGCAATGCTAGAATGCCCTAAGTAACTGCACTGTGTGAAACTAACAGCATGTTTTTACAGATATTGACTGTTTCTAGCAGTGATAAGACCTAATGTTTGGGTTTACTACCAGGGATTGGTATGCAAAGCAAGGTCACTGCTAAATCTTGCATCTCACCTTAGAGGGGTGCAGACTAAAAGCTGCACCTACAGGGAGGAGCAGACAGGACAGGTGACCCTGACCTGCCCAGCTAAGTATTCCATTTCATATACATCATACTCAATATAAAACTGAGGGTCACTTCCTTTCTTCTTCTTCTCTGGCTCTTCTTCAATGGTCAGCATCTGAGGAGAACTGTCTGTTAGGAGATGAATGACATGTAATTATTTGAATATTCAATTTAATTTTCTGCAGTGAGGAAGTTCTTTGCTATGAGGGTGGTTAGACAGTGGAACAGGTTCCCCAGAGAGGTTGTGGAAGCCTCATCCCTGGAAGCTTTTAAGACAAGGCTCGATGGGGCCCTGGGCAACCTGATCTAGTGGATGGTGTCCCTGCCAGGCAAGGGGGTTGGAAGTAGATGATCTTTGAGGTCCCTTCCAACTCTGATGATTCTATGATTCTGTTCTATAATGTAGAACACAGGTTATTTAAATTCTATTTAAACATGATTTTGAAAAGAATCTGGGGTAATATTTCTTCCCCCTTCTCCAGCCCAAAAAGCACATAAGCATTTTGGTAAAAAATCCAAGGGCCAGGTGCCTTGGTTCATCATAGTATCTAGGCTTTCTTAACAATTCAGTAAAGATTATGTATTTTTTTTTGTTCATAGTGTATGCTTGTGAAAAGGATGTGACTAGGTAGCAGGGAGCAGAGTGCCTTTTTGTTTATCTTGGTGTGGATGCTGCACAGCAGCTCAGGTGAAACTCTTGGGGAACAAAAGGAGACTACATGCCTCTTGGGAGGAGCTGTGTCTCATCACTGATAAAGTTCGAATGCTCCCCGTTTTAAAACTCTATTTTACACTTGTTATTCTCATTTAGAATGCATAAGCAACCACAGGTATAGTCTTTTTAGCTTGATTTTGTGGGTTTCCTGCCAAAGTCTTGTAGGCTAAGAGCAGTTCAAGAAGCAGTGAATAAGAAACACCAGTCTGGCAGCAAACAGAACATAAGGAAAATTGATTTACAGCCTTTTCACTGCTTCTTAGATGCTATGCTTCCATGGTCCAGTCTCTCTGTCTCCCTCTGCAGCTATTTCCTTTAATTTTGTCCTCTCTCCTTCTTGTTTGTACAGTTAGTAAGCTGCTTATGGCTCCCATTGTGATCCTATGATGCTGAACAGGATTCACCTCTGATCTCAATTAGGGCACCAGGGCACTACTCTATTACACACAGTAGTGTGTGTCACTTGCAAGATGAAGTGTGTAGTTTTGCAGTTGAGCCTAGTAGTAGCTGGCATAATAAAGAAAAATGGCCATACTCTGTACAGCAAATGTGTTTTAGCACTAACACATAAGATGACAAGTAATCCAGACAGGCATTAGTATGGGCAGTCTGTAAGTGATGGACAGCAGTGAAGTTTCAGTAGTGCCATAACAATTTTATGGACACCATTACAATGCATTATAGTGTTGGTCTGCACCAAGAAACTCAGCAAGATTCTTTAAAAGAATGGCATTGTTGTATTTTTATTCACATTGCTAACAAATAGTTCTGTAATATTTCCTGGATTTATCCTTTATCTTTTTGCTAGTGACTATAGATGGAGACTGATTATTTTCATTCACTCAACAATGATTTTGCTCTGGGTAAGCAAACAAATGCAGAAATATTTTTAAAGGGTCGAGTACCAAGAAATATCTGAAATGAAAGCACAGTCCTTTGAAGCTGCCCCTGTTTTCTTCAATGCAGTAAGAATTTTGTCTTGTGCTAGGAATACAAGAGGGAAATCTCTGGTAATTGAGATAGGTTAGTCATTCAGGAGTAGATCCACAGAATATAGAGTAAGTAGAATGATTAAGAGTTTCAGCATTTTGAAAAATTACAGCTCACTACCTGTCTAATATCTTTTTTGCTCATTATGCTTCTTGGAGGAGGAAAGGGAGGAAATCAATGGCTTCAGGCCAAATCCATGCAGTTAAAAGAAGCAATCTGCACAGGTTCTCACATTAGGCCTAAACCACTTAGGCTGAGTGGAGCAGTAGCAAAGCCCAACAACATCCAACAAAACCTAAAAGTTAAAGAAAATCAAAGTTCCTCTGACCCTGTGTAACTGATCAAAGCTCATCTGTTTTAAAAGATGCTTCAGAGAGAAATATACATTCAGGATTTTTAATTCTGCCTTGTAGATGAATAGGTATGTAACATGGAGTTCTATGCAATATATTTAGGCTAGAATTAGGAGAAGAAATAAATAAAAAATCATAGCTGCTTTAAATTAAAATGCATTTCAATATTTTATATCCATTTTCTTTAAATTCTCAGCCAGGGGTTAAGGAGTGCATTTAGTAAGGCTTATCACTATGGATATGATATTTGAGAAACCATTAAATAAATTATTAGTCTATTATAAGTTCTGGTCTTCTATGGAATTTAGGCGAGTTGAGAAGATATTCTACCTTCTGATGTTCATAACCTTTATTTGTTTGTCTGCTTTAATATAAAATGGAATTCATGTTTCCTCCTCCTTTCCAGCCCCACCCACCCAAACTTAGGAAATTTTCTTAGGCTGTTGAGACACAGACATGTGGACATAGTGAGAGAGATATTTCAGAATATCTCATAGTCAGGGGCAGCACATTACTGCCTAGAAGCAAGTCAATGAAAAACCTGAAAATGGAAGTCACAGAACATTTACTTAGTGTCTCTTTATTCCAGGAAAACATTACTTCTAGTGGCAGATTACTTCTCCATTCATGTTTACTAATTTCTGATATCTGACACAGTAAAGAGAACTAGTTTTTGCATACTTCTAGTTGCCATTTATTTATTCCCCTCCAGAGAAAATGGAAAGAACAAGAGTGTCTCCAAACAGACTTCTCTACATTTTTTCTGTCCTATATTACTCCTTACGGATAACCAAACTAGCAAGGAATTAAAAGCCTTCTGTATTTCTTTACTCCCCAGAGTACGTGGAAGATGAGACACTCTTGCCTTTAAAACATAACAACATTGTATACATTTTCTAAACCACCTAGAGGATTCCACAGCTGGCATGTAGTAAAGATTAATGCAGAATTAAAAACTCTAGAATGTCTTAAATTCTTTATATTAAAGAGTTATAATTTTAATCTAACCTTAAGGATCTTGCCCCTAGTCATGACTATTGAATTTTTAAAGGAAAAGTTACACTGCAAACCCAGTAGATTGTATTCCTTTTATTATTTAAAGCTTGGTTTACTGCAGTTTTAACACAGTACCTGTCATGTATTTTCATTTTACAGCACAAGAGTTGCAACATAGCAGACTATCAGTAAATCCCAGAGTTTTTATGAATATACATTATTTTTACAATATTGTGCTTTTAATGTATGATACCTTTTTCTCTAATCTCTTCTCACAGAAGACAATATAATGATATACATACTAAGCAATTGTTCAGTGCTTAAAAATGAAACAGTAGACATTCAGCTAATGTTTACCTCCTGAATACTTTAGAACTCATTAATTGTAAACTATCCTGTGTAGCAAGGTTAGAAGGAACACTTCATTGACTGATGTCCAGCATACAGCGCTGGAGGATTACTTCTGTGCATAAAAGAAACATGAAATGTTGTCTCAGTTTGAGAGTAATACATTATTCTTTTTATTATCATAGGCAAAATAGTCTTTCCCTCCTCACCTGCTGCATCAAGTTTTTTATACATTCAACTGATTTTGAAAGGCTTGAGCTAGCTTTTCTTCCTGCTATATTGTACAAGTTACTGTCTCTAGCTCACACTTCCTTTCTTTATTGGTAAACCAGGAAAAAAATCATAAAATCTATAGAGAGTATAACACCATCTGATCTCCTTGATGAGTTTCTGTACCCTGCAATGAGGCTGTATAAAACTTTCTTCCCTATTAAGGTGGTAATATTGTATCTCTGTTGCATCAAAGGAAGGGCTGGGTTCAGAAAGGCAGACTATGAACAGAACTCTTTGCTGCCCTTCCATAGATTTGGCAAGTTCTTTGTAGGGGAAGAGCTGGAGGAAACTAAGAAATATTTTAAATGAGACTTTGCAGGTATAAGCACTCCAGCTCTCTGGCAGTTAGAAATAACAAATAAAACCACTTTACCTCAGCATATTAGGCTTACCATAAATGAGAAATGAGCTACAACTCTGCATCCCTAAAGCTGGATACTAGCAGTAGTCCAGGAAGGGAAGGAACATACAATTGTACCTTCCACAGATAACAGTAAAGAATTTTTTTTCCTTATTTTAAGGAATTCTCTCTTGAACTTCTAATGCTCTTTCCAAATGAGTGCTCTTTGGCTAAAGTCATGATTCTAGTGTATAAAGCATGGTCCTTAAAGCAGTCATATTTGCAATGCTTTTTGATGACACATCTTAACTTTATAGAGAGTCATTAGATATTTGTTTTAGTTTAACTCCAAGTAATACCATAAACCAAAGTTTATGGTATAAACTGGTTTAACTGGAACAGCAGATGCAGAGGATAAAGTCACCACTGGGCCATCAGGCCAAACAGTGTAGTGGTGAAACATGGAGTAGAACATAAATGTACTAGCTTGTACACACCATCCCTACTGACCTGTACCAAATTTGTATCTGTTCTCAAAAGATTTGTTACACTTTATCTAGGATGATTGCTAATTCTGTGCTTAACTCTTCAGTCTGATGCTTACTGCAAAGTAGGGAAGTAAGGACACACAGCTCTCTTAGAATAAGGCTACGTAGGTGTAGACCATAATTTCAGAAGTACCCTGCAGTATGGAAGCAAACACTTGAGAGTGGAAGTTCAAACCACCATATGTTTCTCACACTTTATGTCAGTGTCCTATAATGTAAAAAGAAGCTACTTTTTTTTTTCTTGTGGGAAGAAAATATTCACTTAGCAAGGATATGCAGAATTAGCAGTAATAAATACAAGGAAAAAACCACCACAGCAAGGACTTATCTTTACACATAAACCTTGACACTCTGCTTGTCAGGGTTAGAATAATGCTTTTAAGTGTAGGCAGAAGATTTCATGTCTTTCTCTGGTTGCATTTCTTTGTAATTCCATTGAGGAATAATCCCTATCACCAGAGGCAGGGAACAAGATCAGATAACTATTGACCTGAGGCAGTATGGCATATATATCTATACAGTCCCTACAGACTCATGCCTTTGTAGCAATAACTTTAATCTTCTTATGGGCCCAAATATGTTTGCTTGAAGTCTGTATGATATAAATTTCTGATATAGAGAAAACTTTTAAAGAAAAATGTGAGCAAACATGACTAAGCTAGGCATTTGCATATTTGCTTGTATTAAAAACATATTAAAAATTGCTAAGTTGCTAATTTGACTTTTGTAATGATGACTCTTAACACTTTGTAATGGAATCTTTGTATTAAAATAAGGCAAAAAACCCCATAAAATTCTGAGAGTATACTAATTAGTGTTTTTTGCATTTTTATGTGCATTAATGTTAAAGAAGTAAATTTTATAAAAATGCTGTAACAGATTTTCTTTTAAAAACACATTTCTGATTTCTCTGCAATACACTTAAGCCCTCTATGTGGTTTTAATTATTCTTGGTGATACAGTATTCTCTAGTCCTCAGATGCTGTAATCTATATTTCTACAGTTATGCAGGCTCACCAAGGGGGGATTACCCATTTAACAAAAAGAAAAATTGGGGGGAAAAAAAAAGGAAAAAAGAGAAGGAGAAAAAGGTTTTGAGCAAATCTTTCTAGTGAAATATTTTGTGGCTTTTTTACTTCATTATTAATGTCAAGTTTAGAAATGGTTAAATTAACATACCCTAGAAGGGAAAATTCGAGAATATTTTCCTGAAACATTTTTGATTTCCACACCATTTTCTGTATTTTGGCTCTCCTTGCTATGGCCTGTCCCATGTAGATTTATTTATTAATTTGGTATGTAAAAGCTGAGGAAAAAGGGTTTTATTGTACATCTGTCCAGTAGCTTGATCTTAAAGTCTCACAGATGGACATTTATGCCTCTGTGCAACCCCATAAAAACTAAACCTGCTATGGAGGCTCTGATTTCAGCTGTAGGGGCAAACCTAGGAAAAAGCTCATACAAAAACATACTTTTGTTTATTACATAAATATGCATCTGAATATGTGATCATATGTACACACATCCGACTCCTCAGATTTGTCTTCTGTGTGGTGATGAAAGGAGAGGATGCAGAGCCCTGCTATATTAACAAAGGTGTGTTACTGTATGACCTGTGTGGTGCCAGATCACAGTCATACCTGTCACTGCATGGCAAAGACAGCTGGAAAGTTACTTAGTCTACAACTCTTGACATCAGTGTGTAGATAAGTAACCTAAAAGATAGCAGTGCTGAGAGAATTGTTATGGTCTGTTGTGCACTAAATCTAGCTGAAAAATTCATGACATTCTCAATTACAAACAAAAGTGTGATCTTATGTTAAGTGACTTTTAACAAGATGAAACCATTAAGTTTTTCAAAGTGGAAAAATCATTCTCCTAGACTAAGACAATAATCTGAAAAATTTTAGTATTACATGGGATGAAGAATTTTCTTGCAATGGGATATTTTTTCTTCTTGTTGTCTTGAAAAGAGACTTCTTTTTAGTTTAAGTATTTTAACCTATTCCACTATTACATGACATTTATAAAACTTTTTTTGAGTTAATGTGGTTTTCAGTTAATAAACTAAAAGTGCTTTAAATTTTAATTTGGCTTCTAAATTGTTTGAGATCTCAAGAAACATTTGGTGGACTTAGCAGTGTTAGGTTTATATTTGGACTTCATGATCATAAGGGTTCTTTCCAACCTAAAATGATTCTAATAAATCTATTTAATTTTAAATTAATAAATCAAATGTTTCCCTAGTTGAAAAATTATTTTACTTTCATTTTAAATTTTTTTTTATTTATTTATATTACAACCAGGACACATATTGATCCAGCTCCAAGGCTGCTGCCATGCAGACTGCCTTGCATATCTGTACCATGGTTCTAAACAGTTTTGGTTTCATTTATAGAGAGCTGGTGGTATGTAGTGATGTGTAAGATTGAAACTGCTGTTCACATATTGAAAATATTTTACTTAAGCTTAAAATTATTTGCTAATAAAAATAATTCATATATAGGTTTGGGGCAATTCTAATTCTAGATTTGTTCTCAGAGACCCAGTGAGTATCTCTGCACGTGCAAAGTCTGCACAACCTAGAGAATAACATAACATTTGTCTTCTGTGTTTTCCACTCTTTTGTGGCTGAGGTGAAGCTATTGCTGCAGTTTCAGTGAGAAAGGGTTGGAGAGATGCTGATATGCCCAGCAAGCAGTCTCATTCTGCACACTTTTGGGAGAAAAGCCATGCTTTTCCCAGTCCCTTCCACATACAGAGCAATGAGGGATGATATTGACAAAGGGGAACTGTGCTTGAGATTGAAAGCACTATCCAGAAGGCAGAAATAGTTTCACACAGGCAGAAAAATAGTAAGTCTGCTAGTACTAAAGGAGCATTGATCATAAGTGGCTTCTATTGATCCCTTTCTGTTGCCAAGAAGTCCACAAGCTCATAGAGCTGAAATAAACATGTATTTTACTGCAAGTGATTCCTTCTTCCTGTGGCTTAAATGGTGATTTGCATTCAGGCAAGCTTTAAATGCTTCCAACAGGCACCCCTCTGCACAGTGCCTGTGCATTGCAGATCTTTCTGCCTTCTGCTTCCTTAATTCAGGATCCCAACATGTGTGAACTGCAGAGGAAGACCCACTAAATTCACAGATAAAATTAGCTTGAATAGTTCCAACTTACATGATGTCTTGTGTCCTTCTGGGCCATCAGCTACTTTGACCTAGTGAAAGGTGATGTAAATAGATGAATACTGAAGGATTCCATAACTCCAAGGGAAATAAGAATGGCAGAACTCTTCAGTCTGATATTTGATGGAGAAGAACAGCAGATACACAGCTTAGAGTCTACAAAAGGGGAGAGATTCAAGATCTAGTTAAGAGAAAAGTAATTCTGTTTCGGTGTGGTATCTGGCAGCAGATGTCAGACCCATCTTTGCATCAAAGGAAGATATGACTCTTCAACTACCTATGCAAGTTCTTTCCTGAAATTACTGTCCAAATCTTGGTGACACTCTCAGCTGAGGTTACTGTGGTAAAGTTGTGAAGAAGGAGAAATGCAGAATCAGAATAAGATACCACTATGAATTAAGGTCTAGTATGTGTAGAAAGACCTTGCTCTGCCCACCTAGGAATAATGGAATAGTGGCAATGTGTCTCTGTCTCTCATATTCCCTTATGAGTTATTCCATTAGGTACTCTCACAGCAGGAGGAATGGCAAGAGTATGTTATTTTGGAACAACAGGCACAGCATAGCCTTCAGCAATCAGAGCACAGGCTCTGCTGCTCTAGGTCACTCCTGATGTTCACAGCAGATGTTTTGTTATGCAGCAGCTTAAAAGAAATGATGAGAAGGCAATTGTTATAAGAATTGCCTTCTCTAGCTTTGAAAGCAAGCTAGTTTTAGAAAACAGATCCTGAAATCTTGCAAGAAGGCAAAACAGCTGCCATGTCAAAGAACTAACAAACCAAGTCAAATGTGCTCTATGTCCTTACTGGTATTAATATGACGGGTACAAGAGCTATAGAAATAAGTTTTAGTAATTCATTCAGCAGAAATGTTTTATTCATTGCCAAGGTGTGGGGTTTGGGGCCAGTGACATGATAAAGAGGCTGGTGGAAGGCAGATGTGTTGACAGAAGAGCTTTGAATCAGTTCTTTTGAAATGCTGTTTGCATTTTGGAGTAGAGAATCCTCACAGTTTCAGTATTTATGGATAAATTACAGAGAAAGGAATCTTAGATCATCAAGCCAGATAATAGAACTAATACTGAGAATCTTTGAAGAAGTCATACAATATAATATCTACCTTTGTGTATGTTGTGAAAGAACAGCTTGGTGGGTGACTGCTGGCTGGGTTAAACCCACTACACATGCATAATGTGAATACAACCTGCTGGTGTGGTCAGTATGTTGTGTGTGTGTGTGTGCCTGAAAAAGGAAGGAGGAATAAAATCATATCTTTCTGATGTAAAACAAGAAAGTAAGATTTCTAGTTCCGGAGATGATGAAAGGTAGAAAAGGTGGTGAAAAAAGCACATTCTCTCTTGTCTGCAAGAAAAATATATGCTCAGTGCAATGGCAACCATTTTGATCCCTATGCCTCTTGAAGTGTCTTATTGCATAGATTTTTAAAGAATATACTGACAAATGGCAAACTTTACTTTCTCCTGGCCCCCCTAGGCAAACTCATGCCTGTGTAGTCCTCGAAGATGGACAGTATTTGGTGGTACATCGTGTTACGCAATCCTGCTTTCAGGAGGAAATGTCTGCTTTCAGGATGCCTGCAGGATCTTAGTAAGAGATACTGCCTCATGCTGAGGAAAGATACAGACAATCAGTTGTCCCTGCTGGGTTTCTTCAAGCAAGACAATTTCAGAAGACCCTTGGTAGACACAAGCTCAACAGACACCAGGAAGTCCTGCCTGTCCCAGCAGTAAAATCACAGTCTTGAAACTGCATCTCTTTCCTGTTATCATATATGAAACCAGGTTTTGCCCATGCCCCCTTTCCCCTAGTGATGTACTGTAGCTGCTGTAGCTATGCATGCGCTTTTCTTCCCTTTTCCCTTGTCCCACAACATACCTTTTATTGTGAAATGAACAAATAACATTTGAAGTATTAATAGCAGACTAATTAACTGTAAGCATGAGAACTTGATCCTGAAAACGTATCACTTTCAGCTTAGTTGCTAAATCTTTCACAAACAAAAATGTTACATAATGAGATTATTAATTTTATGTTCAGTTGGTTGGAGTTACCATATTTTACAGCACACAAAAAAAGCAAAGATTTGGCTTATCATAACAATTAATGCTTTTATTTTAATTAATTCTTTTGCATCTTTTCTGCATCTACATATTTGTTCTCTGGGAGGTTGTGGTTTAAACACAGGCAGCAACTAAGCACCACCCAGCTGTTTGTTCACTCCTTATCAGTGTGATGGCAGAGAGAATGGAGGAAAAAAATAAAGCTGATGGGTTGAGATTCTAATAAGAGAGAATATGAAGAAATTAATAAGAAGAAGAAGAAGAGAAAGGAGAATATACAAAAGAAGTGATGCACAATGCAATTGCTCACCATTCACTGACTGATGCTGAGTCAGATCCTGAGCAGCAGCCCTTGGCCAACTGTCCCCCTCTGGCCAGTTTGGGTCAGCTGTCCCATCTGTCTCTCTTCCCGACTTCTTGTGCCCCCCCAACCTTCCTGTTTGCAGGTCATGAAAAGGTGAAAAATCCTTGACTTAGGACAAGCATTACTTAGAAACAACTAAAACATCAGTGTGTTACCAAGATTATGCTCACCCTAAATCCAAAACACAGCACTGTACCAGCTACTAGGAAGACAACTGTCTCAGCCATAACCAAGACAGATATGTGACCATTAAATGAAAGGAAATTGAATTTTTGTTCTCCAAAACAGATTTTTTAATTTGACTGAATGTTATGTTTTCCTGAAGAACAGAAATATCAAAATATACACCTGTGGCAGTACACTGGTGTACCACTACTTCTTATATCAGTCTTTACTTGAAGAATATTAAGAATTAAGTGAGAAGAAAGGCATAAGAAATAGTATACAGTAGCCAAACTCTTTTATAATCTGTTTCATTGCATATCTATTAGCATATTTTATAAGGATTGAAACCAGGACTAACACAGCATAAAGCTATAGATCTAGCAAAGTGCAAAATACAGCATAAAACAGTATATTTATCCAACTGTAAAGTAAGGTGATAGTGCCATTACTGCACATGGGAATTATGCATTGGAAAATCACATTTGTGCTGGATTTCACATAATCAGACAACAGTCATTGGCTTGCTGCCACCAAGAGATCCTTGACTTGATGTAGACAAAAGGATTATGTTCTCCAGTGGTATCTCACAATATAACTCTTCTTTGAGTGTGCTTTAAATCATTGAAGACAATTAAGTAACATAATCACTTACAGTAATGTGGTGTGAATTAGGTCTTGACAAGGTAGAAAATGTAATGATGTCAAGAAGACAACACATAGTTTTACAGAAATTAAAAAATAAGGTCATCCACTAAGATTACAATTTGTAATACAAACATACCTACATGTTGTCAAAATCCCCACACTTTAACTGCAAGCATCTTATAGCTATTTCATTTAAAGTTTCTTGTCTCATATTCATGAAACTATTCTATTTATATCATGGACAGGTGTATCTCCCATCAATCCCAATGGGATACTCTCTTGAGGATGTCAAATCACACAGCTGTACTTACTCATTACAATTTTTAATTAACCAGATTTTCATAATTTATTTCTCATAAATTAATTAAATTAATGAGATTAAAAAATTCTGAAGGATGTACACAATCTTAAATTAGACATTAATGGCAATTAAAGATTATACATTAGATCAGGCAAAACTCATACAAATGATTCTAAAAAAAGGATATGAAACTCAAGTAGTAACAAATTAAACTGATAAATCAAATTAGTATTATTCCATAGTGAAATATTTTATCTATACTAATCTCCTCGTCTCTGGAAGGTTATTTTATTATCAGCACAGAACATTAACTCTTAATAAAGACCTTATCAATCTACTCATCAGGATTTTTTTGACCATGATATGGTACAATATATGGTACAGCCCCAAGTATTTCTCACCTAAGATGTTTTGACAGATTTATTACTGAAATAGAAAGTCAAAGTTTCCATCTAGGTCATGTTTTTTTCAAGAAGGAGAGTCAGTGTGAAACACTGCAAATGACAATGACATTCACTGAGTTCAGGCTTCAGCCATACTATAAAGCCAATATGACAAGACTCACAGACAGCTGCATTGTGTGTTTTCTCCTATATTTATCATATTATTATCTCTTCCCCATCCCTGGACCCTCTTCCTCAGTTTTAATGTGAATTCCACCTACTTTCCCTTCCTCTCTTCATATACAAAGGTGCAAAATATCCACCAATTCTGCTATTTTGGACAAATATAAGTTTTCAGGGGCAAAATCAGATTAGTCAAGGTACTAGGGAAGCAAAACAAGCAAGATATCAAAGACAGATAAGCCACAAGAACATTTATCTTCTGGATTTTCCTCAAGCTGTCAGAGGCAAAAATCAAATGTGAAGCCTCGTACTTGAATTATCCCATTGTAGTTTGACATTATTAAAGCCTTGCATGGTATATGTGTTGAAGAAAAAGATGTGACCTGGCTGATGAGCTCTGTCATGCAGGGCTCACTTGGATGTCCCTCTTACTAAGTGGAACATGTGGGGAAAACAAGTTTGAGAAATCCTCCTTTAAGAAGACAAAGTTAGGAAAGCTGAAGAAATTGTTCAAAATAATTACAATGCAGTTCATCAAAGAAAATAAAATGTTATGCATGTATAGTGACATTAAAAATTGACAAATATGTATGATGATGAAGTATCATATTAAATTTTACTGTTTTCACCAAAGGTAATCATACTTGCAAGTAACAATTAGAAAGAGGGTAATTAACTTCAAGTTCTTTTGACAATGCCAATAGGAAAAGGTTTTACCTCTGAATTTTTTCAAAGTTCCAGTTGGTTGGAAATTAGTCTGTACAGCCTATTTTTTTTCAGAGTACACCAAGAACAGAGTTGTACCAATGGCACTGTTATGAAGGCCCTTTCTCTAACCTCAACTTTTTCCTTGCATCTGNAGTAACAATTAGAAAGAGGGTAATTAACTTCAAGTTCTGTTGACAATGCCAATAGGAAAAGGTTTCACCTCTGAATTTTTTCAAAGTTCAAGTTGGTTGGAAATTAGTCTGTACAGCCTTTTTTTTTTTCAAAGTACACCAAGAACAGGGTTGTACCAATGGCACTGTTATGAAGGCCCTTTCACTAACCTTAACTTTTTCCTTGCATCTACATATGATCTTTCATCTTCTACATAGATTGTATGCATTTATGTACAAAAATTGTTCTTTCTGTAGTCAACACAGTGGGTGCTTGGTCCACACCTAGGAATTCTTGATGTTGTGCTATATGTAGCACAAATAAGTGAAATAAAACTGAATGCTAGACAATGTTTACAAAAAGAATTAGGGATTTAGGTGAACAGCACTTTTGAAAGTAAAACAGTAATTTTTTTTTCAGATGCCATCATTGATATCTCAGGGAGAAGCAGGAACTGGCTCTTGCTACATGTTTACTTTACAGGTATGAGTAACCTGATCACTTTAATCTTCTTGGTTTCTGTCTCTGTCATACAAATCCACTTGCATGTTTTGCATACAACATATTGACCATATACACACATAGCTTTAAACACAGTCTACTAGACAACATTTAACTTATAACATAGTTGCATAAGTGCCATTCTTTTTGATCACAAAAGATATGGAGCCAAGTCCTCAGGTATTATATGTAAGCTCACAGTTTTCAGTAGAGGTATGCTGATGTACACCAAAGAACTTGGCCCATAGCTTATGCTAAATGCTATGTTCTTGTGCCGTGTAACTGGCAATTTCACAGCTAAGTGGTGTTTCATCCTGCTACTTAATTATCAAGGAAGGATATGTCAAGCTCATGGCACTTTCATGAAATATCTGCATTTAAACTACACAGCAGAAGAAACCACTCAGATTAGTTTATACAGGAGCTAACAGGACTTTTGCCCTGCCTAGTGCTCTCACAATGTATTACATGACCTCTCTCCCTGTTGTCATTGAGCAGATAGGTGCAATTCATCCATCCGTAAAGCAGGTGTAGAGGGACTAGCAGTGGTCAGTTCTCCTGTGCTTTGTCCCCTTGATTAGCTACTTACCCTCAAATAGGGGGATTAATGATTGAATCTTTTCCCACACTTTGAATATTCTGCAGGACAAAATCTGGTCCATGAAATGAATATTACTGAGCTCAATTACCAGCAATGTTTTCCCTCCCCCCAAGCTGTATTTTAATTGCTGTTTGGGTTTTGAGTTGATCACTTTCAGGTTTGGTTTCAGAAAATCCAGATGATATGTGTAACCTCTCATTTAGGCACTGAGAAAATGTAATTCCCAATTAAGGTTTTCCTCGTCTGTTTTACAGATGACTGAAACATAAATTAAGTTTCTTTGCTGCTACATTTATATAGTTCAGGAATATAACTTCTATCCCAAGAAAAGTAGCTGTAAGGCTTTGTTCTACAAAGAATGAATGAATTTAAAAATTAACAGAGATTTCAGACGCCAAGAGTGTGTTCTGCCTCAGTATATTAATCTGTTTGATGCCTTTTACAGAAAAGCTGGGAAGCTGAACAAAACCCATGCATACAAAGAGCTTTGTTCCTTGGATATTAGCTGTAGAGAGACATGAACTTGTTCAGGATAACTGCAAAATTGCAGGCATATAGCACCGGCAGCAATAGATGGCAGTCTTCATCCGCTCTGAGGAACGGAATGCAGGAACTTCATTAGCTCTTGCCCCTCACCCAACGAGTCACAGCTACCTTTAAGCAGTTTGTAGGTCAATGTACACACATATTTGAAAAGTTCATTTTGAAGAGCTTTCCTCCTACAAGGCTGGCTTGATTTACATCTGCCCTGCTATCCCTATAAATGGATATCAAGGTGAGGACTGACAGTATCAGGAAGGGGATGGTTTCCTTGCATTTAGCTCAGGAAGACACTGCAGGATTGTTGCAGAATGAATACAGAGTATTTGGTACTGTGGATATACAACCTTATGAGCAAATTCTTGGTGCCCACATAGATAAGCACACTGAAAAATCTTTCTGGAAAGATTTGCCCTGCACATTTCACAGAATGAGAAGCCATGAATCTTGTCTCCCTTGTCTGGACAGTATAGAGGAGGCTATACAGAAGGGCATTTCTGCCTTCCTCCCCTCAAGTCAATGCACTTATGTAAACTGTCCAAAATTAATTTTGCTATAGGTTATGACAACTTTATTTTCTTTCTGTCCTGAAATGCTGACTAAAGGATAGGTGCCCAAGGCATCTACATCTGGACAGTGATTTTCTTTTCCTGTTCACATGTAGAGAAAGGCTAGTGTTCTCTTCACTCCTGTGATGTGATACTGAAAAAAAAAGTCCTGAAGGAAATTTCTTCCTTCCCTTGCACTTTTACAGGGGATAACATGACTAGAAATCTAACACAGAATTGCTACTGGGCTTAATTAGTTAATAAATCTAATAAATCACTGCTACTACAAGCAGCTGCAAGCTTAATCTCCCACTGGTGATTTGTTCTGTTATCCTCTGTCAGTAAAGCTGTACAGCCACTGACACAACTTCCTTGTGCTTTCTGTAGAGTATCTTGCATTTAAACCCAGAGAATTTTTGTCACTAGTCAATAATACATTGAAACACTACATGCCTCATTATCATAACCAAACTCTGGAGCACGGTATGTGTCTACCTGAGTCTTGACAAGAGATGTCTCACTGTCTTCACATACTGATGTATCTTAGAGTCTGTGTTGTCAAGTGTTGTCATAGAAGCTGAATGGATGGTGAAAATGCTTATAAGCCACTGACAGAGAATAAAATTTTCATTTAAAAATGCCAGTATTATTGGTTATTATTTACAGATATTTTATCTAAAAGTGACTTCTGGGGACAGAATTGTCACAGAATAATATGATCTACATTGCTGTTGGCAAATACTGATGTTCTAGAAGAATTACCAGAGGAAAAAAGACACTGTCATTGCCTTTAATAAACAAACCTGATGAAATCCACTTTTATGAACAGGAACAAATGTCTGACAAAGTGGATTGTTCCTTGGTTTTCCAAATACAGAGTTTGGTCTTTGTTGTGTCTAAGCTTCTAAGGGATTCTGCATGAGGTCCCCACCCAAGATTTCAGATCCACTGCAATTTAGAGAATGTACTCTGAATTTAATATGGTCACTGAAAGGAGTAAATATCACTGTGATAATTTTTTCTCTCCAGAAAAGAGGTGGAAAACCATTGAGAAAACACTGTTGTTATTATATTAGGAATGTATTTCTATACATTGCATATTTTCAGTCAGGAAAATCTCTTGACTTCCTTCCTTCTACAGTTCAATAGTATGACACAAGCTTGAAACAATTTATTTTAATATGTCTTTATCTTTTAATATACAAACTTAGATTTCATAAATTAATCACCTTTGCAACCAAGTCTTCTGGATAGCACAGCAGAACAGATACTGAAATAAAATGCCAATTCTATGTGGAAAGATATCACATTGATGAAACATATGGAAAATCTTCTCAGGTTCAGGACAAATTTATATTCAGCAAAAATAGGGGCAGAGAGAGATAGAGAAAGAAAGCGGAGAAATTGAGAATGAGCCCTGAACAACACAGAGCAGGGATTTTGCTTGTGATTCGTCCACATTTCAAAACCACCAGTTGATTTACTACTCTGAATGGAGTGTTAAATTTTAAAGAGAAAGGAATAATCTGATTGACACTATTGCATCCATCATTGGAAGGCAAGGATACACCATCTGATCATAAATTATAAATGACCAAAAATAAATGTATAGGTGATCAGCCATTTATCTGGGGGAAGGAGAGTGATTAGTACTTAAAACAAGCAAAACAATTAAACCACCCTTGAATGTGCTGCTAAAATCATCATACCACACTACTAATCAAAATTAAAGGCAAAAAGTTCATTTTTACAAATTAAAGACTTAGTTGCTTCCACCCATGGCTAAGGCTAGCTACATTTACATATATTTTTAGGCTTGATCAAAAATATAACGTCCTGCATTTTCAAGACAAGTTGCTGTAGCTGCTGAGTATCTCCCAAGGTTGTGTGGGTTTTATAACTTTACTGGGCTTCTCTACACCCTGGTCTCAGCAGAAAATATTCTGTATTATGAGCTACACCTACCCTGATACTGGAAAAAAATTCGAGCTGGATGATAGCATGGTCTGCAGCACTTGGTTTATGACAATGTCCTTCTAGCAAGCTCCTGTATGTCAGCATGAAAATGGAAATAACATTTCTTTTCTGTCCTTGAGACATAGATCAAACAATATTGTCAGAAGAGAGATTTCTCTGTCAAACATTCCTTTGATCCCACTGGAGACTGAGCTGCTAAGCTTGTGTATCCTTCGGATCAGAGAATGTGCCTCACTGTGTTTTGTTAAACTGCTCTGTCTATAGGTTTTGGTGATGCAACCATGGCATTTATTAATAACAGCATGCCAGGGGAAGGTGGGGTTGTTACTATACTGTTCCAGTGGTGTTCATGTTCTTTTTGTAGCTATTCTTGGGGTGTTCCTTTGTTTGTTTGTTTTTCTCAAGGATGAAATCTACTTATTAGATAGTTCTATTTGTAGTTAGTGAAGCAACTTTTGTTTTTTCAGGTACAGTGTGTTATTCACAAACACTAGCACACATGTTTTTATCGGTTTGAGCATAGTCACACAACTTCTATTTACTTTTTGCCACACCACTACTAATGTAAACAAGTTGTATAAGCACATAATAGAAATCAGTGCTACTGATATGTGATCACACAGTGAGTACAGAAGCAGTATTGTCTGTTCAGGAAAATAAAACAATTTTAGTGATAGACTAAACTTCTCGAGCTTCAAGACCTCAGTTAACACACAGCATAAGTTAGCTGACAAATCATTTCAGTAAGTAAATAATACTACAGTGTGTGTATTTATGTTTGTTTTCCAATTATAGCAGACACATGGGGTTGGTAGGTGGTTGCATATGGATGGTACTTAGGCTGTGGTGTGTCATGGGATCCTGATGATCCCTATGAGGAAACTGAGCAGAGGGAGTGCTCTTTTCTCCCAGGACTCTTGCTGACATCTTGCAGATATGTATGCTGGTGGCTGGGAGCTGGAGTGGAGGTCTGCAAGGAAGGAAGGAGGTAAGGGACCATTGGCCATTGATGTGGAATGGAATGCAGGCATATGATGAGACTGAGCCATGGGAGCCTGGTGGTCTACTCCTAGACACAACCTTTGGGCTGATGCCCCTGTAAGGTGCATAAAGCACACTTTTCCTACTCAAGGATGCTGAAACTTTTCCAGTAGCCTTATGGCTTCCAAAAATACTCAATACATATTAGTACTCAGAAGGGACATGACTACACTTCTCTAGCATAACAAGTAGCTGAAATATCTTTTAAGATATTTGCCACCTTCAGGATTATAGATTCCTAAGACAGAATTTTAATTCTGGAAAGCACACATAATGCAATTACCTGACTCATAGCAGTCTCTTCAAAGACACCTGCCCAATTCTAGCTGTCAGATATTTTAATGAAATAACAAAGTAGTAGGGACAAAGAGCATTTCTTTCTCTTGTAACAGTGACAAAACAAAAATGGGCTTTAATTTATAACTCAGACAGTGTTTTCTGTCTTGGACCAAAGCTGACAACCAAAATTAGATTCAGCTGTAATGCAAAGGTATCTTTAGAGTAACTCCACAGAAGTCTGTTGGTTTTCTCTAATGTGCAAGGACTTCTCTAGTGACAAATTTTTCTGATGTGTGTTGCTTAGACAATGTAGCCCTCCTGGATATGGCTGGAGCCATCTTCCTCACTGATGGGTGTTTCAAGAACACTGCCTGATAATATTGTACTGTGATAATAATGCTTTTGTGCAATATAATTTTTGCCAAGAAAAATATATTCTTGGGATTATTATTATTCTTAAGGAAAGAGAAGGAATTCATTGTCATCTTAGTTTACTTGCTTTTTAAAAATTTTTGTTTAGAAGGAAACTGTATGAAAAAAGGCAGTGGGATATTGTGTGCCTTGTTTCCCAGGCATAGAAAACTTCTGTTTTCCTTAAGCAGTTCATGTTTAGTCTGTTCCCATTGAAATTGTGTAACTGTTTTAATGTGATCCATAAGTAATTTAAATTTAAAGAAAAAAATATAATTCAACTTATTTATTTTTTTGTCGTCTTCTTACATTTTTTGGCAAATGGTTCTGGCACTAGTGTTATGAAACTAAATATGCTGTTTCAAACTGCTTTCCAAAACAAGATAACTTCATTTTTGCTCCTTAGTTATTAGGGCAAGACATTACTTGCTGCAGCTCACCAGTTTATTGAGTATTACTTTTCCCTTTCAAATTTAGACAAAATCCTGCTACCTAGTGTTGCTGTAAGGACCTACAGATCTGATCCAGGATATTGCATACTACTCACATCTGAAAAAAAATTTGTAGATCTTTTAAAGAAAATTGTCTACTGGAAATGCTTAGATTGATGTGCAGTAATACCTTGAAACAGGATTTTGTCAGTGTTTCTAGTTTTTGCTTTTGACCATCCTGTATAAGCAATGACTAATGTGGAGAATGCTATTTTATGTGTCTAAGGTCAGTAAAAGTTTGCTGATAAAGACTCTGAGCTCTTTGTGAAGAGGCATCAAGGAAGCCTATTCAACTTCTTTGTGCTGTACTCTCCTGGAAGGTATATCCTTAACTGTCTTTGCCATCAGAATTAACTGCTGCTGCCAACATGCATCCAGACTCCTCAACTCGAGCCAGCTCAAGCCTTTGCCAAAATATATAACAGCCTTTACAGGCAGAAATCTGTGTCCTTTGCATGTGCCAGACAGGAATGAATGCCAATGTGGCTCTGCACATACAGTCTCATGTCTGCTGCCTGCACAGGCAGCCTCCATGCAGTGATTGGCAGTGGAGGAACACCATGTCAGCATCAGGGTGCAGGTGAACACAGGCACGCATTATGCACAAGCAATGATGAGGAAGAATTCGGGAGACTTGAGTTACCAGGAAAAGATATTAACTGAGGAGTGAGAATCATAGGAGAAGGAAGAGAAGGAGTCTTCAGAGGGAGGTCTGCTCTATGGGAGGGAAGAAAAGTAAATTTTCATCCAAGGCCTCCAAAAGACCCTTATCTCTCTCCAAAATATTCTGTTCTCCCAGACTTTCTGCTGTGACAGCTATAATAGCCTCCTCCTTGCTCCAATAGGAACCTCAGTTCATTCTTGCTGTCTTATTCTGCTCCACCACCAGAACAGAATTTTGTCTATATGATTCACAAACCTTGAAGGGACACTGGATATGACTTTGAAGCAGTTGTGTCAGCAAACTTTGTTCAGTTTTGGTATTGCCATCAGTGCACTCAATTTGTTTAAAATTAATCTTTTGAAGTAATATTTAAGTTAGATTTGCTGATTATTTACACTGTTACTGGAGTCATCATATCTATATTTGTGCATATTCATATTTGTACAAACAGAGAGCTTTATCTCTAAACAGGGATGCCCACAGTCCCTGTTGCATCATTTTGTAGGTCACTGGAAAACTTCACATTGAGTTTCTGCAAATACAGTCAATATCTATGGGGTTTTCAAATAAAGGAACAAACTGGATAGCACTTATTTTATAAATGTAAGTATATTTTATTTCCTATATATCTGTTGAAATATGAAGGGCACAGATAAGCCTGTCTTTGGAAATAGCATCTGCAGAAGGTGTTAATATTTCAGCTCAGGTAGAGTTTCATGACAGTGGTTGAATTAATTTTTATTTATAATCTTCTAGCAAAGTTCTTTTCAAATGCAACCTGGGCATCTGATTTTTGTTTATTTGAGTCTAAATGGGATAACTTTATTTGAAATTGTTAGTACAAAAATATTTTCTTGTATTATAATTGTTTTAACAAGTGAATTCGCTATAAGAGAGGTTTTGATTTGACATGTAATAGTGGAATAATACTTTGAAATCACATGAAAATGGAAAATATGCCAGATGTCCTCCATTAATTATTCAAATAACTTCAGATAGTCTCTAGTTACTAAGATGGACTAATAAATGCTGATAAAAAGAACACATAATCCTGTTAGCTTCATAATCTAGATTGCTTTCTTAAACATTATGGAATTTAGTCTATTTGGTGCTGCATTAACCCTTTCAGAATTAAATTTACCATATGAAACTAACTACTTTAAAGGTTTTAGACACTGATATTTTAATGTCTCTTGCTTTAATTGTTCATTTAGTTTATCTTAGAGTGCTTATCATGCTCACATATGGGCCTCCCAACTAGCAAATGTGACAGTAATCCAGCTGTCTAAGTAGTGGGTATTGGATATTAGCATTTGAACACTAGCTTATATTTAACCAGCTGTCTTATAATCTGAAGTCAATATAGGTATTATTGTGATTTCCTAAATCAGAAATGATTAATGGTGGTACTATCAAAATACAACATGATCAAAACATATAATCTGTTAGGATGACTTCTGCTCTTAAATTCAGGTGAGTGATTCTTATAGGACTGAGTGGACAGAATTTGGCTGTAGTGAGTTAAAATATTTTCATCTTTTCTGAATCTATATTTTGCACCTACTTTTAAGGAAGTAAGGAAGCAGAAGTTCAACTTATGTTGACAACATAACAAGACAAGTCCAGGATCAAATCCACTAACATTGCCAATTATTCTGTTTTATAATGTGCCTGATGCTTAATAAGAATAGCCCTCAACAACTCTAAAGCTATTACTTTAGTAATATCTTCAAGATTCCAAGATTTGGAAAAGCAGTTCTGTCCAAATCTAACTTAAATACAATAGATGGATTTATAATCTGATTCTTATTAAATCACTTCCATTCTTCTGTGCTTTGGTTCCTGATCTCTGAAGAGACTCTTAATGCTTCTGTCCCTAGAAGTATATTGTGAGGATGAACTAATGAACACTAAGTTCATAAACCAGGAGATGAAGAATTTACAAATGAATAATGAGAAGGATGTGGGTGACAGGAAAAAGTTCAGAAGTAATGAGATTAGTACCTGATACATAGCAGCAGCTTCATACAGAATGGCCAGAACATACTTTCCAATCTGAATGATAAACATGGCAGGCAAATGTTTATATAAGTCATGATAATTTTAATTCTTTATTTTAAATTGAAGGTATACCAGACATCCTGATCCCACAGGAAAGAAAACTTTTAAATATTATGTGCCTGTAGCATTAAAACTCTAATAGGATTTGACTTGATGCATAACAGGAAGGTTATACAAGCTCAGTCATCCTCTTGTAGGCCTATTGTTATTAAAAAGAACACAGAATTTATGTTAAGAGTATTTTTTAGATTTACCAGTTATCAGAGCAGAACAGATCATTTTCTGTGGGTTATAAATGAAAACTATTTATCTTCTTCCTTGTATCTAAACCATATTTCACAGCTCATGAGACACAAATGGGAAGATGTTTTCGATAAAGTGTTCCTGGGATTTTCTCTATGTAAAAATAAATAAATAAAGGAAGAAAATAACAGGGAAAGAAAGAAGAAGAAGGGAAAGTTATAAAAATCATTTGTCTTGTAAGAGAGACAGAATATAAGAATTCAGAGTTTCACAACTGACAAAAATTATTCAGAGTGAGAGTTAACTGGCAAAACACCAACCTTACACTGGATGCAATAAAAATGAATTCTGGGAGATCAGAATCCATGTTTTTAAAATGCAGTCCTTTTTCCTCTCCTATATTTATTGGTATGTATTTGCTGGTAAATTATTATTTCTTTTGAAGATAAATCTGCAGTAGATATGAAGCAAGTGGTAAACAGACTATAAAGTGGGAAGATCTGGGAGAAATGTATGGGACTAGCAAATTAGGAGCACTACAGAAGCTTCATAGCTCTGCAAGAGAGAGAAGATCAAAGGTTTCTTGTGAATAAAAAAAAAGAAAAAATGCAAGTACAGCAAAAAAAGAGAGACCAGCATAGAAGGGAAAGAGGTGGTAGAAGTGCTTGAAGAGCCTGAGCCACTTTGTCATCCAGAAGAATGGTAAAACTTCTAAGACTATATCCCATCATCCCATGAAATCTAAATGAATAGCTGGCTTTTACCACCTTCAATGCCAGTTTTATGAGCAGTGTACCAAAGCTGCCTAAGCAAAGGGAAGTTGCTACCCTACTGTTTCATGCTGTGGTCACTATTATCAGGTTTAGGATAGGTGAGGCATAGACCTGCAGTTGCTAGCAGCTGCATGTCTATCTGGAAGTCTCTTAATGGAAAAGTTTTACTTTCTCAATATTTCCCCAAACTCTATTCCAAATGCAGACATAAGGTTCTCATTCTCTAAATACAAGTACCAATCTGATCCTCACAAAAACTAATAAACACAATGATTGACCTACTAAGGTTCAGGTGCTCATTTCTGTACATTTAAGTCAAAGCCATTGAGCCAAATAAAGAAAAAAAAATCCAAACCCAAGTTAATTAAGCAGAGTTTGTATCACCTCATAGCACCTGGAGAAAGAATTACAGCTACACAAGTGCTGGTGATGTTTATTTTTATTTCATGTGGCAGAGGGCTGAATCTCAGAAACAAGTCATAGAGGATGTTTTTCTCGAGTTCAAGTGTGTTTTGATGCTGATAGGGTTTCTTTTGTGTTGTTTGATGCAGAGAATTTAAACAAATTCTGGGGACTAGGAAGAGGGAGAGTATAATTATTAAACATAGGATGTGGAGTCAGGAGAGATGACTTATGTTCCTAGCTCATAATTGACTTTCTGTGTGTAACTTCCCTTGGCCTCTGCTATCCTTCTGTATGAAAATTAAAAAGTACTTTAAAATACTTTGCTTGATAGATATCTGTGTCATCAACAACTTGTGTCTGAGTATATTCATATTACTTGTGCACTCCTAAGCATGAAAAATAACTTAAAACTTGTACAAAATCAGATGCCCATGACTGCATTCTGAAAATTATTGAGATACAAATTGTTACACTGATTTTTAAGTCTAGGAATAGCCACATAAAAATCTGCAGATAAAGTTCAATAAGGGGAATTCTCTGATTTACTTTATTATAACTGAATGTTGTTTGGGCATATGTAAGTTAAATGTCAGTGATAATTACTCAGATACAAGCTTTTAAATGAATTTCTTCCACCAACTGTAGCAACACTTCAGATAGTTACAGTTTCAATTTTCTCCAACAGGATGAGTGGTTCATATAGGCAGTTGATTGTTACAGACAAGTAGCAGCTTTCCGCAGACTGGTTACATTATTTCAATGTTGTTTCAATTAGTGAAAACAAACAGAAGCTAGAGTTTGAGATGGCAGGTTTTTTGGTACTCATAGGCATTGCCAATGCTCAAAGGGAGCAGGAAAAAATTCAGTACTCTCAAAGTGAAATAGAAAAAGCAATAAAACAGTTGCCTGGAAGCTGTGTAAGACTAATCCCTTGATTATCTAAAGAGGATAAAAGAGAAGAAGTCCATACTTCTCAGTAGCTTCATTGCAATTGTCTATATAGTAATGTCTGATTAAAGAGAAACCAAACATTTTTTTCCCCATTCTTATTTATTCTTTATTTTCCCCTAAATCTGTTGCCTACAGGGCTATGCTGGCAAGCCTGTTGATCCTAATGGACCACATTCTATTTTAAAAAACCTTATTTATATTTCTTACCAGAACAGTGCAGGTTGCTTTTTTCAATGCTGGATATCTCTACATATATATCTTTTACTTTGGATCTTCCTTGAGAAGGTGTGAAACTTCTCTGTTTGCATTTAGTTCTAGTTTATCTTTGAAACTCCAGCTCTTCTTTGTAGCTGGGCTGACATCTTGGAACCATTTGGGTTGAACATATCTTGCAAATTAAGTCTTTATGGTGGAGCTTAATGAAAGCCATGTCTGTGGAGAAAAGTGAGTATCCTGGGAGTTATGGATCTCATTCTGGGGCAGCTAATTGCACTTTTGTTCTCTTTGAGCTCATCTACACAAAGAAATTTTGCCAGTTATATTCACAGTGCTGCAGATACTTTGGAAGATGCTGAGGTGAACAGCTCCAGAGCAGAGGATTCTTCTGGGACACCTTTCCTAAAGTGGCAAAACTATGAAGGAAAAACAAAGGGAAAGAGAGGGTACTCCAGCCCTTCCCCAGACTGGGAAGCATTGAGCCCCTGAAAAGCAGCAGCTGTGACTCAGTGTGGGCAGGACCAGGAGCGATGGTGGGACACCCACACATATAAGAACAGCCCCCAGAGACAACCAGGAGCATGGTGAACAGAGTGGGCAGGTGGGGCAGTTTGCACAGGCAGGGTGTGCAGAGATGATGCAGTTCCCCTTCTGGCACAACAGGTAAGCTGAACTTTAGGGTCTTAAAGGTCTCTTCCAACCATAATGAGTCTTTGTTTTATGATTCTAAGTACAGCTTACTCAGAAGATACTCCAGTTTATCCTTTAAGAGAGCTTTACTCAGTTTAATTGAAACACCTTCTTATATAACATAAATCAACTGATATATGCACTTCCTCTGAAGTAATCTGTACAACAGATGCAGTTCCTTTCTGAGCAAACTTTGTTACATGTGTCAGTTCATATTCTCACTTTGTGATTTATTTTGCAACATCCTACTGTACAAAAAGTTTGTGGGAACTTTATTAGTGAATCTTAGAAATAGCACTCAAGACAAAGGCACCTTCTTAATTTTACATTATATTTTTATTTTTCTATATTCAAGACTTGGCTTGCAGCTTATAATAACAGGTCTTTAGCTCATGATTAAGACTCTCAAATATGGTGTTAAAAATTTCTTTTCTCCTTCATGTTCAGTGCCAAATATAGGTAATATTTTTCAAGGAAATATGTATGTAGGTACAGCATATAGCAGCACCATGAGAGTTATTAAGGACCTTGTCTCTCCATTAATAATGATTTCAAACTTAACAGGATGACTAAGACCTTGCTTAGTTTCTTAGGTGCTCAGTGTTCCAGAGAGAGTTAGCCATAAATCTTTTTCCTTTGGAGTGAAGTATTTTTGGCTTAATCTGATGAAAAATACTATTGCTGTTCAGGCTGGCACAAGACAAAAAAACATGTTGTTCTCAAGATAGAAGTTACTTGAGTAATCAAGTATTTTGAAAATGAGGATTGTGTCCTAGAGCTAGATATATAAGTGATTTTTACAAAGAACAAGTACTTGTAAGAAATTTAACAATTATTCTTAAAGTCTGTATCCTGCATTTAATTATGTAACTATATTATATTTTCCTGTCAAAGTTATGAAAAATTAATCATCAACACAAAGCCATTACTTAATATGAAATGGCTAACTAAAATGTTATCTGTAAACCAGGGAAAACTCCTTTAATAAAGCAAATTTATATTTAATTATTTTCCCTGTGGCTTTGCAAGTTTTTTTCTGAGTTTGATATCACAGAAATTCAGAAGTGCTGCAGTACATAGGTGCTTGATGTTAGCACTCAAGCTATCTAGATAACCATATTATCTTTAAAAAATCCTCAAATCATGACAAAAAAGGCTTGTGGAGGAGATGCTCATCTGGTGTAAATATTAAATATTCTGGTCTCTTCTGAGCTGTGTGTAGCTACCAGAAGATAGGAAGGCAATACCACAAGGAAAGAGCTAAATTTCAGTGCTTTTAAGTCTAGGGATATAGCGTATTCAAAGTCAAATTTATATATTTTTTTTTCCTAGTACTACATGACAATTGATAAAACTTCAGTTGAATTTTTTATTTGCTATCTCTGTAACTTCATACTTATTACTTTTCTTTTCTTAACTAGGCCTACAGTGGTGCTACATGCGGTTTCTGTATTTATTGTGCCGTGGTTTCTGTATTTATTGTGCCGTGGTTTCCCTAAAGTTTATACAGACAGAAGGGAACTGACATTGTCTAATTATTCCCAGGCTTCACATTTAAATGGATGTTTATTTTATTGTCACTTATTTACCCATCATTTTCATACATCTTCAGCACTGTTACTTTTGTACTTGATCACAGCACTTCAGCTGTGATTGGCTAAAGTGTTAATACATTCTACAGTCCCATTTCCCAGCACATGTTTTACTGCAGTCTGAAGAGGTTACATATTACTGCTGTTGCTTGCAACAAAAATCTGCCTGGTTATAGTACTTGTATTCACAGCCCTTTCTGCAATGTGTATAACTTCATTATTAACATAATAGAAAGTTTCTCACTTAGTGTAAATGGTAGGGTTTTGGTAGTGGGGTGGGAGTCCACTGATTCAAATAACTGATTTGATGTTTAGATCAGAAAAGGGTTGGTTCATGTAATTAAGCAATGTGTAACACAGTATTACCCAGCTGCTTTTGTTCTGGCAGTTCACAGTTTTGAAGGACTTTACCTTCATCTTTTTTTTTATTGAGGTATTGTGTATAAAATGCCAGACTTTTTCCATTATTAGCATATTTATTCACCTATGTTTTCCTTCTACATCTTTCTGTTTCTTAATTTTTTTTTCCCTCAAGAAAAATGCCTGCTGTGATTGATTGATACAAGAAGTTACTATTGAAGGAGGCAATTTTGCTTCAGCTCATTTTAGAGTAGGAGTTCATGCTATACAATCACAGGAACGTTGCATGCAGTAAGCTCAAGCACCGAATACAAACCAATACATTCTAATCAGTTCTATTGGCACCTTTTGAAAAGCTATTCAGGATGTCTGTAAATACTGAGTGGCTGAAAATAAGTTGCAGCCATGCCTATCTAACCAAGATAATACACAGAACAAAGAAGCTCTTAAATGCAAAAGTAAAATTGAGATTGCTATGTGGGTTGTTTACAGTGTACTTTTATCTTAAAGATATTACAGAAGTTTAAGATCAGAGAAAAAGTCCTTTGCTTTCAAGTACCTTCAGGAAATGGTTTAAGTATCACACATTCACAGGGGTATAGATTTTCTGTTCATGTTACCAAACAATTAATCTTTTTATTTCTTTAGATCAAAGAAATTATTTGTCACTTACCCTCAAAAAGTAGCTATAAAAGATTACTGTTAAATGTTGAATACTGAGGAGTATATGTCTGTTTTGCAATCTTCTTTACATATCTGAAACTTAAGTAACTGTGAATGAAAGAATCATAAAGATGTTCCTCTCAATTTCTAATCAACTCAAGGAATTAAGAATTCTTGCAGAAAACTTAAAATATATATTCATATTCTTCATTCATATTCATAACTGTAGCAGGAGCTATAGTGGAGCTTCTAGACCTAGATTAAAAATAGTAATAAACACCTCCCAACCTGCAGGAGAAAATTAAAATGCTAAAAATAAATAAATTTGTTAGTCTGATTTAGAGGCAAATTTCTTCCTGAATTAAGATTGGGAAATCAGTTTACTCCTTAGATACATAAAGAAAGAAGGTTGAGGGGGACAATGGGGAGCTTAGAGGTGCAGGATCTGAAACAAAATTTGTTATAGTACAGTGTTTCAACAAAACACTTGTCCTTTTCACCCTCAGGATGTTTGCTGACAGCAAAGAAGAAGGTTTTTAATTGTTACACTAGAACTGTGAAGAAAAAAAAATAAAATAAGATCCAGATTATACTTAGCATTTTCAGGATATATTTCTACTTTTAATGCATTATTTAGTAAAGTAGATAATGCTGAGCAGAAAATCTAAGGAATGTGAATCCTTTCAAAGCCAAATCTGGAATACGGCTTGTGTGGAATTACTGATGGCAATAATGACAGCACCAGAAAGTGCAGAATAGAAAGGTACAAAGATTTTTTTAAACTTTTTTTTTGTCCTACTTTGTGACTTTTCAGTAAGGAGTTATGTTTGCATAAAGAAACACTAGGGCTTTACCTATGACTGTTGCACATGCAAAAAAGAAAATGACAAGGTCTACAGCTTTGTTAGTGCTTTGTTTCCATACTGTGAATGAGGGGGGTTAGGGACTTCTGATCATGTCCACTCACAGATGCGCAAAACAGCTTTTGTTACAATGTTGCATCTAATCTGTTGAATTGCACAAATAAGCCCATTACCACTGAGCTAGGAACAATCACACACAGAATATTAGGAGTTGGAAGGGACCTAGAAAGATCTAGTCCAACCCCCCCTGCCACAGCAGGATTCCCTAGACCATTTTCAGTTCTTTATTTCTACAAGCATTAAACAATTAAATCTTTCAGCAGGCACTGCACAGAAAGGTATTTTCTAAAAAATTTAAAAAGAATAGTGACATTAATTTAAGGATGTGTAGCCAATCAAAGGCTTTGAGTAAGCTGAGGATTCTCTGTTATATTTGTATTCTTGTGGTTTCATTATACATATGTTGGATAATATAGTCAAGTTGCAAATAAGTATAGGAAAATCCATTTTCACTGAAAGCCAGTAATCAGGGTTAATGTAAATATATCTTCATTTCATATAAAAATACTTTTTGCTTCAGTTGTAGGTCATATTTGTTATAAATCATGAATAACCTCTAAGAATAAAATGATGTATTTGACAATATAATTTGAAGTGAGTCATGTTTTATTTCCTTCTGATGCAGAAGGCAGCAGAAGGTGAGATTGTTGTTCTTAGGACAGTGAATTTGCATAAGTATTGCAAATTGTACATGTGTACATGGAAGTACATCAAATTGTACATGTGTACATGGAAGTATATCATATTATATAACACATGCTTCTTTATTCTAAAGAAATGACCTCAAAGTTATCTTCTGTAACTATTCATTAACAGTTCATTTCTGTCCAAACTGGAATTGATGGTTTTCATCCTATATTGTTGTTTCTATTCTCTGACTGGTGAAGTCTCCAAATTCTATTAGAGGTAGTACAATATGAAGGGAAGTTTGGTTACCATAGTTACTTGTGTTTCTTCAGTTTTCACTTCCTTCACACGTTTGTGTCAGTAAAGCACAAGCAGTCATGTGTTTGTGAAGAGTGGTTTCAGGAGCAAAATTGTTGATTTTTCTGTGACTGGTGTTATAAAAATTCTTAAAAAGCATCTTTCTGTTCCCCCTCCCAGTGTATTTTGTTCATAAGTGACATCAGTGGTTCTCAAGGTCTAATTCTTCTCTTTGTGACACTAAAACTATAAAGCATAAAGAAAAAAAAACCCATAAGAATTGGACTTAGAGCTGCTATTCATTCTGAGGGAATGAAACTAATACCTTAATATTTTCAGGTAAAAGACAAGAAGATACTTTTAAAATTTAATATTTTTCCCTGTTTGATATATAACATATTCAGCATGTATTGAATTACTGCAGATACATTAGTATAATCATATAAACAAGGACATTCTGTAGAAGTAGGTGTGTTTTCCAACTTTGAGTATAATATTTTACTGAGTAACTATTATGAGATGTTATCTTCCAAAATAGGAATTAATTTCAAAAAATACAGTTTATTTTTTTTATTCCTTGTGTAAGATTCCCCTCTTGATTGCTCTTTGTTTTTTTCCTCTTTTTAATATTTCCAGAAGGTATTTCGATAGGTTTGGGTAAGGCTGAGTGACATCTGACAGGTAAAAGAGCTTGGAGTATTTTAAGCTATGCAGCTTGCTGTAGGCAGTACAAGCCTATCTTATTCCATGTACTTACCTTTCATCTAGCTAAATATATACAACACACATGTGGGTATTTAAAATTCTTAGATAAATATAATAATTCTTATATAAATATAGACACATACACACATAAGTGTAGTTACTTAATACTGCCAGATCTGGATAGTTTCTGTCTTCCATGTGGTGAAGAGAAGGTGAACAAAGAATAGACTGTGTGAAATTGAGATGAAAAGTGAGAGTGACCTTTGATAAACCAGCCTAAAATACATATCACCCAGTTCTAGTTGTCAAGTTACTTGTACATGTGTTTTGGCATTTTAACCACACTTGACCATTTCTGTCACTTTTGTTAAGCTTTAAGACAAATGCTTTAGGAATTGAAATTAAGATGAAATATTTCTATTCCAAACAACCTCCTCTCCCTAACATGCATTTCTCTCTCAGGCTTCCTAAGGCTTACCAAAGCAGATTACTGAAGAAAAATTCTGCAACTTTCATAAGTCTTGTTTATAATGATAGAGAGTGGCACTACATGGCCATTTACCCATGAGAGGAACAGTGCACTGATTGCATTAGAGTGGGAGAGACTAATGCAGTTATGTCCTTAAGGGTTAGATGAAAAATGAATCTTTCACCTCTGTGAGTGAGCACAACCAGCAATTCAAAAGCATTGTATCTGTGAGGTAATTTGTAGGATCTGTTCTATTTGTCATTGGAATTGGCTGTAGAGTATTTGGGAATGTCTGAGTTGTTTCAGCCTTGGATCATTATCCCAAAGTCCTCTTTTATGCTTAAACTTTAAAAGTAGTTTGGGGGCATCTAAAATGAAAGGGCAAATCATAACACATTTCTGCAGTTTCCAGCAATACCATTACTTACTACTTCTGAAAACAACCACCACTTAACAGTTGCATAGGATTTCAGTACTGTGAGATTTGCAGGAGCAACTATGAAAAATCTCCCAAGATTAAGGAGAAGATTTTCCAAGACACCTAAATGAACAAGCTGCCTAGGGTCAGTTATAGACAACAAACCTCAGAAGGGTAACAAATTCTCTTATATGACTTGGTAATTGATGAGTTTGTTACTATATGGATGAGTGGTTTGTTTTTTTTTTCCAGAATGTTGCTCCTCATCTGGAGAGTCATTTGGAAGATTTCTTACTAGATATTTTTAAACACAAGTTAAATGACTAAGGGAAACTCAACCCTCTCAACCTATAATCTCCTGAGAGAAATATTTTTGTGAGATAATGAAAATAAGTAATTCAATCATCTATCTTTTTTCTGCTTCCAATTTGTTTTGGTAAGGAAGCCAATCTTTTAAGAGTATTGCTTTTCATTTGCAAGAATGTCTCATTTGAAACCATACCTTGGTTGTTTTGCCAATGGTTGCTTTTGGTTTTCAATTATCACAAGTCCATTGGCTATCCCTAGTGACCTATGGTAACAAAACAGACTGGCCAGTTGTGTGAAATTCTTAGATATTTCTTCTATTTTCTGAACAGATTATTTTCAATTGTAGATTAATAAATGCATAATGGCCAAAAAAGTTCCTATCAAATTCTTTGCCAGTGCAGTATATGGGCTCTCATGGAAGGAGTGTCTTCAGCAAGGGCACATTTTCACAAAACACACAGCTGAGGCTCACTAAATTCAGGAGAAAGATCACAATACCCTGTGACCTGCTCAGCCCCCTATTTCCACTCAGAAATGAACACATATGCAGCCTCATTAATTGTGTCTATTACTATATAAATAACAATTATCCAGTACCACTCTTAACCATAACAGAACCAAACTAAAAAAAATCCCCTTGATTTTTCTCCTGCCTTTATAGAACAGTCAATCAGAAATCAAGCCTCAGAAGCTTTCACCTTGATAATGGTTATCAAGGTGCACAACCTGGAAATAACTTCATAATGGACATGTAAAACAGAATCTGGAGTGCTTAGACAAAGGAAAAGGTCTCCTCTTTCCTAATCCCCAAGACTCACTCAAAGTGGACAGCAGGAGTACACAATGGGTCAGGAGTCCAACAAGTCATATCCCCAAAGAGGAGTTGAGAGTGTTCCTGAATAATAATAGGTATGAACAAATTGAATCAACTGGGAGAAAAATAAGAGCTATTGGTGATCCAGCTTATAAGATTGTCAGCTCAGGACTGCTGCTAATGCTAAGCAGATACTTATGACCATTATATTAGTATTAAAACTTATGAATTCCTATGATCTTTATCTTATTAAGAGCATTATGTATTGATTGCTCAGTTATTTTCATATATTTAAGGTAGCTTTATTTTTTCCAATTATTTTTTTCTCTTTTTATCTTCAGAAAAATACAGTGTGACCATTAATGCTACTATTTCTGAAAAATTATTATTTTTTGAAGGTTTTCCTTTTTCAATAATTCTACTGTGTTTTGGTTGTGGTGCATTTTTTTCAAATCCTATTGCTGTCTGGTTTCCCAGATGCTATGAAGGTTCATGAACAATACAACTGAAGCCATAAGACAGATTCTCATGACTTCCCAATTTTCCAGTGTAATTGCACTCTATAACCTACTGTAGTCTTGATTAAATATGTCTTTGATTAGCACATTTTTCTTATTTAATAGCAACACCTTTAGATCATTAAACACATCACTACATTCATAAAAATGTAGCTTAATTTTCATCTTATCTAGTAATCAGTCTTGTTGCATCCTTTGTTATCAGTATTATACTTTGAACATTTTTAGCTTCTTTTGCTGATGCTTTATTTAGTGAATTCATTGTATTTTTGATTCTTCTTTTTTTACTAAATGCACCAATCCAGATATTATGACATCAAACTCCAGAAGTACACAAAATAGACAACAGCTCCTGTCTGTGTGAAAGAATGAAAAATATTGATCTATAGCCACAGTTCCTCTCCATCTATCTCCTCTCAGAACATGACTTTAAGATAAGTTCTTAATTTATACCCTACATTTTATTTGCTAGTATCTATTTTCTTATTTTGAAGCAATTCAATTAAAATTATCAATTTCATCAGGTGTTAAAAGCCTAACATACAGTGTTTTTGTGAGCATCAATTTCTTGGATGATGCCTGTTTGTTGGAATAGCAGAAATTCTATGTCAATACAAATCAATAAATTTGATGTGAAAATCCAGAATTTAGAGGACAACATTTTTTTTTTTTTCAGTTCCTAGTTCTTCTTTGCAAATAAGTAACAAGATGATGACAGGAGCCTTGAATATTTTTGGGCTCTAATTATACATTAATGTGTATTTTTCAGTCTTCTCAGATTTGCTTGAAATGTTGTTCTTTTTGGAAGTAGCACCTTTAAGAGCTGAAATCAGTTCTTCTTTTAAAAGGGATTGGGTAACATGTATGGATCAAGTGATTAGGAATAATATTTGTCATATTCTGCTGTCAGTTGCACATCATTTTTCCAAGAAGGGAAAGAGGATGAAGAAAAAGCAAAGCCTCCTTTGTATTACTACTGTGCCTTGAAATGACTGTGTAGCTGCAACAGACAAATGAATGAGAAGCAGATATTAATTTTTTAACTTTTTTAATATTTGGTATGTATTGGATCTTTAATCACTTTAATATGTGCTAATCAGATTTTGTAATTGAAGGCTCACTAGCGACAGCTGCTTGTGCACAAGACTGAGAACAAAGCAGTCACTAAACTCTAGTTAGTTCTTTTTCTCTTCCATGCATATCTATTTTCCTGCTGCTTTTGGACTACCTAAGTTCTGGCTCCATGTCAAAATAATAGTGAGACTCAATTATCTCAGCATTAAAAATGACTTTGCTGTATAAATTGTAGGGTGTCTGTTTCACTGAAGTCCAGTGCTATGTTTTCTCCTACAGATGACTACCTTTCTTCAAAGAAGAGTGAGGCAGCTCACCAGAGACTGTTTGCAATAGGCACTGAGGGGTACCTTGTGTGCTAGACCAATGTCTGAGAGCAGGAGAAGCAATCCGTACGATGTAGCAATATCCTGTACCAGTGCTTGCTAGGGCAAAGTGTTTTCTGATCACTCCCTTTCTTCAAGTACATTTTAAAATTTGGAAATAGCAGAGAAATAGGTAAACAGATCTCCCCAGCCCAGATTTATTCCACTTGAAAGTTCTTGCTGGTTTTGTATTTTAGAATAGTAATTCTGCCATGTGCCACAAGTAAGAGAAAGGGAGCTGAGCTATAGAGCAATGTTTAGTCCAGTGGGTCACTGAAGATCTTTTAAAAAAGGCCCTACTGTTATTTTGTGTGTATATTGCTTCAGCTCAGTCTAACATGGCACATAAGGCACTAATTAGCTGGTTTCTTCTTACTTGCCCAAATCATCATTAAACTAGTCTTGTCACTGTTGTGATAAGTGTGAATAAGGGTTAACATATATTTTGAATGTAAGAGATTCCTATTCATTTACAAAGGAAATTATACAGAAATATGAAAATTCCTGAGCATGAAATATTGTCTCATTTACCTGTAAAATGCCTAATGAAGCATCCTTGATACCTTACTATTTGACAAGTCAAAAAGTCTACTCATAGCTAACATGTCCTGCTAATATTAGACTATAGTATCTCCAACAGCCTAGCAACTCCCCCCTAAATGTATATTTGCTTTTAATATCTACCACCATTTTGGCTCCTAGTTACAATTTATTACAGAACCATGAAAATGAGGTGCTGTATATTCTGACTTCAAAATTGGATTCCTCTCTCTTCCTGCTTCCATCCTAGTCCAGCAATAGCCCCCTAGTTCCTAGGCAGACAGTTTCACCAGAAGAGATGCAGGCAGCTGTGAGTGTGGGGGTCTGCATTACCTAATTGAGCAGCTCCTGCCTATCGTTTTAGCAAGCAAGTAGTTCACAAAGCTGGAGAACCATTGCAAGCTAAAACAACTCTTTCACAATTTATTTATAATTTGCCTGTTTGCATAATTTGGACCCTTTTTCCCAAGGAAGTCTGTTGTGCTCCAGTAACCAGTTGAGCTGGCACAACTGACTGGCACTCTCTCTGATATTGTTTCTTCTAAATTGCAGCCTGTACCCTGCTGAGATCAACCAGCAGTAAATGTGGTACTGGATCCCAGCCGATTCTCTGCCTCAGCACAGCCATGCTCATCAGTCAAAATTGAAGGAAGCCTCATGGGGAATGCACTTTCCTTAACTGAATAAGCACTCGGGCACTTCTACTGAAAGAAGGGTGGTTATATCTAAAGGCTTTGCTTGTTTATTAATGAAGATTATCTGGTGCTATACTTGCTACAGATCCTGAAGGAATATTTTTGTTTCCAGTGTGCTGCACTGATTGTTGTAGAAGCTGAGCTGCTAACTATCAGATCAGTTGTGCTGGGCAAAGTCTTGGAGGTGGAGAGTAATTAAGGTCAGTGATTGAGAAGAAAGTACGTCAAGCAAGTTGGTGTTTCAGCAGCTGTAAAAGAAATGGGAACTAGGTCTGCTTCAGTGTCTGCTGAGGATACCAAAATCAGGAATCACTCTGGTAAGCTATGCACACACCCAAATGACTCAGTGTTTTGTTTCTTTGAGCCACCAGGTCATCTCAAGTCTCATTCTTATGAATACAAGTTCTGTTTTTTGTAATTATCACATTCTGATTTGACTGGTGATAAACTGATTTCCTGAAGTTGAGTCTGTCTTGCCCATGACAGCAGTTGGTGAGTGATCTCTTCCTGTCCTTCTCTCAACCTGTGAGACTTCTGTTGTATTTTAACTCCCCTGTCCATCTGAGACAAGAGTGGCTTTGGTGGGCACCTGGTGTTTTGCCAGGGTCAACCCCTCACAACTATATCACGGTATTTTTGAATTATTCCTTGTTTGCATAAAGGTCAGTTCTTTTAGTTGTCATCTAGCTTTTCAGTTAGAGTTGGAAGCATAGTGAAAAACAGTATGTTTGCAATCTGTTCAGTTAAATAAAAAATGTGAATTTGCTTTGACAAGGTTGAAGCAGAAAAAACATTAGAATGAGTTTGTCTACAGAGTCCTGATGTGAGGACAGCAAAAAGTTTATTATTAAGCAGCATGTTCCCCTTCTCCAGTTATGACTGTAGTTACTCTCATTTCATACCTAGCCTGTTTTTCCTGCTCTTCCATAGCATGCTTCTCTAGAACAGGCATATTTACAATTCCCTGAGTTCATTCTGGGTCCTCATGTTATCATGGCCAAGTGCCGAATTTCATCATCTTGAACACCATTCTCCTTAAACAAAGTGTCATTGCTGATAAGGTAGAGAAAAGAGGAACTAAAGGGAAAAAGTCTATATTCAGTGTGCCCTGCTAAACCACACCAAGCTATACTGGTTGGCAGCTGTCTTAGATGTGAGGCTAATAAATGCAGAGTGGTTGCCAGATTTTGGAGAAGATAAAAGGAATGAAATTCAGTGAGATAAACCAGCTGATGCTCTGTTCTTGTCATGACACTGTTGCACTGTCCTTCAGCACAGTCCTAACTGTGATAAGAGATGTAAAGTGCTGGTAAAGGACTTGTATGAAAATAAGTCTTTGGCTGAATATAAATACAGAATTCTGAAACAAAACCAAGGAAAACCTGGTTGTTTAAAGAATATAATAAAACCTATAGTAATGTAATCTCCTTGTGTCAATAATTTTCCTTGGTCCCATGTTTCAGTTCTTTGAAATTTATTTGGCAACTGACTCTTCACATTATAGCAAGAAGACACAAACTTGGAAGGCTTTATGGACAAAAGTATCATTTGTGTCTATATTTGTTCAAGTAAGCAGACTGACTTTCTGTCCTAGTGGAGATAGTTTTCACAGATCTTGTGGAACCTTAACACATTACATTGAAGAAATAGCATCTGTGATTCTGAAGAACTCAGTTTTATTGTCAGTTTTCTGTTACTATGAACTGGCTTTTTAAAAAAATGTCCTCATATAGTTTTTGCCTTCTTTCATTCAGAATGCAGATGCCAAGAGAGTTTGATGGCCACTTCTGCCTAACACAGTGATGACAAGAGTCATACCAAAATATTCATAATATTGTATATTTATTATTTGAAGCCCAACTTACCGGTTGCTGATATTAACTTTTGTTACTACTTTTCATATGAAACTACAACATTCAACTTTAAATGAGTAGAAGAATCTTTTCCTGTTTAATAGAGAGGAAAAACTTGAAATCATTTACAGGCAGCTCTTCTTTTGTAACTTTTAAATAATTTACTCATTGTGCATCAAAAGTGAATACATCCGAGGAGGGCCATTTACAGTGACAAGATGTGTAAGGTAGTACTAATGCCTATATAAACTTTCAATAGCTAACATCTTATCCATCACTGGAATAAGAAACAAGAAAGGTAAAAAAAAGAAAGAATAAAACCTTGAAATCTTTGGAAAAGAGCTATAAACTGACTCAATCTCCATCCAAAATGATTATTGGATTAACAACTTCATATTGACTTTGTCCTTTTTTGGTTATTCCTAGAACTCAAAGCTATGTTGTTTCACTGCTTGTTTTCGTACCAAAATATAAACTACACATCACTGCATGCCATTTAAACAATACTGAAATATCCTTATGTTTGTATAACTGCCTAGAGTCTTTCATATAAACTGAAAATAATCTGATTTTAGTCTTCAGAGCTATGACCATAAAAAAGCATGACCAGCTGATCTCATTTTTTTCCCTGAATAGATGAGATGAACTAAGTTACTGTCCTTCAAATAAGTCCAAAACAAAGTAATTCACTAAAGATAACTATACAGTTGTTAATACCTCATTTGTTACAGATGACATGAAGTTCATGGAAAGACTTCCTAATAATAAAAAAAAAGAAAAAAATAAAAGAAAAAAATTCTTCCAGTTGCTTTACTATCACAGTGGTAACTATTTTAATTTCAGTGTCATGAAACAGAACAGATGAATTGTTGGTAAAAAGTACATTAACTCCTTTCTTTAAGGGAAAGATAAAATTTTATTTAATACAACCTTAGAAGGGCATTGAAATGTTCTCCTTAACTGTGTTTTCTGATGATTAAACTTCGTAAATGTGTGTTCTATTTCCAATGTACCCATTTATTTAGTAGATTTGTTATTTATGGACTACATTCTGAACATAGTCCACAAAGAACATAGAGGTTTAGGATTAAAAACTCTGACATGAAAATGATGTTATCAGCTGGTAGGGAATTCAGATATTTTCAGTATTTATTGTCTTCTACACAGAAGTCTATGGAATTTTTACCTCTGATTTCAGTGATGTCTTAGGTGATATTCTGAGTTTAAAATGCAGAGATGATCCTGTCCTAATGACTGTCACATATGGGAAGAACATGAACATAAAGAAAACTAGAGTTTTTGCATAGAGGGAACTTAGAATTTCCTTTTACAAAGTTGCATAGTATGCTAAAATACAAAGAAATATAAAGTCATATTAGGTTTATGTAAGTACTGACCTTTTTGGGAAAGTTAAAAGCCATTGCAGATTTCTGAGGTAGCCTACAGAAAGTACTACAGCAGAATTTCTGAGTAACAATTTAAATACATATATGAAGTAAAGAGAGGAAGAAATAAACACAAATATGCATTGGATTTCTGCTTTCTAGCAATAATCGATCACATCACATTTCTAACTCATAAAGTGCTGTACAACGAAAGAATTCACAGTTAGCTTTACAGGAGAGAAGAACAGGGAGATTAATTGTCAGCAGTTTGCTCTAAATTGCACATGCAGTTGAAAGCACAACTATGAATAGAGCTAAGATTTTCTGAGGGGTAATTCCCTGGCCAAGCTAGCATTAACACATTTTATTATCTACCTGGAGGCATCAGATGTTAAATCTTTCCAATGATAGAGTAGAAAGTGGGAGCCCAGATGGAAGTAGTCTTTATCACTTTTATCACTTCTACTGCTTTTATCACTTTTATCACTTTAAGGCTGCTTTTCTCTAGGGTAAGAGTCATCAGAATCCAAAGTTCTGAGAACCTGAAAAATCTGAGAAAAACAGAGGTATGACAATACCACTATCAGACAGTTCTGTGGTTGTGATGGAGGCACTTGCAGTGCCAATAGTGTAGTGATGATGGTGGCTGGCTGTTGTAGTTTGGTTTAGTGGGGGTTTTGTGTGTTTTGAGTTTGGTTTGATGTTTTGGGTTTTTTTACAGCCACAAGTTTCACATCCAAAAGCTTCTGTTACTTTTCCTTTCCTTTTTCCAATTTGTAAACCTCTGGCACAGTTAACTTCAAAGAAAGGGAACCACCTGATGGTTGAACTGTTTGGAGCAGATAGAATATAGTGATAGAAACAAATATGGGTTGAGAGAAGGACAGTTACAATAAGACAAATTCTTCACCTTGAGCATTAAACTTTCCTCACATTTTAACTATTAATGATATTGCATAAGGTTTTATAAAACCTGAAATAGCACTTACCTCCTCATACAGAAAACAAGTAAAAAATTTGGTAGAAAACACTGTTATTTGTTTATATTTTAAAACTCAGTCTATTTTTTTGCAAGTTACTGGGTGAAATATAATTTTAATACACAGCTCTTATTCTGTGATGCAAGGTCCTGTCTCCTTCTAGGGCTGATAATATTTTGAGCTTAGCTTCTTAAGCCTGGAGATAGTACATATCATAGACAGGAAATGTTCTGTTGAAATAGATATGTTTGATGTGCAGGGAATAAGCATTAAGTAATCATATTTGTCTAATCATATAACACTACTTAACTTTTAACTTGTTATAATTTCTACCATATTAAAATAAATTTTAACCTCTCCAACTGAAGATATATCTCATTTGGTAAGAGATAATGGTAATTAGTAGATTTTATTGAATTAAAAAAAAAAACCCAAACCAAAACAAACACACAAATCACAAACCACCACCAAAAGAGACTTCTGCCTGCTCTAAATTAAAATAGAAATGGATAACATTAAATAAAAATGATCCAATATATTTAGTGTTAAATAAACCCCTAAAACCAACAAAACCCAACCCCCTCTGAACTATCTTATTTTTCAAAGACTACCTTTCAGTACTCACTAATCATATTAAAAAAAAGGTAAAAATTAGGATCAGTTTGTGGTTCATTATTTTTTAATGGAGTAGTTAATGAAACATGAAGTGAAAGGGAGGAGTTACATTCAGTGAGGTATTTAGATTTCTATATATGATTCAGTTACAGTAACAGGTCTGTGGATCTGTGTTTGAACTCATAGGATCAGAAATACTAATAACCTTGCCATTGCTAACTAGTGCACTACTGAGCTCCAGATATCATTTGGTTTTGTTCAGAGCTGCCTTTTGTGAAAGCTTACCAGGAAACACTGGAAATTACTCTTTGAGAAGACTTTTAATTAAGTAAAAATATTGAATTCTTTTGGTTACTTTCTTTTGTTTGTTTCTGCCCTTTCTCTGCAAGTTGTTTCTTCTGCAAGTTGTAGACTGAATGTGTGTGGAACCAAATAAACTTTGTACTGTGCTGTTGCATCTCATAGTAAGCCTGTTAAAATAGTCTTGTAGCTTGAGATAAACAAAGTTCAATGTTGTGCAGTTATTGAAAGATTAAGATTTAAATCATTAAAGGGAGACCCTGAAGACTTAGCAATTTCCATAGGGGCATTAAATATCACTTTGTAAATGCATTCATCATGTCCCTAGCTGTTGGCATCATTAAATTCTTCCCCATTGTCCTTTAGAATTCATAAAACTTTTAAGTGGGAAAGCATACATTCAAAAATTTACACCCTGAATAGGCAGATAAGGCATCTACATTTAAGGCACTCTGCGTGTAGTCTGAGATATTGGCAGACTGAGATACTGTCAGCAACTAAACATGAAGGATAAGAGTGCTTGTGTGTGTCAGTGAGAAAGAGAAATAATTTATGTTTATGTTTAAGAGTGCCTACACAGAATGCAAGACTTATAGAAAGTACCAGTAGAAGAGAGAACTCCATTTACAAAAATAACAGATGTATAACATCTTATTTAAGCTACTTAGTATTTTCCTGATGATATTCAGGGGTAAGTGGCTAGTAGTTTTTCAATCAAGAATCAGTGTCAGCAAGTTGTCAGAGACCTGGAAGTCTGGGTTGTTTGGTTTTTTTTCTACAGCTGGATATGCCCAAAGTTTATTTAACAGTACAGCTGTGGCACATGGACAGATTCTGTCTAGGTAAGTACATCAGTCTTCCATAAGTACATAGAAAAGTTCTGCTGGTTCTCAGTTCTATGTTTCCTTCAGATTTTCTGGGAAATATTGAAGACATTTTTGGGTGTTTAGGTCCCCTTTCTACTAGAGAGGGATTATTAGTATCTTATTGAAACATGCAGGCAAGTTATATTTGAGCAAAGCTGGTAGGAAGGTACAAGAGGAAAGCAACACGTGGGAGAATGAATGTGAAGGAACAGAAGATAATGCAAAGAAGATGTGACAGGTTATATGCCATGAACATAATAGTTTAGAAATGACAAGCAATGGAATAAATAGATACTAAAATAGCTAATTATTTATGCATACAATTAATGTTATTAACTGTAAACAGTGATCAAGGAGAGAAACAGTAAAAAAATGGATGAACCAAACAATCATGTAATCAAGGACTAAGGTAAACAGAATTTATAAATCCCAGATTATATTAGCTAATTAATTAGTCAGGTAGTAAAAAAATTAGGTGAATGATCAACAAATTAATGTATTCATTAACCAATAAACTAGTTAGAGATCCATGCAGCTACACAAACAGAAAAAGTTGAGTTCAAAGGAAAATATGTGAAGGAGGCAGACAGAAACAGTCTAAAGCACGTGTTAAAATGCTAAGAGTAGACAGAACCATCCAGGACAGGAAGGCCAATGTGAAAGATACATGGCAGTGTGGGCAGTATGGACAGGATGCCAGCTTCAGCAAACATGCAGGTGAATTCTTTCCTGTTGGAGGGTGTCACTGCTGCTCTGATCAGTGACATTAACAGGCTGTGTTTAGAAATAAGTTACATTCTTATTTATAGGACATTTTTGGGTGCTTAGAGCAATTTCCAAACCTTTCATCCAGAATGATGATCCCTCAGGAAGCAGTTTGTTTAATAGCATGTGGTATTTCTAGGAATAAATATATAACATGATCAGAAGGAGCTTGCTGTGAAGTAATGAACAATGATTTGACTACTGTGATATGAGTGTTCTGTAACACTACATTTTAAACTTGGAAGAGGTTTCCAGAGTTTTCTTCCAATCCTAGTGTCTCTGAAAAGTTCAGTACCCTAGTTTGTATTCCAATAAAGCAAAGAGAACTAGACAGGGCTTGCCTTTTCTTGAAAACTTTACTTTCATGCACTACTCTTTTCCATTCTGTGTATAAACTTTCTTCAAATGAACACATGTGGTGGGTTTAAGGGCTCTTCCCAGCCCCCCACACACAGCAGGTAAAGGAGAGACTGGATTGGAAGTTAAAAACTAAAAACTGTTTTAATAATAATAACAGATATAAATGAAACAAAATATAAACAGGTACAGGACCCAAGATACTGAACCGTCCCGATGCCAGCTCCCAGTGGAATCAGCACAAGCAGTCCAAAGCAGTGAGATAGCACCCGTAGGTTTCAGCACAGGCAGACAGCACGCAGCTCGGCCGAAAGTCCCAGCAGGAAGAGAGCTTCCTCGTGGTTCCAAACAACAAAAGTCCCCCGGAGAAACCCAGCATTCTCCCCCCGCCCCCCGGAGGGGGGTTTGCAGTGTCCTCAACTCAGGAATTTCAGGTTTCTTAAAGGGACAGTTCAGGCAAGGTGTGTGTGTGTGTGGGGGATAACTAATAACAGTATTATGTATGTGGTGGTGGAATATCTTTTAGAAAATACAGTTACTGAACAGAATTAATTCTGTTCTAATCCAAACCATAACAACACAGAGCTACAATACCAAGCGTTGAATGCATGTGCTATTTGCTTTAAAACTTAACCAGTTAAAATCATTATATTTGGAGTATATATTTTTTTCTGAAGAGAGTGCAAATTCAAATTACTTTGCTTTTATGGTGTTTTAAATATGCTAAGCAACAAAAATCCTGGTGTAAGCAGCTTGATAATCTCTAGTCAAATAAAGATGCACTTTTAAAAGAGTAAAGAACTTGATACTTTCTTCAGAAAAGCCTCAGTAGCAGATAATCAGGAGTTCCTCAGCTTAAGGTATTTATATTTGATCATAGTAAATTTGACTGTACTGGTAAGTCTCTAAAGTTTGTAACAGGAATTATTGAGTTAATGACAAAGTCCTGTGGTGGTTCTTGGCTTTGAACCGTTCTGCAACAGGACCTTTCACATCCCATCTATCTACTGGGTTCCTTCTCAAAAAGGACCCCTTTAAGCTGTGCACAGATAAGGGAGTTTGAATAACCTCTGGGCCTTTTTTTTCTTTATTTTTTTTTTTCTCCAGGCTGTACAGATCTCTTACTGAAACCATATTTTGTGAAGTAGAACATCTGAAGGAAGTGAATGCTTTTTGGAAACAGTAACACATGAAGTGGATGCTCTGTTGTGTAATCTTCAAAATTGAAATGTAAACTTTTATGATATTATCTAGACAGTTCTATTATTTGGTTTAATGGCTTAAAAAGATTAAATAGTAATTCAATGCCATCTCTGGAATACAATGTTTTGGTGTTCTAGATAGATAGGTAGATAGTTCAACTTTATAGTACAATAAAGTATAGTTGCATAAGACTTGCCAATAAATGTCTTATCTATTTACTGTGACTCCACAAGACCATGAGCAATGTCATCATCTGCTTTGTATGCAGTAAATGTGTGTCAGTTTCTGTGCATGCTGCTTTTGACTGAGGCAAAATAATGCATTCCTCTGAATGAGCTAAAAAGTATACTTCAGTATACGAATAATTTTATCTAACATTTTGCTTCTTATAAACTTAACTATGGTAGCTGGGATACTGTTAAGGGCAAGAAGTGGTGACAACACTGGTGACACTTGACAAAAAAAGTGTGGTAAGTGGGTTATCCAAAGAGATTTAATTTCAGAGAAACATTTCAAAACCTAAACGTCTGGTCAATGAAATTGTACTCTGGTTTGGTGTCAGAGAACAGAAGGAAGTTCTAAATTGTAGAAATGAACATTTCTCCAATATACTCAAAAAGTACTTAAATTTTTTGGCAGATAAAATGCCTGCACTGCACAAACATGTTGCTATTGGGTTTAGTTAAGGAAAAAAAAACAGCAAAAAAATACTGCTTTGCAAAGACAGTTTCTGCCTCTATCACTCACTCTGATCTTTCTTCAGGAAAGCTTCTGAGAAAGTTGTGGATAAACAGCTGTGAAGTCCTTTCATTTTGCTTTAGATCTGAGTATGAAATAAAATTTATTTTGCTCATGCTGATTGAAGATTTCACATATTATAGTGAGATGCCAGATAACCATGCTGATTCTCTTACATCTGTCAACAGCTTTTTGGAGTTCATTATCTAGGAGCTTTTGTTGAGATAACTTTCATCTTTGAAAGCTTGCATCTCACTGCTTTTTCTTCTTTATGGAGCTGCAGTTGGCCATGTTATTCAGCTGCTCTCTCACGCTCAAGGATTTCACAGGTCTTTTTCTTTGGTGCCTTCTGTGAGAGAGGACAGGGTTTAGGTCAGCCAAAGGCCACTCTACAGCCCACAAACTGTAAATCAGTAATGGCTGGAGTGTGCATTAAGAGGATGTGTATCCAGAGGCCTATGTATTCCTCAAAATGAAGATTATTGACAGGCATATTCAGAGTGTTTGCAGTCTGCCCATATGTTGGGGACATGGGAGAGAGACAGAGCAGAACATCAGGGATCGCTTTTTCAGGGCAGGATAGATGGTGTCTTTGAATTTGCTTGAACTGTAGCCATCTTGCTGATAGCTGCTAAAGGAAATGTTCAAAGTGACAACTCCTTCCAAATGATCTATGATACAATCACCTTGTTCAGTTCTAGCACCATCATGCATTTACAGAGGCACCATTTGTTTCTGTTCTTGTCTGTGATTTTTATACTTTCAGTTCATCTTATCTTTTATGACTGTTTCTAGGTCTTCACAAGGAATTTCCAAATTTGCCATTGTTTTTACAAAATTCATTTATCTCTAGGCACTTTTAATGCCAGTTTGAAATGCCTTTTCCCTACTAGTGTGTGTGTTGTGGGTTTTTGTAGTTTTTTGTTTGGTTTGTTTGTTTGTTTGTTGGGTTTTTTCCCTTCTAATATTTTTATTGCAGGAATACATTGCTGAAATTTGAATTAAGTTTATGCTGTAACAAAGCACTAAATCACAAATAGATTCTGTTAAGCATTGCTCCAAATATACCAGGATAACTAGCTAACTTTGAAATGTCTTCATTGATTTTTTTCACCATGGAGTTTTAAATATCTTCCTCTACATGTAGATTCTTTGGTAGTATTATTACCTAATAATTTATTTGTAAAATATGCATATTCCCATGCAATTGTTTCTTTGTCTTTAGTTTTAATCCCACATTCAGTGAATGATAATGAATGCCACAAGACACATTTCAGCCAATTCAAGGCTAGAATGACATCATGCCTTGCTTTATGTCAACAAGATCTGGCAGATACAGTATATAAATTAGCTTATGTAAATGTATGACTGTGTTGGAGAATGCTTCATTGGGAATATTCTTGGTTAATTGTTTTTTTCCTTAATAGCATTCTACTGGAAGATATAATGGATGTTGACAAAATATCTCTTGTTTCTTCCATTCCATTAGGTATTGAGGGAATGCATAGACCAGAGGCAAAATATTTCAAATCTTCTTTTTCCTCTTATCAGAACTGTTTTCCTATAAACCTCATAAATACCAAAGAAATCAATGCAGAAGCTTCATGTGGAATACTGAAGACACCTTTGCACATTTCAACAGTGAAAGAGGAATTAGGGAGCTTGATTTCATATTTTTTATAGACAATGGGGTAAATGTGCTGTCATTATAAAATGTAAATCTTTCTATGGAAAACCAGATTTTTAAAAGTGGTATTCACCAGGCAGCTCTGTTTCAAATATTGCATAGTGTGATGACGTTGATACCTTTTGCTTTTGGTCAACTGCAGAGCAGCCGCAAGCATTCATTTCACACTTCTGAGGATAGTTTTGGTGGTTCTTTTCTAGCCAGCTAGTATAAGGCATGTCCATCTCCCCTGTGAATGGAACACCTCCTCTCTCACATGCACACATTCATTGCATGCAGCTAGCAAAACATACCTACATAAAACACATTTTATGTAAATTATTACCATTGAGGAATCTCCTTCCAGTTAGAAAAAAGAGTGAGGTTTGTTATGTTTTCTGTCTGTATTATGGTTAAGAAGAAACTTTTCTTCCATCATGCCATCTAATGAGGAAGCACCTTAAAACTAAGAAAAAGTCTAAATGGTGTCAATTTATGTAGTGAAGAGAGAGGTTCAGAAGCTTGTAACAGAACAACCATTAGTCATCCTGAAGTACTGCATTACCACATCACAGTAGTTTGGGTTAGTTTTGTTGGTTTTCCTTGCATGGTAAATAAAAATATTTTAGAAATAGGAAGGAAACCTATATCAATGTAATAGGACACTTCTGATTTTGTCATTCCCATTTAAAGGACAACAAAATCTAAGAGAGGTTTTTTAAGATGTGTTTATTACCCTTTGCAATATTGATATTTTGATTACACACAGGAGTGTATTATTAGCATTATGTAAAGTAGTGATTCTTTCTCATTCCAAATATCAGAAATGATTTGTTATATATCACAACAACAATTTAAAAAAATAAATTAAAACTGAAATACTAGAGCCACTTTGGTTTCAAAAATACCATCATAATGATTGGCAGGAATGGATAGGAGGCAAAATAAGCTATCTTGCTTTGACTAAAGTAAAAAGCTCAATGGAATATCACTGATGTATATGGATGTATCATTATGGCAAACACTCGAAGCAAAGAAAATATGAAGACACAACAACTGAGCATAAATTTTTAGTTAATAATTTAAAGTTGGGAATTAAAAGAAATTTCCAGCAATCAGTGGATTGAGGCTCTGGAACAGCATGGGAAATTTGAAGAAACCACAGGATCTAGAAACCTATGTGATTTTAAGATAAAGCTTCATACATTCTGCAGATGACTACATGAGCTATTTATGTATAATAAGCAGGGTGCTCAATTTAGTGACCCAAAACATTTCTTATCATATGAAGATTATTAGATATGAATAGCTAAACTATATATTTGAAGATTCTCTAAAAATGTTCTATGTAATTCCACAGATTACAGTGGTAAATAAGAATTCTTTAAGACTAAAAGGAGGCAGCCAAATTGGATAGAAATTTAAATGACTTTCATACAAAGTATCATCTTCAGTGTATGTTTTAATTTGAAGAACATTTTTCTGGTTTTACTTAACATGTATTTTTTAAGTCAGAGAGGTCACTTTCAAAATCTTAGGATTAGGATTTTTTTAATTGCATTTCAAGTCTGTCACATTTTTTTATCAAGTTATGGCACGTCTAGTTTCAAGGATTTGCAGAAGAATCCTCTGTAGGATACTATCTTAAAATAAAAATGGAAAACTACCTATTTTTTAAAACTTATTGCTTATAACCTGATATGTAATAATGTTGAGATCAATTTAATCTCATTTTCTGTACTGGCAAACATTTCAGAATGTAATTTCTTAATGACCTTTTATGAAGAAAGTTAATCTGAATTACAAAGACAAGCTAATTGCAGTGAAACTTGCAGATACCTTTGATCTGGAATGTAGTGTATTATTAGTAATAATCCTTTTTCCTTCATTAAAGGATATAAATGAACATATTGCCTATAATTTAACATTTTTTTTCAGGACCAAAATTGTATATTGCATCTTTGATTCATGATTACTTGTTTTATTTCTGACTCATTGACCAGAAAAGAAAGATAGAACTGAAGAAGCTAAAAAGATAATTTTCTTTAAATTAAAAGACAAGATGTTAATGGTCTCAACAAAGTGTTCTCAGCAGGAGCTTTGTAACTAGTACTTTCAGTATTGAAGAAGCATTTTAAATATTCAGGCTACTAGGGTAAGTGAATAATTCAAGACTGTAGAAACTGTTTTAGAGTGGTGGTTTATAGTCAAATATATGCATCCCTATGGTTATTTACTGCCATGAGGCGCTCTTTATTTTCTTATGATTTGGAGCACAAATAAAATATACTTGTCAGGAATGTATTAATATTAGAAATTAAATTTTCTGTTTATTTGCATCTCTGTAAAAATCTAGATTTTAGAATGAAAAATAAATATTTTAAATTTTCACTCCAAGTATTTAAATTTTAAATTTTAAAATCAGCCAGATGCAGTGGAGAGATATCGCTAAGAAGCTGTAGTACAATTGCCCCTGTTATAAAGAAATTAGACACTTAATTGATTTCACTTTTCTTATAGGTAGAAATTTCATATATAGCTATCAACTTTCTTGTTAAAAAAAGAGTGTAAACTAAGTCTTCTGTTTTAAAAACTTATATCAGTTTAACTTATTTAATAGTTGGTAAAAAATTCTTTATGACAGTGATTTTCTGTATTGCCTTTAAAAAATACTAAGGATTTTGAATATTTGGTTTTTTTAATATCTAGATGAAGAAGTTCAGCATTTAGTACCTTAGTTTTGACAAACACGACATGGAAACCATCTTATATGATGAATACAGTACATTTGGCCTCTGACCAAACCACAACAAATGATTGAGGTAAATAAATGAAAGTATTAGTGATAGAAGATTACCTGTGTTACTTAATATTGCAAAGATATAAGACATGTAATCAAAAATATTGAACAGATGTGCAGTACAAGAACAGTTTGTGTATATGTAGATACTCTTCTTTAAAGTAATAGCTGCATTTTCATATATTATTTGGAAATTAACAAATTTCAACAAGAACATTGTTTTTTGTTTAAGTTATTTGAAAAAAAGTTGTACTTTTGACACAAACTGAAATCTGAAATGCTTTAGCCACAAACCTCTCCTTTGAGAACTGTAGCTGTTTCCTGCAATGTCTGTGTCATTTAGAAAGTGTTTCATGGTTTGCTTTCAAACACAGAATCATAGAATCATAGAATTATCAGGGTTGGAAGGGACCTTAGAGGTCATCTAGTCCAACCCCCTACAGTGAGTAAGCAATCTCTAACTAAATCAGGTTGCCAAGCACCCTGTCCAGCCTCACCTTGAACACCTCCAGGGACAGGGCCTCAACCACCTCCCTGGGCAACCTGTTCCAGTGTTACCCTCATGGTAAGGATCTTTTTCCTAACATCTAATCTAAACCTACTCTTCCCTAATTTAAATCCATTACCCCTTGTCCTGTCACTACAGGCCTTTGTAAACAGGCCCTCCCCAGCCTTTCTATATGACCCAAATGACCCTCAAGTTCAGAAGAATACTTTTGAGGTGTGCATGGTTCCCTTTGCCTGTTGACTGAAGGACAGTTTGGGTCTGTACTCCAGATGGTCCTCAAGGGAAGGAGGAAAGGAGTTCTCTGTAGAGAGCAGACAGTTAGCACAGCATATCACATCTAAATGCAAAAAGACTGACACGCTATGTCACCTATAATGTGACTTCATCAACAGATACAGGCTACATCAAATTATGTGTATGTCTACCACAAATAAAGATACTGCTGAGTGAGATTTCATCAGATTTCATGCATCACAGAAGGTTAATTCAGGTTCTGCTACTGATTCTGGTGTGCTGGTGCTAGTTGTTCATAATGTTAGGTTGCAACCTTCTTTTCTGTTGTTTTTTCTTTTCTCAGTTTTCCTATATCACCAGTAGCTTCTCGTAAGCTCCTAAGTCACATACAAAACTAATTTCTTCTATCTGTTCAGGACTTTGTAACATTTATGACTGACATTTGCTGTTTACTTCATAAGTCTTATGGTAACCTTCAGGGCCACCACAATCTAGTTTGTGTTATCATTAAAGTAAGTTCAGACAAAACAGTTGTGGCAGATACACCTGCTGCCCACAGAAATTTGGCAACACATAATCAGACCTAGCCTGAGACAAAGGAGCTGGAGCCTGCCAGAGCCAGCATGGCACCTAAGATGATCTGAGACAGAGTTGTAGCAGGAATCCTTTCAGAGGTAGATTGGCACCTGCTGTGGGCAGGGTCTCAGTATCTGGGGTTGTTTCTGTTTGACCATGACCCAGCACCAGCCAGCGGGGTATAAAAGGAGAGACTGCAGGTTGTGTTTGTTGAGAGTTGACCTTATGTGGTGTGAAGACTTGGCAGCAGTCAGATGATTCTACCCACAGGGTGAGATGCTCCCTGGTGGTTACTTCCAGTGACTGACTGAAGCTCTCACCTTTAGTGAGTGACCAGATATCTGAACTGGCAGAATTATTCCCTTTCAAGTGAGTGCAGGCACAATTGTGGTTTATCCTGTCTAGTACTGGTACAGTTTATGCTAAAGAATTGGTTGTGTGGCTGTTAATATCCAACTGACACAAAAACCTTTACTTATTTTTTCCTGAGGAGTGCTAATTGACTTTATTTCAATAAAAGCCCATATGGCTAAGCAATTGTTTTCTGGTTTGTGGGTGTTTCCATGATAAAAATGTTAGCTAATTACAGATTCCTTCCTGTCAGATTATCTCATCTGATAGTTCTCTCTATTTAATAGCAAATTTTGGGTGTTTATACACATATATATCTATGTATTTATATGTGTGAAATTATTTAATATATGTATAGGTAGACATTATAGAATGGTGTCCTGGTTCATTTAAGCATCTAGGCTTGTGCTCACTTTCTGCTGACTTACCATTTAGAAGATGGGATAAAAATGTAAAAAGGACCTCAAACACTTTTTTCATGCATAGATGGATGAACCACATATATTACAATAGCCCTGAACAGCAGAGTGGTGGATATGAACAGACAGCAGTGCTCATAACTTTTATGAGTAAGTTCGAGTGAGTAAACTTATATCCAGACATTTAGAAATGTACAAAACCTTGAGACATCTCCTGTACCCATTCAAGGTTGTGGTTCCCTAAACAGAATATGGAGGAGGAGGTACCTACAGGAAGACTACTTTATTTGCATATATGTTAATGTTATTAAATTCTATTTCATTATCCCTAAATGGGTTATGATATACATGATGAGTGTATTTGTATCATTTGGTAAAATCCTTGAGTAAAAATCGATTCTCAATAAAAATTGGAACAATCTTTTCTCCTCATCACAGTGGTTCAGGAGAAAACATTACAAACCTGCAGGTCATCGATCTTCTTAATAGAGACTGTTCTTTGGAGTGATACAAGTGTCTTAATAAATTGCAAATGCATACAGATAAGTTAAATAAAATATTTCCAGTGTGCAGTAATCTAGCCGCAAACAGCATCCTATTCTTATAAATCAGCCCTAATATTCATGGCATTTTCATTAATGTGCTTATAATAAATATAGTAAGGGAGACATAAACACATTAATAATACACGTTACACTTAATAGCTTTTGCCCTTGGAAATTCTTATCTGGCTCCTACAAAAGTCAATGGAAAATATGAAGTTGAATGCATTTGAAGAAAACTTGAGCCAATCTATGAATAAGCACACTCAACTTAAGTGTTAAACTGCTGAACTATGCTCTTCCTACTATTTACTTCTTTTTGTTTCCACATTGTGGCAGATGAGTTCTTGTTGAAGGTGCTTACTAAAAAAACCAGGAATATTGCAATCTGTAATTCAGATGTGATATCTAATGACAATTGCTTTTTAAAAAGACGTAAATATTTTATTTCTTCAGTATGCTTCAGAGATATACACTAACTGGTACCTGTCCAGTTAGAAAAAATTAATCAGATTTTAGAACAAGGTCTAAATTAATTTCTTAATTTTCTATAAAAGCTTAAAAGTTTCTTTTTATAAGCAAATATCTTTAAATGTGCACACGCAGTTTAGCAGAACGTGTTCAAATTTCATGAGGATATTGCATAGCCTCCAGCATTTATTTCTGTAACTTTCTACTTTTTGTAAGAACAGTTAAGAACATTTCTTAATAGGAATGTGTACAATTAGACAAGGTGGATTGAAAGTTATAGTAGTTAAGAGCTACTTAGATGTTCAGTAAGTGCTGAGGCATTTTATGAAAATTGCATGGAAATTGCTGCCATTAACATGTCTTCATCAAGCCCACTGTCAGGGTTTTAAGGGACATTTTAATCATATCTGCTTTTCTCTTCATAAAGGGTTATAGCAACCAGAAGCAATGTGGCAAGAAGAAATTTCAAAAAGAAAATGTGTTACTTTTGAAAAGAAAATGAGAGCTGGAAACCTGATAAAAGGCAACCTGATTTTTTTCCCTGGAGCAAACCAGAGGAGCAAATAAGAGCTCCAGAACTAAGTAAACTTCTGTCAACATTACATGAATTTTTTTGAGCCACATTCATGTTTACTTTCCCTTCTAAAAGTAGACAGAAAGATACTCTTAGTCTTGGTGTGTCATGGTTTAATCCCATCTGGCAACTAAGCTCCACACAGCTGCTTCTTCACTACCCACCAGAGGGATGGGGGAGAGAATCAGAAGGGTAAAAATGAGAAAACTTGTGGGCTGAGACAAAGACAGTTAATAGGTAAAATAAAAGCTGCACACGTGAGCAGAGCAAAACAAGGAATTAATTTAACACTTCCCATCAGCAGGCTGATGTTCAGCCATGTCCAGAAAAGCAGGGCTGCATCATGCATAATGGATACTTAGAAATAGAAACACGATCACTCTGAATGTCCTTCTTGACTTCATTCTTCCCACAGTGTTACATGCTGAGCATGTCATATGGTATGGAATATCCCCTTGGTCAGCTGTCACAGCTATGTCCTCCCCCAGCATCTTGTACAATTCCAGCTTACCTGTTGGTGGGGTGCTAAGAGAAGCAGAAAAGGCCTTGGCTCTGTGTAAGGCCTGCTCAGCAAAAATGGACCCATCCCTCTGTTATTAGCATTGCTTCTAGCACAAATCCAAACCACAGCCCCATGTTAGACACTGTGAAGAAAATTAACTGTACTGCAGCTGAAACCATGACACAGAGATAACTGCCTGAATCATAGAATCGTCTGGGTTGGAAAAGACCTCTAAGATCATCAAGTTCAACCACTGACTCAATACTCTCCTGAAGTAAGGAAACAGACAGTATAATGTGATTAATTTAATACCTCAGTGACCTTGAATAAGATAATAGACTATATAAATATAATGTAAATTCATTCCAGTGTCTGCCACCTAGTAACCCAAGTTTACTGGAGGAGGGCAGAATCAAGTAAAAGTGTATCCCTTGCTGCATAACAAGGTAAGAAAGAGAAATATGTTGAGGGAAGCACACTTGAGAAGTTTTGGTGTCAAGTATCAAATGCCAACATCAGCAACAGATCTGGAAGCTGATACAAAGAACTTAGACACTATATAAAGCCAACAGAAATGTAAATAGCTTACTCTGATTATTTGCATGTGATTTCAAAGTGTGCTAGAAAGCTTTTCCTGCAGAAAGGAATGTATTTGCTTATTTTTACAATGTGTAATTGTTTCAGTAAGCACAAGCTCTTGTCAGAAATGAACGTTGCAGTGAAATCATGCTAAGTGCATGTTAAAGCATTCTAGTAAGTCTGATCAGAATTAAATACTCTGGGAAATGAGGAGGAAGAAGGGATGTTTGGGGTTATGGCATTTATCTTCCCAGGTAACCATCATCGCTGAGGCCCAACCTTCTAGGTGTCCATAATCATCTGCCTGCTGATAGGAAGTAACAAATGAATGCCTTATTTTGTTTTACTTACACATAATGTGGGGCTTTTCTTCACTTATTACGCTGTTTTTATATTGACCCACGAGTTTTTCACCCTCTCGCCCTTCTGATTCTTTCCCCTGTGCTGCTGGAGGATGAGGGGGAAGGTGAGCAAGCGACTGAGTGGGGCTTAGCTGCTACTCAGGGTTGTCAGACCTCATCAGAGTGTGTGCATTGTTAACTCAATTTTGAAGTGTAGAAAACTGTTTTCATAAATCCCCCATACATCTAGAAGCTGTGCTACTTTGGCATAGTATGTATTTCCAGGAAATCTGTGCAGTACTGTTGAGTGGGTTCATTTTTGGTGGGAAAAGTGTTGTATGTTTAAAGAAGTGAAGTCTCTTTCAGATGTGCTAGCTGCTGCAGAAAGAAAATGTTATTCCATGCTATTAACCTTATTCTTTTAATTAGCATTATTTTTTTCTCTCACTTTCTGCAGTTGTTAAACTGATGCTGAGAGTAATTTTCTAATCTCTTTAGAGATGACCTAGGGTTATGATAGAAAATATATTCAATTATCACTTTTTATATCAACTGTACAGGGAGACAGATGAATTTGAACGCTGACACAGAAAACATGCTGCTGCTGGAATAAACAAGCTCCACCCTAAATGAGTTCAAGTGTCATATGTGAATATTGATGCTGTTTCTGAAAAAGCTTTTTGACCTTAAAATTATCAGACAAGACAAACAAGACAAACAAGAGCAATCTGCATTATTGAAGGCATAAGACAAAATGGAAGAAAGCAGGTGGAGATATAGTAGAGTTTACAAAAAAAAATAACGAATGTGACTGTAGTGTGAGATATTAATGTTAGAACTCTGCAATTACTGTGTATACAGTATCAAACTACAGGTTTTAGCATTCTGTTAGTTTCTGTAAGGCATCACTGTATATTGAACAGAATCTAGAGGTGAAAATTTCTTACTCTTGAGTGATATTAAAGTAACTGTGAGAGGACTAAAAGTACTACATAGCTGTTTCTGATGTGATGTTTAAATAAAAATATTCTTTAAGTAGGTACAGAAACAAAAGTCTTTGTTAGAAGAAACATAGATTGTGTAGCAGTCAAAAACATTCATCCAATCCAGGAAATATACTTTGTCTAGAAAAATTCTTCTATCCTGCAAAAATATATTTTAGATAAAATGTATTTTAGATAAAAACTATATTTTTAAGCAACTCTTGCACTGGCTTTCCCTCTTGAATCAAAGTAATGCTCATCTGATACAGGATGGTAGAACATGTTTCAACCTGAACTTTGTCTACGTGAGCAAATCCTTTCAGTGAAAATAGCAGTCAAGTAAAATCCTCTAATGTATGAAATGTTTAATAGGTTGGTAATGTCAAATGGTCTTAGATGTCTTTTTGAAGTGTCTTATGTATTTTGTTGGACAAGGACAACTGTGGCTTGTTCTCTACTTTAAAATGAAAGTAATAATATTTCCAGCCTCACCGGGCTTTTATGTCACAGTAAATGAATGAATGTTTAATGCACTTAAATGCTATAGTGGAATCCTCTTCCCCTTCTGGCTGCAAATAACCTGACTTGGAAAATATAATTTGCTAATTAATTAAAATTATACTTCCCTCAGGAATTTTGTACAATAAATCTTCCCCAATGCCATTCTGTGGCAAAAAGTGCCAGTCTCTTGACTATAATTTTTTACTTCATTAAAGGAAAGAATCTTAAAGTACATGGTCAGATTTAGTGATTTGGAGAGGTATTTCTGAGTGTCTTAAACCTCTGTACTAGTTTGGGCTGGGATAGAGTTAACTTTCTTCCTAGTATCTGATGGGCCTGTGTTTTGAGTTTGTGCTAGAAACAGTGTTAATAACAGAGGGATGGGTCCATTTTTGCTGAGCAGGCCTTACACAGAGCCAAGGCCTTTTCTGCTTCTCTTAGCACCCCACCAACAGGTAAGCTGGAATTGTACAAGATGCTGGGGGAGGACATAGCTGTGACAGCTGAGCCCAACTGACCAAAGGGATATGCCATACCATATGACATGCTCAGCATGTAACACTGGGGGAAGAATGAAGTCAAGAAGGACATTCAGAGTGATGGTGTTTTTATATCTAGGTAACCATTATGTGTGATGGAGCCCTGCTTTCCTGGAGCCTGTCTGTGCAGCTTTTCCTTTACTTTATGAATTGTCTTTGTCTCAACGGGTTGGGTTTGTGTCTGGCAGGATGTTGGTCGTGGGGGAGGGATTACAAGGGTGACTTCTGTGAGAAGCTGCTAGAAGCTTCCTTGGCTTTTAGTTGAATCTGCCTCTGGCCAAGGCAGAGACCATCAGAGATACTGTTAGAGTGCCTCTGTGATAACATTGTTAAGGGGAAAAAACTTCTGGGGAAACTTCAGTGGAGAGAGGAATGTGAGCTCAGAGAAACAACTGTGCAGACACCAAGGTCGGTGTAGGAGAAGAAGGAGGCGCTCCAGGCACCAAAGCAGAAATTCTGTTGCAGCTTGTGGTGAGGATGATGGTGTGGTAGGCTCTCTTCTTGCAGTCTGTGTTGGTCCATGGTGGAGCAGATCTCCACCTGTAGCCTGTGGAGGACCCCATGTCAGAGCACATGGATGCAGCCAAAGAAGGATGTGACTCTGTAGGAAGCCCCCACTGGAGCAATATGTTCCTGAAGAAATGCACCCCATAAAAGGGACCCACTCTGGAGCAGTTCATAAAGAACTGCAGCCTATGTGAAGCACTCACATTGGAGAATTTCTGTCTCCCACGGGGGGATTCCATGCTGGAATCCTCCATGGGAGGAGTCCTACTGCTAGGGAGGAAGGAGCAGCAGAGACAACATACCAGGAACTGAGAGTAATCCCATTGCCCATCCCCCAACACTACTGGAGAGGAGGAGGAAGAGAAATCAGGAGTGAAGTCGAGCCCAGGAAGAATGGAGTGTTGGGAGGAAAGTGTTTAAAGAATTAATTTTATTTCTCATTATCCTACTCTGATTTGATTGGCAACAAATTATATTGATTTTTTTTTTCCCAAGTGAAGTCTGTTTTGCCTGTGACCATAATTGGTGAGTCATTCCTCCTTGTCCTTGTCTTGACCCAAGAGAGCCTTTCATTATATTTGCCTGTCCCATTGCACCAGGGGTTGGAGCGAGTGAGTAGCCTCAAGGTGTTTTGTTGCTGGTTGTGTTTAAAACCACAACAGACAGAGTGTATGGGTCTGAGCTGCCTACCAGGGTTAAACTACAACAATGTGTTTGGAAGAAAGCAATAAACAAAAAAGCAACACATTTTTACTACTTGTTTGACATCACAGTGGGCTCATAAGATGTACAAAACTCAGAATTTATGTGTTTTGCCAGAAGTTATCCTGCTAAAATGTGGAGAACCTGCTGAAATATCAAGAAAACAGGCTGTGATATTTTTAAAAGACTATTTTATTTATCATCCACAACAATATGGTTTATAGGATTCACATAGGATTGTGATAGTCTAGCTTTCCAAGAAAGCCATGACCATTCTTACAATCTTGCTCATGGGAAGAGTAGCCTATATTGGGGAAACACTTGATTAATGTGTATACTTACAATGGGGCATACTGGGAATGTGGTGCGAACTCCAAGGAAAAAAAGCAGAGTTATACTGGCCCAGAAAGAGGTAGATAGAAACTGATGGTAAACAAATTCTGTTTGGGCATTATAAGAAAACCTCTATAATGTAAAGCAGCATGTTTCTGCAGACTTAATAAAATCAGAAGGTCATGGAGAATAATATCAGAAAAAAATCAGAATTATTTTTGAGTACAGTCCATAACACTTACAAAAGCAACTGTATAATAAAATACCAAAAACATACACTTGGAGGCCTCCAGGTCCTGCATTTCCTCAGTTTTGCACAGTGACTTTCTGTCTCATACTTTATTCTTGTGCAATGACACAAACAAACAAACACACACACAAATATTTATCTATAAAAGACAAATATTATCATCATTATTTTACTCAAACAATGTTTGCTTTGACTAGTGAAATAGTCAGTTCCTCAGAAGAAGATGGCCTAAATTTAGGAAAGTGTTGAAACCAAAGCATTACTCAAAGCTTACAAATAAGTCTTATATATTCAGTGTTGCTTCTTGTCAGTAAAGAAGTGTGCATTTGTAATTTGTTTTGTGAGACAGGCATAGTACAGAAATGAGTGAACGAGACACTTATTGCAACAGAAGAGAAAGAAAGAAACTAGTTCTGTTTTTTTCTGTATGTTCCCATTTCTCTATATATACCTGGTCTTTTGATGATATATTTATTTTTGTATGCTTCTAGTGATTTGGATTGTTTCTTTTTTTAATTGTACATCCTTAGAAAAACTGTGTTCTTGAAGTAGCAGAATTCATTCCTTTACCTGTAACTGCAGGCAAATAAATACATCTCTTTTGTCTTGTGACAATATTTTTTTTGTACTTTTTGTACTCTAGAAACATTTTTTAGGGGCTTATTTAGTATTACTTGTTGTGATTTAGTGGAAGCAATAGAGATATAAAAACAGCAGAAGCCTGCAGTTTCCCAGGGTTGGAAGAGCTTCCAGCTTCTTGGGCACTATAGGAATGGGTCACTTGTCACTTGTCAGGCTGAGCTTCACTCCTTCACCTGCAACTAACTCTACCTCCTTTCCAACAAATGGAGCAGGAGGACAGGGAATGTTGGATTGTGGTCAGTCATCAACATTTGCTTTCTGTGGCTCCTTTCTCCTTATACTTTTCCTCAGCTCAAGTGTGGCACCTTTCCACATGGGCTACAAGAGAATCTCTACTCTTGTGTCTGGAGCACCTCCTCCTCCTTCTTCTCTCACCTTGGTGTCCACAGGGTTGTTCCTCACACTTTTTTCCCTCAGTCCTCACTGCTGTACTCTTTCTTAAATGTATTTTCCCAAAGGTGCCACACCATCTTGACTGACAGGCTCAGCTGTGTCCTGCAGTGGGTCTGTTGTAGTTGGCTGGCATGGCACAGCTCTTGGGCTCCTCTTATGGAAGCCAGCTCTGTCACCCTCTGCTGCCAACTCTTTGAAATCTGCACCCAACATATAAGTCTGTCTCCTTGTTTTTCTAAATAATCTTGTAGGTTTACTTCTAAAATATAAGATGTTTCCTACTGATGAATTAATATCATAGTATAGATAGAACTAAAGTAATTCTCTGGGCCAATGTCTGTTCTTGAGGGTGATATTCAGAAAATATCTCAATTTGATTTAAATAATGTAGAAGTTTTGCTGAGAAAGTAAACCTGGGATGCAAATTGGAGACAGAATTAGATCCAAATTCTGACAAACTGGATATGATTAGTACCTGTCTGGGCAAATTTATCTTTGGATAAAATTTATAATCAAATAAGACAACACTGATGTATTTGTGGATGAATTTGCTGTGAATTTGTGTCTATGAATTTGAAAATAATTCAGTGTTCATTATAAAAGTAAATCTGATCACTAAGGAATATTTTTTTAAACAAATTGAAATGGAAGCAAGTTAAAACACACTTAGACATTTCTGATGTGAATTAGTTCTGATGTTAGTAGATTCCAGTTTGAGCAGGCAGGAGGGTTGGGCAATGTTCACTTTGTAAACAGTACATGTTTATCATATATCCTGTCCATGGCATACTGTCAGCTAGTATGGAAATAGACCCTTGCATTACGACACAGACAACAACAATGATCAAAGGACATTGTCATGACGAAGCTCCTACCAAAGATGTGATGTAGCTTTCAGGTTCAGTCCTGCTACATTTACTTTCATGAGATCAAAATGTAACTAGTTTTTCAATAAAGTGAACAAGTATAGAGAACTGCCTTATATCAGCAGCTCTCCTCTAAGACCAGCGATATCACTGAGCCACAGTGGCTGCCTATTTACATGTTAACAAGCTCATCTTCCAAAGCTGAGTAGCTAGTGTCAAACATGTAATTTGGATCTTCTGACGCCTCTCATTACTCCTAGCCGATGAATTCAAATGTTTCCTTTACCTGAGCAGGCAGAACAGGCTGCTGTTCTTCAAGTCAGATTCCTTTATTCAAACAATATAAAGTGAACATTACTCCTAGGAAATCAGTTTGCAGTTATAGGTCAACAATTCCACAGCATTACTGTATTCTGAACAGCTAAAATTATTCCACCACATTCTAACATTTAATGGTACATGAAAGTAAAAAGCCCTATTATCCCCCACTGGAGAATAACCTGCTCTCAGAAAATGGACGACTACTAATGCTGGGGAAAAAAAAATCTGTTTAACAATTGAAATGCTTCTACTAGCTTGTATTGTTGAAAGAGTAATACAGTTCATGTACAGGCTACTTTTCTACAGTTTCTTTTCTTGACTACCTTCTAAAGCATTTTCATACAGTGATTTCAACAGAAAAATGTGAAGGTTTTATAACTGCAATATGTACAGCAGGATAGCTAATCTTTTATGACTTTTTTCTTTGTGCTAAGACTAATTATTGAACAGCTTAGATGCTTCACATTTTCTCTTTTTAAACAATTCAAGAACTTCAATATTCTAAAATGAATGACAATGTTTATGAAATGTAATTAATATATTGGATGAGCTATACAGATGGTCTGTGTTGACACAGCTGCACAGAGGTCTGGGTAGTACAGCAGTTTAAAATATGCTAGTCAAAGTCTATAAAAGAAAAAAGCAGCATTGACTTACATGCCTTTTGTCTATAAACCAGTCCTTTTCTGGAATATGGATATCAGCCCATCCAGACTATTTGATTTATAGATTCATGAAATAGCTTGGGTTGGAAGGGACCTTAAAGATCATATAGCCTCAAACTTCCTGCCATAGGCAGAGATGGCACCCACTAGACCAGGTTGCCCAGGGTCACATCCAACCTGGCCTTGAACACTGCCAGGGATGGGGCATCCACATCCTCTCTGGGTAACTTGTTTCAGTGCCTCACCATTCTCTGGGTAAAGAATTTTTTCCTAAGATGTAACATGTCCAAAACCTTAAAAAATAGTACTAATAATAATACTTTTTTTACATCTGGATTGCATCCAGATTCTGTTCTGTAGATCACTGATTCAGTACCTCTGCTCTTTTACTGTACAACTGACAATGTAAAGGTTAAAAAAAAATTGATTTTTAAGGAAGTCCTTAGCAAAACATGACAGGAAGTATTAATGAAAATGACAAATTGTTCCATTTAACTCCACACACCCATGACCATTTAAACTCCCTTTGGCCAGTGATTAGTACCTCTATTTGAGTGTACAGACATATCTAAACCATGTTAATTAGAGGTCAGAAGAAGGAGAAAATGTAGTTAAGATTCAGGTTTACTCCCAATATTTGTCTGTCTTTCACATACAGCTATCTTCAGCTGTCAGGGCCTTGAGACTACAAGCAGACCTTAAATGCTCTGACCACCCTCACCTGGTGCCCTCACCTGGGCTCCATTTCAGCTAAGGATGGAGAATCTGGCCCTTTCAAGGGCTTTATTATGAGTATAGCTATCCTCATTTCTGTCATCTCTCGCTCTTCTCAGGTGAGTTTTAGGCTATGTGTGGCCTTGTCCTTGAATGTCTTTTTGGGCCTGTACCTTTTGCAGCAGCTTTAGCCTCAAACTGCTCTTTGGGCTTGCTTTTGGTGCTTACTGACACAACGATCAGAGGAAAAACAACTGCAGACTGAACTTATGTATTGGTTATGTACTGCTCAATGAATTTGAGCTTGGGATTGATATTAAAAGGCAGATACATTGACTATGTAATAATGAAAGATTTATTTTTGCTGTATTTTTTTTCTCTAGAATTGTCTTCTCATTTTAATGCACCTCTTAAGTAGTGCTTTCCACATGTAGAGCAAATACATCTGTATTAGCTTTTTGGTCTTAGGGGCTTGAAGGCCTTCAATTTAGGAGCTCTTATTTATTTTCCTCTTGATATATTTAAAAAGAAAATACAGGCATCTATTGTTTGATTCTGCAACTACTGCTTGAAAATGAAACTTATCATGTATGGACATGAACACAGAAAAGACTGTAGAAGACTTTTCCTTGCTTAGTGGACTTTTATTAGACTCTTTGTAGAATTTGGCTTATAAAGTTGTGCTCTTGATTCTGATACAGAAATATAAAGATGTCTTTTTATAAGTAGACTGCGTATATATGCTTATTTATCACACTTCGTGATGTAAGACTCTATGCTATCTAACTGTATATTGGTTTGAAGAAAATAGGAGAGAAATTCAGTTCTGTTTTAAAATACACAGTGATATTAAACCTGTGCAATTCATATTGCCAGAAATATCTTAACATTTTAAAGTGTTTTGCTTGAGGTGTTTATAATTCATTATCTTGAATAAACACAGTAAGAACATTTACTTCATTCTGAAGGCTTACTTAAGGGAAAGGAAGCAAAATGAAAGCACATATTTTCAGAGAAACCTTGAAGTAAGTGGTAAACAGGAGATGTGAAATTCAGGATATTTTTTGAAAAAACATTTTCATTATTACCAAAGTGTTTTGGCACTGTCTTCATTGCATTGAGTCACTCCAGCAGGTTGGCAACAATAACAGAAAAAAACAAGAAACGTGGGTGAATAAACTAAAGCTCAGTAATTCAATATAGTATCTTCAAAATATTTTTAAATGGAGAACCAGGTGAAAATGGTAAAGATAGTCTGATAGTCCTTTCAATTTTCATGGAATTTAAAAGTTTTGGGATAATATTCTTAAAATTTGGAATGGCTGATCAAAAGAAGTAGGTTTGTTTAATACATTTTTGCTTAAAGCCAACACTTTTTGGAATTAATACTAAAGTTAATGATGCATTACTTTTAAAATTTATGGTAGACATTTTTTAAGACTGAAAATCCTAAGATGACATTACTTTCTTAACTAGAAACAATTGAAATGCTTCTGCTAGCTTGTATTGTTGAAAGAGTAATACAGTTCATGTACAGGCTACTTTTCTACAGTTTCTTTTCTTGACAACCTTCTGAAGCATTTTCATACAGTGTTTCAGACACTGAAACTTTTTGTACAGACAGACTTTTTACCTATGTTCCCCTCATTACAGAAGGTGCTAATGCTCACAGTTGCTAAGGGCTGATCCAAAATACTCCATAAACTGTTTCAGCAAGTAAATGTAATTTGACGTTATGTTCTAGAATAACCGAACAACCTCAGTTCTGATGCTGAGAAGATCTGAGAAACATGAGCAACTAAGGACTTACTGAAAAGCAGTCTGCCCATAACAACCATATGGTTTATTTAGGAACTAAGTACAGACTATAAAAGGTACAAACTGTCAAGTGCTGAACTTCTCCTATGCTTCCTGTTGCCATGAACAGACTGCTATCAGAACCAGGATTTAGTTTCTCAGAGATCATTTGTAGTTTGTCTATGTCGCATATCAGTGAATCACCTTGAAAATGTTTGTATTTTCCACAAGCCTCAAACCCATGGGTAGAACTTTGTAGGTTAAACATTTGTGTACCAGGGAGAGAAAGTAAGATAGAGCAAATAGTTTGACCTGATATTCTCTGTGTAATCCAAATAAGAAACAACTCTCTTAAAATCAGTAATGATACAACAATATAGAAGTGATAAAGAGGGTGAAATGCCACTGCATGGTTACAGTTCATTTGCTGTTTCTTAGGTTTGGATATTTGTCTGGGGGTTTTTTTTGGGGGGGGGAGGGATGTTTATGGGTGGGGGTTTTTGTTTTGTTTCTATTGTGGGCATATAAAAATAGTGAAACTTACTACACATTTTTTCTGTCTCTACCTTCTTGCTGATTTGCATAGAAAACTGGTTATTTTTACCATATCTAAAACTTAATTCCAGACTGAGATCTGCTTATTATTTCTCCATACATTCCATTGAAATGCACATTTGATTTGTTATGCTCCATTTCAGAAGGGTATCTTATAGCACAAAGTTTCTTATCCAAACTGCCAGTCATACTACACGAAATATCATGTTTGCACTCTGAAGCCCTGATGCACTTGCTTTTGTCAGGTTGTCATAGTCTAAAAATTCTGTCCACAGTGCATTTTATTTCTATAATGTTGGATGAATGTGTAGGTCTTGGAAGGTGGAGTGTAATACCTCTCTTTAGGATGGGTTTGTCTGTAAGTAAATAAGAACAGAAAATGTAGTTGGGAAGTCCCCTTAATTGAAGCCTGATTTTTTACAAGCTGATCTCTGACTTGCAGGCTTTAAGTGTCTCTGGCTATAATTCTGGGTAAAGAATTAAATTTTATATTTGTACTACAATGTGTATTATTTAAATAGCATAATTTAGAACTATATCTTAGGCAGTTTTATATATATATATATATATNNNNTATGAATAGAAATATTACAAAAAAATAACTCCCAACTAGCGTGTTGTTCATCTTCAAATCTCAGATATGTTCACTGTCTGAAACACTACTCACCCAAGACCTTAGCCAGAAACACATTATGCCAGCTGGCTGAGAGTCACTATCTTGGAGAAGCCTCCTTAATCCATTTTGTGACCCTTCCTTATCTCACTACTAATATATATAGCTATACCCCATATGTGGTCTCTTATAATTGAATAATAATGTGAATGAAACTCTCGCTTTTTTCCTCTTACTTTCTAGTGTAGAAGTCACATAACAGTTTAGTCTCTTGTGATTCACTAGTTGAATAGCCAAATATAGAATAGATACAATTTGGCATTTTCAAAGTGTTATATCACTGATTTTTAACTTAACAACAGAAGAATTTTCCTTATGATATGCATACTTTATTCAGTCTTTGGCCTCAGTGTTGTGTCTGTGTTGTACTCTTAAACGGACTATATGCTGAGGATTTTTGAAAGGCTCCCTTAGTTGTTCTCACACCTGTTTTCTGCTTAGCTACAAGCAGGAAATAGTACTTACTTGGTGTAAATAGATCAGGCAGCCTCCAGCTAAAGGATTTTTTTAGTATAATGTAGCCTTATGCATCATACTGTTCACTTCTCTTCATCACATATCTCAAAAACCATATAACATTTTGTAATTTGGACTAAAAATGAGTAGATATGTGCTGCCACTAGGTTAAGTCCTGAAAGTTCAAAAGACACACATTAAAAAATGCACAGGCTAATATGAAACATGGAGAATGCTATATAAAACAAATCTGTAGTTAAACAATCCTAATTCAGAGCTGGACAGTTATTTTGGCAAATAATGGCAGCACCAAGTCACTCTGAAAGCATTAGAAAGGATCCACGGCTTCTGTTCTCGTGACAATTATTCAATGACAATTGAAACCAGAATTTGAAGAAATTCTGGTCATAAACACCCTTGCCAATAGCTCTTTGTGTAATCCTCTTTGAAAGCCTTTGAAACACTGAAGCAGTGGTATTGCTGCAGCATGCCACCATACTAGTAATCTATTCATCTCTGAATTTGAAACATGTAAATAAAAATAAAAAATAAACACATGCTCTAGTGTATAATAGCCAATGGTAACCAGGGCACTGAATGAGTGTTATGCTAAAACTAAAGGCATGAGCCTGTTAGCTATTGCACTTGGTACCTACACTAAGATAAAAAGCCCTATTTCAGAAACTGGCATTATTTCTAAAGCTTGTTAAACCAGTAGCTCAAATGGGCATCAAAGCCTTTTCAATTTTCAGATAACTCTTCCAAAGTTCTTTGAAAAGTGTTCTGAGACAACAGCACTAAGTGAAAAATCAGTAGTTTGGAAGACAGTTTTCACTGGAATAACTTTCATCACATCAGAAATATGTCACATTCTGTTTCCTCTTTTGTTCTTGCAGCACAATTGAGAAAATAATAACAGAGAAAAGGAAAATGAGTACTGCAACATAATTCTAGGTCAACCAGCTAAATAACTGTGAACAGGATTTGGGAGTTGGGGAACGTGTTTTACTGCATACTGCTGATTGCCAGAAATGTGCAGGCACAAAGTACTGAAGTATCCACCCTCAGTATTACTTTGATAAAGCAAGGAAAAGGCAGAAAAGCTTATATAGTGTTTGGACAATAGGTAACACAGAACTAAATGAAACTGTTCCTTTGGATGAAAACTGTGGTCAATGCATTTTGGGAAGAACTTTCTGATGTTTTACCAGTACAGCTGAGATCATTTGGGCATAATATTAATGAAAATGAAGTGGGTGCTACCAATTAGATATAGAACTAAGAGGTTTTCACTACTCTTACAGTGAAGTGCTAATGGAGTTTTATTTGACCCTGCCAACCACTCAACCTACCTCTGCCCTAATACAGCTCATAACAAAGAACCATTCATGTGATTTATTTAAACCATTGCCTACTTTAGAGCATCTCCTAGTATGTTATTGTAGCCCATATTTAAGAGAAAGAAACAGTAGTCCTAGGGAGGGCAAACTGGGTAGGCAAAGTTTTCCTGAAATGCCCTTGACATTATGCAAACCCTGCAACTTTTATATTCCATCAATCTTAAACCATTTTTGACTATCAGTATCATTTAACACAATTGTTTAAAACTTGTTTTGTTACTTGTACCACAGTAAAGGAGATAGGAAGAAGTAGTAAATCCATGGAAAGACACACTGGCTAAACATCATCTCAGCAAAAGTCACTTGCACAACTGCTAGGTTTCATCAGAAACAGAAGAGAAAGAGGAAAATTTTCATTTTGTTCAAGATATAGGGTATTTATTTTCTCTCTGAACAATTGATAAACAGGAGAAAGAATCACTTCAGGTGTGTGTTTTGAGGTGTTTATTTTGCCAATTCCCCTTGACTTCCTCAGTTAGAATTATTAGCAGATGTGGGTGAGTGCTTGTTAGCTTTGAGGGCTGCAGTAATTGCTTTTTCTTTTCCTTCCCGAGATTGTGTCTCTCTTTTATCTTATGGCAACAGGGATGACTACTAAAGCTTAAATGAGGAACTTAATGGAAAACTAAGCTAAACAGATCCTTTGGAACTTATACTGTCCATATCAATATGTCAAAATATAGTAGGCATTGATTTTATTAGTAGTTCTAATATTGTTCTAGTACCGATCTAAAATGAAAAGGAAATTATGAAATTAATCTTCACAGCTTTCTGCAGAATAGAAAGTATTTTTTTCCTTTTGTTTGTAATTATTATTTTTTGGTAAATGGTCAATTAAAATCTCCACTTGCTACTTTACAAAGCTATGATTGTCACAGTACCAACATATGCAGATGGTAATTGCTGTTTCATTTGCTGGCAGTACATCAATAAAAGTTAAGACTATTCCACTGAGATAACACAAAGCTTTTTGATAAATCAGCAGTTTTAAGCCTACCAAAAAAAAGGAAAAAAAAAAAAAGTAAAATAAAAATAAAAATCACACTCTAAATGTAGGCCAGCACATTGTTTACCCAGAAAAACCTAACTACAAACCTTCTCACAATTTTCTGGTACATAATGGTTTTAATGTCCAAATAAGTGCCCTCATTAAAATCCAGCTATTTTTTTGCATATTTGCACATGAAAATTTAAATGTAAACATAATAATATAAATAACTATTAACATCAATAATTCAAATTGAAATTTAGGTTCTATTTTTTTGCACCTAACTGTTGAATTATTATTGAAAAATATTAATATTTCATTCCAAATAATCAGAAGAGGACATTTCATAAAGTCAGATGCCTCTGGATGTTGTGCAAGGCAAAAGTATAACTGGATTCAGAAAGCCCACCAGACATTTTACATGTGTTAGTTAATCACCCAGGGTTAGAAATTCACAGCATTGCTAAATACTTGCTAATAAATATTAGTATTGAATTTGAATTTAGTTTTCCATGGCTGTAAGAGTTCATTAGCCACTTCTTTGACTACTAAGTCCAGCTATATGTGTGACACATCTGACTTTTCTGCATAATATCTGATCTTTCCTCTTTTCATTCAGAGCCCTCACCAATGCTGTTGAATGTTAACAATTGAGTGGTTTAAATACAAAATGTTGAAAGAGGATGTTTTCACATCTCTAAAGTGCTTCAATTTTTGTTGTTGTTGTTGTTGTTGCAGTTAATAGAGTCTTATCCAAATTGGGGGTTTTTTTGGTTGATTTTAAAGGAAAAATACAACTTTTCTATTGAAAAATCTGCTTGCTCACTCCTAACCCCCTCTAGTGGAATGGGGAGGACGAAAAGCTCCAGGGTCGAGACAAAGGACAAGGAGGGCTCATACCAATTATGCCCTAAGGCAAAAGTAAATACTTCTGTATATCTTGTATTATCATTAAAGGAGTGCTCATATCTAAAGTATGAAGAAAATTTATTAAAGTAATTGTCTATTTTAATATTGGGTTCAGATCTAATGTCTGAAACCTAAGAAAGCTGAAGAAATAAGAAAACTTCAGTCTGCAAATCCTCAGTGCTTTTCCAAGCATCCTTGACAGGTCTTCTTTGGTAGTTGGACAGAATCTGCCTGCTGGCAAGCATGATTATGTGTTTATTACCTTGGGAGGGAGACAAAAAAAAGACATGCAGACACTGCCATGGTAGAGAGATGAGACTCAGCCTGCTAAGCCAACATTTTATCTATGTGGCACTGTACAGGGCCTGCTGCAATTCTTGTGTTCAGAGCACCAGATGTCAAGCTTGGAGTACTTGTGAGATCAGAGATCCTGACAGGGAAAGGAATGCAGAGAGCCCTCCTCAGCTCTCCATGGGCTCTATGAGAAGGCAAGAAGCCTTGAATTAGACCTATATACTGATGATATTGTGATGATATTCTGCTCATAGAATGACAGAACACTGGAACAGCCTGCCCAGACAGGTTGTGGAGTTTCCTTTTCTGGAGATATTCAAAACCTTTGTGCAACTTACTTGCTGTAGGTGATCCTGCTTTAGCAGGGGGGTTGAACTAAATCTCCATAGATCCTTTCCAACTTCTAATATTCTGTGATTTAGTCCCTCATACCTCCATGATAAGTAGGTTTACTGAAGAAAGTGTTTAATTTATTACTGGCAAACATGGTAGCTGCTGAGGCACAATATAACCTTTCATGGCCTATAATACTCTGCTAAGTGATCATTTAGTATGTTTTCAGTATTCTTTTGTGTACTGGAAAGAGATGAGCCTGAAGTGAATGAGTGGAGTCAAGTTTGGGGAAGGAGGAGGGGGTGTTTTTCCTGAGAGTGTAAATGTTTGCTGCTTTTTTGCTGTAGGATTTTTTTTTGTTTTCCAATACCAAAAGAATAATTAGATATTTATATTCAATGACAAGAAGTTAGTTTCCCCAAGTCAAGTCTGTCTGGTATGTGATAATAACCATTAAGAGATTTTCCTGTCTTTACCTCAAACCATGAGTTTTCTCACTTTTGATCCTCCTTATGTTTTTCCTTATGTTCTTCCTCGCCCCAGGGAGGGGTGTGTGTAAGTGAGAGGCTGTGTGGGTGCATGGCTGCCATTTGGGGCCAATCCACCATATAAGGCAGTGTTTTAAGACTCACAGAAATGTCACATAAAATGATGACATGACTGATTACTGAGCACCTGCATTTTCATGTCCTATGACATGAAAAAGGGTTTTTTCCTTTTTTATGTTTCTTAATTGCACATAAACAATATTAACCAGAAAATGAAAATCTGCTCTGCATTTCTCAGGTAATGTTTTCTACTCCTATAGCTGGGTTGTGTACATTTTTTATAAGACACTGTCTGGGTTCACAGGAGCATTTGGAGGAAGTAAAGTATTATCTTATACTGATGAAATATTCATTGCCACTGAATACCTTTGCTTTAGTTGTTTGTATCTCAATTAGCACATTACGTGGGAGATGATTTAAGATGCCTTTGTGCATAAAGTAATTATAAATGACTAAAGTAGATGAGAGCACAATTCATAAGGGTCATACAGTGCTGGCAGGAACAATTACCAACTTCTTGTGAGATATCCTTTTTCAACTGTCTCATTAAGTTTATCCTGCCTTCCAATGCTTCTCTCTCATAGTTTATAATAAACAGTGAAGAATGTATGGATCCAAACTCTCTGGGCCTGAATATAACTTCAATTATTGAAAGATGGCACTAAAGGTCAAAAGTAGCAATTTTCAAGCATTTTATAAAATTATGTGTCCAACCTTTCTTTGAAGTGAACTGGGAATTGTGGCTGGGAGTATATTTTACCAAATGGCAATGAAATATATGCCCTTAGGTTACTTCAGCAACTTCAAAATTCCAGGATATAAAAGACATTGTTCTTTTATGGAGCACTGTTATTAAGTATTCCACGTGGTCAACAGTTACAGCATTGTCATAGGAACCACAGGGAGTTTATGGATATTTCCCTTTTCTAGAATAGATTTACAGTTTTCAAATATTTCTTAAACTTGGGCTTAAAAATGTATGGGTGTTGCTTTAGAGGTTAAAACCTGGAGTGGCCTTCAGTGGGGAAGGTCAAATAAGACATGAGCTTAAGAAGAAAACTTCAGCAGGTTATTTTCTTCTCACACAACCTTATATTTACTTGACCTTTCACACAAAGGAAGAAATATTTTGTTTCATTATTGTGATAATGTAAAGGAAGTGATCCTTATATAGTGACAAGAAGAGTAATTCCAGAAATGGACTGCATTAACTGCCCCAAGTTTTTCCATTGCATTTATGATACTCGGTAAGGCTTTTTCTTTTAACTATACTTTAGTTCTTTTTGAAAATAAGAAAGAAATGTTTTCCATGTACAATTATCATAAGGAAAAAACCACAGTCATCTTCCTGGGAAGAGCCTCTAGATTAGGGGGAAGAATAAAATAAACCTCCCATTGTTTATTGGACCTCCCTTCAGCTTCAAAGTGGGAATCAGAAATGTAGAAATATCTCATTAGACTTGAATGTCAAGTTTAAGGTGAGTTCTGAAGGGCGGCAAAAGGTAAAGATCTCTCCTAAATACCATGGCATTGCTAGTCATTAAATAGGGAGTAGAATTGTTAACCAAGTTGTCAACTGGTATTGAGAAAGGGTTATACTGAAATGATACTTTGATATACTCAGTGGGTACAAAGATTTATATGCCATCTTTTTGTATCTAATGAGAAATAGATATTGAACAAAATGTCTCAAAATATCAGTCAGTAGAGCATGTACTGCTGTGAAAATTTTCAGGAGACAAGAAGAGACAGATTCATTGTTTTTATACCATAGAAAAGACCTCTTTACATGGTCTTAAAGGATATATAGTAAGAAAATGTGGTGAAATAATCACTGAGGAATCATCACTCTACCTGTTTCCCAATCCCTCTGCAGAGCAGGAGGGAGGGGGAGTCCTATCTTAGGAGCAGGACTTAGTACAGGGGACAGGTGGAATGTAAGAGTTGTGTGTGGGTTTTGCATAGTATGAATGTGTTCTCACCCTACCCAGATTTGTTTGTGATTTTGTTTAGATTAAATTGTCTTCTTCACCATGTCTGGTCTGTCTTTTGCCCCTGGCCCTAAGTGGCGAAAGAGCCTTCCCTGTCCTCAGCTTGGACCCTTTGATCCCTCATGCATTTTTCTCCTTCCCATCCCACCAGCTGGAGACATGAGTAAGCAGCTGCATGGTTTTTGGCCAGCAGGAGAGGCTAAACCACACCAGCAGTTCATTAAGAAGCTGTCACAGTGTTTTGGGATTTTTGGAACATTTCTCTTGGTTTTAATGAGCTTCCCTGAAGAAGGAACATTTCCTTTTATATATCACATAATATATGATATTAGAAGTTCTTCATTTTCATTAAAACATGCTTGACTTGGTTTAGCAATGCAGCTTTTATTTGTTTGCCTCAAGTGAACAGACTTTTTTTTTGTCTGTGATACCACAAACTGGAATAAGTTTGATTATTTATGGTTTAAAGGAATAGTTGCATAGGACTAAAGATGTCTCACCATGACATGAAGAAATCAGTTATCGGTCAGAACCCTGATAATCAGGAAAGTGGCAAAGATGGAGCAATTGCAATAAGTAGAAGGGAAGGTTGTGGGCTTCTGGAAGTTTGTTAAGGACTAGCTGCCTGTGTAGACTTTTAGGAAGGGAATTTTTACCCCTGTAGTTATGGATCTTAAATGAAATTCTAGTTGGCTAATACACACTGACTTGTTTCAGAAAGTTGTTGAGTTGCTGCAAAAACCTCCTGGCTCAATAGCCTCTAGTTTCACAGGTCTTCAAGTTTTGGGGGGTTTTGCTGCAAGTGGTTTTCATGAGCAGTAGTGATGCAGCCAGAAACTTAGTCTCATGTTTGTGTGATGTTTTTGCTGTTCAACCTGTGAAACACGGGTCATGAAGATCTAAGCATAATAAGAGGTTATGTCTAAGAAATCTATGGAAAAGTTAAATTTATGACAGTGCTGTGGGAAATTCTAAGAACAAAATTTACATTAGCCATTTTTGGCCTATCTTGTGGGCTAAAATACACTAGGGAATATTACTTAATATTGTGAATACATTGATGGGGTTTGCCTTTTTGTTTTAAAGATATGTAGAGATTTTTAATTTTGAGCACATCTCCTATAATTACCCATTAATATCTTCATAGGCAGAAGGACTCCACTCTGATTCAAACTGAGGACTTTTGAGAGACAGATTGTTTTAGAGTTTCTATACATGTCAACAGATGTGTGACCGTGCTTGGTAGATTCTGTATACAGACTTGGGCCCTAGATAAGTAGTTACACTTCTAAGCTGCATTGCATAGTGCCTTCCCCCTGCTGTGCCTGAGCAGCCTCCTGTACCTCTTAAGTTTTCTTGTTCCACAGATTTATGTAGCTCATAAAGTTCATGAACTTATCAGAATTCATAATTCATGTTTCATAATTCATCGTAGAAATAAAGTTTCCTCTACTATTAAACACTTTGAAGTATTGTCACTTAAAGGTCATCTTTACAAATAAGTAGTCTTTTACTTGAGGAAAGACTTTTAACAAAACAGGAGGGTTTTTTCAGTCTGATGATTATCACAATATTTCAAACTCTTGGAATTCTTAAAAGGAAAACCAGCCTAGCTAGAGCAAGTGAGATATGCTTGAAATCAGTATGGATCTGCATCTAAAGTTCTCTCTGGTTGTTTATGAAAGGATACAAATAAAAAGTCTGCTGATCTCAAAGAGTATGTTTTTATATTGCAAGATAAGAAAACCATATATTTTATCTCAGTTTGCAATACTTGTACCTTTCAGAATGCTTACCACCTTGAGATACATTTTCATATTCTCTTCCTCCCACCAACTCTAGAGGAACATGCAAAATGATAGTAAGCAGGTTCAATTATTTTCTTCCACGCTGAAAAGCCAAGCTGTTAAAATTTAAGCAGAAATGTGGATTTCTATCATGGAAGATGAAAAAATGATTTTTTTCAAGGCTGAAGAATGGAGCATTAAACGTGAACTCTTGACTGTGTGACAGGAAGGGCTTCAGTATGCTTCCCAAGAAATATATCCTTTATAAATCCTCTCAGCAAGAGAAAGGCAGTTCAAAGAGAAGAACAGAAAGTGCACTCCTCAGTGCTTAGTTTACTGTTACCTATGCAAGCAGCTGGTGTTACCTATTACACAGCAGTATAATTACAGTAAGAACTTGTACTTCTATTATTAGATACTTGTTAGGTGATTAAGATACTACCTAAAAATGTGATGGCAGTTGCTCTGAGGTTGCTTGTCAATGCAAGCCAAATCAGTCAAATAATTTCATCTGAAAATAAATTATTTAGGACCTAACTTTTTATAACATTGAGATCCTTTTTTTTAACCATTATCTCTGCAGTCACACTCAAATTTTTTGAAGTCCTAGTTCAAACCCCTTTCCTTCTGAAACCATATGAATCTACTTTTTTTGTTTTTTTTCTCTTCACCTGGAGAATATCTAAACACTCCTGAACAGACAATCTCTACTCCTCAGTTGTTTTTCTGTTATTTTGCACGGATTCCTTCCTACAGAGACAAAGTACTTCGGGGTTTGATTAATAATTTATTTAAGCTACTACAGCATCAAAAGGATTGATAGGTAGTGTTGCACTTAAGCATACTCTTAATCATGGCCTTTAGGCCACTATTCTTTGCAGTGTAGAATGTGAATTCACATCTACTGGGAAATTAAATAGTTCCCAAGATAGAAGTATTTGTTTCAAATCTTTTGAATAAAAGGAAACAGCAGTACTGTATTTTTCTATTGAGCTAATTTTTCATGTCCTGTTACTTTCACACAGATACATGTACAATCCTCACAACAGAGTCTGCTTGACTTGAATAATAACTTAATAATTTTGATATTTTTCTCTATGTATTTTTAATGATTGCTCCTCAAGTTTGCTTTGCCAGTACCTTATGCGTTACTGGAAGCAACTGGCTTGTTTTTTGTCCTTCATATCCTAAGTGTTTACAGCATGGACTTTAATATTGCAATATACTAGCAATAACTGTTGAAAACTATGGAAATGCATTTTTAGATGCTGTAAGCTATGTATGGACAAATCTGCTCTAATTGTAGTTACATGACTGATAAATATGTTAGGACCTAGATGCTTAATGTGTTTTTGTATGTTTGGTTTTTTTCTTTCTATTTAATGAGGAGAGGTGTTCCAGACCTTGTGAGGCATTGGTCCTGCCCATATGATTAAATTCTTATCTTTGGTGCTTATTTAATTGATTAATATAAAACTAAGATACCTAAGCCTTAGATGGACTCCTATACCCAGAAGTCTTTTACCCTTTTGTGGTACTTCTGTACCCAGAAAATTTAATAGCTATGCATAAAATTTCAGCAGTGAATAAAGTAGCATTCACTTCTGCAAAACATGAGTCTAAGACTTTTCCTTGGTATTGTAGCTATTGCTTTACCCCTCAAATGCAAGGTACTGATTTCCTGGATACATTTTACAAGCTTTCATAAAGGAAATAATATTCTGATCAAGAAGCAAAACCCAAGTAAGACAAAAGCAAGGCATATTTATCATTCTTTTTTTTTTCCCCCTCTGGGTTCTTTGGATTGGTGGCAAAACAAGTAAGCAATATATTTCAATGTCAATCATTTGAAAAAGAAATTACTTTGCCTTGAATCTTTTCAAGACTTTTCAGTATATCTGCCCAGATGCTTTCCTTTATTTTGTTTGTTTAAAATACACTGAACTGTATGAAACAGCTTTCAGTGGGAGCACAAAAGGCATGAAAGCAACATCTTGTTGAATTTTTTATTTGAAATGTGTCCTATGCATGTAGAACTGTAGTAATTCTAGTAAGTGTTCAATGGTAAAGAAATTTCTAAACAAATGACTTGACAAGTCATTTTGATTTTTTTAGCCTTGGCTTCTGGTATGTGCCAAGAACAGTAGCTAACTGTGATGTTCTGAAAACCTAACCACCTGTCTTTCAACTACAGTTGTAGCATTACAAGGCAGAGCAGCCTTTGATATCAGTAAGGTCTAACAGTAAGACAGTGGTTGGCCTTCTTAACTCTTCAGGGAATTTAAGCAGGGAAACATCTTAACACTCCAAGGAACAGTATAACCAGACACCAGAAGATGTTAGGACACAGGTCTTACGTGAAACTCATCAAGATCAGGTAGCTACTTCTTGCAGTGTACATGTTGTCCATTTTCTAGTACCAGGAAAAACTGGTGAATTTTATTCATCTTTTCATCTTGTGGAATTTATTATATGTTGAGATATAAGAACCGATAAAAATAATTACGTGCAGAATATGTTAACATTAAAAAAGGGAAAAAAAAGACATACTAGAGGGATTGATTATCCATTACTATTTCTGGTTCTCTGGAACAAAATGGTTGATTCTGAGAACAAACTACTCTTATTCTTAACACTTATTCATCATCATCGTGGCTAGGCTTCGCTAACAAAGATTTGGGAAGGGCTCTACCCACGTTTGTTGCAAGCGCGTTGGTGGCTAAAAAGGCCAATACGAGATAAGCATGAGCGGTTGCAAAAGGCACAGCAGAAAGACTCCTTAGATGGTGTGTTCTGCAAGGCACGATTCTTTCTGCCTTGTCTTTTCTCCTCATGGGTGATCCTGCGTGCTTTCTCAAAAGCATCCGTAGCGTTATAGATGGTGTGGCTCCAGGCCTCCCGATTGGAAGCCAGAGTAGACCAGTTATGATGATCAATATGGCCAAGGCTGAGATGTTGTTTCAGGGAGTCCTTGTATCTTCTCTTTGGGGCTCCTCTCTTGCGGCAGCTGGTGGCAAGTTCACCATAAAGCAAGATCTTAGGGAGGCAGTGGTCCTTCATCCTTGAGATATACCCTCCCCATCTCAGCTGTGTTCTCAGTAACATGGCCTCAATACTTGTGACTGCTGCTTGTTCTAGAACAGATGTATTGGTCACATAATCTGACCAGTGGATGTTTAGGATTGTGCTGAGACAGCGTTGATGGAAGCGTTCTAGGAGACGCAGGTGGTGGCAGTAGATGACCCATGATTCAGATCCGTATAGTAGAGTAGACAGCACTATGGCTTTGTAAACTCTGATCTTTGTACTTTTCTTCAGGTGTTTATTTCACCAAACTCTTTTATGAAGCTTTCCGAAAGCACTATATGCCTTTGCTAACCTGTTGTCTATCTCTCTGTCAATCTTACCATCAGAGGAGATGAAGCTACCTAAGTAATAAACTGCTGAACTGATTTGAGCTCTGATTTGCCAATGGTAATATGGGGATGATGGAAGACTTCCTGAGGTGCCAGCTGATAGAGAACTTCTGTCTTCTTTAAGCTGACTTCCAGGTGTGAAACAAGGCTGCGTGCTAGCACCAACCCCATTCACAATCTTTTTCAGCATGATGCTCCAAAGGGCCACAGCAGACCTCAATGGTCAGGACGGTATCTACATCCGATACCGTACTGGTGGAAGCCTATTCAACCTAAGGCTACTTAAGGCCCACACTAAGACCTTAAATCATCTTGTCCAGGAGCTGCTCTGTGCTGATGATGCCGCCCTTGTTGCACGCACAGAAGCAGCTCTGCAGTGTTTAACATCCTGCTTTGCAGACGCTGCCGAGCTCTAACACTTATTGGGCTACACATATTTGACTTAGTGCAAAACAAAACGAGTAGAAAAAGGAGCTTTTAGAATTCTGAACTATGTTTCCAGTAGGTTTTTCTCTTCATAAAGTAATTTTTAAAGCATTTTTAAAACAGCTGCTAATTCAATGCTGTTAACTAATTCAGATTAACCTTGAAGACGAAATCTATTCTAGTCTCTTTGAAACAGGAAGAGCATATGCTATTTTGTAAATTGGTAGAAAAAGATCTGATCCAAATTCCTGAACCAGAGAAAAACAAAAAATCTTAGAAAACCTGAATAGGAAAACTCAAGTTATAGTTTACAAAAATGTTTTTTGTCCTGCATCAGAACAGGCTTTTTCATGGTGGAAGGTTGGCATAATGCTGTGAAACGTTTGAGATAATAGATTAACATTACTATTCCCATTAATCTTCATAATTTTTATAATTTTTCCCCCAAAATTTTTTGCTTTATACAGCTGTGCTACATGTTTAAGGCACTGTTTCTACAAACATCCTTAAAAAGAGTACAACTTCTGTTTTAATGGTGTCTCATTCAGTTTCTATGACAGTGCCTTACACTGATCTTCCAGTTAATATACCTGAAACTCAGGGAAAAAATACAACTTGATTTAAAAAATAGATAGATAATTCCAAAGAAATTTGCTGCCTAAAAAATATTACTACTTTTCTGAAAAAAAGTCATACAGTAGTTCAAATTTATCTGATTTTAATTTCACATGAGGCTTCAGATGAAATTATTAAATCAAAATGGAGGAGAAGATGATATAGTTTAAGAAGAGTGAGATGGATAAGGCAGATTTATAAGCTTACTAAAGTGGTTTCATCACAAGACAGAAGACATGAGTTGTACTGAAAGATGAAAAAAGGTGGAGAATTTTCTAAGTGAAGTACCACAGCCTGCTCTTCAGTTGTATTTAATATTCTCATTAAGAAAATTGGCACACAAACTGAAAGGAGAACTTAACAAATGACAAAAAATTATTAAAGTAATTCAGGAAGAAGAGAATAAAATTCATCAGGTAGAAGCCATAGAGACCAGTAATGAAATTTTTCTCAGTACAAGGATGTACGTTTTGGATGGAAGTGACAGGAGGAAAGAGATGTGGTTACATAAGTCACAGGGTAGGGGATTCTTCTGCACCTTTTCTATTTAATTGATGACAAGCAAGACTGATTATACTGATATTTGGATGGTGCCAGTGCAGACATACTAGCTCTACTTTTCCCTATAAAATTGTATAAATTTTCCTGATCACTCAAAGGTAGTTTGGGCATCTTTATATCATTCTCTCACATTCAATAACTTTAGCCGAGAAGGAATGTGACTGCAGCTTACATATAGCACTGTCGTTCATCTAGCAGATAAGAATGAAATTACATTATTGGCATAGGAGGAAATGGATCGATTTTGCTGCTAAAAAAATAGGTTTGAAATTAGAAGACAAGTTTTGTTGTTTTGGTTTTTGTTTTTATTTTTAATAAGCATATGAAGGACAAGAAATTGAATAGATTACAGACTTATCGTGATATTTATAAGCAGACACTGAGATCAGTGCAATAAAAGAAAACTTATAGCCCTCTATTTTTTTGTTACAATGGATCTGGAATTTCCATGACACATGATTATGTCATATGAATCAGATTACCCTGAATTCTGTAGAAATATAAAATAACTGAGATTGGAAGGGACCTCAGGAAGTCATCTAGTTCAGCCAGGACACAAAGCAGAGTTAATTTCAAAGGCAGGTTGGCTTGCTCAGGGTCTTTTCTAGTCTATATTTATTACAGGTGTTAAAGGTAAATCAAAGTTCTAGTCTGAAATTGACATCAGTAGGCCATCACAACTGCTCTAGGAAAATGTGACTTATGTGATACATCTATTCGAAAGCCTCCAGTTTTACCAGTCTTTTTTTTTTTTACCTACTCTATTGCCTTCCACCTAACTATGCATATTTTGTAATAAATTATGTCTAAACATTTTTAATAGTCACTAGAATGACTACATGGGCTGAAATGGATTAGAAATACTTGCTTGATTTATTATCTCATCTATAAAACGTTAGTAATCAATTTGGGAACAAAAGCTAAAAACACTGTATGACAATGAAAAGAAATTGAATTTACAATTTAAATAATTTTATTTGCAGAGTTCACAGACATCTTGTCTCCCTAGTATTTAATTATTACCTGATAAAAAGAGAGCAGAGAAAATTAAAAGGTTTTCTTCTGATTTAATTTGGGGAAGAAATCTGGGTGAACTTTCTCTTTCTTAAGCTTCCACATAAATGGTTGCTACTTTTATCAGCCTACTTCTAAGATGCATGTGGGTGTTCTTATAAGTATTTAAGTGCAGGAAATGAAGTTTTAAACAATTCTTCTCTCTTCCCCTGCAGTTATTTAAATATTTTGGAGCTTGGGAGTTGAATTAGAAAAATATGTAATTGCTCCACTTCAAACTGTTCTTGTAATTTCCTCAGATTTTCAACCTTTTTTTTTTTTTTTATTTGGGAATGAGATGATAATTTTGAATATTGTCATAATTTTTATAAAAGGTTGTACCACAATTTGTGTATCCTGAAACATGGTAGAGCAGATATGCAAAGAGCTTGATAAGTTTTATGTAGATAAATTCTTGTCATGACACATACAAACCTGTTTTTCCTAGTTATATTTAGCAAGCTCATTAGAAGTCATATAGAATTTGCTGGTCACCTTTGTATTTAGAGTATATTGTAGGCCTAAGGAGGTACGTGCTAGATCTTGTATTGGGAAGCTGAAGGGCTAACTGAGTTCCCACTAATGATGCTTTGCCTGTTGCAGGCCCTTTTTAGACAGATGGACCAGACTCTATAAACGTTGTTCTCAATCTGTCTGAGAACACATCATAATGGAGCTTGAAAATTAGATGATTTTGGCTCAGAGTAGAGGGTCTGGATGTTGTGAATTCCTGTCTCTATTTAAGCAGAGGATCCATACCTTTGTCTTTCATCTTTGGTTGCCAAATCATGAGCTGTTGAGCAAATGTAGAATTTTCATTATGAGTACTCAGGGGAGTGGCGTGGAGGGGAAAAGAGAACCTGTAAGAACAACAAAAAATAAAAGGCAAGCACACCTATTTTTTTAGATCCCTAGCAGGAAGAATATAATGAACTAGAAACCAATTAGTGATTTGTTTTTAGAAAGATCAAAACTGTTGTGGTAGGAAAATCACTCTGGTTGATTTAGGGAGCTTATTAAAAATTTTCTTTGAGTTTTATTTTTTTGGTTTACATTGAATGTTGTGAGGCACTTCCCCCCTGCCCTTTCCTCTCCCTCTGTAGAACTGTTGCTACCTTACAGAGCAGATGTTTCTTCACATGTTATGTTGAAAATGCAACCTCATGGTTTTTTTTGGTTCTCTTGTTTGCAGGAACTAATCACAGAGATTTAAGTAATGATCAATACTAGGAGAAAATTTTTAAAAACATGAAATGGTCTGATTGTGTGCATTCCATTTGTCTTTATTTTTCTCTTTGCATGCAGTAGGTAAGAAAACAAAAATGGATGAAAGCTCTGAATATGTGAAATAGTGCAGAACTGGATGTCTGTTTTACCATGAAATTAGCTACTAATGTAATTGTGAGAATTTTAAACAAAAATTCTGAATTTATGATCTGGAGAGAAAAATGAGATTAGAAAAACAGAAGTACACTTTTGTTCCCTTAACAGGTTTAAAACACAGCTTAGTATATTATGTTGTCTGGGTTTTTTTACTCTTATTTTTACAACTTGTTTAAAACAATTTATGGTAACAGAACATATTCAGCTTTAAAACTGCTGTTACTACATTAGCACTAAATATTTTTCAGAAGAATTCAGATTGCTTTTACAAACAAACAGTAAAACTTTCCAGTTCACTTATCTGAAAATTGGAATATCTACATGTATTAATGTACATATGCATACCTACTTTTGTATTGATAGGTTAAAAACAAAGAACCCTAAGACCTGTGCAAATTTATATGGGGAAAAATACAATAATACAAATTGTACATGAACAAAAAAACTTTGTTTCTTCATTAGAAACAAATGCAACGCTCTTCTGTACTATATATGTCTCCTTGAAAAGCTACTCGGGTGACAAACTTCAGTTAATGTAAATAGAATTAAAGGAAAAGAATAATATAGCTACAATTTTTTTCCCAATTATTTAGAGGAATTAAATTATGCTTTTTTATTATTATTAAATAAAATTTACCATCTTCTGAGTTGTTGTGAAAGATTTGTCATGTTCTGGAGCCTATGTTATGGCATTTAAAAAGTATATGTATTTTTTTACTTCATAGCCATAAATTATATGATCTAAAGTGAACAAGGTTTTATAAATTTTCTTGGTATTTTGTGGGTACTTTCTGGTTGCACACACTGCAAACATTGCAAACAAAACATTTTCTTTTTTATAAACTTCATGGAATAATTATTCTAAAACACATTATTTTTTGAAGGTCAGATAACTATTAAAATATATTAGATAAAATGGATGAAGAAAGGTTATATCATAAAACTGACTCCTGAAGGGGTTTTGTGTCACCATTCTGTGTTAGTGTACTTGAGGGTCAGATACAGAACAAGGGCATGCTAATGCCAGTGTCTGGCTTTCCGATGGGAAGAGGGGTTTGACAGTATGAGCATAATTTCCTGAGAGACAGGTAGTATTCTTTATTTATTGAAACCTCTCTGAGCAAGGAGCCTGACACTACAATCATTAAATACAATCACTGACATTTAGACCATGAAAGTTCATAGTCTGTTTGATGGTGATGTATAGAGATAGCATGAATATCAGCGTCTAATCTATGCGTTAAACAAGGAAAGGATGTGATACTTTAGAGGGACAGTAAACATAAAATATATAATTACAAAAGTGTTTATTGCTCCTTTCATTAAGGTAAGTTCATTTCTCATCCTTAAAAAGCCTTGAGAGGCTATTGAACTTACCCTCTGCCCTGGGAATTGAGTATGCAAGAACTTGTCTAAGAGGTATTTTTATCTTATCATTAAAAATAAAAAACATTAATTATATAGTCAGTGGTTGTCATGTAAATGTGTCTAGCCCATCTCACCAGATACTAGAGAGTATTGCTAAGGCGAAACAAGCCATATTAACATTACTTTTGTAGGATGTATTATTTCTGGTTTATTTTCTGTAGGTCCTGGAGGCTGTAGCTTTGTTAGCTTTTTACAGGCTATGCATCATGTGGCTGTGTAACAATCAGTTTAGCTTTGCTTCTACAGAGCATTAATCCTAAATAGACAAACGGATTAAAGGGAGGAGCAGAAAATAACATAGATGTGTTTCCTTTCCAGCTTTTCCAAGATTTTTTTTATAGTCTTTTCACAAACTCCTGACATCTATGTGGTGATCTGTACTCTACAGTATATAGAGACTACTGTAGAAGAACTTAGAAGGAAGCAGGTTTCCCTTAAAGTATTTTTGCAACTCTATAACATCATCAATTGCTACCTTTGCAAACTTAGTTCAGCTATAACAGTCTGAATTAAAAACTTGATTGTCACCAGGTAGTAAAAGGGTGTTTAATTAAAACTTCTGCTTCTTCAGCGTCTCAGACTTAGCTACACTGTGTCCCTGTACTCAGCACTTATTGAGGCTGCGCCTAAAGTATTGTGTTCAGTTTTGGGCCACTCTCTACAGGAAGGACATTGAGTTGCTGACATGTGTCCAAAGAAGGGCAATACAGTTGGTGAAGGGTCTAGAGCACAAGTCTTATGAGAAGCAGCTGAGGAAACAGGGTTTGTTTAGTCTGGAGAAGAGAAGGCTCAACTGGACCTTCTCACTCTCTACAACTACCTGAAAGGTGCTTGTAGTAAGGTGGGGCTCGGTCTCTTCTCTGATGTAACAAGTGATAAGACAAGAAGATATAGCTTCAAGTGACACCAGGGAGGTTCAGATTAGGTATTAGGAAGAATTTCTTTACCAAGAGGCTTATCAGGCATTGAAACAAGCTGTCAAGGGACGTGGTGAAATCACCATCCCTGTAAATGTTCAAAAAACGTGTACATGTGGTGCTTGGGGACATGGTTTAGTGGTGAGCCTGGTAGTGTTGAGTGGATAGTTGGACTCAGTGATCTTAGAGGTCTTTTCCAACCATAATGGGTCTGTGATTTAGCTTTCTATTTTGTCAAAGGGACCTAAAGGCTTGCCTACTCTTTTTTCTTTTTTTTTTACCTAGGAGAAAGGTCACTCATGGAATAATGGAATTCAGTCTGGTTGTTGTGAAAACAGCTGTCCTCTACTTGTAACATCTCTGACCTTGAAACTAAAATTAGACACAACTGAAAAATACACGTCTACTTATCTCTAGAGTTTTGGAGGGAAGAGAGTTATTTTTCAAGAGCTGAAGACTAGCTTTCTAGACAAAAGTGTTCTTTTCAGTGTTTTCTGTTGTATCTTCTCTTAAATATATTCTTATTGGCAAATAATGTTCAAGTGAATTTTTTTCTCTTTTCCTTTAATTCTAGAGAAAATTGCCTGCATCTCATATGATACATTGGTCTGTACCTGAACTGAACCATACGTTTCCTAAAGTAAACATTAAATACTTCTTGAGCCCTATTACTTCTGACTATTCTACAGGACTCCTTCAAGAATTATCTTGCAACTTGCCTTGTCTTGTAGCTGTCCTCTTTTACAAGCTTCAACTTTTAATACTTATTATCTAGAATTTTTAGAAAACATGTTATTGGATTAGTTATGCAGACATAAGTGTGGAGGGGAAAGTACTATTGATGTGGTTGTGTTTTATACAGTTTGTAAACATGAGCTAATATTGCTTGCTTTGCATGGGCAGTTTTCCAAGTTGCTGTTGTGCTTGATTTGCCATCTGTACTCGATCACACTCCAGTGTGTTGTGTCTCTAATTAGGGCATGAGTAACAAAGAGACTTGGAGAATGTGGGGGGAGAAAATGAATGGCAGGATGGAATACAATGCTCAGCTTAAAAATCCACAAGAACTATTTTCAAAGTAATTTGAATTATCATGAGCATACACTAAAAAGCTATGTTTGTACCTTATCTCAGAAATGGATTTGCCCCTGTTCTATATTTCTATCCATATAGATACATGTAGGATATTGGATTTTCTTTCCTTCTAGCAGCAACTGATTCAGGTATAAAAGTCAATGGTTTGTTTTCAGGTAATTTGTCATTGACGAGCAAGTAATTACGGTGAATGGTTTCTGAGTACTTCCATTTCTGATGTTTATATGCTAAAACTTTTGATAACTATTTAAGATATATTTTTCAGGACCAGAGTAGAACAATCCAAAATTATTTATAATGCAAGGACAGAAATGTCATGAAAAATTATTTCAGGAGAAGATCAGAAAAAAATTCACGTTACAGAAAAATGAGTGTATGGACAATAATGTGATAATTCTTGCATTTTCATGTTTGTAAAATTAATAGCTGCAGTTACATAAAAAAATCTTTATACAACAAATGACAAACAAGCATAGCAAAATTAACAAGAACTGCTCATGTTTAAACAGCTTGCCTGGGCATTCATGTTGAACAACTTTGGGATAGGCAAGCCAATTTAATTCTGACCTTTGATTTTCAGCAACAGTTTGTAAGTGAAGTTACTTATACTATTGCTTACAGGCTTTTATTATTCAGTGTGTCTTCTGCCCTCTTGTTTCAGAAATATAACACAGTAATTCTTGGTGTAAATTATGCATAACAATTAGAAATGGACTCTTGTGTTGGAAAACACAAGCAAAAAGGAATTACAATTTCAAGAAAAGCAAATGTTAAGTAGTGTGGTCTGCCTACATTGAACTGTCTCACACTACAACATAGCCAGCTGTAAATTTAATGTCTTTTTATTGAACTAGTCAGGTTGATAAGTTTTCTGACACATTTAGCTTTTACTGTTCTTTGTTTCTTCTGTATGCGTATGTCACTGTTTTGATATTCCATTAGTCTCTTCTTTCCCCTTGTCAAAGAGGATTCAAGGAAACGGGTTGAGATTATAAACATATTAGTTAATGAACTGAAAATATTGAAAAACTTGATGTTACTTTTGACAGCTATAGAATGAAAAGAATATCTTAGTTTCCTTTGTAATAGGTTTCCTGCAAGTTATTTTTCTGAAGTGAAGCATTGTTTGTGATCTATATAGAATTACAGCACGAAATTTTTACTCACAGACCTGTTTTATATCCAGTAAAATAGACAAGAAATTGATATAAAAAATGGTTATAGTCCTGTAAAATAAAGGTGAAATGCTTAGTTTTCTGAATAGATAAAGTAATCGGGTTTCTTCACTACAAAACGTAACTTGTAAGGAAATCAATGAGAAATTTCTTTACTGAAAGGGTTATAAAATCTTGGGATAGGCTGCCCAGGGACGTGGTGCAGTCACCATCCCTGGAGGTGTTTAAGAAACATTTAGATGTGGTACTTAGGGACACAGTTTAGTGGTATGTTAGTGATATGTATGGTTGGACTTGATCTTTGATCTTAGAGGTATCTTCCAACCTTTGTGATTCTGTGATTATAAACCATAAAAAAAATGAATCCATTTACTTCACTTTTTACACATGGCTTATGTAATTGTGGAGACAAATGAAGTATACTTAATTTTCTCTTTAATGTTCAAACTCAGTTTCTATAGATTACTTTTCCTTCACTTTCATGTGTATTCAGACAGTTGTCAATGTGTATGTTTTCTAAATGAGTACTTGCTTTTAACTTCAACCAAACTCAATAAGACTCTGCAACAACTGAGTAAAACCATTCAATGATATGGAATATATTATGTAACAAAAAACTAGCTAGATGATCTTTCTAGGTTCCTTCCAACCCCTAACATTCTGTGATTCTGTCAAGTCAAAGAAGTCGGGGGCTGTCCTATTAATTATTCACTACATCCTGAGCTGAAACCACAATATCAGTAAGGATAATTTAAAATATTCAGAGAAAGGAAATTGTTTCTTTTGGATATTTGGGGATACTGGAGTGAGGTCTGTGTGTAGGAAACAATGAACTTGTTTTATTTGAGTCTTTGAAAAGGTGAAAGCCTAAAGGGTGTTCTGAGGGTAGAAACATCCAGGTATATGCTATGTAGAAACTGAAAAGAACTAAGAAAAATTGTGCTTTGCTGACAAGCAGTTCAATGGGCAGTTCAGGTGAGACACCAATCTCCTTAACTGGCAATGAGGATAATTTTTGCACACACCACTGTGCTTCAGACCTCATCTTTCTTTGCCATATAATCCAAATATCCTGTTAGTTTTGTTCTGGTTTTGTGGGAATGTATTAACCAATGGAGAGTTAAAGTACATTGCAATTAAGTGCCCCTTTTATAAAAGCATTTGAAGTAATTAGAACACTACATTGATGGGGAATTGCTTTACAGATCATAGGGTAGGTATGCTTAAAATTTCAATTAGGTAAATCTTCACACAGCATGGCTCTTTCAGTCTGAACTTAATTTAGATTCTATGTTTGTGTCAAAATAACTGTACAATGACTGTGAATAGGAGTCAGGGAAATGTGTAACATTAACTGACCAAGATGAAATATAAAATTATTATTTTACTTTATTCTACGATCCTTTTCCAATTTCTTAATATCAGAACATTGAACTGACACTTTATTTGCTTCACATGAAGCATTCAATAGCATTAAAAATCGTGCTTCATGATTTAGTTTTTAATAAATATGCACATGATTTTTTTTTAATTATTTGGAAACTCCATTACCTTTTAAGAATCCCAAGTCAAGCATATTTAAAGTGAATCAATAACTCTTTTTCAGGTAGGAAAAATGAATGCACAGTGTGTGTTTTTGTCAGTGTATGTGTGATCAATATCTTTATTCATGTGGTTTTTGTCTGTGGAAATGCGTTTCGATTTGTGAATATAAATCCACCCTCCAGCATGCTTGTGAAATGTCAATTGATTTTGGAGAAGGAAACTCATGGGTGTAAATATCAGTATAATTGATCTGTAATGTAGATAGGTATCTCCACCAGTAAGTAATATGGTTGCATTCATGCCAGTGCTTGGTACGTGCATATTCTTAGTGCAGCATTGAGGAATCAGCAGTTGATTTACCTAGTCTTGTTTACATTTTAGAAAGCCATACATGAAAGTCAAAGCAATATAATTAATTCCCAAACAGTTTTTTAAACACCTACTGCAGTAACCCTACAGTTATAAATTATGAACACCAGAAAATGTAAAGGCTAATAATCTATTAAGATATACTTTTTTTAAGTTAATGATTACAAATCTACCTTTCACATTACTTTGATTTCAACTTCTACTGGTGGTAACATAGCTTACCTCTTCAGAAACATCCTCAGAAATAATACTGCTTAAGTATTTTCCATCTATATAGAGAGCATGGAAGGGTGTTTTCGATCCTCATACAGGAAACCATGGAATACTTTAATGCTGCACTTCTAGCAAATTGTAAATCTATATTTGTTCATTCTAAATGCCTAATTCCTATAAAACTATGAGTTTTCCTTAACTTTAGCTTGAAATCTAGTTCTTTAGTGACAGCTGAAGTTATATGTGGAAGGAGTCGTTGCTGTAGGGTAAATGAAATCTGCAAGCTTTTGATCAGTGCTTTCAGTGTCAATTTTGTCCACCAGTGTAGCAATAAGCTACTAGATATTTAATAACAAATTAACTCTCCTATAGCTTAAGGATAGGGGTGCTTCATAGAATTCTTTGCTTCTTAGAATCATAATCATTACTTACATCTTTCTACCAAGAAAGTTGAGAGTTCTGTCCACCCTGCCCTTTCTTTCAAGTTTTTTTTTTTGATTCAGTTGTCTTGTAAATTGATTTATAAACTTATTTTTCATTTGTAAGATTATTATCTTAACATTGTTACCTTAATATTGATACTTTAAATATGCTACCAACTTTAATTTTAAGTTGCATTAATGTTTGGTTTTGGTTTGGTTTTATTGTTAAAGATTCCTCCTCCCAACTTTTTCTAAATTTCCCATGGAATGCAAAGGAAATGCAGATGAGATAATAAGAGATTAAATCATGTTTCTGGGGTGACTGTCTTTTTTTCAACTTTCTTATTATTAGACATTAGGCTATAGAAAACATCGGATGTTTTTATTATTATCAGGTATAAAACATACTTCATAATTCTAACAACAAATATTTTCTTTTCTGTCTCTAAACTCAGAACTTTTCCCATTTTATTCAAACCATGAGAATCTTTAAAACTTATGCCTAGTAGCAAAAATGCACATAAAATCACATTGCACCTCCACACTAGGTTCAGTTCTCTAACAAATCTCATTAAAATGTAAGTATTTTCAAGTTGTTTAATAATTTAACAGAGACATCTTTGAATGTGTGACTTGACTTTTGCCTCACTGTAGACTCTGAATATATTCACTGGCTCTGAATATATTCACTGGGATTAAGCTTCTATTTCTTTTCCTTAGTATTAGAAAACTGATGCAATTTGTCTGTTTACCATTGATATTGTAAAGAGCTCATATTCTCTTATTTGAGAATTATAGTACACACTTGTTAAAAGGAATAGTATTTTAATGATTTTGGAGCAGTTAACTTCCTAGATGTTCATTCACTCAACCAATAAAAACACCACATATCCTGCAATACACCTTCTCTTATTTAGTTAATAATGTCTGCTCACTTTTAGTTTCTTGTTTTATCAATCTCCATTTTCCAAAATCCAGTGACATTTTCAAGCTCCATTCCTCCCCAGAAAAAAAGTCCAAACATCCAAGGGTTTATCTGTGCAGCAAGACTGGAGGACATCTCTACCTCTTTCTTGGAAGAATGGAAGACTCCTTCCCTTAATAGGACACATCAACACATTCAGTAGTTTCAATCTAGAAAGAGCTCAGTGACAAACCTGCTTATTTTTTATCAAGAATGAGAAATACTTTCTGAAATTTTTTTAAAAAGATCTTTAGAAAGTGTAGAGAGAATTAAAAAACAGTAACAAATTTTTAAAGAATCCAGCACAAGCAGTATGTCACTGTGAAAAGGATAATTGATTCTTGTAACACGTGATGAGGTGAATCTGCATGACAGAAGAAAAAAATATTTACTTTCAGCCTTTCATATTGCTTTCACAGCTTTATCAGGTATGTTCTGCAAGCCTACAGATGATATACTATGTAAACCAGCACATTTGCTAAGTTTTTATAATGAGCAATGAGTAAATTAAGATTTTCTTTTTCCTTTGAATGATTCTTAGCAGTACTGACAGTAATCTTGTGCTTTGCATGGCTCCAGGGAGCCCTTCTAAATTTACGACAGAGAGTATATGGTAAGCAAAGAACGTGATGAGTTAGACTGATTTCTTTTTATATGTGTTTTTCACTAGCATGTGTCAGTGACTATAATTTTCAGATGGGGAAAGAATTTTTCCTCTAAAGAGGTATATAAAATTATACTCTGTATGCACATCTGGCTGTATGATCTGACTTTATTTATTAAAAAAATCCAATCTCCAGTGTCAAGGAGCTTGTACATGGTGTAGGATAGGATGATTCTCTGCAATTTCAGTATATGCTTACAGATTTAAATTACTTGTAACTGAAAAGCCATTAATTTTTGACTACCTTATTTCAAGCACTCTTAAGAACCTTCTGCTTTTATTGCTCAAAAAAGCCCACAAACTGATTTTTATTGGAAATCTTGGCCATGCATCTGAATGATGAGTTCTCATAGTCTGACCAACCTTCCCTTCTAACAATATTTTCCCTATCTCTTTCTGGCTTATTATACTTTACATTATCCTTTGCATCACAGCATTTGGGTAATATATGCAGTTCCGTAGGAAATTCTTGTCAAATATCTCAGTTTTAATACATTTACTGCTTTCTGGTGGTTTTTCTAATGTGGCTGCTGCTGAGTATCTAATTGCTCCTTTCCATTTTGGAAATTTTTCATTCCTTGAGTTCAAGCTTAAACTGTACTAGCTTTATCTCTGCACAATACATTTTTTAAAAGGTTGCTTGCTACATTCTGCATTTGTTCAGGCTTGTGATAAATAGCCTATCACTAGTTAGACTAGAAACACCTCTGCCCATAGGGGCTCTTTCTAATCACTTACATAAATTCTGAAGAAGATAGTTAACCTCAGAGCTCATCAGTTATCAAAATCATTAATTAAATGTCTTTTGGTGTTTATCTGTGAAAGATTTTAGTGTCAAAGTTCTGTTTAGAAAATAAATCCCAGCCTCTGGGTGTGAAATCAAGTCTTATTTGATGATGACAAAGTATCAGCAGAAAGTCGTTTAGTTTTCACAGTTGTCAAGGCAAATTCTGGAAACAGTTACCAGAGTGTTCATGTCTGGTGGTTGTTTTAAGTTTTTGGGTATCTGGAGAGTGGGAATGAGTGGAAAGAGAGGTGAAGGGAGAATTGTAGGGTTTTTGTGATAGTTTAATTTGTGTGACACTGAGGTTTGGGGTTTTGTGGGTTTGTTTGTGTTTTATTTGGCCTGTGCAAACCAACAGAGTTGTATGGAGATATTTTTACACTGGCTTAAGCAAATTTCTCATTGTCTAAATCAGTGTTTCTTACAGATGAACTTTGTGTTATGGCATGGTGATCAACAAGTAGTGACTGTTGGATGAATGACAAACTTTACATCTTTACCCATCAGTCATATCTTAGCACAGATATGCTAAATATGGGTTATTTGTGTATACTTTGCCTAAGCAGCAAACCTCCCTGCCCTGGCCAACTCCCCCCAGTTTATATACTGAGTGTGATGTCCTGTGGTATGGAACATCACTTTGGCTAGTTCAGTCAGCTGTCCTGGCCATGCTGCCTCCCAGCATCTTGTGCACCTTCTTGGTGGAAGAGTATGAGAAAGTGAAAAATCCTTAACTTAGGTTGTTAGCAACAACTAAAACATCAACATGTTATCAGCATTATTCTCAAGCTAAATCCAAACCACAGCACAGCTACTAGGATGAAAATTAACTATATCCCAGATGAAACCAGGACAACCTGCTACGTAAATATAGTATCTGTAAGGACCTAGATGTTACTACCTTTATTTGCTTTAGATCCTTTGAAAAATCCTAAAAAAAAAAGCCATAGCAGTAGTGGCCTAACAATAAGTAGCTTTAAAAAAAAAAAAAGTATGCTGTGCATTTATTTATTAAAAACAAACAACAAACAAAACCCCCAAAACAAAACTAAAAACCACAATGGGAAAATTTCACATTTCATGTGAGACTCTAAAACTAATGAAACAAACCCATGTAAAAAAAAAAAGTCTTAAATGCCTTATGCTCCTGTCATGTCATGAACAAGGAGATAGGAGACTTATCTGTTGCTTTTTGAGACCACAGTTTGCTAAATTAGGTTCTTTTAAAATATCTTGTCTCTTATGTTGTGCTTTTCTCTCCACCAAATATGAGGGGTGTTTGTGGGAGGAGGGAGTTCTTGCTAGGTTCACAAGGATCATCCAGCAAGTCTGCTGGCTTTGAAGGAGTTTTTTCTATATGCCAGGCTTTATGTCTGATTGCAGCTACTTTGGAGCTGTGAACAATTTTTTGAGAAAAGAACTGACAAGCTGATTGCACTCTCTACTGGCTTATGGGCCCTCAGTCTATTTTTTTCTCTCATTTTTTTCAGAGTAGAAATGACATATAAAATCAAAAGTATTGTCATAAATCTGTAGTAAGAAACAGCTCCAAGGTCCTATAGTTTTGACATTATTCCTAGGGGAAGGTTATCCCTGCTTTTCTATCTGCACAAGAACTTCAGTTTCAACTTTTATGTCTTCAAGCCTATTTTACACATGTATTTAAGCTTTTTGTATAGCAGGCAAAGGCTTTGAAACGTGACACTAGAGCATCAGCAAAGTTAAAAACATGTAGGACATTTGAATATTTGGAGAGTTTTATTTGTTTGAAAATCTCAAGATGTTCTATTATTTACTCAAAATATTCAAGAAGACTAATGCAGTCCTCTAGAACAGCTGAACACTGCTCAGGTTTGGGATTTGATTAGTATATCTACACTCTCATAAAAACTAATGGTATCAATAACTGATGAAAGATGCCTGCCTTCAGCAGGTGATGTGAATTGCCTGTAGAGAGCCCCTTATGGAGCTTTATCACCTTGAACTTTCATTTTAACCATGAGGGTCAGATCTTTGAGCTCTGCAGTAACTGCTACTCCTTTTAAACAGAAATAAACCAGCATGGGATGGAAGCAAATACATAGCTGTCGCAGCCCGCGGGAGAGGAGGGTAGGTCCACTCCGGGGTAGAGCCACTGCCTTGCCCCAGCTAGCTGGAGGGCTGCGGCATGCACTTCAGGTCCCAGGAGCTGCGGCGTAGTGAAGACAGGAACCCAGGAACACACAGCTTCCAGGACCGGGGAAGGGTGGTTAAGGAGTGAACTTTATTGCCAAGGAGAGAGCTCTTTATATAGGCCCGCTAACAGACGGTGCTAAAACTTAGGGAGGAGTTTGCAACAAATAAGGGAGAAGAAGGAGGGGACAGCTCCATTCCTGGAGAACAGGGAGGAACTGGTAACCAGGGTAACAAGGGAGGAGTCATTCCAAACAAGGGAAGGAGGGATACATTGTTACTTTACAGAACGGGGGAGAAGACCAGTGGGGAGACAGGGGAGGAGTCCAGTAACCGGGGAAACATGGGAGGAGTAAAGGGAGGAGACAAACAACAAGGGGTAAAGGAGGGGAGTTTAAACAGAGCTTTCTAGATTGTTCTTAAACTTCTCATATAATTCAATGTCTCTATCTCCACAATGGTTCCCCGCACATAGCTCAGCCCAACATAGAATATAAAAATTGGACAACTAGCCAAATAATTTTGAAGAGCACAATTGGCTTAAGCTGGCTTTGAACCCCAAATTTGACACCTAGCATCATGACAGTGAGCATATTACTGGGAATCACATTGTCATTGTGTTTGAATTGTGTACTGGAATTGCTGTATTTTGCTATATGTGACATATATTGTGTTTCCATTCTACTTTGTATCTCTCTGCTAAATCAGAAACCTGTTAAAAGAGAATTTAACTCTGACATGGAGCAATGAAGGAATGAAAAAGACAATATTTTCTTTCAGTATTTCTACCATTATATTAAATGCAAAAAAATATTTTAATAAATCTTGGGACCTATTAGATACAGCCCCCCAAAATATATAATTTCCACTTCCCATTTTGGCATGGAAAGACCAAATGATTGGTATGTAAAAATATCTGTACAGCATATTTCATTTTTCTTGCTTCAATAATTATCTTAAGGTTTTCCTTCCTAGGTAGGGAAACTTCTGCTATGAACACAAATTTTCAAATCTTTGCTGTAGTAACTGATTTTCAGTTACTTCAGTCTTTGCTTGCACTTGCTTGAGGCAGTGGAGGAGTCTGAGGGGAGGTTGGAGAAACATCAGAAGTGCTGTTTTGCCTCCAACTCTTTTGACTGTATATGCTGCAAGGGGCTCCCCAAGGAGCATTACGTCCAGGCACGTAACATAGGAGCGTAGTGGTGTTCATCCTTAGTCTCCTTTCCTGGTGGAAATATCTCTGAAATAACCACCATGCCAAGAAGGTGGCTTATCTAGTTTGCATAACCATTCTCAGATGTGTCTGTGCATGTTTCTTGAAAGATCACAGAGTCACAGAATGTTAGGAGTTGGAAGGGACCTTGAAAGATCATCTAGTCCAACCTCCCTGCCACAGCAGGATTCCCTAGAGCAGGTCAGATGTGGCAAGGGTAAGTGTCCTATGATAGAGAGGGAAAAATGTCTGGTACAAGATAGTAACAGTGACACCATATTTTTTACTAGTTTTTAAAGATTACTTTTTAAAATATCTTGGGCTCATATTTTTGTTCTTCCTGGAATAAGACAACTGCTTGAATTTTTAGTAAAAAAGAATGATAATTTATGACTATGGATTTTTATTGAAGCAAACCCACATGCTTCCAGTAGTGATGTTATCAGAGGGATAAGTGATGAAGTACTGTTTTGTAAGACTTGTTTCATCTTCCCAACTTCAACATGGTCCTTATGAATTAAGTTACATCTTTGACTTTTAGTTATTAATATACCTAACATTTTGAAATTTATTAGATGATTTATGTTCAAGTTTTTCAGCTCAAGATCACTTTAAAAAGGTAGGATGACATCCTGTATTTGAAAGTCATGGTGGTTTTGCTGCATGTGCTTTTATAAGTCAGGTTTCTAAGCACTGCAATGTTGAGCAAAATGCTTTTGGAGCTTCCTCTTGCTGCAGGGTTCTCTACCAGAATATTCCTGCCAGCAGATACTGAATTTGTCCAGTACTTTTATGTCAATAGCACTTTTACAAGCAACTGCACACATTGTTTTCAATACCTATGAAAATGTGTGTGCATATATATATTATTTACATATTTTTCATCTATGTGCATATATGTCCCTGAAAGTCCTTACAGAGATCTTATGATTTCGAGATTTCTGCAGTCTCACCTGGAAGAAAACAAATATAATGTAAGTAAGGGAAATTATTTTATTAATACTAGAGAATTTGCAGTCATAAATGCCTTGTAAAATATTCACATTAGCTGTACAAGATTCTCCTCATGGAAGGAGTGATGAGAAATAATCACGATAGTGATGGGAGGAAGTTCTACAGTTTTCTCTGTTACATGTTGTTTCTATGTAAGAAGTGGAGTTATGCTCAATTTAAAGGACTTGTGTTTTTAAGTGGTTTTAGCCTGAACAAAATTCTCCTATATAGGTCTTCCTATAAAAAGTATTGGACTTACTATTTTATTGCATAGTTGTTCATTTTGAAGTTTATATAGTCTCCACAGAATAGGCAATAGTAGTAAAAGCAACCAAATAACACTCCCTGCCATTTCTTGTTAGAAAATTAAGCAGCTGTAATTCTGAACATGAAGGGGGAATAATGTGACCGTTTTGCAGATGTTTCATGACCCTAATCACATTAACTGAGTCAGTTCTTTTTCCCTAGTATGAGCTGATGGTAATGGATGGCTTCATAAAACTTTCAGGGACAGGTACAGAAAGGTGATTTGGGGCAGGAAAAAATATTTTCTGTCATCCCAGCAATGTCAAAAGCAAGACATAAGTGGCAAAGAAGCTGAGGATAATGGGTAACTATTTTACTGGTCCATAGAATCTTGGTTTCTGTGGTATTTGAAGGATGATAGAAACTACAGGAGTTTAATGACCTTATGGAAGTTTCTGTAGCCATTATATCAGAGAAATCACATGGAGGGGGAATGACTTCATTGCTGCTGATAGAAATTTTTATAGGCACCTTGCTGTTTCCCGTGGTGGGGGAAGATAGTATAAAATAATGACAAGCAAAAGGTCAAATGTTTCAGAGTGCATAGGCACCAAACTCATCAGATGTTGGTCTAAAGTCTACCAAAGCTTCTTTGGAATCCTTTTGGGTTTTCAAAATTATTTTTCTATCACAAATATTAGCTTTTGGGTTTTTACTTACTTTTATTTTTTGAGAGTTTTTTAATGGAAGATGGATCATTCATTTATCTATCAAAAGTATAGTATTTTGTACTACTGTAATATTTTCAATCCAAATTCTATCCTGAGCTCAGAAATATAAAATTGAGGAGAAATAATCAATTATTTTATTACTGTGGATATCTTTTTGTGGTATTTTTCTTTGGGTTCTGCTCAAGGTAGCTATCTACCAAGTGTTTCCTTCAGGAAAATCAAAGTGAGCCCTGAAGATAAAATGAGATACTTAAATTTTAGAAAAACTATAGTCACACTATTAAGTGTGAAGTAAGGATCGAGTTCTGATGGAAGAATTGAGGACAATAGGTTCATCCTACAAAGTCTCAGAGTAACAGTAACTTGTTTCTGTACTGTGTTTCTATGTTAAAGTGTTCCTCTATGTTATTTTGTTGGTCACTTGTAAATTTCCTGCCTCTCCCCTCTTCACAGGACTTAGTTCACACAGCTAAGGAGTCAGGACATCAGATCACACAGAGCAAAACTGAGCTGGCAGATGTTGCCATAGTATCTACCACTGCCTGTTTGACACCTGTTTCCATATGGCTTTCCCTAGAAAGCTTAAGGCCCTCTATTCCTAAGAAGAGATTCAGAGGAGTAGGAGAAACACATTCTTCAGCATTTAAAAAGGTAGTCATTTAAATACTTCTCCAGCTTACACCTGATTAAAAAAAAGTTTTATATATTTAATAAACAACATCAGGTACCAACCTGCCTGACTTATACTTCAGAAAGAATATATATGTAAAATTTGTTTTCTTAGCAATTTAAAACTGACTTTGCCAGAAATGGATTTTATATTCCTGGAATGTGTCAATTTTTATCCTTTCTGTGCTTTCTTTTCAGTAAGTACCTTTAAATTTAGCACAGCCATTTAATTTATTCAGATAAACTCATCTTTGATTCTGTTACAAATTGAGTGTCTTTGCTAAGAAGAGATATTCTAGATAAAACTGCAGCATTGAATGAACTGGCAGCATTTCAGCACGCTGATGATTTAATATCAAAATAAAAAAGTTGTTGTTAATAAAATGCATGTGTACAGTTTCACAGGTTCTCTTGGCTAATCTATTTCATAGTGTGGTTTCATCCTTGCTGTTAGACAGTTAGACTTGAAAGCATGTTGAGAATGATTTGCATGCTTTCTGCCCATAGCAAGCCTAACCTGTGAGGTTTCTCTGCAGTCGGTTACATTCAACTTACGTGATGTTGTGCATGTTAATTTTGGCTGTCAATATGTGAGAAGAGTGACTTGCCTCTATATAAAAATTGGCAGCCTCTCACTGCCAGTATAATTCTGTCATATTGGCCAACAGCTCTCCTTGGATACCCCTGCAGAGACAGTAGTGTGTGCAGGCAAGGGAATAACTGGATTCTCTCTATCAGTTCTAGTATCAGTTTTTGCTATGAGAAGTACATGGCTGTTATGGTAGGATCCCCAATTTATTTTCCAGCTGATGGATGATTAGCAGTGTACTTCATGTCTAGTGTGCTGCAAGTGTATTCATTGCATTGATCATGTTTTAATCAGAAAGAATCTGATTGGATTTTTTAAGTCCTGGTCTGGCTTTTCAAGGTTGATGGCTGAGCCAGGAGGAAGGGGGAGTCTTTTGGTTTGTTATCTTTGAAAATAAACTTAAAAGGGGAGGGGACAGACATCACACTGCTTTCTAGGTTGTAATTTTTTAAATTTGTTTTGGTTTTTTGTTGTTGTTGGGTTTTTTGGGGGGGTTGGTTTGGGGGTTTTCTACTTGTTTTTTTGGTTTTTTTTTTGCTTTAATAATATACTAATAAGACTGTTTGTGACTTAATTTGCAGATGAGTTTAACTTTGCCTATAAAATATCTGATCTGAATCTCATTGCATAATAAACCCTTTGGGTCTGGTTGTCTTCTTAGTAATTGTGAAACTCTGTATGGTCTCAGACCTATTTGCTTTCTTGTATTAGCTGTTTAGTTTTATGAATTACAGCAGCAGCATATTACAGCAGGTCCTACTGTGTTAAATACCATACAAACACAAAGAAAGAGACAATGCCCACCCCAGGACCTTAGAATTTAAATAGATTAAAAGATTAATAGGAGCCCACAGATGTGAAGTGTCTTGCTCAAGGTTACCCATCAGGTCAATAGCAAAACCAGAATTACACTGGTCCCTGTGTCCCAATCTAGCACCCTGTTGATAGCACCACAGTGACTCTGGAAGCTAATTTGAAGTAATATTTTCAACTTATGCATGCAAATTGCTTTAAAACCTAAATGTGATAGTCTAAAAGACAGCTTGGTGAGGATAGAAACCCCTCGACAAGGGAAATGAAGGGCACATAGTCATACCTTAGGCAAAGCTTACTAATTTTTCTGTCAACATTCATTGTCCTTTGACAAGAGGATGCTTTGAACAAAGTAGAAAGCCTTTACAGCTAACCCTTCATGGCACAAGAGGAGAAAGAGTCTCTTCCAATTCCAAATCTGCCTGTTTAGTTATGAAATCCTGGTCCATCAAGTTTTCCTGTTGCTTAACACAGCTTCACTGGGTCACCAGGAAAATCTTACTTCCAGATGGGAGCATAAAGGACATTGCTCCCTGCTGCTGTTGTCCTATACCCCGTGGGGAGCTGTGCAAGTTTTCTGAGGAGGAATGACTTAATCATCAAGGACAATGGCAGTTTTATGAAGATGTTAGCCAACAGGAAGTATGTCATAAATGCTGAGCCATGATGTCTCAGCTAAGCTATTGGTCAGGAACATTTCACATGAAAATTTAGGCCTAACTCAAACAAGTCTCAGTATAGGCAGTACTATAATCTCATATAGCTCTGGACACACATTTTTCTAAAATACTTGAATAACAAACAAAGCAGATCCCAAAGCCTACATTTTATCTCTCTGGAACTTGTTTTTGTTTACCTCTGTGGAACTGTTGCAAGAAAACATTGTAAGCAAGAAAACATGCCATGAGTCCTGCAGGCTGTGGTTTGCTACTCATTGACAATGTGCATTGTGAGACACTATATTCATAATTTTCTCTGCTTCTATAAACCACACAAATAATTTTAATCTATGAAAACCAGATGAAGAAAATTGCAGCAACTTATTTAAAGCATTCTTATCAGGAACATGCTGACTTCCCACCTTTCAATCTCAAAGGGAGCTTGAAGTTTAGATTTGAAATTTGAAAATTTTAGCCATTGTCTGTCATTGATAATTACTCTTTTCTTGTGGAAAAAACCCCAGCTATTTTGCATATGTGTTTGCAGTGCATGCACTGCTTATTTTTGGCAATTATTCTAGTTAACTGTTTCATCACCTTTCCCTGTGGGTAAGGACTGTTTACCACAGTCTCTTAGCAAACTGTGAAGAAAACAAGAATTACTTTTATTTTGACAGAGAACAGAATCAAAGAAAACTCATGTTGCATTCTCTCCAGCTATGGCTACAAATCAATTCTGAAAGGCACAGTGAGGAAGAGAGATGGTAATGAAGTAAGATAGCAAAACCAAAGGAAATGCTCTAAAACAAAACCATGGGTTTTTAAAAGTATTGTGTATTATATATCCTATACTGTATAACTACATTGAGTGGAATAGCAAGCTGGTTAATGATGAATACTTTGATCACATTTGAGGAATTCTATCAAAAAAATTCCCATTACCTGATTTTTTTTTTCTGAGAAAATGTTGATAATTTACACTTAGAGGAGCAATAACTGAAAAACTAAACAGAAGGAACATCCTTAACCATTTGAGCAACAGAAAGAGACAATTATCAAATCAAGACAAATGGACACTATAAAATCATTAAATACTTTGTAGAACCTTCAGACCAAGAACAATTTTCAGAAGTTATTCAACATATTTTTTACTAAGAAATGCCTCCCTGTTTGTATTCTAGTTACTCTCAACAGTTTGGAGCCTTCCTGAGAAAATTCTGCACATATTTGCCAAACATATTTCTGGATTAGAAGTTCTAAAGGAGGAAAACACTATGCTATCCTATGGCAATCTAGATGATAAAACTGACATGAGTACTTCTGTTAACTTTGTAAGTTAATAGTTCATAGACATCAAAAGAGTTAATAGTTCATAGACATCATTGTATCTTTGTGATACAATAATTTTATGAGAACTATTAAAGACTTCATATTTGTGTGCTGCTGTTGTGCTCTGTGGGGTGCTATGGAAAGGCATGTTGTTTATGAGAAAGTGCTGCAATTGCAAACTGTTCCTTGTTACATTGGCTGGTTAATTGTCTACCTTACAATCTCCTTGTTTGTTAGAAATGGGTCTCTCTGTTGCCTTACTCTGACATCCAGGAGTAGGGAAACAACAAAAACTTGATCATGTCTTCAACCGTATCGTGCTGGAGAGCAACTTGACTGAAGTTGTAGAAGGCATTATATTAAATCTGACAAGGGCATGATCTCTTGTACTGTTGTTTTTACTGGTGCCTGCCTTCTATGCAGGTTTGGGGTTTTTTTTTAGGAGGTGTGGGGTTTGATTTTGTGTTTGCATTTTTTTTCCTGTTGGCCTTTCTACAGGATTTGGTTAAATTATCAGAGTTGGACACATCCTGGTTTTCTTGCTTTCTTAACCCAAAAGCATCACATAGTTGTAAAAAAAAGAAAGTATCCTTAGACAGTCTTTGTGTTCTCTAGCCCCCCAAATATGTAAATAATTTCTCAGCTTGGAGTCTAAAGGTTTTTTGAATTTAAATGCAGAAGTCTTTTCTCTCTCACTATTTCAGTATTATTTTTCTCTACTTCTTTGACATTCTACATAATTCTGTCTGTTTCAAATTCATTCTTTTTATTACTTAGTATTGACTTGTATTACAATTCTATGTTCCTTATCCATAAAAAATATAAATAATTTGCACTATCAAAATATGTGTATTTTCTCTTTCCCTGATAAGCTTTCCCAGTCTTTATTTGTTGTTTTTCTCCTTTGGTTCTTCTGGGCCCTACATTCTTCAAGGAATATGTTGTAAAGAAGTTTTTCATAAAATTAACATTCTGGAGTGTTTTACAACTTAAAAATGCTGAAGTGCATGGTGTGAAAGATGGCACTTGTTCCCCAGAAATTTTGATTGGGATACTCATGGTTTTCTACTTCAGAAACCTTGAAAAATCATGTGCAATTATTTTCAGCATTAAAATCAGCTTCACACAAGCCTCTTCTCTTTAAAAGCATTGGACCATTTTGTAGAAGAGTTGAAGGTCTCTTGCTGAGGTTACAGTAGGACCTTGCCAGTTTGCTTTGAGCTGTACCTCTGGTGAGGACTAATGGAGGGAGGAGCACTAAGAGTAAAACTGTGAAGGCTGTGACTTGGAAATGGCAGCCAGACTCTTACCCTATTTAGATGATTCATCAGTGTCTTTAAGGTGAAACATGAAGCTCTGGCTCTACTCATATTTTGCTTGCACCTTTCAGACACAAATTCCAGCAAACAGCTGTTATTCTGCTCAGTGTGGAAGGTACAGTTATGGATGATAACTGTGTGGCTTTTATCCTTATTCAGGTGTCTGTCATAATTTGTTCACTGGCTGCTAACAGCAAATGTCCTGCTAGAGTGTCAGGTTAATGAAGCTTTTATGTTAATGGACATGATTAATGGGAGACAAATTTGAGAAGAGCTAATATGATACCTTGCCCTGTAGAATTATTTTCCATGGTCTCATATAGCACTGTAGCATTATATTCCTATGATGTGGTGGGAGGGAAGGGGTGTTTAGATCCAGCAATGGACGCCAGTATGAAAGTACATGAGGTAAAATACAGTCCTACTACCTGCTGGGAACAGTGAGAGAAAGATCAGAAAAATAAGACATTCTTTGTCCTATATTTATTCTCTGCAGAGTTCTTTGAAACTCTGTAATCTGTGATTCACAGGGGGCTTGTGCACAACAGAGAAATAGAGCTTTGTATGATCATATGGAGAAAAAAGTAAGGGGAAAATTTTATCACTTTATTCCTATACCTTAGATAGGTTGAAAACTGGAAATAAACCCCATACCAAAACACATTTGAAATGGCTTTTACCCAGGTTGATGTTAGACCAGCTTGGAGCAGCCCACTTAATGGATACTCAGTTAATCTCATTTACTGACCTTTGTTTGAAAAAGTGTTAAAATTAATGATTGCAGCATGAATATTGACCTTTACTAAAAATTTGATCGAATATGTTTATTTTTCTTATAAAATTTTAGTTACTGTTGTCCTGGTTTGAGTTAGAACTGAACTCATACTGTTCAGTGATTTTAATTTTCACCTAAGTCTCTTCTAAATAGCTGTCTTTCTGAAATTAACAGCATGTTTTTGCAGACAGTGTCTGTTTCTAACAGAGATAATACTCCTTGTTTATCATTATTACCAATGATTGTTATGCAGACCAAGGTCACTGCTAAATCTTGTGTACCACAATAGAGGTGCAGAGTAAATGACTGCACCTGTGGGGAGGAACAGACAGTTCAGGTGACCCTAAATGGGCTTATGAGGTATTCCATTTCCTATGTCATATCTGATAGAAAGCTGAGGGATCGCGTGTCAATGTCTCTTCATCAATGGCTGGTGTCCAAGGAGGACTCTGTTCTGCCTTCAATCCCAATCCATGTGTTCCTGAATCCAGTTCTAGAATCCAGTTCCTGACTCTGGTTCCCATCCATTGCTGAGTCCAGTCTGGGACTTCCCCAATACCTGCCCACAACATCAGTGGTGAAGGTGATGAAATTGCCAGCAGGGTGGTTGGGTTCAATATTTGGTTTGCATATATTTGTATATATTTTATTTCATTATTTATTTTTTTATTATAACTGGTTTCATTTTCTTTTCCAATTCATAATTACCTCTCCCTTAATCCTTTTCTCTGCCCTTTGGGAAGAGACAGGGTTCAATAGAGAGTGTCTGTCACTCATCTGGTGGCCAGTCCAGGTCCAACCTTTGACATGAGTTTTATATAATTTTAAAGTACAGAAACTTGGTGTTTGTGAAAACCTTCTGGTTAAATTCTCAAAATTTGATCCTGAAGCTGGCAACCAACTGCAGAAAGGTACAGGTTATGAAAAAAAACACTTTTGGGGAAAGTGAGGAATTTTGTTAGAATACCTCAAACCAAAGATGTATGCCTCAAGATCTTATGGAGCGAGGTTAAACTTAAAGTCTTTGAATGAATGAGATATAAACTACATCCATAATGTCTTCATGCAATAGTGTGTTAAAAGCCTTATGGAAAATTATAAAGCTATATGTCAAAATAACCTGAAATGAAATTTTTAATTTTTAGTTTTAAAATGCTTTTGAAATCTCATTAGATTTTTCCTTATTTTCTTTGCTTTTCCATAAGTTTAGAGGGGCATCTGAGGTACAGATGTTTTTGTTTGTAAAGCTAATGTTTGTTATTTATTGTTCTTAGCAAAAGCAATGGGGGTATTTTTTCTACTTATGTTGACCACTGTAATAACTCTGTTACTGAAATACACTATTAGGCCCACAGTGTTAGTTTATTGGGGGGATTTTTGTGGGGGGTATTGATTTAGCTTTCTAAGTAGTGACTGAGTAATTCTTCTACTCACTGGTGTTCTAATAGTGAAAGCCATTCTTACTCTTACAGAGACAATTTTCTTAACAGTTGTAGAAAACAACAAACCAAAACCACCCTGAAAACTCAGAAAGTTTATCAGTGGTATTTTTGGTTTCTGTTTTCAGAGAGGAGAGCGAAGTAGTGAAGAACTGCTGGTTTCTTTTATGAGTGTGCAGGAATTCTACCTGTAAGGAAAGACTAGAATGACAAGTTTAAGAGAGTAAGACTGACCAACTATATCAACTGTACACACCTTTCTCATGGCATGTGGCACTGCACATGCTTCTGTAGAATCAGGTCTGTTTTTTGTTTGTTTGATTTGAAAAAATGTTATCTGTAGCTTAACAGATAACTTAGTCTTTAACATAAGCACCTGGTGGATATTAGTGGCACAGTATAGGGGGTGGATATTCAAGGCAAGATCAGTGAAAGATAATGATGCAAGTTCTGAAAATGAAATACTTTTCAGTGAAAAGTTGATATTACTCTATTCTTTAATGTTGTTAATTTTTTTAGTGTATCAGGTTTTCACAAGATTTTAAGTGCTCCTTCTGCCCTGAGAAAACAAAATATTACAAAAAGTAGGGCAATAGGTCAAGGTGCCAAAAAATAACATGTCTATATTAATAAGGCAGTGCAATACATAAATATCTAAGGAAGAGAAAATTAGAACTTGGATTTGTGAAATTGCTGCCCTGTGTAAAGCTACTTGCTGAACAAAATTTGAGAGGATCTGGCATTTTATTTTGTATTTTATGTTGCAGACCATATATTACATGTTTGTTAATTGATCAGATGTGAGGAATCCAGTTAATAGCTTGTGAATTTTCTTCAGTTATGGTGGGTTTGTTTGTTTGTTTGGGAGTTTTTTAGTTTTGTTTATCTGAGCCATACATGCATCAAAATTCCTGTTTCTCCAGTGCAGTTCTAGAGGTAAAACTGTCTAATCCTTTATGATTCTTTACTTTCTTTTGCTAGTGGTTAGGTGTTGGCACTGTCACCACTGGGACCTGGGTTCAATTCCCAGTCAGGGAAGCTTTGTTGTGACCTAGTCTTAGAGAATCCTGCCGTGGCAGGGGGGTTGGACTAGATGATCTTTCGAGGTCCCTTCCAACTCCTAACATACTGTGATACAGTGTGAAAGTAACTGAAGAATTTTATGTTTGTTTATTAAACAAAAGTGCTGCAATATGTCTCCATGACTGCAGGTGCTCTGAAATGTCTCTTCGAACTAAGGAAAAGAGAAATTTTACCTACTGAGTAGAAAGAACAAAACAACAAAAAATATCATTGTCAGACATGCTGTTTGAACATAGCACACAATCTTTTATTTCTGTGTAAAATAAAATTTTAAATCTCTTCTAATCCAGTTTGGTTTTCCAAAATAAAGCCATCCTATTTTGACAGAAGAGGGCAGTGTTTCTTTACAGTTGTGCATGGAAAAATGCATATCAAAGACTAGTCTCAAGAGAGTATTTTGAGCCAATAAATTTAAATGTAATAAATACACTCTGAATATGCTACTCTGTAAAAATAACAGGCAATGAAAACGTAGACATTACCATTACTTAATTCTTATCATCACAGAATTTTCCTGACCCAAGGAACAACATGTATCTGTTAACGTACTACATAAATGATTGATTTTTGTGTAATGTTCAAAGATTAAATCTGTGAAACAGCATCTTAGGCTGCAAATGGTAAAATGGTAAAAATTAAGCCTAATACTACTGCTTTATGGAATGTATTAAGCCCATTAGTATCTATAAACTAGTTCTGCAGAAATTCAATATATAAATCAGTACTGACATCTCACACTTCAGGAGTTGTCCATGCTCCTCTAATGCCATCCTTCACAGAACAGGAAAGCTAAAACAAAATATGATTGCTGTTTATGAAGAGGGAAGAGGTGATTAAGTACATATTGCACCTCAAGTCCCATCTGACTTCAAGTTAAGTACTTGTTTTATTGGCCTTTTAAGGTAGGGATGTTCACTAGGTCTGGACATGTATGATTGACATATTACTATATCCTGACAGGTTTTCTCTGGTTTTGCCTGAAAAAATATAAGACAGGGGCAGGTTTCTCCCTTTACTCTTCCTTCCTACCAAAACTTCATCCTCAAGTTCTTCCCTATACTGATACTTTTTCCATGTTTTCTGAGTATTTTAATTCAGCAGCAGATAGATTAACTTGACAATTCTTCTTCAGAGAGGACAGAGTCATAGCCAACATGACTGTTTTTGTATGGACATAGAAAAGTTTCTCCAGTGCTTAACAAAAATGCTGGTGTAAACAAGGGTTGAAATTTGGTCTACTCAGTGCCAGTGATGGAAGGAATGTGCTATTTTTTTTTTTAACAGAGACTCCTAATATTGCTGCCAGCCTCATTAGCCTCTTGCTCAAAGTAAATCTTGATCATAGAAGGATCCTAGGAAGAAAATGGCTGGGCAGAGAACAAAGAGCAAATTTAATTAAATATCTTTTAAATGAAAATAAAAAGGAAAGGGAATGAGAAAGTGAAAAACACATTTAGAAGTTCTTTTCTTTTTTTTTTTCTTGCTTTCATTTTAAAAATCTCTTTCTTTTCCTTCTCTACCTGTTTCTCCAAACAATTTTGATTCAATTGTGCTTGAGGAAATTGGCTTTGCAATCCAAACAATTTTTCATGGAAAAGCAGTAGCACAGAAAGTGGTAGCACAACAGCCTGTCAGTCATCTCCAACTGTGGGAACAAATCTTGCAGTAGTCTCCAGCTTTTCCTTCCTCTGCTGCTCCCAGAAACACAAAGTGTAAGCTGTGGCTCACTTGAAATAGGAGACAGTGTGTCAAGCCTGTTCATGTGAGCTGCTAGAAAAGTCCTCATGTTTAGTAGGACATAAATTTTATGTAGCTATAAAGTGAATGCATTGGGAAGCAATAAGCTAAAGTGTGTGAAACTCCGTGTCTTATAGACAATAGCCTGAACAAGCCGTTTGTAAAGCCCAGGGTACTTGTTAGGGCCATGGTAGCTACCTGTCCAAGGCAGTGGAAAGAGAGAATGGCCTCTATGTTCCTTAAATAGTCCAACATCATCTATTGCACCTGCTGTTATGTTTTTTACGTTTGTAGGTGTGAAATGACATTTTGTGCTAAGACTGCACAGCAAAAAAACTATTCCCTTAATGCTGTGCACCCTAAAATAAACTTTCTGAGATCAATTGCCCAGGTTTTTTGATTGGTAATTATCCTGTGAATGTCAACATTTTAGTTATTGTTGTGCTCATTCAAAAAGTCAGAAAAGGAGACAGTGTGATCTTATAATCACAGAATCACAGAATGGTAGCTGTTGGAAGGGACTGTCATGGAGGTACCCACAAAACAGACAGCAATAGCTACCCAAAATGAGGATTTATTGCAATCAAAATTACTCAGCACTCCTTTCAACAAAATTAAACTACAAGTTCAGATGTCAGTCAGGGATATATTAGAACACAAGTAATTCCTAAGCTAGGAGGAGGAGGATTTATAGAAGAATAGAGAACCTTCACACATACTTTTTTGAAGGCAGGATGTTATGTCCATGGAAACATAATTAGCCTGATTTAGAATAAGATTTCAGAGCAATTTGTGTGTCATGTTTTCAAGAGAGAGAGATATCATCACTTTCCAGGAATGGGCTGGGGGATGGGTGGTTTTTTATCTGTTAACAGAGAAAATAAAACTGTTGTGGTTTAATACATTAGTCTGTTTTCCTTGAAATATTTTTGAAATAACTCATTTTTATTTTCAAATGTTTGTTTTCTTGCTAATTAAGAAGTTCAAGATTAATTAAATTCAGTAATGCCTTTTCTGTTGACTACAATATTTTACCAAGATTTTCAAAACTGGTTGAAAGCTGGGGGTGCTGTGTGCTTTCAGCCACTTTCAATTCTATTTTCTCTGTCTTCTCACTTCACTACTTTTTAAGTAACTTACGCAAAAAGAAAGGATGTGCAAAAATTGTTGTTTCTTCCCTGTCCTGTACTTAAGCTGAAGATGTTACATGTTCTGCAACTCCTTATTGTAACTGAAGCCAAAAAGTGCTATAATATTAATAAATTGAATTACATTATCAAAAAATATGAGATGGAAGGTCAGGCATTTTCTTCTTTATTTTAAGGTTTCTATGTTTTCAGTTAAATTCATTGTATATTTTTAAAGCGGACACATTTATAGCTGTACTCTTTTTGCTCTTCATGATTTAAAAGAAATAATTAGTACAGTGACAAGTAGAACTTCAAATAAATTATTTAATCTGGCCAAGATATTAATTTTTGAAATGTTAATACAATAGCTCCTTGAATGACTAAAGATTTCCTAATGTTCTTAGAATTATAGAGTTGATTTTAATGTGGAGATATTTTAAACAAATTTTTCTTTCTCTTGTCAAGATTTATATAGTGGTTTTTTTCTCTCCATATTTTCTGGTGATGGCCTTATATAGACACTAAATGTGAAGCACATGTGCACAGTTTCAGCTGTAGCAGACAGAAAGCAATTTAGAGAGATTTGGCTAGCAGAGATAAGTGTGAATCTGCCATTTGCAAAACGTTTATTTCCTCTTTGACCCTTGTCCAAGAATGTCAGCCTGCCAGGGCTTGGGTCTGGGTCACAGTGTCTGACAGATATGAGAAGAATAGGTGAAAAATCCTCAAAGATGGTGTCTTTTATTACTTCTAACTAGACTTTTTTTTTTTTTTCCCCAGAGTAAGCATTGTTCTGTTACTGTTGTTGTATACAATCAACTGTTATGTGTAGGTGAAGTTGGCTGTGAAAAAATAAGGAATTCTGCAGGATATGGCAATCCCAAACATATGTACTCAAAGGTAATTTGAAAAGTATGGACACAGTCATAATAGCTTCAGCTCATTCATCCATTTAACTCGATCAATTCACTTTTGAGTTGCTCTGCCCTGAGTTCTGAAAGGAAGCCTAGATCCATATAAGTCAGTTCTGGTCTCTTACAAGCTGGGCCCGTGCCTTGTATAAATCATGGCAGTACTGCTTTTTTTCCACCTCTAAAAAATGTGAAATGAAGGATTCATTAGTTAAAACTTTGAACCAGTCTTCAAGATATTAACTTTCATACCTGTACTGTCAGTGACTGCCGAGTTGAGTTACTGCTGATGATTGTCGGTTGATTAGTTGGTGTTGAATGTTGGTTTTGACTGATTCTGAAACTGACATTGTGGTCTCCCTCATAGTTTAGTGTCAGAGACACTGGCTCCTTTGTGCCTCATTGGGGTATTTAAAAGATCACCTATCCCTCAACCCACCAAATAGGCCAGAACAGGGATCTGTAACCATGCACTCCATGCTGCCCCTCAAGTGGGTGTGCCTTCTGCTTTGCTTTCCAGGCTCAGGTGCAGGGGATGCTACATGTTACATGGGTCTGGCAAGCTATGGGGGGTGTCTGGGCACACGGGGAGTCTATGAGGTAGCTGGGAGGGGCAGCTGGTGGGTATATATGAGTCCAGGGAGCTGTGGGGCATGTGGAGGTTCTGGGAGGATACATGTGGGTCTGGGGGACATGTGGGGTATAAGGAAGGAGGTTTGGGGGCACTATTCGGGGGCTATGGGTACATGAAGGGGCTGTGGAGTACTATGGTAGAGGATGTGTGGAGCCCCGGGGTTCTGGGATGTACAGAGGTGAGACCCACATCCAGGTGGGCTACTGACAGCTGGGGCAGACCACAGGACTCCCCAGCAACCCCTGCCCCTGGGCAGCGTTATCCAGGTGCTGCTTCTGTTGCCCAATCCAGGGCTGGGTCTAGACACGGTCCTGGTGTTCACTGAGAAGGTCCACACCATCATGCTGAAGGCCTTCCACGATCTGTCAGCCAAGATGCTCCTCAGGGTACCATCCCATTGCCCTGCCTTATGGCCACCCATGGCCCCATGGCACTAACTGGCCCCACAGCAGCAGGACAGGGGCAAAGTAATGTGGACTGACCCACATGTAGGACACGGATTGACCCTTGTCAAGGCACTAAGCAACCCTCAGCAGGACCTATACGAAAAGTGTGTCCTGATGCATGGCGGGAGCACAGAGTGACCCAGGGCAGGATTCTGGGGAAGAGTGACCCCCCCTGCCCCCAGTGGTGCGAGGAGCTACCAACAGCAGGACCCATGGAAACGTATGGTCTGAGCCACAGTGGGACCTGTAGGAAGTGCTCCATCAGACCCATGGCAGGACACACAACAGGGATCTGATTAGGCCTACTGTGAGACCGCTATGGATCAACTCACTCCAGTCCCAACAAGTAACCCATGGGTGCTGACAAGGCACAGAGCTGATCCCCTCCTAATGGCTGGTGTCATTCAGGGATTGGAAAGTCCCAGACCGTCGGGCAGTGTGTAGAGGCAGGTGCTGATTATCTGCTAAAACAGGTCCCACTCCCTGTTTAGGGTGCAAGGCTATGTATTTATTATGGGTGGGAGNCCCCACCCCTTCAAGTGTTAATAAACACCCCTAGTCATGATGCCTCATGGTGTCATGTTGGCTGGGTGTTGATGTCATCAAGGGAATGGGAATGATGTCAGCGGTGTGTCTTGTACCCGAAGACGTTCCTTCCTTCCCCGCAGTCACCTGGGGCACAGATGGGGGTTAGGAGGAGGGCAGAGGGGTTTGCAGGATGATTTGAGGGGGTCTTTATGTGTCCATGGCATCCCTGGGGGGTCTTGTGGGTGTTTTGGAGTGCCCCAAAAGGGTGGGATTTAGGGTGACCCTGGGAGTCATTAGGTGCCATAGGTGTCCCAGGTCCTCCTGGAGGGTCATGGTGGCCATGTGAGGTTTTTTGGGGGCCATGAAGGTTCCCAGGGCCGTGGGCTGACCTGAGTACCCCCATCTCATGCCAGAGTAGGGGATGTTGGGAGTGGGCACTCACAGGTTCCCAGTCTCTCCTCCAGATCCATCAGCTGCTCACCCAGAGACTCCACCCGGTCCAGATACTGCAGCGGCTTCCCCAGTGCCTGCCCCACACACAGGGGGTCTGGGGAGGCCTGAGTCCCCTCACACAACCCCACGCAGTGGAGCACGCAGTGCTCTCAAGCACCTGCTCATGGGGAACACGAGCTCCCAAGTCCCACCGCTCCCCCTGGCCCCACCTGCTCCAGTGCCTCCATCCGTTCCTGCAGCTCCTGCAGTCGGGCTGAAAGGGGCTGCGGTGAGGGTGCTGAGGGGACAAGGGATTCCTTGGGACCCAGGTGCCCGAGAACCCCACTGCCCCCCACCTCCTTCCCCCCCGGGGGACCTAGNCCCGGCTCACCCCTCTGGCAGACGAGGCTGGGTCGCAGCACCCGCCGCTCCACCCGTCGAGAGGCTACTCGGTACGTGGTGCTGTGGACGCTCATGTGGGACCCAGCTGTCCGGGCTTCACACCTCTTCCCGGAGCCCCAGGAAGCCGGGTCCCCACAGGGCGTGGAACCAAGTGTCTCTGCTGCCTCCCAGGGGACCCAGGTGTCCGGCCCCCACAGAAACCCCCCACCAAGGGCTCCCGCTCCCACCTGCAGGGACTCCAACCTTCTCCCCCTCATGGGACTCAGACATCCGCCCACCCCCATCTTCTTGAGGACCCCGTGTCCAGTCCCTCCCCTCCATGGCACCCAGTCACCTGGGAACCCCGACTCCGAGGACTCAGGTCTTCAGAACCGCCCAGGGATGTAGGTGTCCAGAACCCCGACCCTCCCCCCACCACACACACATAGGAAGCTCCGTGACCCCACCTTGACACCCCTCCGCCCCATAGGATGCTTCGCGGTTCCCACCTTGGCACCACCCCTCATAGGAAGCCTCATGCCTCCCCACCTCGGGACCCCTCCCTCCCTTCTTCCCAGGTGATTCCCATATCCACCCCCCGACAGGAGGGATACCGGTAGGTGCTGCAGACACGGCCGCCACAGAGGGTCAGGTAGGGCTGGTGCTGGGCTTGGGCAAAGGTTTCGCTGTGGGGCTGGGGCATCCACTGCAGACGTCGGGTGCAGCCCGCCACACTGCGAGGCAGGTCAGTGGGGCACCCCACGGCGGAGCCCCCCATGGGAAATCCCAGGACCCCTCAGTATGCCCTAGAAGGCTTTCCTGGGACTCTCCTCCCCCGCAGGGACCCCCAGATATCCCCCCGCTCCACAGAGCCCCCAAGGATCCCTCTGCCCTCCAATCCCCCTCCCCAGGGCCTCTCACCTCTCCAGGGCCCCTCCCGGCAGCACGACCCCCAGGGCAGCCCCCCAGAGCAGGGCGGCTAGCATGCTGCAGCACCGGGACCCAGATCCAGGCATCTGGGAACGCCCAGCCCCGGCCCGCCTGGGGACCTACGCTTCAGGGTGCTCCCCTCTCCGCCCTCAAGCCCCACAAAGACCCCTTGTCCTCCAGATGCGGGGGTGGCACAGGGGACGCTTTGTGCTGGGCCAGACAGGATTCCCCCAGTCCCGGAGCCGAGGGGCCCCCAGGCCTTACAGGGCACAGGGTGCCTGCAGGGCATTGTCATAGGTCACAGGAACACAGGCGATGTGAATGTCCCCATGAGGTGGGTGGACACAGGGTATCACTGTAGGGACATGGAGCACTCTATAGGGTGCGGGCACACATGTCCCCATGGGGTTTGGGACATGGGGCACCACCATGGGGCTTGGGGACATTTCATGATCACTGTGCCCAAGACATCCTCCAACCTTCTCATCCAGCAAGGCACCCTCCCTAGTTTGCTTACTCCCTAGTTGTGTCAGGAAATTTTCTTCAACACACTGCAGGAATATCTTAGACTGTTTTCTCTCAGCTGTACTGTATTTCCAGCAGACATCTGGTGAGTTAAAGTCGCTCATGAGAACAAGGGCCAGTGATTATCTGACTTCTGCCTGCTGCTTGTTTTACTTCACCTGCCTCTTCATCTTGTTTGGGTGGGCTATAACAGTCTTCTACCGTGATATCTGCCTTGTTGGCCTTCCCCTGATCCTTACCCATAAGCACTCGACCTTATCATTACCATCATTGAGCTCTACACAATCAAAATGCTCCCTAACATACAGAATTACCACCCACCATCTCTTCTTCCTGTCCAATCACTTCTGAATAATTTCTATCTATCCATTGCAGCACTCCAGTAGTGTGAGTCACCCCTCCCCCTCATGGGACCCAGGCATCCACCCACCCCCATCCCCTTGAGGACCCTGTGTTCAGTCCCTTCCCTCCATGCCAACCCAGGCACCTGGGAACCCCCACCCCGAGGACTCGGGTCTTCAGATCCCCACCTCACAGGGACTCTAGGAAATCAGTGAAATGTGCTTTCTGGAGCTATTTGACAAAGAAATTTCTCAATATATGCAGCATTTGTGCTTACTAGTATTGTAAGGATTGGGCATAATCTTCAGTGGATTTCTGCACAGATACACACTTGGTGCCAATGGATATTATCCTTCAATGGATTTTGCACTGTTTGAGTGGAAGCTTAGTGCTGTACTTTTCATCAGACTGGAACACTGACATTTGAAAAGATGAGAAATGCCTTTAAGAGTGAATTCACTCAAAAATTTAGATGAGTATTATTATCTTGCAAAATTCCCCAGTTCTACCGAAAGTGGAGTAGGACACAATTTCTTACATTTTTCATGACATCAGTTATGTGATGGTTTAGAAATAGCATAGCCAAGAAATAACTCATAATGAGTTTTGTTGGCACTGTGAGCTGAGGGTCTGTATTTTCAGAATATAAATTTGCCAATCACCTTTGTTGGAATCTACAAGTATTTAGTATTCAGGTGACCGTGTTCTGTGTCCTCTGCCTCCCACCTCTCCATGTGCCCCATCTGGAATCATGAAGAGCTCTGTCCCCCTGAAGTTTAATTCTAACCCCATTTATGCCGAAGTGATTTGTTGTAACTATAATAGTAGTTCAGATCCACCTTCATCTGGGGTGTTTTATTTGAATACTGTGTCCAATAGCACTAGAAATGTAAGCCTTTCCAGGACCATAACATGTGATTTATGGAAATGAAAACTGTTAAAGTTTTCTGGTTGATTTGATTTTGATTTTTTGTTTATCTTTTCCCCTACCCCTCTGTTGATTTCTGTTAGCTTCCTCTACTTAGTTACCATTTTTCCAGCCTAGCAAGATAGCTGAGCATACTGAATAAAGTTCAGGTTTTTGCTGAACTGAATGTTATTTGTGTTTCTCATAGCATCTTCAAGCTTCTGTAACTCTCCCAAATTCATGATTTGAAATTTTTCTTATTTAACCACAGCAGAAAGCTTTTTGGCTCTTTGTCTTTATTCCACTTTGATTTCTGATAAATCATTGATTTCTTACCCTTCTAAATACAATATCTCTTTCTTGCAAGGATTGTTATTCCTATCCTTTGAATACATCTTTAGATTTTACTGTTGTTTACTATTTCTTGGTTTGGGGTTTTTTTTGTTTACTATTATTTTTGAGTTGCATCACTAATATTTGCTTAGATCCTATTCTTCTCAGTTTTATTTCCCCCCTCTCTTCTTCTGTACGTTAATCCAATGAAACTTTCCTGCCTGTTTTCACAGAAAAATTTCACCACCTAAAGATTTCTCTGTATCTTTTTCTTTGAAATAAAAACAAAACAAAGACCCCAAACCACAAACAAACTAAATCAAACCAAACAAGCAATTCTTAACCTTCTTACTTCTGTAAAAGTAATGGTGATTATTTTTTTTCTTTAGTTTTTGAGCTTAGGTACTTCAACAGCATACAATATATGAAGTAATCTCTTTGAGCTGTATGCACAGACTCTACCCTGTCGTTTTAAAAAGCCTTTTAATTTCCCAGATCACTGACTGTGCTCACAGGAGTTTTATCATCTGCTTCTGTTTTGTTTGTTATTCTTTTTTCCTGTCTCTGCACTAGTTTTCTGTGCTTATTGAATGTCCTTGCACCAGCTATAGCAAGCAGTCTTCTGTATCTGGAAAGTGTCTATCAGATGTTGGTAGAAGTAAAAATGTTTAGACAGCTTTTAATATCATAAGGATCCTAGAAGAACCTTCCAAGTGTGATAATGCAATACTAACACACAAAAGTTACAAGGTGTTTGCTGTATCAAGAAAAGAGGAATCTTGTGGAAACCATTGTCAGATAGAGACATTTCCTGTTCCTGTAGGAATGCTTTCTGAATACTATTAATTTTAAAAAGTAAATCATATCTCTTAAAGAAGACAGTGGCTTTCTGAGGAAAAATCCAGTTTATCAACTCTCATACTTTCTGATAATTACTTTCAAAAAGCAAAATTATCGATACCAGTTAAACAAACTTGTCTGATTTCTTCTGGAGTGAAAAAAAACAACAACCCTGCTTTTCTCAGCAATCATTGTATAGGCAACCTGGAACATTGCTTGTTTGGTGGAAGTCAGTGAAATCTTGTAACTGTACTACAGGGAACATCAATGGGTTTTTTCCCCCAGTATGGGCTTTTGTGATGAGTGAGTGTTTAGATTACAAAATGCATCAAGAACTATGGTATATAAGAAGTAATACATGGGGACTTGGAAGCCTAAACAATGGTAAGATGTAGAGCTTTGTTTTCAATGCTTAACATGTTTATAAATCACATTTAATACACATGTGCATGAGGACCAATGTGCAGCACTGTGTTAGGAGTAGGCAAAGACAGTAATGAACAGCCCCTGCCCAATGCCATTGCAACATGAGAAAAACAAACAAATAAACAGAAACCACAAAAACCCCAAACAACAAGACAAACCAGCTACACCATGAAGTGATGGGCATACTGTGACTGATGTGCTGGCAGCAACTTTTTGTTGTTCTGTGAGCTACTGCTTATGACAGGAGGCTTCTCTGAGGGCTTAACTACACGAAAGTGAAAGAGGTGTTTCTGGGGAAAGGACTAGGGGTGAATAAGAAAATGAACCATAAATTAAAGCTGCTCTGGCCAGTGTAGAAGCACAAGGACTAGCCTTGAGAGAGCTGCTGTGGCTGCAGAATGCCATGATAGCACTGCAGAGGCAAATCACTTTGCCTTTTTGAACATTGCATTACCATGTTCTGTTACCATCATTTTTGTTAGTTCCATTTCTCCCCTGACACAAATATACAGTTTCTTATTTGGTAGCTGGATCTTTACAAGAATGGCTCAACATGCTGCATGCTGAATGTAGGTGCAGTCAATATAAAAAGAATGGAGAAAAAAGTCATATGACATAGAACAAAGAAAAAAAAATTGCTAGATTCCTGATTTTATTGTTTCTGTTCCTGACAGCTGAATCTTTAATTGCTGGAGTATTTTCCTCCCTGATAAAATAGTAGTAGTTGTAACTTCATGTATTTATGTGTGTAGGTATATGTAGAAACTCATATACATATATGATTTATGTTTTATAAACTTTCATCTAGGCTTGTTAAGGCATAAACAGTGATATTTTGCTTCCAAGTATATGCAAAATTCTCTTAAACTGAGAAAGATAACTGGGCCAGATCTTCTACTAGTGTAAATCAGACAGCCTTACTGACTGCAATGACATTATGCCACCTTAAATCTTGAGGGGATGAGGACTATTTAATTTCCAAAAGTACATCTGAAAAAGTACATCTGTTTTTTTTAAACACTAGCCAAAAACTTCTGTAATTATGTTGGTTTCAAGGGAAGATACCATGCTTCTGGAAAAAAACAGAATCAGTTTGCTTTTATGCTAGTACTGTAGCCTCCTTGCTAAGCAATGCAGACATCCTCTCCTGGGCATCTGCTTTACTTGTAGGGAAGCCACTCGATTATCAGCGTCTGACAAGCTACACAGAAAGCTCCTGTGGCAATGGCCTCTGGGACTCAGCAGCCCATGAGTCAGCCTCTGGACACCTCTTTCTTTCTCTCTTCTCTACCCTTGTTTGTGCTATGCAACAACAGACAATGTCATGGAAACGAAAACCCGAAAACCAACATTTTCTGCAGCTCACAATGAAATAGTGATGCAGGTAAAACTTTACTACTCAATATTTAAGTGCATATCACATTCTTGAGGACACTCAAATGAGGAAATATGAAACCAGATGAGAAATGTTAAGTGCTTGCTTTGAAAAATTTAAAAGCACAACTGATGAGGTTTTTTTAACATATCATCCTGTTTATAACAAGAGACTTTGTTTAGTTCAGATCTTGTGAAAATTGAGAAATTGTATAAAATCTTTTTTCAGTGGGAAGGAGAGTGACAGCAGAATTTTAACAGCAAATTTTGTGTTTTATTTAAACAAATGTCAACAAGAGAAGAAAAATGTTGTTTTGTCATGTTTAGCAATAAAGTGAGCCATCATTTTAATACTATTATGTACAATAATTTAAATGCAGGTGTTACAATTAATTTTAAATATTTAGATGAGTTACAAGACATGTTCTGCCACTCAAGTTATTAAAAGAATGGAAAAAAAAAAACTATGGCTAAGCATTTCTACTTAACTCTATATTATCTTTAATTACATCAGTCCCATACTCCATAAATTTTCCTATTTCACCTCTCAATAGTTAGCAAAATGAACCTAAGTGTAACCTTAAATCATTTATAGTAATCAGTACATACTGTGCAAGTTTTAATTCCATTTCTACCAGCAGAACACCTGGCTTAACATTCTTTTCCCTTTATTCCTCTTCTAACCCTGCTAAGGACAGTGTTGTGACTTAGAAATGAAATTTTGTAAATGCTATTGAGGAAAAGACGAAGATTTGAGTATATCTAGTGTTAATGATACAGGGATGCTTTAACTATTTCTGAGCAGTGACTACCCAGAGTCAAGGCCTTCTCTGCTTCTCACTCCACCCCACCAGCAAGCAGGCTGAGGTTTCACAAGAAGCTGGGAGGGGACAGAGCTGAGACAGCTGACCACAGTGGACCAAAGGGGTGTGCCACAACATATGACATCATGCTCAACTTATAAAGCTATGGGAAGAAGGAAGGGGGGCATTTTTAGAGAGATGGCATTGGTCTTCTCAAGTAACTGTTAGGCATAATGGAGCCCTGCTTTCCTGGAGATGGTTGAATGCCTGCTGTCTGTGGGAAACAGTGAATTAATTTCTTGTTTTGCTTTGCTTGTGTGCACAGCTTCTGCTTTGCCTATTAAGCTGTCTCTGCCTCAGCCCACAAGTTTCCTCACTTTTACCCATCTGATTCTTTCCCCCATCCCACTGGGGGTGAGTGAGCAAGTGGTTGTGTGGGACTTAGTTGCCCCACCATGGTTAAACCATGACAAATAAATTGCATACCTTTTATTCTTTTAATGCAAATTAAACAAAGGAATAAACTTCTTTCAATTTTTTTAGAGTTACCTATTATTTTTACTCTGTTCTAATATGCATTCTTGATACTATCCTACCTGCTATAAAATCCAGCTTTTTCATTATCCATTGATCTCTATATGGAATGTGTGTCTATAAACATGACAGTGGCTTCTCCCAGTAATTACTCTGTCACAAGCTGTTACTTTCCACTCTTTTTCTGAAGCTCTTTGTAGAGGGAGGCTTGTCAGAGGAGCAGCAAGCAGATGACTGATACAAAACACATTGCAATCATAGTTGAAAACTAGAGTGAAATTGGACAGTTCTAATAAAAACATTAATTAGGTTATGAATGCAGTTCCCTGCTAGGTAATAGAATGTAAATTAAAAGTCAAGTTGAAAAGCAGAAAATTCATCTTAGTTTTTTTAATAATTCCTGGAAGGAAATATGATTCAATAAAGTAAGTCCATAGTGGATCACCACCTAGCAGCTGTAGGATGCTCCCATACTGTTCTGCCTTGCTGGATGTATGTGGCTTGCTGAGAGTGCAGGGTCCAGCCACAGGCTTAGTTTGCCAGGGTGCACACTGCAGCAAATGCACAGTCTGCCTGTTTCTCCTAGTCCTTACACTCTTTTTGCCATTCCCATTTGACCAGACCCAGGGCTTCCTCTCTACCAGCTTCTTGTCACAATCCACTACCTCCTTATCACATTTTCTTATTATGTCTGTTTTCTTCTTCCTTCACTTCATAATCTTTCTGCTCTGGATCAGTCATTTCTGCTGTTTCCCTTCTGTACTTCATCGCAACATCCCTCCTCTGCCCCCTTGTTTGCCCCAGTCTATTTGCCAAGCCAGTTGTTGTCTGTTATTAGTAACTAAAAATGGGATATTTTAATAGAAGCTGGTGCTTAATAAGATGGATGGATACTTGTCTGTTTATATTATGTTCTACTTAGCCTCTTGGCTTTTGTTTGGTCACAGGACAGTAAGAGGGACTAAAACAGGGACAACTTTGGGGCCTGTGGGTGGGGCATTCTGAGAGCAATGGCCAATCATAACATAACAAATGGCATAATCAGTGTTTATAATGATTGTATAATGCTTATATAAATTCATGTATTCTGGCTGATAATAGCCTTAATAGCCTTCAGCTAGAGTACATGGATTTGCATTCTGAATAGTTACAGAGAAATTGGCTTATTGGCTGAGACAATTCTATACCTATATAATGAAGAATAATGCATTTTCTTGTAGACTGCACAAAATTAATTTATAATACAGAAGAATTTTTAAACATGAATATCTAAAAATAGTACACTTGGCCTACAGCCAGCATTCCTACTAATATATTTTCACTGAATACAAAATACTGTTATTGAAGATTAGCTCCTGTCAGAATGAAGACTCAGTAGAAATACAGCTGATCCTGCTTATAAGGAACTTTGCTGAAATGAAACTTAGTATAGAAGAATGGAAGGTCTGTGAGTAACTTGTGAATTGAAAACCAAAATGACACGAATATCTAATGTAATTTTTCTATACATAATATAGAACAAAAAATTATTATTTTTTCTTTTTTGGTGTTAGTGCTCCTCTTCCAAGTTCACTTGTACAGAAAACTGTTCCCAAACATATTCAATTAGTTGGTGGACCTAGTGAATGAAGTGGGGATTTGAAGATTATAGAATTTCTTCTTTTTCCTTTAGAATCTTGTACACCATTTGAGATAGCTGTCTCTTTTCCAAAATGAAAAAAATACACTAATACCTTAAAAAATACCTTAATATCTTGAGACATAATATACTAACATTCCAGTGTTAACAACTGTTTTTCTATACCTGTCCTGGTTATCCTGGGAGAGAGAGCCCCAGGCCAGCTACCAGCTGCAAGCCATTAGCAATTTCAAGTTGGCCAGGTCAGCTGACCTTAGCTGACTCACAGGTGTGTCCCACTCCTTGAATGTCATGCTCAGTATAAAGGGAGAAGTGTGCTAAGGATGAGCTCTTTTTCTCAGCCTGCTTTTTACTGTCCCCAGAGGAGCTTGTAGACTATCCTGTTTCTGAAGACTGCATTCCTGTCTGTTATGACCACTGTACATTGGCTGGGGTGAGTCTAATTTTATATACTTTATATTGGTATTAATTTGGGTGGTTTATTGAATTTGTTTTCATTTCATCTCATGGGTCTTCTCTCCTTTTCCTAATTCCCCCACTTAGCTAGTGGGGGGTCATCAAGTAATAGAGCAACAGATGTAGTTTAGCCCTGCACAAACCAGGATGCTTGTGTGGTTCTATTTTCCTTCAGGGTCTAGAGAAGTTATTTGGTCATTCCTTTCTTGCATGTCTCAGCATAAACAAAAGACAGCTTGTTTCATTGCAGTGTTCTTGTATAGCATACAGCTCTTAATGTCTAATGTGTGTTAAAGAGGGGTCTGTTTCTGAATGCATTGAAACTGACCCTTTGAAATCAAGTGCTACTGTTGTTCTATGAATGCTGCTGTTGAACAGTCTTCTGTTCTCAGTGTGGCTTAAACTTCTGAAGATATGAACCTCAGATTTAGCTGTGAGAGGCTATTAGGCCTGTGGAGGAACAGGAGAGTGATGCTATTATGGTCAAGATTTGATAAGTAAAGAGGTCAGAAGGAGGAATTCTATACCTGACTTTGGAAAAGCAGGCACTTTCAGGCAAACCTTGGCCAGAGAGTGGTGGTTACCATTATAATGTTGTGGCCTGTTGTTCAAAATCACTTTATATATTCTCTTATCTATTATTTAAAATATCTACTCTTATTCATTTGGATGCTTTCTTACCCAGAAGGAAGATTAGATTTCCTTTTACTAACCTCTCTGTGTGTTCTAATAGAATTTAAAAAACTTTCAACTGCGTCAGTGGTGATTTAAAATGTTCTCTAGAGTACCTTGTATAACAGTCACTCCAATGTCTTTTCATCTATTTATTTACTAACTTTCTGTGAATCCAATAATATGTACTCCCAAAGTCAGGGGGGAAAAAAAAGAAGGAAGTCTAATTCAGGTTTAGTTGCTATGTAATATGGAACCCACTTGGTTTTTCAGTGAGTAAAATTGGTATTGTACTCCCAGAACACTTCCAAAGAATGCTGAAAGCAAGAACATAAAAATTTGTCACTTTTCATTACAAAAAAATGCTTTGGAAAGTATAGCTGGTAAAGATAACCCTATGGTAAAGAAAATTGTTCAAAAAATGATATGGAATATAGAATGCCAGTCTAGCTAAAATGGTTGTTTTATGAGTTTTATGTTTTCATTTGTGCTTCCATATACTCAAATTCAAGTGAGAAATGACATTTGAAAATAAAAAAATAGATATTTTTTTATAAGCTGGAGTTTTCATGCTGATTCTTCAGTTCCAAGTGATGATAAAGTGAAAGCAATTGCATGTTCTTACCATGACATGCCTTCCTTCTGTTAAGGCAGGAAATGCCTAGCTGTGTCTTTTGGGTTTTAAGTTGAATTGCTAATGTGTTTGGTTTAGCCTTTTGTTTCCTTTTGTATAATTTATAAATATAACTAAAAGTTACTGTGTAAACTTGACATTATGGCATCACCACTATTTCAGTCTTTCTACTCAAGTAAAATAGAATGTTTCAGAGTATGTTTATGCTTTTCTCTTTGCTCTGTCTTAAAGACTTGTCTGATTGCAGACTGTTTCTATAATTTAATCTTGGAAGATAGTTCATGAATATATTGTGTGTATATATATGTGAAATTTTACCTCTTTATTGATGTTGTGATATGCTATGTAATAGAACCTATTAGGGAGCAGACATCTTCATCCATATACTTTAGTTTGTTATTTACTACCTACATTGTGACTTAACTTTCTCAGATGAAGACTGCAAGTGTAACAGGATCATTTAGAAATATGACAGTCTTCCTGTCAGTCTAAATGTTTGGTGTTTTCCCTTTATTCCTAAAATGGCAGAATACTGTCCATTGGAGTCATATGATATGAAGTTGTTTTCATAGACAGGAAGCTCAATGTTTTTTATGGGCAAAACCATCCAAAGTTCTCTCTCCTTGACACTTGGATGAGCTGATTTTCTAATCTGAGAGGGAGCTATTCAAAGCCTCATAACTACAGGATATTCAGCATTTTGCATTCAGCATTCTCTTTTTAAATATCTATCTTCAATAATTTTATTTCTTGAAAATGAAATTCAGAGAAACTAATGACATTTCTAGAAGCACTAAGCAATGTGGGCACGACTGGTTATTGTATTTATATGTAATAACTTTTTATGATATCTTGGCCAAATTAAATTGCCTGATAATAATAGAAAGAAATTTTCACCTTTTACAGTATGATAAAAATTGTACTTTTTATAGTGAGATGCAAAATGTTTGATAGATCAATCTAGGCCATGCTGGCATAAAATGTGAAAATCTTTTTATTGTATATCATGAAACTTTCCAGGTTTGAGCTGTACTTTCAATACACATGTATTTGCATTTAAATGTACGTTTCAATGTGTATGCACAGAATTGAAACACTTAAGTCCTATTTCAAATGGTCACTTGGAACTAGATTACAAAAAAGCAGTGTGAGGGTCTGGAGGGTTACTGTGTTTTGGTTAGTACTTTGAGCAAATATTGGAAAGAACATGCTGGGGGGGGAGGATGGAGGATAGATAAAACTGCTGTAAATAAGAACTAGACTGTAGTGATGTGAACCTATAAGTGTTAAAAATATCAGACATGGGGAATCCTGTTGTTCTGCTGGTGGTGCTTCATGTTCAGTCCTACGTTTAGGGTTTTTGTTTCCTTTGTTTCAGCTATGTGTTTCTCAAATAACATGTAAAGCTAACCCTTGATATTTGTCATTGTCTTGGCAAAAACAGTTCACAAGGAAAAAAAACGATGTTATGAGCCAGATGTTGGCTCAGTTGCTTCTAACAGTAGAAATCATACCAATTTCTTCACGGAAAAGGAACTCAAATCCTTTTCCTGGCAATATACCTTATTTCTGTGCTATATTTGTAACTCTACATTGATAATTGGGAAGTCTGGTTGGTATCCTTTGAGGGCAAATTTTCTTGGAATGACAAAAAACAAGTGAGCACATGGGAGAAGACAGGGTGACACAAACAATATTAGAAAGAAGTTGCATTTTGGGGAAAAAAAGCACCATATTTAAGTCCTTTATTATCATAGAATCATAGAATGGCTGAGGTTGGAAGGCACCTTAAAGATCATCTAGTTTCAACCCCCCTGCCATGGGCAGGGACTCCACATGCGCTAGACCAGGTCATCCAGGGCCACATCCAGCCTGGCCTTAAACACTGCCAGGGATGGGGCCTCCACAACCTCTCTGGGCAACCTGTACCTCAAATTTAATGTGGTTTTTTAAAATCCTTGAAAAGTCTAGGTACATTTATGTGAAGTGCTGCTCATGGCAATCAAGTATAGTAAAAATATGGGCAATACTTAGAGCTATAGTGTTCAGTTTCTAGCCAAAATCCGATCAGTAGTGTCTTATTGAGAGCAGAATATGAAGACTGCACCATCAGAATGTACCTTGAGGGTAGATAACAGCAAATGGCTGGAAAGAGAAACTCATTGTTAAGCATACCTGTGATAAGCATATGATATCTTTTATTATTATGGGTAATACAAAAGGACTTTTTTCTGAGTAGATAGTGGTAAATACTTGCTAAATTTAACATCACAGTGATTACATCTTGGGGAACAGTTTTGCAAGTCTTCTCAGTAAAATTCTCTAATTTCATGACCACTTTAAATTTGAAGTGATTACTACAGAGTCTGAATCTTAATTTCTTACAGAGCAGACATTTTCATGCTTCCAGCTGCTTTTAAAATGCAGATAATTATTAGCAGAAGTGTCAAACATTTCCTTCGCTTCTCTCGTATGCTTTCATGTTTTGTATCCTTTTGGAAAGCTTGTGTCTAATACATGCATTAGAAGTATTAAGTACAAGAGATATGGACTGATCTGTCATTCAGAACCACCTATGCAGAAGCTTACAAGTAAAATAGTCACATCCATCTCCTTCCTGACACATTAAACGCTCTTGCTTTGATAACCTAGGCCTTAACAATTGTTATCACTCTCTATACAGAGCACATTTACTCTTTCTTCCTCCTCCTGTAGAAAAAGAAAAATCTTACAAACGGTCCAGAAAAATAATTATGTCCACCTATGGTCAGGAAAACCAGAGTCCTGTAGGGTTGTAAGCAGCCTTGTTTCCAACAGAGGTCTGCATTCCCAGTAGTGCATATTATAAGCTGCATTTCTAAGGGAACAAATTTTATCTTGAGTAAGGAAGTGTAACAAATTCAAAGGTTTGTTAATGACAAAATTGTCAGTTGTGTCTGATTTGCTGAATAGTTGTCAGTCATCTGATATGAGGTTAAATAGTAATTCAGTATGTTATATGTTTTGTTGTGTGTTAGATTAATTATTAAAAAGAGAAGTTTAGGATAAGCAGCCATGGGTAGATGATTTGTGTTCAAGCAGAATGTTTTTGCTTAGTGCCCATAAAATATATTTCCTGAAAAATACTGACTTGATTTTTTTCAATATATTAGACTCTTACTGTTTCAGTTGTTTTTACTTGAATGTCCCAGAGTGCTATTTTATGACAGAAGAACTATTTATTCTGTTCTAAAAGCAGTTGACCAACTTTAAGCAGTAGAAAACATATATAGCATCTGGAGCAGGGAAATGAGGGAGAAATATTGCAAGTAGCCAAAAAGCCATTTCTGAAGAGTAAGCAGTATCTGCTAGCAAGGAGCTCTTATGTTTCTTGGAGGTATGCGAGTTCAACAGTCAGAAGTTAGTATCTTACTTAGTAATTACCACTTGAACTAGGGTTGGTTGACTTGCTTTCTAACTGTCTGACTGGATTTCAGTCCAGTACCATATAATTTGGTCCACTGCCCACACCAAAAAATAGTTACTGAAGTATGGATGGTCTCTCAATTCAAATTTTCTGAAAAGTAGTCAGAAGACCATTCTAGGCCCCAGAAAGAAAAAGTGATACTGTTATTATTTCTTGCTACATCTGTCTAGCCAGTTTTCTAGCTAAAGCAAGCCTTAACTATCTCTACATAATTACTCTTTGTAATTATCACAAATAATTAAAGGTAATTGAAGAGAGCATAAGAACACAAAATGGAACTTTTGCATGTTACAATGAGATCATAAATATTAAACTGCAATTACAGTTCACAGACATTTTTCTCAAATAATATTAAATGTTCCATGAATCTCATCTGTAAATTAAGTTTTTCCATCATGACTCATTTCCTCATGATATGCAATGCTTTTTTCCTCTTCTGTTGTAAACAATAGTAACTAAAGCTGGAGTTAAGCCAAAGGCTAAGTGAAAATTGTCTTTTCAGAAGGACAGATAGGACAAAGGATTACTTTTCTTACCTCTTATGAAGCAGTCTGCCTTATTCACATGCATTATATCAACTAAATATGATTTTTTTAGAAGTTCTTATGAAAGATCAAGAAAACAAATGCTTAAAAAATTACCATTATTGTTGAAAGGATGTCTCTAGAATTTGAACAGAAAATGCCCCTTAATGAAAGTCAACTGATTGGTCAGTTGAAGATACTGGTAGATTAACATGTGCGAAAATCCTTCACTACACCTTCACTACAGTGTGAAAGACTGGAAAATAGTGCTGCAGGAGCAATTGAGCATTTTCATTGCCCCATCCTAAAATAAGGAGTTCAACCTTTGAGTTAACTGTTAGAAATTAAACTCTTCAGGCATAGTGAGGTATGAAGACATTGCTAATGCCAGAGTGGAACCCTATAATGAAGTAAAAGTTGCATTTGTAATGCACTCTCTTTTGTAGGAAAAGTGCATATTCCACTCCAAATATGAACGATTAAAGATGATTACATTCATAGGGAAGTAAACTGAACTTCAGTGAGAATTGTTCCTGTTTTTTCCATTGTTTCTTAGAAACAGGAGTGTATTATTCATCTCTAGCTTAATTAGGTATGCTTCTGTTAAAACTGATGGTTGTTCAAACTGTGTATATTCTGAATAACAATGACTAGCAGAAAATGTATGATGTTTTTAAGATTGTATAGAATCATATTAAAAATAAATTTCCTTAATTAAGATGTTGGGTGATAAAAGGGCATAAAAGATGCCAGAGCTAAAAGATTATTTAAGATAAAAAAAGAACACACTGCTTGTATCTATAAGCCTTTCATATGGGCAAATATAACAATTTGAAGGAGTTTTATTTCAAGAAGTCAAAGTTTATAGGGTGGAAAAAAGTTAGAATTAAGACTCTCTGCATGTAGAAATTGCCTGATGAATAAATGTTAAAGCAGAGCTTGTACTTTAAATATTCAAGATTGAGCTTCTGGAGAAGCATCCTAAGCAACAAAAGAAAAAAGAGGTAGAAGGGAAACAATTCCATGGAAATGGGAGATGGGGAATTCCAAGAGAAGTGTAAAACCACAATGTTCCCTTGCTGTTATTTTTCTGTTGAAGTGTTTCAGCTTAATCTTTTTCCTCAATATTAATGATGCAACAGTAGTGTATTTTAGGTGTACCCAGCGAAACCTCTCTGAACCATTGACATGCATCATAATCCACACAATAATGGCTGTTTTTTTTAACATCTCAGCAAACTTTTGGTGGTAAAGATCTATAATGGAGCTTTATATTTTTAGGCTTCATTACGTTTTATGCAGCAAAACAAAGTACACTTACTAGAGTAGAAAGAAGTCTTTAGCAGTTACAACTAAGTAATAACTAATGCATTTTCAGTATATAAAATGGCATGTTTTAAACTTTGATTTTAACTTGTGTTAGTTCAAACCATGTGCATTTTTTTTGTACATGTACTTTTGATGTTGTTCAGCGTTTTCACTTTTCAAATCTACAAATTAGCTGGTATTTCTTAACCAGTTCTAACCCTCAGTAGCAATGTTCTGCCTTGTAAGAAGAGAACTCTTGCATGTGATTACCTGAAATAACATTTAAGAAATTAAAGGTGTGCTTTGAGTATTCAAATAATAAAAATAATGAAATTATAGTTAAATATCTTTATTACCTCGTCCTACTCTGTTATTACTGAACTTGTCAACAAGGGTACTAGCTAGTCTCACTTTGCTTATTGTATGCCTATGATCTTTCTGGCAGATGGTGAGATACTATATGAATGGTATAGGAAAATGACACTATAAAAGCTATGTAAGCCTCTCTAAGGATATTCACCTTGTAAATCAGAAAATTTTTCTGTATGCAACCCATAAATCTTGACAATATATGAACAAATTCCTATGCTGAAATACTGTTCTCTTTACAACTATTATTTAGGTTGTATTTTATCCAAAATTTAAATATTTTTCACCAGTTGGAATTCTTGACCAGATAATTTATTTTCACTCTATTTGGGACAATTTTTTCAGATGCATACTTGTGGGTTTAATTTTACTTTTTTGTGGTGGGTCAATATTTCTCATTACATTTTTTGTTCAAACATAATTGCAAAAGGGAATATCACTTGAGAGTTGAAGCATGTCAGTTTCAGTATGTATAGCCTGCAGCATCCCAGAAGCAGTCTGTCCTCTGCACTGCAGCACATACTGCATTTTATGTCTCCAGGAACTACAAATAAGCAGAGGTGTAGTTTACTGGCTAATGCTCTTACACTAGCTGTGGTCTTATTAAAGCTAATGCCTCTGAAGTTGTCAAATACAACATCAGTTCCTATCACTGTCTCATGAGCAATGAGGTAGTGCTTTGATGGATTTGAGTGGTTGCCAACTGCATGATATCTTGCAGGGTTTTTTCCTCTTTTTTTTGTTTGGTTTTGGCCTCTGAGCTTGGAATGAGTTCACTGCCATCAATCAACATATACAGGACAAACTCATCTGGAAAGTCTAGTATTATTAATTCCATTGAACCTGTTGTGGTCTGAGCCAACTATTATGTGGTTGTACCCAGTTTTTCCCATTCAGTTTAAGTGAGAAATGTTTGTTAGTCTTCTGCTACACAGTTCATATCCATCATATAAAGGCTTCAGTCAAGTACTTCATTTTCATGAAATAAGGACCCCCTCACTAAGAACACCCTAAACTTTTTCATTTAGTTCTTGTTAGAGGTTTTTCCTTTAAATACTGGATTTTTTCAGGATGAATTTGAAACATAAATAAACATAAGTAAGCTTTTAAAGTTGTTCTCTGTTAAATCTTTCTAGAACGCTTTGAGATGTTTTACAGTGAATCAGTGGTCTTGATCTTCTGACAGTTGACACTACTTTGGGTGCATCTACCAACAACAAAGGGTCCTAGGTCAAACCATTAAGTGTTTTGATACCTTTGTGGTAGGAACTGGTGTTTTGAAAAGCCATGAATTAGTGCAGATGATATATTTAAACTTATTTGAATCCTATTTATAGTAAAAATCATGTTACAGAACTACCAAGCATGGTGGTTGCATTTCTCAGTGTACTTCTTCCAGGACTCAAAACTATGAAAAAAGTGATCTTTGGCTTTTTTTTAAGACTTCTCTGGAAGTCAGCACTCAGTCTTGCTGGCTCATCAAATGCAGATAATTTAAGAAACAGAGGAAGTACAGAGCATCTCAGTATACAAAGTTCACTTCAGGCTAGCCTCAAAGCATAACTTGTGAGATGAGAAGCTCATATACTTATTGACCTACTTGAAAAAGATTTGTTTGTCAAGAAACATGGGCATATCTGTGCACTGAAACCTAGAAGACTAATTTCACTATTTAAGAGAAAAGTAAAATTTAAGATACAGAAAACACTTTTAAAAAGTCTTGTTTTTTAAGAGGGCTGCAATAATGCTACTGATAATGATTGCTCTGAGCTTGAAAGAATCATGTCATTTAAAGAATGTTTATGGTCTGAAACCTGACAACATAGGCCATGTCTACTTTTCATTGAGTGTAAGTCAGAAACTGGAACTAAGTATGAAGTATTCTAACAATACCAACTCAGTATATGAGAAAAATAGAGTATTTTTTCTTCCTCTGAACTTCCTCTAAACCTCTTCCTGGTTTGCAGGGGTTTTTTTGGGGGTAGGGTTTTTTGGAGGGCATGTATGTATTTTGTTTAATTAAGCAAGTGAACTAGAGTTTGACAACACTAAATGTAGCTAAATTCTAAAATTAAATTCACAATGTTTATCAGCCTGCATCTTAGTTTTTCAAAGCTTTTTGGACCTGAAATGGAAAAAAAATAACCAGAGGTAGCTCAGTAGTTACTGAGTAAAATTGATATTATATTGTGATGTGTTTATGACAAGAATGTCACTTACAGGAAAGCAGTATAGTTGGCCTTGCTGGCTGGATGCCTCTCTTTTTTTTCAAAAAGTTTGTCTTGGAGATGTAGCATTTATCCAAGCAGGGAGATTGCTATAAATTGCTGTGAAAGGCAGAGCACCTCAGCACCTTTCTAATTCTGTTCTTGAGGTGCAATTCAGCACACCAGTTTTCTAGGATGCAAGTAGCTCTGAACTGGAGATTGGAAATCTTCATTCTTGCTCTTGAGATTGGGGAAGTGGAAGAGTCTTGAGGGAGCAGCACGTATTTGCATCATATTCAGTGCTTCATATTGCTAGTACCTGCTGTGTATATGCCACTACTTCTGTAGTAGTTCTTTTCCAAGTAGTTTGACTTGATTTCTTTCCAGCTTCCTGATATTTTAGAGTACATATGGGCAGCTCAGTTTATAGACAAGCTTTTAAATTACCTTAGGTGTTCAGTTTTTAATGTCTTGCCCTCACAAAAATGCAGAGCTTTTGATTATTTGAGTAGTTTGAGTTGTTTGTTGGGGAGGGAGGATTTCATTTCTTTAATAGAAAAGTGTGTTCTATTCCAATAGCTAGCTGAAGTTCAGGTGAAGGTACATTAGTCAGAAATGCCCTGCTTTGAAGGCTTTAGGAGAAAGGGAATCTACATTTGTTGAATAGCTTAAATATTTTCTCCATCAAATTGCCTTTTTTTCTTTTCTACTGTTGGTGGTCCTTTTACACAAAATTGCTGTGACCAAGTACCTTTTAACATGAAACAGAAACCTTTCTCCTCTATTACACTTTTTAAAAGCAGCTTAGGATGTGATCTATAGCTAATTTGGTTTGTGTTTGCATATGCTTTAGGGTACCTCTTCATTGCAGTCTGACTGCAGTTGGATTTTACTCTCCCTGGAAAAGATGTGAAGACAGTCTCCACAGCACAAGGAAATGGCTTTGTGTTTCAATCCAAAATTGTTGTTTCTTTTTGTTCTGCAAGAAGCTTGGAGTTTTTCCATTAGAATGTATGTTATCTAGAGCTGTACCTGAATGTATAAATATAATTTTGGAGATGACTAAGTAATTCTGGCAATGTTCTCGCTATGCAGAGCTTATTCCTTCACATCTATTACTTCCTCACATAAAAGCAGGCTGTAAAACACAGTTAATGTAGAAAGTACTTGTACAGTGTTATCTCAGGCAGCCATCATCATAGGCATCACAAAGCTCCCTGTAACTAGTGGAGGTGGATAACTTGTCCAGAAGAGAATAACAGTTAGAGTATTTGGGCTTCATGTTTTTTTGTATGGAAAAAGTGCTCTTTAGCAGTAAATCTATATTCTGTTCCACATAAATTTAAGCTATATCCTATGCTATAGATGTTGGTGTTGCAATTATCTGATCTTGGACCCGAAGCATATGGAGAAAAGGGCAGAACAACCACAAGGCTGTTACGTGATCTCTAACACGCTGCACAGGGCAGTGCAGGGAAGAACAGAGAAACTCAGTGCGTCCCCCAGTGAAACTGTGGCTGCTTGGACAGTTATAGATTCCTGAGATAATTAAACCCTAATATCTGAAAGTAGAATTTACCTTGTTCTTCTGCCTTTTTTACTTCTAGCACAATAAAGGCATAGCAACAACTTTTAAGTGCCAAATGTGCAGATGATACTGATGTACCACAACAGTATTTCAATGCCCAATATTCATTTACTTCAGTGCATATAAAACCATTCCAAACAGATTTATTGCAAGAATATTATAATTGCTTAATTTTAATGAGTGTTTCAAATGGTTTATATATGACTTCTGTTTCTATTTTTCTTTTCAAACTTGCTAGAAAAAAATGGAAAAGGGAAAAGGTGTGTCAGAGTGATAAATATAGGGAAAAACCAAAATGAAAGGCAAATTTTCCTTTGGACCAGACAAGCTTCTCTTTGGGTATTCAGAAAACACCAGTTTGTGTCTTAGCCTTGAGGTTTCTTGTGTCACCTTAAACAAATCATGTATGTTATAGTGTCTTTTGAAATATGTTAAGTACTAGCCTGTCTTGCCAGAATGATTTAACATTAGATCTATGAAGACTGTGAATTGCATAATATGCTGAGAAAGGTCAGAAAGAGCAAGATGAAGGGTGGATGAGGAAGAACTAGAATAATGTTTCAAACAAGAAGGAATGACTCGAGGCTTGACTGAAATACCACTAACTTCAGGAATGAGCAAAGAGCTTCACTGGATGCTAAGCACAAAAACCCATCAGTTTTCAGATCATGTCTTAAAAAAAACAGAACCTCCTGTTCCAATCTGTTCAGAGATTTAGGTGCTGCAGCCTGTGCTGTGCAGGACTCCTGTATTATTCCGCTTCACCCAAGAGCTCTGTTCCCTCTCCAAGCACTATAGCACGTGTGGAGTCCTGCTGGGGCATAGAAAACTTGAGCTGTTCAAGCTTTTTGTTAGTCTACCTTCATAGCTCTGGGCAAGTTATGAATCCTCTTGTGAATCCTTTGTGCTTTTCACAGCAGGGACAATGGCCATTAATTATGGAAGTCAGATTCCAGAAAATCAGGCTTTTAAACTTCTGGATCTAGACAAACCTTGCATGTGATCCTTTTTGACCTTTCTTGCTATATATTTTGATGTTATTTCAGAGCTTTTTTCAATATGCTTCAATATGGGTGCTTTTATTTGCACTATTTCCAGAGCTCTCACTCAATTAGAGAAGTCTATACATTAAAAGAAGGCAGGTTCAATATTGAAGGAGTTCCAGAACAGTGGAATCTTAGGTTATAAAGTGCAAATAATGTTAAGACACTAAAAAACCCCATATTTCAAAATATTGCTTGAGCAAAAATGTAAAATGGACTTTTATCTACTGTATTTAGAGCATACATATCCTCAAAGTAACTGAGAGGGTACTTTCTAAAAGTTGTTGTACCATATTTAAAATCTTTGTCATTAAAGCAATAATTGCTTGATTATTTTTTTTATTTTAGCAAATTTTTCTGAAACTCTTTAAACATTCAGACATCATTATTTTTGTCATTTAAATGTATTTTTTAGCTACAGAGTTAGGTTGGGCTTCTAGAATAAGTGGTATATGTTATAAATCTATTTGGAATATATATTAAGCATTCATTATGATGCAAATTTCATGGAAATAATCTTTAGGATATCTCAAACACATTTGACAGCCTTCACTGTACTTTCATGGAAAATACTCCACTGGCTAGCACATCTGATAACTAATACTTTCATATCATACCCAAAGCATTATAGCTGTGACTTCAATCATTGTTTGAAATGACAGATCTGATCAATGGCCACTCCCAAATAAAGCATATTGTGATACATTAATGGTACTACTTCTTTTCTGAAATTTTAAGGAGGGAAGCAAAGTCCCCTAAAAAAGTGACAGTGTAGATCATAACTGTTTTGAACTCGTTTAGGTAAGTGCTGCCAGGACATGCAGTTAACCATAGCAGGGTTTACAACCCCCCTGTGTCTGATTCTTCTCAGAACACAGGCAGAAAATGAGAGTTGGGCAATTAAGTGGCTGGAGTTGATTTTTTTTTCAGGCTGAAACACCTGATCCCCACTTGATCCAGCATCAGAGAAGTCGGCACCCACTGACATGCTAAACTGACAAGAACAAGAGCTTATTCTGTAGGCTTAGAGGGTTAGAGTGGAAAAATCAGTAATCAGAAACTCAGTGTGTATTTTGAAATCTTGAGTGTTAGAAGTGATGTTTTCCTCTTAGAGGATGATCACTGTCTAGAGACTAGTGGAACAAAGTTAGTAGTGATGAACTACTGTAATATTACTGTCGGACTTTGTATATGCTTCTTCAGACATCACCCTATTCTGTTAATGTTCTATTCTTGTCCTATTTTCCTATCTTAATACAAGCCATACTGTTCTTAATGAGTCAACTTCATTCTATTTACATGTAAACTTATTTTACAAGTTGATAGATAGGGATAGCTTGTGAAAAACACTTGGAAAAAGTTTCCCTATTTGAACTGTTGTAAAACTTAACAAAACAATTCACATCTAAATCTCATTATTTGGGAGCTATAGTGCACACTGTTTAAGCTATGTAAATGCAGTGAGATGCCATTTAAAGTAAGTATATGAACTAGACAAGTAACAAATGGGGTGATGCCTTTTATCTTAATTATATAGCTTCACATGTACTTTTTACTTAATACTTTTATTGCTAGAAACTTATTTACCTCATAATCTAGTTCAACTAATATACCTATTTGATAAGTACAAGATCTTTCTTCACATAAAAGACAGAAGATAAGTAAAAAGCAATTTGGACTATCCCATGTTAATACTTTAAAGAAATTCCCATTTAAGCCAGCTGGCAATGGCAGTGTTGGAGAGAGAATTTTCAGTCATACTGTTCAAGGAGAACCTAGACCACATTTGAAACCTAGTGGTGTCAGTATCAGCAATAAATAAATCTCCTGTGGAAATGACACCAAGTTATGGTAATTGGGGAAATGAAATGCTGTGTAGAAAGATACATTTTGATAGTCTTGATAAAGCATGCACTAGCAGTAGTAACATTTCAGTAGGCAGCATAAATTCAAGGAAGTGTATATTTTCAGTGTAATTTCAAATAAACAATGATGTTGAATGTTGAAAAACTGCACAAATTCCCATATTTTAGGATTGAGACTATTCTTATGCTTGCTCTTGTATCCATATTTTAAAAATGCTTCATGGGAAGAAATCTTTAGTTAACCCTTAGTTTTCTATTTCATTCAAGAGAGTTTCCTGCAGAATATTCCCTGGAGAAGTATCCAGATTCCATATAAGAATTTGATAAAGTGAATGGCATTGAAGGCATCTATTGGCATAGAAGGCAATAAGGAAAAGATGTCATTACAGTTTCAGCAATCTTTCCCAGATACCTGCAAAAATGTCTTCCTATTCTTGGCAAAGAAATCCAGGTGCTATAAACAGTTCAGATGGATGGAACTTATTTTTTAAGATTATCCATGTTATTAGATATTAATGACTGTTCCTCTAATTGAATATATGGATTATTTCAAAGTGTCTGGGAAAGTTCAGCCAAAATATACCAATAAGACTTTGTACTTTTAGTTCAACCCCCTGAGTCAATATACACCTATATGGACATTATCCTACTTTCATATGACATTTCAGAGGCTGCATATTCATAAAGATAATCAGGAGAGGAAAAGCTTACTGAATCAAGATCTAACTTCATATAAGAAATTTGCCATATCTGTAATTCATATTTGTACCACAAAAACTGGCAAGTAGTTCATTTCACTAGTTGCAATGAATCATCAGCTGATAGATAAAAAAATCTGGTAAACTATAGGAAATATTTTTTTCCAGCAATCTATTACAAGTGTTGGATTTGGATAATTAATAGGTCTTGACTTCTTTGTAATGTAAGCGTCCTTCAGTGTTAAGTTTCATTAAAGGCAGTAGTAAATAAATATTCATGGCAGTGTCTAATCATTGAAATAATGTTATTTAGACAAAGTGTGCTATTAAAAATACTTTAAATTTACTTGTAGTTGTAACCCAGTAGGTGTGAGAATTGATACCTTGACCAGTAGCCCTTGTCAAGATCCATGGGGAGAGGTCATGAAAAATCTATTGGTCAAAATGTCAATTAGCTTGCCTAATGGGATATACCTGTAAGTGCTACAGCCTTATCTTTAAGTAAATGGATGGTCTATCTCAACAAGAAGCCACTTTCATGAATATTTTATTGAATGTTCTAATTGAAGTAAATTAACAAATTATACTGTATGTATAAAGCAACACATCTGTGGTTCCCAAAAAGCACTCAGTGGAATATAATAGTGGATTATATACAGAAAGATATATTTGTTAATGTTCTTTAAAAAAGGCTATTATAAAAACAAATGCCAAGATGATGCTTCCCAGAAGTTGAGACTACAGCTGAGACTAGGGATTTAGTTGTAGTTGTCTCTGCTCTCTCAAGGGGCTTAGACTAGGGCTAGGCCTCTAAATGTTCTATGATTTGGATTTAGTGCCTTCTGTAACAAGGTGAAGAACTGCAGGCCAATGACAAACCAGCTAACTCAGATACTAAAAGATGCTTTGATATGTGGAGCTCAATAAAAGGGTTTTGGTGTGTCTTATCTCCCAGTCCAAACATAACCTTAAAGTGGTGGAGAAAGGGCTCCCAGTACTCACTCTAGAGAACAAAGGGAACAACTATTCCAGGGAGCAGATCATGGTAGGCTGATGTTGAACAGGTCATTTTTCAGTTTTACATGTGTCACTATTTTGCCCTTGCAGCTGTAACAAAAGGATAGCATTATAATCTTTCTATCCATAGAAGCACACTATACTATTGATTTTTATGGAGGTTTTCACCTTAAAATGTATCAGTGGAGCTTAGACAAACTCTAGGTAAAACAAGAAAGGATAGGAGTAAAAGGCTAGCAGGAAGGCTAGCATGCATTCCTCCTAAACAACATGATAAATACCAGTAAGCTTGTTTCTCCTTCACTTTGTTAGTGGTGAAGGGGGCAAACATACATGTCTGAAAGAGAAGTAAACAATTCTGCCCAGAAATTCCTCTTTCATAAGTAAAGATTGTTTGTTCTGGAAATGTAAAACTTCACTCAAAATCTTGCTAGTTTGTATAAAAAGCTTTGCAAGTACTACTTGTCTGTCAATATTTGTAGCTGATGGCAAGACCATCACACAGTGCAAGTGAAGAGGCACAAGAACACTAGCTAAGGATGCAGAAGCTCAGTTTAAGGAATGTTTCGCTGCAGCTTAAGGTGACTGATGGCAGGGATGCAGGCTTCAGTATGCTGCCCTAGCTGGCAAGCTTGGTTTTGGGCAGGTTATGAACCTGTTAAGACAGATCAAATGAGTTTGTCATGAAAACATTTTCTCAAGGGTTCTTGTGTGAAGGATTGGACAAGGTAGTCAGAGAGATGACAAATATCTACTTGGTTAAGCTTGTTAAGACCATTGAGCAATAGGACTTCTGGAAAGATTAATATTGACCAAAATAAGCTAACCTAGTTTTCAAGCTCCTTAGATCCTAAAAACCTACGTTTTCTCTGCCAAGATGTGAGAGAACAAAATCTTTGTGAGAAAATGAATTGAAGAAACCTAGCATGCTTATAAATTTTATTGAACTTTTTTGACTGAAAATAGTATTTCCTGATAGTTGACTCAAAATTGATTCATGCTTTGCCTATTGTACCATAAACAACATTGCCATTAGCCACTTTTTTCCCTCAAAGGAGAAGTAACATAGCTAAAGCTTAATCAGATAAAGAATTTTGTGCATGGAAAGTGACCTGGAGAATGACTTCTGAGTCCTTGCATAGTTTGTATGAATACTTCCAACACATGTTGTTCTGCCTTCAGGGAAATAAAAAAGGTAGAAGTGTGACCAGTCCTGCAGCCATAGTGAAGAGTAAAAATAGAGAGGTCAGGTCATTAATATGACTACTTACCTTTCTGAACCACTTTAAGTGAAATACTCCTTTGATGTTTGAGGAGTATAATGTGGTTTCAAACACAGGAGCTGTAAGAAAAAGTGACTGTTCCAATTAGTAGATATTGGTAACTGTGTTGGATGATTTATAGCTATTAATAGTTCCGTTGGCTACTGACTGCTATAATAGACATTATAATTTATAGTAATTTCGTGTGCCAGGACCTGTGACTGCTCTATAAGTAATCTGTCTTTCTGAGTAGAGCAGTGGTCATTTAATTTATCACAGGGTAATAAATTAGTTTTTCAGCCAAGTTTACCAAGAACACTGCTCAGATTATATTTCAAAAGCTAAAACATATGTCATAATGATTGCTTGCTTGTAATCATCTAGTTTATTCTCTGGTTCTGGTGTCAGATTAAATTTCTTATCTTTGCAAGTGGAACAGAATATATTTGAAACAATTCTGAATTTACAGATGGACAAAAGGTGTTCAAAATATATTTGGACTTCTGGAAAATAAAAATTATAAAAAGATGCAAGAATAAAAAAGACTTCTGTCAGGCCTATAGCACTTTAAAAAATGCAAAGCTGAAAATATCTGATATAAAGTCTACACATAAGATTTATTGCTTCATTTATATTGAACACATTAACTAAACGATTAGTTAGTTGAACTAAAGTTCAACACACTAACTAAAACAAATGAGGTATCAGATGTGTAGACTTTCTTCTTTCCCTACTGTCCTTTTATATTTTTAGGGAATGAAGTGCATGTGGTCACATTAATGTGTCTTCCTCACTGTTCTGCTTCTTCTCCAGTAGTTTTTTGATCAGTATTTTTCAAGATACATCTGAAGCCTAGGAATCTGAGATAACTTGTTTCCTTTATGCTTAATGAGGGAGCAGCCATGAAGAAAGGAAACCCTTCAGATTTCTTAAAGCTTTGACAAGTGGAAATGTCCTTTTGGAACTGGAGAATACAAATGGATAAATCCATTTATAAATGAACCAATAATGAGAAGTTTTAATCAGAGCTTGAATTAGAATCAAGAATTGCAAATCTATACAAAGCTGTTTTCCATTGTGTAGATGGGAGGAAGAGTTGCCATAAAGGCAGAAAAAATGAAGAAAACACTAACATCACAAGTTTTTAGTAAGCAAAGGGATAGTGCTGTGAATGGAAGTGTCCAAGTACATGCAAAGTATTCTTGAATAGACAAGATATAAAAAAAATGAAGTAATAGAAAATAAGTAGTTTCATTCTGTAATGTTACTACTTGAAGTACTTCAATATAATTAATGTGTCTGTACTACTCCACGTGCTAAGAAAAATTGGAAAGCCAGCATCTCCCACAGGGGCCCAGAAGAATTGTAATGATATCATCAGAGATTATAACTTTGTATTTATGTATTGTGAAGTGAGATAATTTAAAGCCTTTAGAGGTAGGAATAGCAAAGGTAGCAGCAAACTCTTTTTAATGGAAAAAGTGCGAGTCACTGCTTCTCTACTGAAAATATATTTTCACTAAACTAATGCTTATTAAAAACAAGCTCTCAGAATAGGAAGGGGAGCAATAGAAGGTCTTTTATACTCTGAGGCAATAGATCTTACTATATAAAGAGTAAAAATAAAAACTTGACACTTTTGTTCAGACAGATGCCTCAAAATATAAATTGATAATAGAAAAAACTTTTTATAATGAAGGTTTTAGTAGTCAAGTTAAAAACTAAGAACTGGATTTTTAAGTGTCTTTAGACATTTCACTTTAGAAAGTGGAAAGACCTGCTTGTATTTGTGCAGTACTGTATGACTAATATGTTACCCCCTTAATAGAAATCTGAGACAAGTGAGTGCATCCATTCATATTTTTATGCCAATAATTCATCCATGTATTTTATTTATAAATATAAATGTTTTGGGACTAAAAGTAGAAACCCTAGCTGAACACTTTTTTACATTGATGGTTTATAAAAACAAGGAATAGATCTGAAAAAAACAATCAATGTCAACTTTGAAACAGAAGGTAAACATGGTTAAGAATAAGTTGCCTAAGAAATAATCAAAGGGTATATGAAATAAACAGAAGGAAGAATGAATAGTTATAGATAGAAATGGAATTTGTAACTCAAAAGATTTTTCATTACTATCAAAGCAACATATTAATAAGGGAGGAAATTAGAAATCTGGATCTTGAGATGAGAGACAGGATGTCAGAGGATGGTGAGATTATCTAAGTATTAAATTAATACTTGCTTAATATAGTTACAAAGACTAGCACTAATGGATTAATAGCTGGCTATGGCTTCATGCTTAATTCTGTGCATGTGTGATTGGGCTTGTTTTCTCTTCTCAGCATACTGAGACTTGTAAGTTAGATTTGAATCTTATTAATGATTTTTTTAAACTTCAGAATGGAGATTGGTCCTTACTACTACTTTGATGTTTATTAAAATTGCATCATGTCTATTTAATGCACATGTTTCTTTGACATGCCTAGAGAAAATATTTTAAACATCAGTGTTGCCGTTAACCCCAACGCACTATAAAGGAAAGTAGATAGAGGATTGCAGTGACAGATATTTCCTTGCTCTAGTTTACATAGTGCAAACAAATGGTTTTCACTATATATATGTATATAAAACCACTGAAGTCAGAGTGGACTCTCCACTGGCTACAGCTGCCTTTGATAAGACTACTGAAAATATAAACTGCAGAAAGTAAGTGAAATAACTAAAATAGATTTTTATTTTAGCTAAATCTATTCTCAGTAGAGAGTCAGTAAAGGAAGTGTATACTAAGTTGATGTTTATAACTATGAAGTTTATTTGAAATACTTTAAACAGTCTCTTGCTTAGATGGGAAATAGCTATTGAAATCACATTTCTGAGAATTCATACTCATATCTGATATGGAAATGATGAATCTGAGGTCTCATGTAAAGATGTCATTGCTTATATTGTACATGGACACACAAAGGGCAGATACAATCCTATATTGTCGGAAATAACAAAGATCTAAGTATGCTAGGACTTCATCTTTCACAGAATGGAATTTTAATCAGTCTAATATATCTGTAACTAAGGAACTGTTTCTCTGGGTATTTCTTCTTAGCTAATTTTAGAAATAGATTCTTATTCATCAGTCAGATCAGCCATTTAGTCCTTAAACAGTCAAATCAAATTATAATTAACCTTTCAAATTAAGCATGGGATTAATAAAACCTAATTCTCAGGTCTGGTGATACAATACAGGATCTGAAAGGATATATGATCCCTTGCAAGTAAATGGAAAGAGGGCTGCTGTCCTGTGCTTGCCGCTATGGTCTATCTTTTCTCTTGGTAGAGGCCTTCTTTATCCTGGGTAGCTGTGTGTACAGTCTAATGTGCAGTTTAGTTCTCCTTTTGCTCCAGCAAACCTTGCACTTGGCTGCAGGCTGTGTAGCAGTGCTCCTGTGCTGCTTGCTATAGGGAAACAGATTTAGTCAGCAACAAGATAAACCTTTGCATGGAGGTTCACAGCCTTTACTAATAGTGCCAGGCTCACTGAAAGAGGGGAGAAAAGCACATTCCATAAAACCTTTTCCAGTTTTGATAGTGGGGGTTATTTTTTGTTTGTTGGGTGTTTTAGATTTTTGCTTCATTTTTCTCTTTACATCCTTTACATTCTTTAATTCTTATGATATAAAAATTTGTTTCTATGTAGAAGTGGGTTATGTATCATTATTATAAGTCATTTTAGTAACTGTAGATACTATTTCTCCTACCTCTCAGCCAAAATATTTAGAAACTTCCCTCATAAACAGTGCTCATTCCACTCCCCCAGCAATTTTAGTGGCTCTTTTGTGAGACATTGAACACAGCATTTTGACTGGAGTACCAGAAGTAGGGAGAGAGGGCATACACTCCACTTTAATTATAGCAGAAGACTATTCACTTAGTGACTGGTTTAGTGTGAGGAGGTGAAGAAACAAAGCTCTGATCAACCTGCATGGAAGAGGTGAAACTATTAAAAAGGGATGCTGAATTTTTAAGTACAAGGTTACAAAAACTTGCTTCAGATTAACCTAAGATGTTGTGATTAGTAGAGTTCTAAACCACTAGCCAAGACTATAGAAGGCTTATAAAGTCAAGGAAATGAGCTATATTAATAGTCCTTACTCAGGTGAATAGAGTACCAGAACTATTAAGGAACTCAGCATCACTGACTGGTATATGGACCATAGTAATAAAGTTAATGACTCTGAAAGGAAGTCAAGCTCATTAGAAATGAGACTGCAGAAACGTTCAGCATCATGCAATATCTGATCTCCAAAAAGATAGCTTTGTTATATTGAAGAGCTTTTGTTCTAAAAACTGATTCCAGAACTTTATTATGAGTAAGGAAATGAAGTGTTATGTGTTTAGCTACCCTCAGGTAGTGTCTGTAGGTCAGGTTTATTTTCATTAATCTCATTACCCTAACTAGGAATTTCAGAAATATTACTTAATTCCTTGTATAGATTATGATTTTTTTTACTAAAATTATTGTTTTGAAACTCTAAATAAGTTTGCTAGCTGCAGGCTTGGATTATGCTTACTAATTTAAATCTGCAAACTGGATGAGTCTTTTAAGGTCTCTATCAGCTCTTGATCTATCTGATGCTGTCACAAAACAGATATCAGGATTGTCACCTGCTCTAGTAAATGTGATCAACAGATAAGTGCTTGAAATGCAAATAAATGAAGGTGAACTTGGGATACTTTAAGGAAGAACTACATATAGGCCAATGCTTAAATATATTCTGAATCTTTCAGAAAAGTATATTTATAAAGAAATCTCTGTTCTAATCCTTTGAGATTGCCTATGGAGGAAGGGTGATTCTGTGGAATATCTCTATCAAAATAAACAGCAGGTGGTTTGGATCCTTTTCCCCAAGAAAATTATTTAGAAAGAGTTAGATAATGTAAAAAATGAAAGAAAAAAATATAGTCCATTTAAGTACAAATGAAATAAGGTAATATTGGCATTTTAAAAACTATTTGGCATTTTAAAAACCTTTAAGTAGATGAAAACTTAGTAACTTGGCATTTTCTTGAAAAAGTAGTCAGATGGGAACTGTCTTTGAAATTTGCAACATATTTGAATAGTCAAAAATAATTGAACTCCATTATAACATGTAGTGCCTGCTGTGTGAGTCATTAGCATTCTCACAGTTCAAGTATATTCCCTGATAAAATTATGATGAGCTAGCAAAAGCACCAACTTGATATTAATCCAGACTTTAGATAAATATTGTAATAGGATTTGCACATTTAAGGGGCAAATTATCCTCTCAGTATGTTCATTGTATATCTAGGGTATTAATATTGATGTGCAATGAAAGAAAAATACATCTATAATTACAATTACATTTAAGATTCAAAATTATTCAAAAAAAATCATCCTTTTTTCCATAGTTTTCAAAGTGAAATGAAGATCCAATTATTTTTTTAGGTACTCTTTCTGAAGGCTAAATAAAGTCCAAGAAAGTTTTGGGTTTGGTTTGGTTTTGTTTGTTTTTTTTGTTTGTTTGTGGGGTTGTTTTGTTGGGGGTTTGTTTATTTGGTTTGGTTTTCTTTGTTGTGTTCTTTTTGGCTTTTGTTGTTGGTTTTGCTTTTGGCTTTATTTATTTATTATTGCCTCTCTATATCTGCATGGGTAACTTCTGTTCCTTTAATGTCAGTACTGATTTACATTAATTACAGATTTTGATCTTTATGAAGAGGATATAAAGATGAAACTTCCTACTAGTAAAAGCTGTTGAAAATGGTTCTGTCCTGAGTAGACACTGTGACTGAGCTAAGCATCCTAACAAAATGGTAACACTAATTGGCCAATAAGCCAGCTCTTCTCCATTGCCAGCTCTTCCTATTTCTCTGTGGGTTTTGTCATTTCACCTAAAACTGGCTGACTCTGTAAGAGGGAAGGCTAGTGAGTTTGACCATCTTAATTTTGAAATATAGTAATTGTAAAGAAGGGCATTGGTGAGTGAAATGCAGAATGGGCAAACCACTCTCTATTTTCATTAGGTGCTGCAGAGGTCATTCAGCCTGCAGCATCAATACAGTAGAACCTGGCACCTAGTCTGTCAGGTAAGCTACTGAGCCAATTCAGGACTGCCTGAGATGTGGTCTTGTTTCTTTATCCTTGCTAGTGGCTTTGCTATTGTTCCTTGTAGTAGGAAAGAGTTTAGTATTTGTCTTCCTTCTCCTAGGAGGGAAATATCTGTATTCCCTCAGGATCAAAGATAAGAGATACTGAGGTGTCTTTCTCTGGATAGAAATCTGTGTTGCAAATCATGTTCTTGCCACTGCATGTACACCTCTGCAAAAAGTATTCAGTAATGTGATTACTGGTACAGTGTGTGCCTGTGTGAAGTTGTTCTGCACAAAAAGTGAACAGATTTTTGTACATAGATATGTATTTAAATTTATAACATTTTCTGAGACAGATGCTTTGTAAATGTTTCTACCTTTGTTTGGAAGTTAAAAGTGTGGTTTCATATGGAAGAAACTTCTTCCACCAACATTTCATGCACATAATACTGAAAACAAATTGCTATGAAAACTGAGCCTTTGAGATTTCTCTGAATGAGGCATCAATATTCTTACAGATGTTTTAAAAATGAAGTTTTATTATCCTTTTCTACTGTTTTTAGAAGGGCTTTATAGTGAAAAAAACATTTCCTGTCACTTGTCTCCTTGAAGCCTGAGCCGCAATAAGCTAAAGATGACATGTAAACTGTATTTTTCTTCCCAGAAAGCACAGATTGAAAGATTTAGGGGAAAAGGAATTTTCACCCAGCTCAACCAAACAGATCCTGTTGTTCAGTTGCTAGGCAGATTATCTAATTTTACCTGTGCAAAAGCAGAATTCATTGACTGCTAAATCTCTAGTGATTTGCGTTTGGCTGCTATGAATATTGAGGCAGAGCTGAGCTTGAGACCCTTGAAACTAGTACCTTTACTGAAGTTTCACAAATCTGAGGGTTGAGTGGCCTGCTAGAAGCTGTGAAAGGAATGCAGAGGTTATAGCAGGGTGAGGTGGAAAAAGTGCAAGAAAGGCAGCCTGCCACATCATTACTAGCTTGAGCAGCAGCTCCTCTTCAATTAGCACTATTTATAATAGGCAACTTCCAAACCTGCTTTGTACTGTATTATAAATCCAGAAAACAATTACTCTGCATCTTTTCACTAATGCAAATAAACAAGAAAAAATGGTAATATGTTCATACTTTAAAGTTTTAAATAGTAGAAGAAAAATCTGTAACTGGAAAAAAAATCATGGTGTGTTGGATGTCCAAGCTCTGGCAGAGGACTGCAGGGTGGCCTCTGTGAGGAGAGGTCAGAGCTACCCTGTGCTGGACAAGCCAATTCTAGCCAGCTCCAACTGACCCACCACAGGGCATGGCTGAGTCCCACAGCCACGATGGCAGTGCCTTGGGGAAAACCTGTGTAAGGAAGGGCAAAATTCTGGTTGTTGGTGAAGTCACAGAATGGTTGAGGTTGGAAGGAACCTCTGGTGGTGGTCTAGGCAAAACACCCTTCTAAAGCAGGACCACCTATAGACAGGTGCTCAGGACCATGTCCAGATAGCTTTTGAATGTGTTCAGGGATGGAGACATTGCAAACTCCTTAGGCAACCAGTGCCAATGCTCAGCCAACCTACACAGTAAAAATGTTTCCTTATGTTCAGATGGAAACTCCCATACTTCAGCAGCTGTCCTTTAACTCTTGTCCTGTCACAGGGCACCACTGAAAATGCCTAGTTGCATCCTTTTTGCACCCACCTTCAAGTATTCATAAACATTGGTAAGATCCGTGCATCACTCTCCACTCCTGAGTTTTCTCTACTCAAGGCTAGAGTCCCAACTCACTAAGCCTCACCTCACAGGAGAGATGCTCCAGTCCCTTCCTCATTTTTATGGCCCTTTGTTGGGTTCTTTCCAGTATGTCCATGTCCCCCTTGTAGTGAGGAACCTGGAACTGGATGCCCTACTCCAAGTGCTAAGGGGAAGGAACACCTCCCTCTGCCTGCTTACAACACTCTAGTGCAGCTAAGGATGCCATTGACCTTCTTTACAACAGGCACATCAGTGGCTCAGGCCTAGTCTGATGTCCACCAGAACCCTTAGGTCATTTCTGCCAAGCTTCTTTCTAGATGGGTGGCTTCCCAGCATATATTGGTGCATGAGGTTGTTCCTTCCCAGTTCCAGGACTCTGAACTTCCCCTTGTTGAACTTACCTGCATTAAAGTTCATTATACAATGTCCCCATGCCTTCTGATGGGAGAGGAGATATCAAAATGCTGTCATTGATATAAACTTTCTAATTCCTCCTGACTTCTCTTTGGAGGCTGGCACAGTATGGATCCAAAGATAGCAGAGTTTAAAGCAGCATATGTTCCTGCTCACACAGTGGAAGAGTAACTGGAGGATCACCACTGAAACAGAGCTATTTTTTCTCTTCCATACTGAAGTCTGTAACCATCTGCCTTCTGAGTTTCAGTAAATTAATTTCAACAGTATCCTGGGGACAAATTGTCTTACTTGTCACTTTGTCTTACTGTGACCCCCTGCCTAGCTTGCTAATTTGCAGAAGCAGAGGGAGTCTGTCTCCTAGGACTCATGGAAAAAATCATTAAGTGGCATGATGAGACACCAGCCAAAACACTATTCTTTTTCTTCCTAAGGAAATGAGGCTGATTGGAACAGTGGAAACTGAGGACAGGCAAAACACAGTCATGGGTTATGCTTCACAGCAGACATCCTGTAAGCTTAAAGGTGTACAGGTCCCTACTGTCCCCAGCACCAATCTTCTGTCATGCTTATGGGGCTCTGGAGTCCCCCTGTATTTCAGCAGATTTTCTGCACTGAACATGCCATCTTTCTTTGCATGTCTTCTGCCACACCTGTGAAAAGCATACTTTTATCCTACCTCATCAAAGTAACTGATTTCTGTTAGATTCCCTATAAAAGAGTCTTTCCAGACAACTAGTCTATCATATTTGGATCTTATTGCAAAAACACATTGATCTCTTACCAGAAAGTACTTTTTAATGACAATTGACTGCTTTCCACCAATATGCTCAAAATATGTATTTAAAGGAATAATTTGTCATTTTTCATTGTCTAATATGAAGAAACAAAATACATGATTCTTATCTCATACTATACTAGTAAATGAGATATTTAAATCATACAAGTAAACTATTACAGAAAGCACATGTGTCTATCTTGGTTGTTTGTTGTTTATAATCTTTCTTTCTTTGGGCTTTATCTTTAAAGAGTCAAAGGTCTTTAAAAGACACAAAATATTAATATAATGAGTGATAATTCCAGTTGTTAAGGTATTTAGAGGAGAAAAAAAATTTTTTTCTTGTGCTTTGTTTCTGGTAAGGTAGCCTTTTAATTCACACAGGAAATTGAAAAGTTGTGTAAATAATAGAAAAGAGTTGAGCAAAACTAATAAGAAAAAATACATAAATTCCCAAATAAGATCCACATAAAAATCACAAAGTTATGTTGATGGTGAGGTATTTTACATAATCTGCACAGACAACAGTTGCACTTCCTACAATATTTTGAAAATCTATGACTGCAGGGAAACTAAACTGTGTAATTAACCCAGCATAAGCCTGAGATAGTAACTGGGAAAAAAAAATCAGCTCTTATGAAATTGTAAGAAATGTATCCATGGTCTAACATGATTTACATCCTGCTGCAGTTCAGGCTTTCTTTCTAAATCAGATCACAGAGAAAATCAGTCAAAATTTTCTGTGTGCTAAAACATCTTTTTATCCATCACTGTTATCTTTTTGGTTTTGAATAAAGCATTTCTGTGTTTTGTTGTAAATGCCAAGCTTCAGAAATTGACTGTTCTTTTGTTGTTTTCTCTTGCCTTGATACTACAGGGATTTTTATCTCTGAATCTATTCTAAGTGCTAAAAAAATATTGAAAGTTTGCTTATTTTTTTGACAAGAATTCTTTATAGAAATAGGACTGATTTGAGGGCATAGCAGTTGAACACATCTGAGTATTTCTACAAAGAGATTGCCTGAGAGATTAAGGATGTTATATTTTTAGAGTGGTTTCTTTTCTTCCCTCTAAACCTCTCCCCAGGTGTTTCTCCAAAACGTACATTTCTCATCCACAGCTAGTCAAAACCACTGCTCCACCCATGTCCACAGAGACAGACACAAGTGTTTCTGGCTACTCCTGTTTGGTCTGTGGCAAGTGTATCACTGAACTAATCCAGGATAAAATTGCAGAAAAGTAGATATCTTTTAAGCTAGATTGGTTCACTACTCCCCATACAGTACTTCAGTTGCGTACTCTTGCTTTGTATCCAAATGACAGCTCCTTATTGACTGTACATTTTTCAGAGACATTAGTGCTCTCCCATTTTTCAAAGCTCCAAATGTTGTGAACCTTAAACCAATCTTAGAAACCTAAGTGTTTTGGGAGTTTTTGAAAATCTGAACCTAAGGTCTTGTTTTATCTGCATACCATACTAGTATTAATAAGAGATTTACAGATTTCTGTACTCTTACAACCTTTATGTGAAAAGTGAGTGTTATATAATAGATCCATCATTGTTCAAATGGATGCTTAGACTTTATACCAAATAAGTCAAAGAAGTGTTTTTGGCTATATAGTAGGCTTAGGTTTTGTGCAAGGAAGAATATAACACTGTTTGGTGAGGGAGTATACGCTCTGGATGTATATGAGACTCATCAAAGCCAGATCTTGAGATCACATTTCCTCTGTTGCAGGTGAAATTTAAATCTGTGTGATAAAGATACCCAAGCTGAGGACCAGTTAATACATGTTTTAAAGGGTTTTTTTCCCTTTTAAACTTTAAGGTAAATTTGAGCTGTATACCATTAGTCAACTAAAAATTGGATTAACAATGTAGATATGTTAGCTATAGTGAATATAAACTTTCATGTAATCAGTGTTTTCAGTTCATCTTTTGCTTATTGCACAGTTCTTTTTTTAGCTCTAGTGCACTAAAAATATATTTTGTTATAATCTTAACCTGTCGTGAATAAGTGAAATGTAACTATAAATTTTATGGAAATTATTTAATAAAAAAATATTTTTGCTGTTAGATGTAGCTGAGCTGTTGACATATATAACCCAAATAAGTATTTCCTTTTCTGTAAAGATTAATCAATTACAATGTTACATATGTGTGTGGTTCAGGGTAGGGGCAGCTTGTCCCTTGATGTATTATCTATCATAGATAGTTTTGATTTTTTGAGACATTTGGGACTAAAATTACCGAATGAGATCTATGGAATGGAGCAGAAATTGAAGACCTGTATGAATCTCTGACAAGACCCTGCTCTTATCTCTTGTAGTGGAAAAAATTAACATTATAAAACAAATTAGTCTTACTATTACTATCTGGTTTTTCCCCCATTTTACTTTCTAATTTGTCTACGCTAGATGAGTTGTGTTCAGTCTGTGCAATCAGCATGATTGTGGGACTATTATATAGAGCAGAAGAAACTGTACATGTATTACCTTAGTTTTTTTCTCATCAATATTATTGATAATTGTCTTACCATTGGGGTGAGGAGGTTGTTATTGCTGATGGGACATATTTATACTTTTGAACTTTGTATCTAAATAAAAAATGGATAAGATGATAGAATAACAGCTACTTACAGATTGAATGAAAAGGTCTAGTATAAAATATCCTACAGAATATAACACAAATTTGTGTTTTAAGACAAAAACAACAGACACACTGGAACATCTGAGTATGTGAAAAAAGAACAACTTTCTTTTTCAATAATACAAACTAAAATTCCACTTATATGAACACCTGTTCTGGCTGTTGTTTGCAGTTTTAGTTTTGGGAGGTTTGTATCTCTGAACTGAGAGTAGCTCTATCGTTCTGACATTTAATTGTGTTTGTCTTCTATAAATGTCTTATAAAACAAAGAATCAGTTAGCATCTGTTATCTACTAACACCTGTCTGTTAGCCATTCTTAAATACATACTCAATATATTAAAATTCAGTTGATCCTTTTTTCTCTTAAATCACAAAATTTTCTTATTGATGCAAAGTTCTTACCATAACAATTGCTCGTTGTAGATTCCTGAAATAAGGCTCAGAAAAGCTTGTGATAATATCAAATCAAATGACAAGGCAATGTAATCCTGTCTTTGCCTCATGTTTTGAATTTTGTAAAAGTCAAAAGCTTGCTGAGAATTCAGACCTTTCTGTTTGGAGATTTTCAACCTGAGTCATTCCCTGATGCTGCCCTTCATTTACACTGACTCCATGCTAGATTCCTAATGCTTCTCTTGGAAAATTAGGCCAGAGTTTGTGAAAGTTGAGTTGCTATGACAACTAGTCATTTTCAAATAACCTTGGAGAACATGAACGGCAGTGAGATGTTTGCAGTACAGTCCTTAATTAAAACCATCCCTCAAAATAATAATTTGTTAAACATTTGACTGTATCAGTCTTATTTATTAGTAAGCATCTATATAATATTTAAGGTGGTCCTTCCAGACAACCAGTCTACCATATTCAGATTATATTGCAAAAAACACATTGATCAACTTAATTTTTTGTTTTTGCCTTAAGTGTGGAACCAGACATGATTATTTGCAACTGACAGGAAAAGATACTAAAGGAGTTGAATAAATAAACTTTTGTAAGATGTGAACCTTTAATTCAGAATATAATCTGTAAAAGCAGTTCATTCTGTCTTCAAAACATGTGGCAGGCTGTTAAACAATAATGTAGAAAGACAAATGTAATGTGCAGTATTTGCTATTATGCATGTTCTGATTTTTCACAGTATGAGGAAAAGAATTTCCAGTGGGGACTAAAAGGGGAACTGAGCTCCAAATTCACTTATGTTTGAGATTATTTGGTGTTCAACACTGAATAGGGTTAAGTGCCAATCTTAACTATATGAATAAGGTTCACATAAACCATAATGTTTTCTGAAGCTAAACTTAAAAAAATGGTCTCATAAGCTTAATACTGAGAGGTCATACTGAGAAGAAAGAACTGTTATGTAAAAAAATATTCTGTATTTGACAAGTTCCACACAGAGGGACTGAATTTACTTTAAAACTGTGATTAAAGGTTACCCATTTTATTGTAATGAGTTCTTAGTCACCCTGGGACAATGAAAACTAAATTTAGTAATATTATAATTTTTTCTGAAAGTAGATTCAGTTAAAAAATATCTTCCTCTTATTTTTCTTGAGTTTTCTTAGGAGACATAAATATGAATTATGTATGATTTTAATTTGCTACACAAAACAGCCATCAAATCAAACTTGGAGAAGTCCATATTAGCATGCCTGTATTCTTAAAAATCAATATCTTTAATAAGAAAAAGGACTTTCTTGATGTACATTTGATTTTGGTGAGAAATGTGTCAAATCTTCCTTTTGCAAAATTTATTGAAATGCTTAAATTATAGAGCTACTATAACACCCCCTCTCCCCCTCACCCTGCCCTGGATTATTTGTTTGTTTTGCATCATTTGTAGACATATGTAATTTAGCATGAGCTAGTTATTGGGGCCCAAAGTACAATGACTCAAAATTCAATGATCCAAGAGTCTGAAAGTTGTTCAGAGGAAGCACTGACCCATTAAAGTCATTGTTAAAATCAGTTACCAAAAAATACAGAGCAAAATCAATGCAAACTCAGTCAGCAAGGTGGTTTTCTTTCAATTTTGAAAAAGAACAGCTTCACTCAAATTGGACAGGATTAAACTGAAACTGCATTTTTACCCTATTTGGGAAAAAAAATACTTTGTTCCATTGCTGTAAGAGTGATGGTTGAATATGTAATGTTCAGGTTCTCATGAACAAACACCTGCTTCAGATAATAAACGTGATGTTCAAGACAAAGAACTAGGAAAGATTTCATACAATAATGAAACATTTATTACATTTTTATCACTGTTCCCATATTTAGATTAATGAGACAGTGATAAAAATATAATAAGCAGGTGTTCAGAAGCTTCTATTGTTTCTGCAATGTTGTAATCCTCTTGCAATTTTAAATACTCTAAAACATATTTCTGTTAACAAATTTTAAATCATTCTTCAATTTTATGTAATATCTTAAACTTGGAGAGTGTATACATACAAATTCATAAATAAGATTGACTTTATGCATTTTAGCTGCAGTAATGGAAGTCATTAATAATTGTCTTCTGCATGAATAAGATAGCAAATTATTATACTAGCATAACTTCTAGCTGTTAGACAATTGTAAATAATTTGCAAAGTTTTAAACCAATATAATGTAAATTTGCCTGACATTAATACAAGTTGGTATTTCATCTCTTTAAAATAATCCTATATTTAATCAATCTTGGTGGCAAAGTAGTGTAGAAAGAGCTACTATTTACCTGTTATATATAGTTCTATTACAATTTCATCTTTATTTAAAATTTGAATTGCTTTTTTAAAGAAATATTATCACCTTGTTTGTATTAGTGTCTGATAATTATCAGAAGCACATCTTTGACATAAAATTACTAGTTCTGTGTTCCATGAAATTAAAAATCAGCTAACCTGAGTTCAGTGCATTCAAAAATTCTCTTTTCTTTCTCTCTAGGGAGAAAGACATTGAAGTTGCCAAAATAATTTGTTTACTCTTTGACTTAGTGTGCTTTTGCTCAAAAGTAAAATAAATTGCTTGAGCAGTTTTGCATTTTTGGTGTATGTTGTTATCACAGAGACACCCACAAAACTGACAACTAAAACTACCCAAAATATGGATTTATTATATACAAAATTACTTATCTCTCCTTTTGATGAAGTTAACCACAAGTTTGTATGTCAGTGGGAATATACTGCAACACAACCAATACTTGAGCTTTAAACAATATTATTTCTAGACAGATAAACCACAATGTGAATGCACTCATTTATAAAGGGGAAAACCTCCCACTCAGTGGTATCCAAAATATACACTAGCCAAAAGGAAGAGATAAGGACTGACTCAGTCCACAGAAGTATCCTTAGACGGTGTCACTTATGCCAAAGGCGAACTCAGATTGCCATTCTAATGGATCTCCTTTCACACTCCAGTGCAGGGGAAGCTGTGGTCAGATTCCACAAGCAGCTCAGACATGGGGCACTGTGACTGCAGAGTGCTGTTCTACTCCTGAACAGGTCCCCTGCAAAACTCTGTCTCAGTTGCCACCAAAGCACCAAGCTGACGGTTATCAGGCCTTTTGCAGGCTCTGGCCTTTTGTGAGGTGTCTAGCAAGTTTTTGTGCTGTTAAAGTTTCTTGCCAGAATGGTTATCTGCCAGGGTTGTGCATCACTGAAAGAAAGTACTGCCTTGAAGCTACACTATTTGTTGTAAAACTGAGGAAAACTCAACTTAGGATTCTCTTTGTAGCTTTCACTTTTTCCATGATTTACTTCTGTAACTTTTTTGCTCCTATTCCGGGACAAGAAAATCCTCTTTTTCTTGACCAAGAGGACCACATCCTTATGATCATCTTGAGTAGGATCTCCTGATCTAACTAAAGACAGAATCCTGATCTGTTCTTGTATGTCTCATATGCTTATCCTTTAAGTGCATGCTTCCCCCCCCCAAGTTATTTTTTTTCTCTTTAAATATCTGAATTGCTTTGAAAGTCTGAACAGAAAAACCAATACAGATCTTTTCTCCATACCATCCCTCAGTAGTGTGAGTATTGTATCACAGGGATTCCAAATCTGAAAATCCTCTGAGGAAGACTTGGAGATTTAACAGATGTAAGTTAAATTTTATTTGCTATTTCTTAACCATATTTCAACTAAGTATTGATCATTTAACAGGACTTCTGTTAGACATGTACAGTTGCACAATGTATATAGTGCTTGAAATGCCCTTACAACATTCACCCCCTGCCCCCAGCCTAGAAGTGTCATGGTTTCCTATGGTGACTCAAAACCTATTCCACCAGCTAATGCACAATCAATCTCTCTGCAGTTGGTGTTGTTACTTATAGATTTCAGAAAACCTGAGCATCAGAAGACAGCACACAGGTCAGGGATGAAATAGTTATTGATGGAGTGGAATATGGACTATTTAATGCAATCATACATACATTCTTATAAAGTTTTAATGTACTAAACATTAAATGGCTGAAATTCATAGTCTTTAGTCTAGGAAATAACATTCATACGGTGTTGGCCATGTTGGCAGCCATCACCTTTACCCTGTCCCCAGGTTTGTAGTAAAAAACACGAACATTTATGTTGTGATATTTTAACTTTATGGAAATCAGGCAATATTTCACTATGTAATTTGGCATAACTATTTTTAAGTGGCAAAGCAGATGTGTGGTCAGCAACCTGATATTCAATAGTTGGTGTTAGTATCAGTTCTGTATGTGCTTTTGAAGATCCCTCACAAGGAAGGAACATTAAATAGCTTGTGTGAGCCATTTTTATGTTCAGAAATTACTCTGAAAATTACCGTCTTTGTGTCTCCCTAGGAAGTTACATCATGGATAGAAATGACCAGTGATTTTCCATGCTGTCTGATTGATTTTTGGTTTTGTTCACATAAGCATTACTGTGAGAATAAAGCACTAAGAACAAGTATTTTTAGACATTATAAGGGCTAATGTAACATCAGTCATTTTATACTAGATTGGTCAAAGTTGAAGCTATGTTAATAACAGTGACATGGGAATTTTAGAGGAAAAACTATCTGCTGCAGCTAAAAGCCTCCAGCATCAGTATATTTTGTTCTTATCTAGTGCCTGTCTTTGAATAACTGAAGATATGCCAATTGTGATGATGACTTTTGTTATATAGATGCTTGTAACACAGCTACTGGGTACTAGGATTTTCTATGAGCTCCATAACATTCATCAGATAACCTTCAGATTATTATAATGTGCATTTTCTAACTACCAGTACTGGACTTTAACAGGCAGTTTAGATATTGATCCAGCAAGGCAATGAATATCATCAGCACTGGGTCCTTTCTGCTGAATCCTTTCTACTCTGACTGGCTCATCGATCAATACTCTTCTGAACATAAGTTGTTGGCACCAGTGTTTCATTTTTAAAATCTTATTTCAAAGGCTTTATGAGACAATGTCCAAGTTATGAGTATCTGTAATCTTTGGATACAATGTGCCTGAATTCCATGGCTTAATCATGTCTGAGTGGAACCGAATTAGATAATTAACATTGTTTATAAAACATGTGAAGATTATAAGTTTTTAAGTATTTTTAAAATCAGAAATTAGAGAGAATGAGGTAGATACCTGTTCTAAATAAATGGGAAATCTCCATCACCACCCTTATTTCCACTGAATATCTGAATACAGACACCACAGTGCTAAAAATGAAGAAAGCAATAAATATTACATTTCTGGTCGAATCATTTTCTTCTGCACACTTAATGTGAAGTTGACAGTTCAAATTGAAGTTTACAGATGTAGATATGTGACTGATGTTAAATATATATTTTTATGGCACTGATACTATAAAAAAATATATTAAATTGGTAATACTTAACCAATGATTTGATCTTAGAAAACAGGAAGTTAAGAAGTTGTAAGAATTTTGCAGTTATTTTCTCTATCAGTAAGGAAATATGCTGTAATTCCTCAGCAGTCGTCTTCTCTCGTATATGTGTTTTTCTATGGAGAACAAACAAATATTTGATTCCTTAACTGAATGATTTGTGCAAAACATTGTAATTATTCTTTGAAAATGTCTTTCTGTGACATGAAAAGTCAGAAATATGTAAGAGATCAATCTCCCTTATCCTTACTACTTCTAAGAGAGTGACAATTGAAGGAAAAAAAGTGACAGCGACCATTGTTACATCAATAATTGAAGAACTCAATTTGGCAATTATAACTGAGCTTTGGCCATGCTAGCATTTTATTGCCATATCCCTAAATGCTATCATAAATTTATTTCCTGACAGCCTGCTATTTTGTATGATGTCTGTTTTGAGGCAACTTTTTCTGTGCTTTCTTGATAATTTTTAATTTAGCGAACTAGTTTTCCTTCAGTGAATATTACATAAATACTATTTATGTTCCATAGTTGACTAAGAGTACATATGCTTTAAAAAAAAAAAAAATTCAGCCTGTAGAATAGTACATCATGACCTCTATGCTATTCCAGAGCACGCAACTTTTTAGTTGTAAAAAGTAATTTCACAACTTATTTGCATAACTTGAGATTCATTTGTCTGATTAATTTACTAATATTTTCTACAACTTCTGCTAAAGAGCAGCTTCAAGAACCTCTTAGGCTTCTGTGACAGCAAATGCCTCTAGTACTAAATATGGCTGTTTCTGAATATAATAAAGACCTGTCCCATCACCAAGATCATTATCACAGAATCATTACGGTTGGAAAGGACCCTCAAGATCATCTAGTCCAACCGATAGCCCTACGCTACTCTTTTAGTCATATTTTTCACCCTTTTCTAGTTTGTTATGAAAAGATTCAATCAACTACAGGAGATGCAACTGAATAGAGAGTTAGCTTTATGATAAGTTCTGTGCTTTACAACTATATATTCAGTTGCTTTTAAAGGTTTGAAATGGTAGATTTTCATGCTTAGTATCACTCCATATGTTCTTAGAACATAGATACATAATTAGTTTCAATGACATTTTCACAGAATGTTTTCCTGACCATATATTTGTCTTCACAACAGAGCATATGACTGCAAAAAGAGTCTGTCTAGAAGAATGTGTAGTAGATTTAGCAAGTACAATAACTTGATATTTTCTAAATTAACCATGAATTCAGCTAATATAATATTTGCTTACACTAAGGTATTTTGGAAGGAAATGCTTAATTTGAGAAACTTTGGGTAGAATCCTTTCACTTTCTTAATACTTTCTTAAGGCTATATTTATAAGGCTATATTTATTTTGCAAATTTACTTTTTTTCTTTTACTTTGTTAAAGCTTAGTGACTGTGTGTTTCCATAATTCATGAAATTATCTGTAATTGTCTAATTAGTATAAATACATGCAATCACATTTGTAAGATATAATTACAAAATGCAATGCAATAATTGTGATGAATAATGTCATAAAGTAATATCTATTAAACCTCTTAAATGTATAGTTTGTGAATATTCAGAAGCTAGTATTTAAAGCTGAATATCAATTTTTTTTAAAATGTCAACAGTGAATGAGTAAATCTTACAAGAATAACTTGAGCTGGTCAATAATACTGTGACAAAGCAATTAAAAGATGAAATCGTACATAGAAATGTGTAACTTTCCAAAGTGCAGGTGGGTTTTCATTGCTTGGCAGGGACTCTGATCTAAAACTGGATGTACACTGGGGCTTTATAACTAAGGTTTGCTCGCAGTCTGGCTACTGCAGGACTAAAGTCTGGCTTCCCACTTGGACATCTGAGAACCTGTGTGTCAGCCCCACATTATCCAGGTTTCTAAAGTGGAAATTATAAATTAGCTAAGGCCTGGGTAGGCATTTTTATGTCACAGTAAGTGATGAGTAGCTCATAAGTTGTAGCATCCTTAGGGTTGTCTCCAACTTTTAGAGGTCTTTTCCAACTACGATGATTATATGATTCTGTGTTATAACTGTGTTCAGAATAAATTTTCATGAGTGAAGCCTTACCCCAAAGAAAATCAATGGAAATGTGGTTTGTATTTTATTGCTGCTAGGGCTTTGATGATTGTACCAACATACAAAAAGATGATGGCAAGGTTTTGACATATAAAGTGGCTGTGACAGCTTTGTATGTCCCTTTAAAAACTTCACATAAAAAACCAGAAGAAAGTTATCTGCAAATGGCATATTTCCATGTAATTAGATTCTCTTTTATTTGCTTAACACTTTTAAGCGCTGTGATATTAATGCAAGTTCTGTACTTGTTCAATACATAAATTACTTTTATTATGCTTGTTTTCTGAAAAGTTATTTATAGTCTGATTTACATTTTTCACATTAAACACTAACTTTGTATTCCATACTGTGCTAGATGACAGAGCTGAAACAAATTATATATATTTGACTTCTACTTTGCTTGACAGTAATAAGCAGTGTTCAGTTAGATGCAGCTTAGACATTAGAGGAATATTACTCTAATAGTATTACTCTGTCATAAAAGAAGAATGATTTGCTCAGAACCAAAAACATATTTAACACTAGTACATCCCCTTAGTCTTAAAATAAGAACTGGGGCCATTTGACAGTTATTATTGAGTATGTAATTTGCTGGGCACTCTTATTTTGCAAAGCATATGCATTATAAAATATGTGTATGATCAAAAAAGTATACTTCTTCAATAATTTCTTAATTTTTTTTTGCATAAGGTACTATTTCTTAGCAGGAAAAATTAATAAGATTTTCTGAAGTAATGGTCATTTAGAGAAAGAATGTCATTGCATTAAGTTGTTCTTTGTGGCTAACACTAATAAAATACACCTGAATATAAACACAGCAAATGAGAATAATTTTAATACAGAGGTTATTTACTGAATTTTCCTGTACCATGGTCCATTTGACTATGATCCTGCATTTAAAGAAACTTTCATATCTGTGTTTGTTAATCATTCTTGTTTGTATCATACCTATATTATGCCAGTTCTATGCTTTAGAAAATTTGTTTTCTTTCTCCTTGATATGATAATCCTTCAAGAGGAATATCTTGAAGAGTGGGAGAGCACTCATCATCCTCTGAAGCTCTGAAAGTTCAACACAGCTGTAGTACGTAACTGTCTTAGATGCTCAGGTGGTGAGAACCTGGTAATTCTCATGAGGCCTGTAATACTGTGGAGATAGAAGACATAAGCCAGGCATACTGTGGAGAAGGAATGTTCCCTCAGTTCAAATTTTTAGTTGTGCTGTCCCATATTTTGGCTTACTTTCACCATCCCCCCCAACCTCCTAGTAGTTTCTTAGTTTGTCTGTTAATTTCAGTGAACAAACCAGGCTTCTTTCAGATGCATACATCCATTTGCAACATAGCCATAAGCACGAAAGCAACTCTTGACTGTTAGAACTTAATTATTTACTTGCATGTTTTAAGTCCATTTTCATGGAAACTCAGATGCTCAAAAAAAACCTGCTATCAAATGCTGTTAAAGTTTGCTCTACTTACTAAGATTATTAATCTTTTTAACTGTAAGGACAAATAATTTTTTATTTTTATCTGAAAAAAAAAGTACATTAGATTTCTAGGCTTCTAAAACACTACAGCAAATAGATTGTTCTTACCTCCACCAGTATCATCTTTCAGTTCAGAAATTCAAACCTTTTTTAATGTTGCCTGAAGTAATTGCACTTTTCTGGCCAGATATCTCAGATGTTACTCATCTTAATTCTAAAGCTCCAAGCAACATATATCTAGTTATACCTCTAAAATTACACACAAAACTCACGCATTATATGCTTACAGTGTTTGTGCACATGTATGTATTGCTATTACTTAGCTAAGCTAAAATTTCTAAACAAGAAAATACCACTGATTCTAGGAAAACAGAAGAGTTTTATGGTTTTAGTCAGACAGTTCATTTTTACAAATAGATGTTTGCTTTGCTCATCTTCCACTTTGAATGAATTTTCTCTTATATGGCCGATAATAATTTTAAAAGATTACGGTTTTGTTACAATGCATTTACAGCTCAGTAGATGCAGACACTTTAGTCTTTAGAGTATGGTTATTACCAGAATAGTGGCTACACTCATAGCATATTCTTACACTATAAATATTTCCTTTGTGTGTTCTGCAATGTGTTTACTTGCATTACTTATTATTTGTCAACATGAAGGCAGATGGAATTCAGTATTAATCAAGTGCAAGGCAATCCATACTGCAAGACAATTTCAACAATTCATACAACATATTAAATTGTAAATTAACAATAACTGTTCAGGAAAAAGCACTCAGTGACATAATAGGGCTGTTTAATAAAAACAGGATCGTTTTAACTCTGTAGGCTGTTCATGATCAAAGTGTGAAGTTGCTAGTTTCTGTTCAGAGAAAAAAAAACAACAAACAAAAAAACCCCAGAAAATCTTATATTGTCTAATGTTATCTGAATTCTCAATGACCCTTTTCAAAACAAATATAACTGAAACTAATGTAGGCAATTAACATTGGAGAGTCTGTAGGAAGCATGGAAAATACATTGACAAAGATTGTTTTTTTGTTCGTTTTAAAAAAAAATCAATGTCATGAAAGAATGAGATGGCAAATTAGTGGTGCTCACAAAAGGATAAGTGACTTTCATTTGCCTACTTCTACTAGTACTTTCTCACCTATAGAACAAGATCTAAAGATCTTTCATAAACCTACAAATCAAGACATTCAAAATTGATAATAGGCAAAAAATTATTACAGTGAGCATAATTAATCTGTTAATTTCGCCACCATAAGTTATTGTTAAAATTAAAAATTTATGGAATTAAAAATGTATGTAAGTAATAAGAAATTTATTATTCTAGATAATTCAGACATTAGTGTATTCAATGACAACATTTTTGCTTTATTTTATGGGTTTTTAAATCTTTTCTCTCTCACATTCATTCTTATTTCTCTGTGAAAACTTGTATTTTCACAGAAAGGTTTAAATTTTATGAAGAGCTAATATTAAGCTAAATGAAATACTATTTTTTTCCAATTTTACTTTATTTAGCCACTGTTTAATTTTTAAAATTGATGCTGACACTTTCCTCCAGAGGGCAGGGTTACACCTCCCTCAATTTATTTTAAACAACACTGATGTCAGTCTAGCTAAAAACACCAAAGACAAGTATGAGAGGGAAAGAGTGAAAAGACGCTAATAATTAGAAAACTAGAATGTTAGAGGAATTTAACCAAGAGCTTTGATCCCATTGAGACCTCCCTGTCTGTAACTGTACATATGGGAAATTAGAAATGAGATTAGAAAAACATCTGTGTTATAGTTAGCAAACTAAACAAATTAAACAGGATTAGGACTGTATCTATAAGGAACTGATGAGTAATTGAAAATACTATTTTAAACCATCCAACTACAATTCAGCACTTAGCTGGCACAGTGAAGTAAGGATATGGGAAATCTGCTGATACATTATGCTGCCAGGGCCTCGAGGGCGCTATCAGGCCTTAATGGCTCTGGCCCATACATCATGCTGTTTATCATGTAATGCTGCACTACACACTTCTGTTTCCAAAGGTCACCCTTTCTTGTTCAGGACGTGTAGTAAGAACTATCTCTTCAAAAGTCAATTTAGACATGAATGTAGACAGTGAAAGTCCCTTCATCTTGACTCAAAACAATTCCTTCTTTAGCTGTTTGAATACATTTACTGGTATTCATATCTTTCTAAATAAAATATTACTGAATATGCTAAGATATATGAATATATGTGTGTGATTTTAATCTCCAGGCAGCATATGCAGATGAAATCATAGCAAACTGGTCCTTCCCTAGTATTACCTCATTTAAATATAAAGTCTTCTTTCAAGGCACTGTGGCTGCAGCACATAGATGTGTATAAGCTTTAAACTAGCCTGTGTAGAGACAACTATGTAGTCATATAACAGGAGTTTGTTGTAGGATGCAAAAAGAGCCAGGGCAAACTGGCTTCCTGGACTGAGCTCTGTGCTGCCATGCTGCCTCTCTGCTTTGTCATCATCAGCTGTTCAGCCTTCTCACATCCTGGCTTGTGGTGGTGAAACTGAAGTCACCTTGTTCACCTTGTATGTTTCTATACCACAGAATCCTTCTGCTAAAAAGTGCTGCTGTGATTTGAGTTAGAACAGAACTAATTCTGCTCTGTGATTTTACTATTCAGCTAAAGCTCTTCTACATAACTGTACTTTCTGATATTCACAACATGTTTTTGCAATCAGTGCCTGCTTGTAGCAGTGATAAGGCTTGATGTTTAAAGTTACTACCGAGGATTGGTATGCATACCAAGGTCACTGCTAAATCTTGCATATTGCATTGGGTGACAAAAAGTTGCACCCAAAATTGGCAAACAAGGTATTCCATTCCATCTATGTCATATTCAGTATAAAGTTGAGGGATCATAAGGGTCAAGCTCTCTTCTTCTGTGGCCAGCATCTGAAGATAACTCTGTTTCTTCTGCCTTAGATCCCAATCCATGTGTTCCTGAATTCAGTTTCAGAATCCAACTCCTGAATTCAGTTCCTTTCTGCTGCTGAGTCCAGTCTGGGATTCCCCCAGTGCCTGCCCACAGCTTCAGTGGTGATGGTGATGCAATTTCTATTTAGGGCTGGGTTGGGTTCAACATCCTAATTGTCATTGAAATTTAAATTTTAGTATCAACTGAAATAAGCCTAGATCACGACCTCCCTTTAGCTGAAACTACATGGAACTTAGACATACTAAAGGAAAGTGTGGCATATGCTCAGTATCCTCTTATTCTTCCTTTTATGATGGTTTATGGCTATCTTTAAAGAAAGAATATGTTGCAAGATTATGGCCATTCTTATATTCATCTGTTTAGTTGTCTTTGATCAAACCTCAGACATTAAGATCAGTATGTACAAAAATAAAGCCCTAAAAAAGGGGAAACTATGTTTTAGCATACTAACTGATAGTCCTTTCATCATCATAGCTACTACAATGAAACTACAAGTAATATATAGTTAACTAGGTCTCTGTATGTATAAAAACAAACCTTTATGTTAAAGGCTTCTTTATTTGCCTGGAATTATTGATATGAGGAAAATGATGCGAAGTCGAAGTAACATACTTTTAAATATTTTTGTTTCTTCTAAAGCTTACTGTAAAAACTGAATACTTCATGTGAAACAGTTCCCCTACTCAAACCTTAAAACACAGAATACACAGCCAAGTAAACAAAGAAAAACCTGTGGAAAACACAAACACTGACACACAGCTAATTAACGTACATCTGTACAATTACCCAGCTAGGCAGGAGGGAGTGATGAACTCTTTAATCCTGTTAAGACTACATGAGGTAGTTCTTTGTATTTCAATTAAAAAGGAAAGACAAAGATTTCTAAATGATACCACACTCCTGAAAAAGTAAATTAATGGAGTGAAAACCTGAAAGCACATTAGATATTGGTTTCTTTTGTCCTTCCATACAGCAAAATTTAAGTCTTTTCTCTTGCATTTCTGAAAACCAAAGAAAGAATTGTTTTGTTTGGTAAGCTTTTCCCCCCCAAAAAAAGAAATTTTAGAAAAATAGTTCAATGTTTATCTGCTTACTAAATAGTGGTTATTGGACTTACTTGTTACAAAGATTAGATTTGGCAAATAAGACTCTCCTAATTGTTCCTTATGTCTTAATGGTATGTCATGGTGACTTTGTGTATTAAGGGTTCATGAATGATTTACTTGCATCATATGCTTTGTCACTACTCAGTCTTGTTCAATATCTTTATTAATCATCTGGTTGAGGAGATTGAGTCCATACTTAGTAAGTTTGAAGATCTGCTTGATGGTAGGAAGGCTCTACAGAACACTCTGGACAGACTGAACCAATGGGCTGAGGTCAGTGGGATGAGGTTCAACAAGGCCAACTGCTGGGTCCTGTCCTTTGTCCATGATCCAATGCAATACTACAGGCTTGGGGAAGAGTGTCTGGAAAGTTGCCTGGCAGAAAAGGACCTCGGGGTGCTGGTCAACAGTCAGGTGAATGTGAGCCAGCAGTGTGCCCAGGCGGCTAAGAAGGCCAACAGCATCCTGGCTTGTGTCAGAAATAGTGTGGCCAGCACTTTCTACAACTACCTAAACGAAGGTTATAGTAAGGTGGGGCTCAGTCTCTTCTCCCAGGGGACAAGTGTTAGACAAGAGGAAGTGGTTTCAAGTTGCATCAGGGGAGGTTCAGGTTAAATATTAGGAAGAATTCCTCCACTGACAGGGTTATCGGGCATTAGAACGGGCTGCCCAGGGAGGTGGTGGAATCACCCTTCCGGAAGCTTTCAAAAGCCATGTCGATATGGTCCTTGGGGAGATGGTTTACTGAGTATGGTATTGTTAAGTGGACAGTTGAACTCGATGATCTCAGAGGTCTTTTCTAACCATAATGATTCTATGATTCTTGTCTTAACATGCCTAAATCAGAGTTGGTTACTTTAGTAAAATCACCTATGTCTTCATATGAGTTGATATGAAAACTTCAAAACCTAATTAAAAGAGAAGTTGTTACAGAAATCCACAGAATTTTGCCAAGGTCAGTCAAAATTATAACTGATGTCTGGCTATTCACACTTTAAGAAAAATAAATGTTAGATCTCTTTCTGAGTCTGATCAGTCATCTTCAGATGAGGGATGATGTTTAGTCTAAAGTGTTAGAGAAACAAGTCTTAGCTTCTTTAAGAAGTAAATTAGTATTGTTAAACATTTTTTTTAAAGGACAAAGCAGTATCTACACATATTTAAATTTTCTGAAGAAATATTTCATTGTCCAAAATGGTCTATTTTCTGTTTGCCAAATATCAATCCAAGAGAGTGTTTTTTACTCTTTGGATCTGCTATTCAGACTACTGATGCGTGGCTGTATCTGATTTCCCAGGTGACTGGCCTGAAAATATTTATTGTAAACACAACAAATAATTTGTACTGACATAAAAGAAAATCTTTACCAACTTTCATTCTGTTTTGATAAATATTCTTTTAGTATTTACCAGCCCATATCACATAGTTGCTTCAGTGCTAAATAAATATAAATATTATTTACTTGTCATGAAAAAGGTGTAAATATGTCAAAAGAAAAATAGCCCAGATTAATGATGAATAGCAGTTAAATAAAGGCAAGTTCAAAACCTAAGCATCTTCAGAAGCAAGAATTCTGCTGAATTTTAAAAACTAGTACATGAAATGAGAGAAAGCTTAACTGTTGTTGTTTTCTCTGAGGAAAGAAAACTTATTTTTAAAAATTATGAATATAGTACTGCCTTGTTATTTTCTACTCCTTGTATCTTATCCTATCACTCTGATATTGCTTTTTAGATGTTCCTGACCTTAATGAAATTAAAATTCCTGTTTGTTTAAAACAAGTATGAAAACACAAAAACTTTACCCTATATATCCAATTCTCATTCTCCCTCATTGCAATGGTTAAAACCTCACTTTATTCCTGTCACTCAGGATCACCCTATGCAGCTCATTTCTTGACAAAAACTTTGAGACTATGCAGTTCTTGTAGTTACGTTATGTCTGCAGGCAAATCAAAATGTCCTGGAACTACAATTGCATCAGTCAGAGGTGCCTTCCTGAGCACAAGTCGTTTTAGACCTGATAGTGACCTCAAACTGATTACAAACATAAATTTAAAGAAAGCACCCTTAAACCAATCCTTCTTCCTCTTCTCCCACAAATAAAGAAATTGATATGGTAAGAAAAGGATTTAAGAATATTATTTGGGAGTTTCATTTGGGTTTAGAACAGAGAACTCTGATCAGACTGTGTTCTGTGGGACTTCACTTTCTCAGAATAAACTAGGATGTCTGTCTTCTTTAAATATGACATGAATGTGGGAAAGCCAAGATGTTCTTCACTTTGCATTGCTGTTGCTTGTAAATTTACAAGCTGTAACTCCTCCTCTTCATGTTATTTTGAGTCTACGTAGGACTGATATCTCTACCATGTCTTTTTATACAGACCTGTTCTGTGCAGTTTAAAAATAAATTTAAACAATGCAGAGTCTAGAAACAAAAAATAAAGGAAAATCTTTTCTCTGTATTCAATATCCCATGTCTCTATACCCCTGGTGATACCATATCATGCCAAAGGAATGAGACTATCAATCCTGGAAGTGGAATGAGTATGTGGAAGGCAAGTAATCTAGCATGAATATGAAAGAGGGCATATATTCCACTGTCATGGTTTTATGACTGTGGCCTTGGAAGAGTGCTTTAATGGAACTGGTATCTCAGACCAACCTACTCACATAAGGCAGAGATGGAGATGAAAAAGGAAACTTTTTTTCCCCACATATAAAATATGAAGTGTGTCATCTTTCAGAATTGCTTAAGATTTCTTCCCTCATCTTAAGAGTTCTCCATTCTGAAGACTTTAATAAATTCAATGTTTAAGTTCCAAAGGCTAAATCTTACCATTGTTGAATTTCTAGATCATTGAAAATATGAAAGATTCAAACACAATATTATAGAAGGAATTATGTTTGAAATTGTTAAAATTTCAATTGATTCCTTTCATGCTTGATTATACAGTAGTAAAAAAACCCCATAGGTTTACATTCTAAAGAAAAAAAATTAAAAAGAATATTGTTCATTAGAGAAAAGAGGAAATGCTGGCATGAATTACATTCTGCAGTTTCAAATCTTGTAGAGTAGCTGAATTACCCATGCTTTTGGTAAAAGGTTTATGTGTGAAAAAATAAGAAGGTTGTTAGGAAAAACTACACAGTATTATCTTTGAAGTCTAAGTGTTCTAACTTCATATTACAAAGTGAGAACAAAACTTTCTTTTTTTCAGTTGAACACTGGTGTACATGCTATACCATAATGGTATTTTACCTTTCAAATATTCTATTGAAATTTTATGTTTAAGTTCCTTACCTCAATTTGCAGAGAAATACATTGTGTTTAAATATAACCATGTTATATTTAACCATGATGTTTTGTTCTGATGTCCTTGTGGTGACAAAATCCAGATCAACAATGTAGAACAGATTATTTGCCCCTTAGGGTCACCTGAGTTTTAATTTCTTAAGTTAGTTATAGACACTTTTTTTTCTTTATTTGCATTTTAGGGAAGAATAAAAGATCTCTGAATGGTTGGGAGTAATTCTTCTAACTTAATTTTACAAATCTAAATCATACACTTCTAGACCTAAGACAGGTTATGGCCATCTCATAAAACCAACAAAGAATAGCTGGCACCTCTTGCTTAGTCATCAAATGTTATTGATGGATGCAACAGTTTTAATGTTCACTGATAAGGGTAATAGGTCAATGTACTGGCAAGCCGAAGAAAGGCATAGTGTAAACTGAGTATAAAAAAAATGTTTCTACTAAGTGAACAGATTCCTTTCATAAAGCTATATATAGAAAGTAGACATTTGTTCTTGTACTAGATTAATAAGGATCCATATTCTACATAAATTGATACATTTCAGTTTGTCATCAAGGCAACAGAGAATGCCTATCTGGAAATTGTTACTACTCTCACACATAAATGACCTTCAGTCTCAGGCAGAGTTTCTGGAAATATGGTATGAATTTATTGAGGACTTCAGCATTTATTCAAAGAGAGTAAAAAACAAAGTAAAAAAAAAAATACAGCTATCAATCATCCCCACACAGGTAAAGTAAAAAATCTCAACCTATATTAGGACTTGTCCTTCGTTACTGCTCAGGTTTGTAAATGTATTAATATGAAGCATATATTAAAATAATTATGTGGTTTTAAAATAATAAACAAGATCCATAATAATCACATTCCAGTGCCAGTTTTTAAAGTCTTATTAGAATTAAGAAGCTACAATCTGGAATAAAAAACTTTCCCTCCAAAAACATCCATCTTCAAAATCCCCACTTATGCTCCTCACTTACGTAACTAATTCCTGTACATACACTTATTTATTTTTTTCAATAATTTTGCATATGATTTTGTCCCTGGATCCTGTGACTACTTGTAGGCAGTTTTACATAAACTGGGCCATGGAGTTAAGTGGAAATTCTTGAGTGACTGTACGCTGTCCAACAAACCAGAATGAAAGCTAGGGAAATAAACAGAGTTTATTTCTTCTTAACCATTAAAATTGATTCATGCTTACCATTTATTGTTCTCATTATAAGCTTTGTCATGAAAACAAGTCATGGAATTGGAATGTAGGTTTTACTGATGTAGCTTTGAGTATGGAACCATTAAACTTCAAATACTTATATCTTCTGTAGAGCTTATTCTCTCCATATTCCTCAGGTGGCTCTGCTTATCTCAAAGCTGTTGAGTTAGGTCCAACTACCATCCATACTTCTTTTATTTGGTGGTCTGTTTTGACAAATCACTTCCTGATTACTACTGGATAAGCAGACCTTATGAAGAGTTTAAAAGAAAAGAAAGTTTAAAGATCTAGTTACCTGTGTGAGTGTTGTTAATTTAAGGAGGGTACAAAAGGGAACCTAAGAAAATGTGCACAGTAACAGAAGGAAATTCCACTTTCACAAGTAAATAGAGGGGGAATGTGATAGCTTAAAAGGAAGAGACACCTACAAGGGAGAAAAATGTATTTAAGGGATCAAGATGCCCAGCTGGATAAGAGATGCATAGGAGACTGTATTTTGCATTAGGTAGTCTGGAGGAAAAAAAAAAAAGTAAAGGCAGGGGTGAAAGAAGAGACAAAACCCTAAGTCTAACTTAGTTAACAATGCAAAACTGGATAAGGATTTTTTTGCATGTTTTTTATTAATTTTTTATGTGGTTTCTCTGATCTGTGGTTTCCAATGTATTGCTTAGCTGAAACTGGTGCAGATTTGAGCAGAGAGCTTAGAATAATGTAACTTTTTTCATCTGTCCTACTAAATTAACTATATGCTTGCAAGTTTATAGAGATAGCTCTTCCAGTGCATATCCTTCATTAGTCAGTGAAAAGTCTGAGGAGTGATATTGATTTACGACAGCCAAGGACATAATTCATCAGTTTTGCTACAGTGGCTAGAAATAAGAAGGAAAATATTCCATCTCATTATAAAATCATTTGTCACAACATTTTTTTCAAAGCCAGAAAATGTAAAAAGTAGCAGAATAAGAAAAATAAGTTTACTGTTATTGGTAAGCAGCATTATAATTTGTTTTTAAAAATCCAGTTTAACCAAGGGAACATTCAAGCTTTGAATGCAATTCAAAATGTGAAATATGGTCAGTGAGATAGGAGTGTAGGACTTTGTATCTCATGCATCAGCAGCATACAGCAAACTGATGTTTTATAGCATTCATATTTGCATAGGATTGTTGAACTTGAGGGTGCCAAGGGTTTTTCTTATGCCATTTAGAGTCCTGACTTTAGCAGTACAGTACATTAAACTAGCACTAGTGGAAAAATGATAGCTGTTATAATGCTTCTGAGCAACTACTCAGCTTTATGTTCTCTGGGCACTTACAAAAAATGTGTCCAATCATATTCTCAAAGAAGGGAAAGAATTTATACACATGTCAGCATATAACCTGATGTAATTTTCAGCACTTGACTTCTTTTTCTTATAGTTATTTAATTTTAAACCATAGATTTGTGGTTTTTTTTCCTGTGTGTTTAAAGAAATTATAATTTACATGAGACAAAAAATATTTAAATCAATTTTGGCATGTTGCATCATAGTGTTTTGGGTTATGCATCGTTGCTGCAGAACATAGACCAATGTCTCTACAATGCATCAGAAAAAAAAATTAATATCTGAATGCTTGAATGAGTGTCTCTAAAAATAAAATGAGTGGATTATGGGAAGAGAATCACAGAGCACAGATTGGTGTTTTTATTTTCTGTACCTTAGGGAGAGGAAAAGGCTGCCACCATAATGTCTGTCATTTTAATTTTCAAGGGAAAGTGTCACGCTCAAGTTAGGCATTAAACATAAATACTAAGTGTCAACTGATTTGTTTCTCAATGTGGTATTCTTAAGTAGGTATCAAATTCATTGGTATTTGCTGTAGAGCAATAGTTGGTTTGTACCATAACCAAGATAATCGGGGTAAATCTGTAATAATTATTTACATGCTCTTAGAATACTAGCATTGTGATAGATGGAAATAATTCATGGAGAACACTGCAAAGTCAACAGTACTGTTTTATTCACATGCTACACTCACATTTAGTATTTTTGATGTTACCAGGTTATAAACTAGAAGCCATGTGGTTTATTTTCCTGGATGCATAATTCAACTTTTGTCAATTAACTCCTTTGACAAAAATAAACATTAAAGTCCTTATTCAAACATGAAATTACCGGGCCTCATCCATCATGTTTCTTACCAGGAGTTATGGCTGATACTTCAAGTCAAGCTTTTTGCTTCTACTGCTGTGACCTAAATAACTTGCTGCAATTTCAGATAGCCTTTATTGAGGCTCTTGAAGTTGTATCTCTGTGCCCCTATAGATCACATTTCTATTTCCTCCTTTTTCTACTGATTGACCTTCACATAATGTTGTTTAATAGTGCTTGGGGATTTTATTTTGCTATTACTCAGTTTCCATTATAAAAGAACTCTGTTTGAGAAGATAGAAATCAGTGGTAAGGAATTCAATCTCAGTTAACTTCTTGTTCTGGATAGTAAGATTCCACTCACCCTGCAGGCTTTTTTAGTGACATGTCAAATCAGATTCAAATGATCCCTTGCATCATTATTTACAGGTATGCTACCATTAAAGTTTGGGGTAATGACTGTAATCTAGTATGAACCTTTACTATACAAATGAAGTGAGTTGACAATGGTGTATGTCTTCACTGTCACATGAATTTTATTTTTTGAGACAGCTGGATTGTAAACTGTTTGACCCAGTCATTCTTCTGTGTTCTTGAATGTCTAGATGTTGCCTTAAGACTGTACCTTTTCCTTGGAGATTTTCACCTTTTTCACCTGGTTTTTAAGTTTGCCACAGCCTTTCTGCATTTCACTGTGTTGTGATAGTTCTGTCCCAGTATTACTGTTTGTCTTGCTTACTGTGACTTGTAGCATTACTGGTCTTCATTTTCATTTTGACTGTTCTACTGATTAGGAAATTGCTTTTATCCTTAGGTAAGGGAATGAGGCTATGCAAATGTTGATTATGGACCATTTGAGTTTTCGATTTTGTTTTGGAGGGAAATCTTTGGGCATTGTTGAGAAAATGGTTTCAGTAGTAGCCCAGACTGGACTCAGCAGCAGATGGGAACTGGTTTCAGGAGCTGAATTCTGAAACTGGATTCAGGAACTCACAGATTGGGACCAAAACCAGAATGGACAGAGTCCTCTTTGGACTCCAGCCATTGAAGAAGACAGCTTAACCCTTATGATAGCTCAGCTTTGTACTATGTGTATGGAATGGAATATCTTGTTGGTCAGTTTTGGGTCACTGGACTGTCTGTTTCTCCCAGAATGTGTGACTTCTTGCTTTGTGCACTCTAATGGGGTACTCAGGATTTAGCAGTGACCTTGATTTCTATGAGACCAACTACAAGCAAGAGCCTTTCTGCATACCAATCCTCTGTCGTAACTATAAACATCAAGTGTTATCACTTCTAGAAGCAGACACTGTCTGCAAAAATATACTGTTAACCTCAGAAAGTGCAGTTATTTCAAGGATGCTGAGCTGAAAAGTAAAATCTCTGAACAGAAGTAGTTCTGTTCTAACTCAGGACTTTTCATGCTATGTCTGTACTCAATTGATTACTAATGCTGATGGCTGAAAGGAAGGAGTCTATTTCCAGCAAAAACTGGTTCTTTAAGTAGATATTTGTCATAGTTACAGTAAGAAGATAATACAGAATATATTATTTAATGTAGATATTTTTATTGTAGAAAATGGATTCCACATATAATGAGATGTGAAAAAATAGATTTTTGGTTGAAAATGGAACAATTTAGTTGATCTAGGTTCTCAGAGAAATTGAAAGATGAATCTATGATGGGAGATGAAGTAGTGGTAGAAATGAAGAATGAAAGAATATACAACATGTGTTCTAGAAAACCCAAAATTAATCCCATGCAAAGCAACTGAATATAGTCAGGCAAACTAATTCAGTCTTGTCCTCCCCTTTTCTGTAACTTGCAATGTCATCTGGTTCTAGGAGTATGAAGATACACAGCACAAAACCACAGATGCTACAAGTCCAGAGTGCAAAAATTAACATGTGCCAAGCAATAAAGCAGCAAATCCAACTGAGGCTCATTGTGTGCAGTTCCTGTGTGTTAACACCATGTTGTTAGTTAAGTCTCTCCATGACAATCCACACTGTTCAAAAGCAGAACTATTTCATGTGGTGCAACTAGCCTTCTTTCCCAGACATTATGATGATAATTAACAGTTAATAGTAGTAGAATAAAAACTTGCATAACTATCTTATTATTTGAATTGAATATTCAGTGATATTCAGAGGTGTTTTTTGCCTGCTTATTCCTACTGCTTGAAATAATACAATAGAAATTACATTGATTTATGAAACAGATCAGATCTTCCATGTAAGATATTTTTTTCAACTGTTTTATTTTCATTTTATTTTTCTTCAGTCAGTGTAAATTAAGATGTGTAAATTCAGCAGTTTATAAAAAAGCTCATTTAAAGAGAATTTTTTTGTCCTGTACCTACAGGCACTTCCCCTTGTACTAGTGGAAAACATCAGATGCTTCCCACCATTGGGAAGTAATTTTCTTTCCCCAGATCAGTGATTTTTGACATATCCAACAAATGGTAATGGTTTCCTTATTGTTACCAGTAATCTGCTGCTTCTGCTGTGTTTATTTTTGCCTTGTTTTATGCCAAATTCTTTATCTGCTTCATCCTTTTTAGCATTTAGATCCTAAGAATCAACTTTCTGTTAATTTGTTGCCCAAATATTGTATTAGTGAGTGTTTTCTTTCACTTAAGAAGGTTTCAGATAGGAAATTGCCACAGTCTGAGAAAGCTGACTCCAGGCTGATGCCTAGAGCTGATGCATTCCTTCAGAATAAGGAATGCTGAAGTCTCTGCTAAAACCTGAAATGCATAAAAAAAAAAATCACTGACAGATTTACTAGGCGCTGATGATACAGGTTCATGCTCCCCAAGGTAGATGAGAAAACTGGCAATGATTTTGGTGCCAGCTTACTGTTTGAAAAAAATCAAGAAGTTGCTTAGTAGACTGTGTATTCCTTAGCCCTTTCACATCCTGCCTAGCACCCTTTACAATCTGTGTGTAAAGGGACAGAAATCTAGGAATATACTTTTGAATGTTTAGACCTGTTTGATCTTTCTCCCCAGGTTGACAATAAATGACATATCAGAGATTGATGTGGCACTAGACCTTCTGCAGAACAGTGTCATTCTCCTGTGTTTTTTTTTGTTTGTTTCCAGAATTTTCATCTGCAGAAGCAGTATCAGTGGTGAACATTTTTTTTTTGTTTTCTACCACCACACTAGCAAAAATTGTGTGCTACATGTTCTGGGCATCATCATCTTTTCTTAAACCTAACACAGGGGGGTTTTTTTGGTTTCTGTGTGTCTAAACATACAGAAAACAGTTTGTGGTTCATATATTCACGTAAGAATGTATGTATATACGTGCATATATACACACATACAAATGTATGCGTATATATACATGCATATATACACACATACAAACTGTGTAGTATCACTAGGTCCATGGCAAAACATGGAAAAGGGACATATAGAGATACATATTTAGATGTGAGTATATATAGGTATGTGTATGCAAAGATATATTGCATATATTGTATGCAAAGTAAAATGGACCTTTCATAGTATAACTTGAAGCAAAATATTAGAGGAAAACTCTTCATAAAATGGAATCCTGCTTTTACTACTGACTTATTCAAAGTGAACAGGAAGATGGAGGCAGCAAATGGACAATATTATCTGCAATATTCAGAGAACAAACACAGCAATTCTGTGACCACAACAGCATGTAAAATAAATGAAATAAGATAGATGAAATGTGAGCATGAGTGCAGCAGTTCCAATTTTGTTAATTAGTCTGTATTCATGCTTCAGTGATGCTGCAATTATGCTACCTCATCATTGCGTAGGCCTATTGTGCTAAGGCTGTCATTATGCTCCTAGTAGCATATAAAACAGTGCATGATATGAGCCACCTACAGAGATGTCATTAGAGTTTTGTCAATTTGACACTATGTTTCTTAAAATCTACAATTATTTGTCTTCACTGAGAAACAATTTGTGAACCTATCACTAGTCTCTTTGAAGTTAACATAGCAATTTCTTTTATGTTACACTAAACACCTGTCACTAAAGTTTAGATAATTATGTACACCTAGTTATAAAGTTTTAAAATGAGACTGAAAGCCTATACCTAGTTTTTAACAACTGTTTAGGTTTCACTTTTTTTTTTTCCTAATTATACTAGATATTTAGAAACACTTATAAAACAAGAAAGTGTTACCTCTGTGGCATTGAGTTTGTCAAAAGAAGAGATTCTTTATTACTATATGTTTCTGTGGCAGAAAGCCTGATGTGCTTCAGTGGCAAAAAATCACATCTTAAAATGCTGGGGGAAAAGTCCACTGAACCCACCTTTGCCTAAGAAATGTTGTGTATTTAAATATTGCATTTCAAATACATGAATATTTAACTCTGAATGAAACATCCAGCTGAAATACTCTCTCATGGGGACTGAATCCAGAATCTCTAGATGAAAATGAGTTTCTTCAATGTGAATTACAGGGGTAGATTTGGCAGTTAGTAGGCAGCGGCAGTTTTAGAAATGCTTTGCTCACCTTTATGTGGTTTTTTTTTAGCCTGTTGCTTCTGCAAAATAGAAATTAACAAAATTATCACCACACAGTCACAGTTTACTTCTATCAGTTTATCAAGGAATATTCTGTATTTCAAATTACTTTCAAATATCAGTGCTCTATTTGGTGGAAATAGTCACTATTTTGGTTAAAAACATCAGAATAACTTTTTTTCTGTGAGAATATATGTAAAGTTTAAAGGAATGGGGAATTTGTGATGGGGAAAACCAAGCAACTGACGAAAGGTTAGTTTGTTAGAGTGGCTCACATTTCAGAAGCATCTTTCTGCAGATGTTTGCTCTTCAGTTTTTCATCTTCATCACAAATAAGGTCTAGCAAACTTTGAAATTAACCCTTCCTTAATATTTATTCATTACACTTAAGTAGAATTTCAGTTTTATAACATGTCTGGCAGAACATTTTATTTGAGTCATTTTGAGTCATTTGAGCAAAGCAGTATCTGAATATTTATTCAGGCATTAAGAAACATTTAAATGACCCCTGGAAAACCAGTTTGGGTCTACATGCATCTAATTTAGGTCCAGATAATTTGAAGAGTGATCCTGGGTTTATTCTTTCTTTCAAATAATTCTATTCAAAACTTGTTTTGCATTGGATTATTTATTCTCTTTGAAACAGCTACATAACCTCACACAGGTGTTTTGTTTAATAATTTTAATCTAGTCAATTACAAAGCCTTAAGATTATCCATTAAAGCCTTAGAGAGAGGAGTCAACTCGCTGCAAGAACATCGAATCCTAATTTGTGCATCATTTTTATGCTATTAAGGAACTGTACAGAAGAATAACTGATAATCACCATTAATTACTAAATAGACCAGCATAGTCAAGAATGAAAATGGCATTTCTAATAAAATAAATGATAGGATGTTGAAGGACATTGTGATGATCCAAGTATTGATTGTTAGTTAAAAGATGTTTTATTAATAATGCTAACCAAACAGTTATGCAAAGCCTTACATTGATAGAGTAAATGACAATCAATATTGATAACACACAGAAAAAATAATTGATTTTCTGCTATTGCAGTTTTTCTACCTTGAGACAACCCTAGTGAAAGAGGTACAAAAAATGTAGCTATTTTACTGAAAATAGATCATGGAGGGGGGAAAAAACCCCCACCCACAACAACAACAACAACAAAAAACCCCAAACCAAAACCATTTCAGATATCTTTGACATAAAAATATGAAGAAGAAACTATTAAAGATATTGTTACATGCCACCCATCCTTTCTTCAACAGGTCATCTTCTTAAAATGTATCTTTATTAAATGACAAGCATGAAATATAACCCTTCATTTTGTTGTATCAGGCAAAAAGGACCTCAGCACTTGGAGACATTTTTTAACAAGATTTGATAAAACTGCTTTTACAATCTTTTGAACAAAGACTTTAGTGGAACATGTATGACAGACATAAATTCTTGAGGTTATATATAGAGTAAACTTATGTAGAGCAGTCTGTACACAATTTGGTTTTGAGGCAACCATAGATATGATCTGGATTCAATAGAACTGATACAAAGACAGCATCTAATGTTGAGCTTTTCACTGTACATATATTTGAAACCTGCTGTTCAGTTCATTCAAAGTTTGATGTTTTCTTTGTTTGTTATTCTAGCTTCAACTAGGAAAAAAGAGAATAATAGTTTTTAATTAGTATATCAGATATTTGCCACCTTTTTCCAGTTTGTCCCTTGATATATTATTTCTATGCAGCTGGTAAAGCCCCAGATTTATCTCAGGAAAAAGGTGCTAAGAATAAACACAAATCAGTAATTTTATATCATTCAAATAACTGCTTTGCAAACCCCCCAAACTTAAAATTCTCCTATTTTAATGTTTATCTTCACTTGCCAACTGCAGTCTGAGTTCCCTTTTGACTGTAAAATCTTAATTGAAATTAATTAATTGACAAATGATGGGAAGGAAGATATTTCATAGAGTTCAATTTGAATTCCTATAAGTTAATTAAGAACATTGATTAAAATTCAGGCTTGAGTAAAATTTATGTCAATAGGCTTGACTACCTACATGTGAAAGTTGATTTCTTGCAGGTGAGTGTCCTGGTTTGGGTTAGAACAGAGCTGATTATGTTTGATGACTTTGTTTTCCAGTCAAATCTCCTCTAAGTAAATACAGTTCTGAAGCTGACAGTATGTTTTCTACAAAGACTGCCTGCTTCCAGCAGTGGTTAGGCTTACTTTTGTTTTTATTGCTGAGGATTGGTATGTATACCAGGTATGTGTCTCATGTTGGGGGGTGCAGAGTAAAGGTTGCACTTACAGGAAGGAGTGGACAGGACAGTTGACCCTAAACTGACCAACTAAATATTCCATCCCACACACATCATACTTGATATAAAGCTGAGGTTCAGTTCCCTCTTCTCTCTCTCTATCAACATGGTTGAAAATCTTTCAGGGTAAATATTGGATAGTAGTTAATAAAATCTATAGGAAAATAATTACATAATTACTAAAAATGGCTAAAAATCTTGATGGATCTCTATTCACAGAAAATGTATTTCAGGGTCAATGAGTTCCTTATTTTTATTTTAATGACTGGTAATGAACTGAACAGTACCAAAAAAGGACACTCATTACACTTATGACCTTCTCCATAGGACTCTATACTATGTTGCACAAGTTACAATGACTTAAAAAAGTAATCTTTTTAAAGTATAATTTTGATGCAGTCATTACAAGTATTTATTTACACATGCATATACCTCAGCCCCCCCAGCAATGACTAACAAAAATAAATATTGAAAATTCAGTTGATTGATTGCTTTCCTTATTGCCATTTTAGATGCAGTAGTGAAAAACTAATTGTAGTGCTTATTAGAATTCTTATTTCCGTTTGTCAAAAAAAAAAAGTCAATATTTTAAAAGCATTCTACCAAGAATATATTTTGGGGTTTTTTTTCTAGATAAAACTTCAACATATTTTTCTTTAAGAATATCTTCCTGCTACTTTTCAAATACTTGCCATACATATCTGAGTGTTGTTCAATGAGATAATGTATTTGTGAGGTTATCGTTGTTTACTTCTCTTGACAATGGATTTGATATGCATTACGATAGTTGTTTTGTATGAAAAACATACTTATTATGATAATACTTACTTATCTAGCACTTTCCATCTGAATATCTCAAGTGGTTTATAAAGGAGATGAATATCATTATCCCTATTCTACATAGGAATATATTTCTGTTAAGAACTCTTTAGATCTAGAAAATTGCATAAAAGATGATTTTAAATTGCTTATTAGAAGGATAATATAAAGGAAGAAGAGCAGAAGAATGAATAACAAATATGTTTCACCACAAGAATGAAAAGAAATTTGTTTTAATAAGATTTGGAAAACCTCCCAGGACTAATAGAGATCTGAGGATTTGGAAGTTCAAAGGTTTCTAATTTGCATATTGGAACAACGACTAAGAACACTATCAGATACTCTATCAGAACACCTCTAATACTGTGTTCAGCTTTGGACCCTTCACTACAATAAGAATGGAGCTTATCTAAAGAAGTGTTACATGGTTCAGCTGAGGGAACTGAGGTTGGTTAGTTTGGAGAAAGGAGGCTCGGGTGAGACTGTCTTGCTCACCTGAAAGGAATTCAGTGAGGTGGGTTTCTCTTCTCCCAAGGAAAAAGTGATAGAAAAAGTGGAAACAGCCTCAAGTTGCAACAAGGAACATTTATTTTGGATATTAGGAAGAATTTTTTCAGTGAGGGGGTTATTAAGCATTGGATCAGGCTGCTCAGGGAAGTGGTGGACTCACCATCCCTGGAAAGTATTTAATAGATGTGTAGATGTGATGCTCAGGGACATAGTTTAAGGGTGGAATTGGCACAGCTAGATTATTGGTTGGACTCGATGATCTTAAAGGTCTTTTCCAACCTAAATGATTCTATGTTTCTGTAAGCAAAGAAATAAAATAACTGAAACCAGCTGAATATATATAGACATGGGAAAATTTGCCATACTAGACTTATTAAACTAAAACAAAGCCATTAGGAAAGGTTTTGAAACTGACCTTCGTAAATTTAGCCCTGAAGAAATCTATTGCAAACATGTATGATCATACTGTGCAAATAAACCTTGGTAAAGAGCAATCCATTCTCTCAACTTCTTTCCCTTTTCAAGACCAGTTTGATAAGTGGAATGAAAGCCACTGAGAGTATCTCTTAGCTTGTAAAGTAGAGCAATGATTAAAAATAATGGATCTTGTCATTTACCTCTCATTAAATGCTAACAAGATTCTAATTGGTTTAAAGCACAAGACTATAAAAATATAAGAAAAGTCTGACAAAGCACTGAATTTCAATGTTAGTCAGCACTCCCACAGACCCTGATGACCATTTCTAAATTACTTGTAAGAACTGGAACAGGAGATGTTTTTCCTGCTGTGTGACTTTTGAGACTGCTGCAACAATAGAGGGAATTTCATATGAGGAAAACATAGTCTGATACAAGTTTTGAGATCAACTTCCTCAGGTTTTGACTGATTGGACTGTCCAAGATGGCTTTATTGCTGTCCAAGCGAACAACATCAGTAAAATAACCCTGCAGTGCATAAATCCAAAGGGAATTCCGAATGACAGTTGACTTGAGGCATATGAGTGCTGAAGAAAAAGGTTTTGCTTCTACAAGTAGAATATTTGCTTGATGTCAGGATAAAAGCAAGCTGAGGGATGAAGTCTCAGACTTCCCCTAAAGTGAATTTCTGTTTTTCCTCCTCCCAGCTTGGTGCTCTCCAGAATTAGTTGTTAAAACTATTCTCTCGTGTAGTCGTGCAAGAAAACAGTGATTCACAAATGGAATATAGGATTAAAATGTGCATGACTAGCCTACAAATGGAGAGGATGTTCTATAACGAATGAATGGAAATCACACTATATAAGTTAATTTGTTGCTACTAATCTTCTGCTTAGCCATTTGTGCCTTTTTGTATAGGCTTCTCAAAGCCTTGGAAATTCAACTCTTTTTGTGACACAAGTTAGACTCTGCATGCTTAGAAGCTAAACCAAAACTAAATTTGTGGGCTTGCTTCCTGTGAGGAATTCAAGTTTTTAGTTGTACTGTTACAGAGATATTTCTCTTAAAAATTATTTCAGGAAAACAATACATGTTCTTTAAGGACTAATCTCTTAAGCCACAAAACATTTAGATGTGGGAAAAATAAGTGGTCAAGAAATTTATTAGTTTAAATCTGTCAAATATTGTACATGAAATAATTTTATAACCTTATACGGTTTCCCTCGATGCTTCTTTTGAAATTTCTTTTAACTTTCAAGGATTTTTTAAGAACAATTAATTACAAATTGAATACTGAAATTTCATGAACATTCGTCCTGCTCCGATATCAAAATTCATGCTCTCACAAACTGTTTAAACTCTGAAACAAACATTTTATGGCAAAAAGATACTATTGTGAAACCGCCCCTTTCTCTTTTTTAGCTACAAATGAATTTGTACCAAGCTGATTGCCAGCTTTCATCTCCAATGAGTGTGTAAGATTACTATAAGCAGAAAAGCAAAATTCTGAAAAGGAAAATGAAAACAATCACAAAAGTGTACATGCAGCAAAAAATGCTTCAGAAAATTATGTTCCACCACAGCGAGAAAATATTAAACCATCTAAATGGAAAATACTTATTTTCTCATTTTTTAATAAGCTGAAGAAGACATACAGTATTTTAGAAAAAGTTTTATAAATGTGTTTATTTTCTTCCCTAGCACTGCAGATGGAGAGAACACACCAATATATCCCAGAACTCACTCTGTTCTCTCTTCACGTTGAGGACAGTCATGTTAGGCTCTTCATTAACATTAAAGTTGTTCTGTACATAAGCAAATTTCTCTTTGATATACTAGAAACCATCTTCTGCATTTAACTGGTTTATAAACAATGCCTTGGCTAATGTAATGTAAAAGTCTCCTCCCTGTTTTTTTGACTATCTGGCATTCTGAGGAGCACACTTTCCACTGCCCTTACACTCTGTCAGTCTGCATATTAAAAAGGTAGGACACAAATTTCTGAACAAGTTTACTGTGTGTCTCATGAGCTCTTAAATGAGACTAGACATGAAAATAATTAATCACTTTAGGGTGAAAGTAATTTATCTCACTGAGATTTCTTTCAGATTGCCCTCCAAACTAATTAGTGCTCAGTAGATATTTTTCTCCAATTAAATTTCTGGATCCAAAGGAACTTTAGATATTTGGAAGCTATGCTGAGCACAAACAATGGTTAATCAGAAAGAGTAATTGGTTTGCAAAAATGGGCAAAAAAAGAACAGGGAGAGAACAGCATGGTTTTAGTGGCAGGCCAGAACTTTATCTTGGTAAGCATATGAAAGGATCATCATTGCAATCAGATATAGCATGTGTTCAGTACATATATGCCATGACCCATAATAAACTGTGCACAAAGTCCTTACTGTAGGGAGTAACAGATTTGCTTGATCCATTTAGGAACTGCCTCACAGGACAATATTAGAAATCTTTGGAGCTGTGTTTCTCTAACCCTTTCTACAAAGATCAACTTTCTCTTCTTGTTTGCATCTTTCACATCTGAGGAAAATCTGTGTGTTACATTTATATTTTAATTTCCTAACTTCAGCCTTCATATACCCACAGTGAAGATCCTAACTGACCCTGGATGATACAGACTTCAAAGAAGATTCTTTTGCCTTCCATTCCAGGAAACAAGCTGTGCCATGTTATCACTGTCTTTTTCTTCTGTGTCCTGAATGCCAGCTTGTTCAGCCTTCTTCAAAGTCTGCAACTGTGCTAGGAAATTATACAGGACCAGAACCTCGGCTGGCATGCTGGCACACAGTTAAGTACACTGTTTAGCACTAACAAGTTACCAGAGAGGTGGTAGATGCCCCATCCCAGGAAACATTCAGGGTCAGGTTGGATGGGGCTCTGAGTAACCTGATCTAGGTGAAGATGTTACTGCTCACTACACAGAGGTTGGACTGGATGAACTCCAAAGAAATATTCCAACCCAAAGTATTCTATAATTCTATGTTCTGCACTTATGAAGGTCAGCAAGTGTAGATTTAGCTGGGGAGTAGAACGCAAAAAGACAAAAAAATAGTATGTTGCATTAGGTGTGAAGTTGAACCTAGCAAGAAGGGAAGGGTGAGGAGAAGGTGTTTTAAGATTTGGTTCTGTTTCTTATTATCCTACTCTGACTTTTGTTTGATAAATTAAATTAATTTCCCCAGGCTGAGCCTGTTTTGCCCATGACAGTAATTGGTAAGTGTTCTCCCTGACCTTATACAGACCCATGAGTCGTGTTGGATTTTTCTCGTCCTATCAAGCTGAAGTAAGGGACGGATAGAGAGATTTGGTGAGTGCCTGGCATCCAGCCAGGGACTAGCCACCATTATCCTTTTTTGATGCCCAACATGGGACATTAGGAATTTGAAATAACAATAGTAACTGGGAAAAAACATGAACTAAACATTTCTAGAGAGTAAGGAATGAAATGATTGTGGAGAATTCTAGTTGTTGTAATTGTAGTTGAAGGAATGAGAAGTGGAGCGTGTGTGAATTACCCAATTTTGTTGTTGTGATGATGTTATTTTGATTTTGGTAGTGCAATTCTTCTTGTTGATATAAGTTAAATTTGTGAAGATTGTACATTGTGTGATGAATATTTATTTTAGTGCTAATTCTTAAATGTATGATTCTCAGAGGAAGGAAAAAGTGTTATTTTCAGCACCATGACAATATTGCCAACTTTTTCAGTTACATAAAATGTGAAAAGAAGTAGAAGAATCACTCTAATCTGAAGACCTCAGTGAATATGTTTTCCTAAGAATAATATTTTTCAATTTAAACACATTTAAATTGAGCAGTCTTCTAAGTATAAATTTTGCAATTAATTTGTTGTTAGTTTCTTACAATTTCCCCTGGTTCATTGTCATGCAACTAATAGAGTAATTATAGACTTTTTCCTACAGTGAATGCTGTGTTATCCATTGAAAAATACTATGCTATTGCAGTATGAAATGTGAATAGAAAATTACTTTTTCTGCAAAATTAAGCTTACATCTTAAAATTTCAGCAGGGAGTAACTGTTTTGTAAATAAGATGTAGCTAGTTTTTAATATTTAGTTGTCACTGCAATAATGGCATGAACCTAAATGACAAAACATTGACTCCCTGCTGCTATTATGTATTCTTACTTCAGCTTCCCTGGCAGAAGCAGCACAGGGGATTGACATTGCATTAGTGTTAAAATGAGTTAAATGTTCGTGAAACACAACTGATTTGAACAGTTTCTAATTTAATACCCTTCATGCTAAAACTCTCACAAAGATGCAAGCAAGAAATGTACCTGAAGTTAGACTAGTTGAGTTTAATTTGAAATTGTGGTATTCTCACAACGTGCATATGTGTACAGCAGACCATTTGAACCCTGTATATATTAAAAAAAATGCACACATCAATTGACTATTTAAATATAAAACTAAAAAATACATGAGGCTAGAATTGGGTTTTCCTGATACTTAATGAATACTTTTTCAGCATCGTGTGCTGCAACAAAGAAGTTTCAAAAGAAGTCCCTAAAGTTTTTAGGGACTGAGTACAAAATATGACCTAGTCCTTCAGCCTCTCATAATTATTTCAGACTTGGCCTGTTAAAGATTGTGGAGTGAATATAACATTGTCTACTTGTGATAGCTTCTGTGTGAAGGGGAGTATACAGGCAAACCCTCTGGCATCACGAAGGAGTAGTACTTTTTGTGTTTGCAGTGACTGTAGTGGATTGTGTTCCTGAAATCTATTCATGTAAAAGCTGAATAAGGCTCTTGGGAGGTCAACATTGGCCATGTGTGCTTCCTTGGACAGTGAGTGTGCAGAATGTCACTGAAGACAGTATTTTGCAGCTATATTATATGATCCACTCTGGTCACAATATCTTCTACATTATGAAAAGTGTCTCTCCAAGGACACTGAAGCATACTGGCCCCAGCAAGTGAAAAGATGAAAGGAAATAACTGTGTTCATGTTTGCCAAAGGATATATTCTATGCAGCATGAAGGACTGGTGATTTCAGGTTAATTTATATATTTATGATTTCAAAATTACAATTCAAGAACACTTTACCCCAGCTGAATCTGAACTGAAAAGACTTTCTTTAGTCAGGCAGAGCAAAAATTCCCTTGTTGTGTGATAGTTGTTCATGTTCACTCTGACATTGATGAATGAGTGACAGTTATTATTAGTCTATTTTTTGCACTGCACAGAAAGGTTCTGGCACTAGGCGCTTAAGTTTCTGCCATTAAATAATATGCACAGAAATATTTCAAGTCTCAAGTGAAATCCCAGCAGATGATGGTGATATATTAGCTATGTGAATTACCTGAAGGCTCCCCAGCACAGAACTGAGCATGGTTATTCAGCTTGTGTGTCTTTGGGACCATCTATCCCATGGCTATCTGACCTGTGCTGTAAAACAAGAATTAAACAGCTGTCTGGGAAAAGCCTGCTTTGAGAGCCAAAGACTAACTGCAGTATCAGTGAATGAAAATTACTTTTGTAAGACCAAATTTTGGAAATCATGGTTGGGTTCTCTGTTTTACTGCAAATAAGGCAGGTTCCTCTAACAAACTTATGACCTCATAGTATTACCTATTTGTCTGGTCTGTACCATTGAACTTTTATATCAATATAAGTAGCAATTGAAACTGCAATACAATCAGAAATCAGTTTATGAGGTAGAAAATCTCCTTAACTTACAACTAGAAGGCAGGTTATAGTTCATCAGGGTTTATAGTACTTCCTAGAAGCTGGGTACTGAGAGAAATGAGGTAGATAAAACATATCATTGCAGGCTATAACATCATTGCATAACAGCAGGAAAGAAGTGTTTTAATGAGCATCTGTTTGCAAGAGTGAAGACAGACAAAAAATTCTGGTATATTTCTAGTTACTTTAAATGAACATTGAAATTGTCTTAAGCCCTTGTTCAGTTTGCAAATAAAATTGGTAAATCCTTTCCTAGATGTTCTAGCATGCTGAATTTCTTCTCTAATCCAGTGCTTTGAATGGATGATCAATGGATCTTAGTTACATAAAACAGCGATTAGGGAATTTAAACTGTACCATAAAATATACAGTTTGTTTTGTAAATCTCTTGCTTTCAAAAGCTTCTGCAGTAGTCTCAAAGAATGTACAAAAAGCAAGAAATATACCTTTTTACTCCATTTACAGTGATGCAACTGGTTTATTCAGACCAATGTACAAGTACTGATATCAATCCAAGTTTGAAAGAATTTCTCTGAGTTTACTTGTTTATTCTACTAAATACTTCCAGTGAGGTGCTAACCAAAGGTGAAGCAAAAAGGTTACTGTCTGTAGTAAATAAAAGATGTAGATAAATATCCCTTTTACCACACACAGATTAAAGGGTCAGCTGCTGGTAAGTTCCAAAAATATGTATTTGCTGTAGAACCATATTCTTTCCTAATCCATGATATTTACATCTACAGCATGTTTTTTGTGTCTCATTTCAGAACCTATCTTTTGAAGGTATGTTTTAGGTTTTACTTGTAGATCAGGATACAGAAAACAGGGATGGAAAAAAACGTGAAAAGTAATTCTCCATCCAGGACTGTATGTCCTACATTCATTGAAAGAGTCATTTGGGGGTTGCACCCATGTTTGAGTTTACCTATTATGAGAGACCTTTAGGTGCCAGGCTGCTGCATGACTTTCAGGGCTGACAGATCCATCAGTTTTTATTGTTCTTGTGATCATAGTTCCCCTGACAGGAAAATTAGAGGTGCAGTCTCTGTGGTTCATACCAGTAAATTCTCAGGTTCCTCTGAGAGGAAGGAAGGAAAGACTGGTAGAGGATAATGACTTTGTCAATCTTCTTATCTGACCTCAGTAACCAGAATACTTTGAGATTCACTGGTAAGTGGCAAAATTAAATGTCATTGACCAGAATAAGAAGTTAATATTACTATATTTTAAAAGATATTATTGGACTATAGGTCTTTTCTGCATTTGAAAAAGTATGTGACTTTAAATTAATTATTAAAAGAAACCCATGCATTTTTATTTTTTCCTCTGCAGTTTCCTCATAAAGTCTTTATTCTACATAGTTAAAAATAGATGGTAGTCTTCTGGAAACAATTTTTCATTTATTTGTATGAATATGTACATACTGCCTTCTTTCTCTAAGATAAAAGTATGGTTTTCTGCCCAAATATTTTATCTGTATATCTTACTATTAAAGTTTTTAATGAGTCTTCAGGAATACAATGTGGTAATCATATGGAACTGGGAAATATCTTACTGAGCCTGGGAGCAACAGCCAGAGAAGATTTTTAATGTACCATTGAGTAGTAAACTCACATGTGCCATTGGGTAGTAAACTCACAGCTGCATGATAGTCTCTAAGTAACTGTTGAGCATAAACATTTAAAAATATGTATAAAAATAAAGAAAGGTCAGTGGTTCACATTTTCTAATTACATTTTATTCACAGTAAAAGAGTTCTTTATCTAAGCCAGTTAATGTACTGTTTAGGCATAGGGAAAAATGGTTATGAAGTATTGAAAGGAGACAAAGTTTGCATGGGTGCAATAGCTTCTAATGTTGACTGGAGTCTTATGGTAGTACTAATCAGGAAGTAGCATCAAAAACACAGAACATATCAAAGAGAATGAAGGTAAAGAGCAGGGAATTCTGCAAACAATGCAGTAACACTAATGTTCAATTTCCATTTGTAATTATGTTAGAATTTTCAAGGAGAATAAATCACAATTAAATATTAAATGATGTTTTCCACTCCTAGAAAAAAAAGGGGGTCTGAGGGGAATGAGGATAGAAACATCATCACATAAAATTATAAATCTAAACTCACATTTTCTTACTTTTTTTTTCTGCCATGTGAAATAGTGGCTTTTCTGGGTTTGGATAACCATTCAAAGACTGTTGGAAGGCCATACACTAACAAAAGGTTACTGTTACCCAAAAGTGTTACAAAAAGAGGTCTCGTAGCTATAAACTGGCTGAAGAGGCACTCTAGGCTTTTTCCATTTCTTGAAGTTTGGTTTCCAAACATGTGGAGATAGAGATAAACCTGGCGAAATGGAAATTGATGAGAGATATAACATTACAAGCTTTTTAGATTTATAGTTTCTAGTTGTGGAGGCAACAATTAATAAACAGGTTTTTTTCATAGAAACAGTATTATAGGCTGTAAAGAAGTTTAGTATCAGATATTAGAATTGGAAAAGGAGCTGAGAAAATGCTTTGACTTATTTTGCAACACATATGAATATTCTATTATTTGCAGTCCATAGTTACTTTATAAAAAGATGATGATGTCACCAGTGAGTAAAATCTTTCAAAAAATCTGAATAATAGAAATTGAAGGAGAATAACAAAAACTGGATCTTGGATTAGTCTTAAGTGGTTAAAGATTATCACATGCATAAGTACTTGACCATTTCATAGAAAAGTTGCTACTCTTCAAAATTGGTGAGAAAACTGTTGAACAAAAGAGTGGGGAGTGTCATCCTGAAGAATTTTTACTTGAGAATATCTAACAGTTTACTAATGATGCTGTATTGTAAGATATTTTGTATAATCTGTTTATTCTTGAGATTTTGTCTGTCTGTTTATAAATTTCATATATTTTTGCTGTGATAAGTGTTATTGTATTTTTAACTGGTTCAAGAAGCATTTTGTTACTATAAAAGGTACTTTTATGTTTTTTATACATTGACCAAAGCCACATAAAATGGGTTCAAAATGGGTTAGACAGCAAATACTCTGGTAAACAAGGTCCCAAAAAGTATTAAAAGAGTAAATTTCCAACCTGTGGGTGAAATGCCCGTGGAGATGGATGCATTCAAATTAAAAAGTAGTGACATCAGCTGTGACACTACTCCCTCACCTAAGGTCCCTGAAGAAACCACAGATAGGGAAAAATATTTAACTTTGTCTTTTGTTCTTTTCTCTCTGCTTTTAAGTTTTGTCCTTAGTGGTAGCATCACTTTTCTCTGTGTGGGAATAAGATGAACTGTACCTGTCCTGAGTAAATTTTAGGATGCTCAGTTTCCTGGTCCCCTGGCACATGATACCTTCCTTATGAGCAGAACAAAGGACTGTGAGTCCATCATTGCTGAAACAATATCTGTGAAAGGAAAGTCTCTTACTGTGGATAGAAGAAAGTGTATAGAGGATGGGACATTATCAAGACAGTTATATCTAGCTGTACAATCCCACTAGCCATTTTCAGCCCACTGTGTGCAGCCAACATCTACACTCAAATTAGATTTTGATTCCTGTGCTAATTATTATTCTTTTGATTAGATTTTATTTTTGTGCTAATTTTTCTTCGTTTTGACTAATTTTGTGGACTTTCAGTTCTGCTTCCTCAAAATCAACCACTCTTTCTCCCTTTCTAAATAAGTAAACAAACTAATGATTAAGAATATAAACTCTGCATTTAAATTTGTTTAAATTTTCACTGAAATATTAGTAACCTTTATAATCTCTATAATAGTATTTGTCAGCGAAGTGGAACAGCAGTTTAGATATACAATAATATCTAAAATATAAGGAAACTGAACCACTTTAACTTCCATTGAAAGATAAGAAGAAAATACATTCTAATATAAAAAAATGCTTCATATCACACTCAGTGGGTAACACTTTTTATCAGTATCTTGAAAGCAAAGATGATATTGTGAAACAAGCTGGCAGAACAGTCTGGTTTTCACCCAAAACTGTGGACTTAATAAGTGCTGTCATCCATTCCATTGGTACTAGTCCAAAACATTCTGAAAGACTGCAGTCCATGAAAATATGACCTTTGCAAAACTATGCAGCTGACTGGTGTGGCTGAAGTATTTTTCATTATTCTAGGTACAAATAATAGATCAATTTTCTCTTGGGGGGGGAGGAAAAAAATTTCCAAACTATTTTAAGATAATTTGACAGATCCAACACATTAGCATGTCAGTCACACAGCCAGCCACATTTATATAAAATTTCCATATCTTGAAGAGAGATATGCCACAGAATTAATAGTGCAGAATCTTTGAGATAAGGCCTGTCTGGATTTAAACATATGACCTATTAATATATGTAACATATACTCAGCTATCTTGGATGCTTTTAAGCATCAATAGCAGTTTCACAAGTGTAACTTGCTAAAAGTAACTTAAAACATTTTATGTTTGCTGTGTTCATATTTATGTAACTTTTTACATTTTAACAGTGTTAAATAGCATACAGCAGAAAATACTTTATTCATATTCATGTGTTTTAAAAAAATGTTTTTAGAAAGGATTTTGTCTCGTAAGACCTTGAAACATATGACCTGGAAAGACCTGTTTGATGAGAGATTGGGACCTGAATTTGTCCTTAAATAAGAAAGACACCTGCTGGTAACAATCTCCCTAACTTGTATGTTTCCTACCAGTGTCTAAAAGGATATTTGTCGATTGATATGAATACTAAAGTTGACTCCTTAACTTTGAGTGTTATGTTTGGGCAAAAGCTGTGTCATGTGTAACAAGCAGCACCCTGTCTTGGATCTTTTTTTTACTTTTCTAGACCTTAAACTCAATCTGGCACTTCATTACAGGCAGGTTCTAGGGTTTTTTCATGCTTCTTTCCAAAATAAGAAAGTTAAATGGTGTTAGACCAAAACTGGGCAAATGCTTAGATGTCTACTTCTGACTTTTGCATCATCCAGCAATGTCTGCAAACAGAAAATGCAGAGGGAAAAAAAAAACAAACCCTAAATGTAGCCAGATAGTGTAAAGATGTTTAGATTTGACATCTGACCCAGAACACATACAGCAAAGACAAGCCACGAGACTGCATGTTGTGGCAGGGACAAGAGGAAAACTTTGGAAAACTGTATGACCAACTGCAGATGTGACAACAGCATCCATGGGATGCTGGGGTGATACCTGTTGGGTACAAGAGCAGAAAGAACTGCCTTGACTAGTTGGCAATTTCCATTTATTACAGTCTATTTTGTCACTTGATGGGGATAAATGGTAATAATGCTGTAGATAAGATTTAGTGGGAAAAATCTATAGGATAGAACCAGAGAAGGTATATGAATCCTACTATCTACAGTGGGAAAGGGTAGTAAGAGAGTGGGAAAGTCAACATTTGTTGATCTGGATTACTTGGCACTGACTTTTTAAAGAATTTAGCAACCAGTCTTTCTTATTTCTTAATTACTATAGACTATGCAGATTATGGAGAAAATTTCCTAGAAAGCAAGAAGCAGAAAAGAGAATAACTTGTACTGGAAAGAAAATAATGAGGTAAGGTCCTACCTAAGATTTCTTCTTTTAAAACGTTTTTCCTCTTGACTGGTTTCTTTCTTTTAAGGTCTACTTGTTAGTTACCTTGCAGCAATTGCCTGTACTTTGAGGCAAGTGGTTTAACTGACTTGAATTTCCTATAAGAATCGCCTCTGTAGTAGTCCTCTCCCCTGGTTATTCTGCTGTCAGTAACATGTCTCCAAGAAGAGTGTACAGAAAACCTTTCCCAGCCTCCCAGAAAGGAGCTGAGTTTCTTAGAACTGCGAAATTTCAACGGCATCTTGAAGGGAGGCACTAATTTGGTCCCTCTGACCTGAGGAAGATGAAAGTCTGGAGTCCTACTTGTGTTATTTGTTTGTCTTAGGCAGGTCCATTACTTCCTGAAAACTTCTGCCAAGTAAATAAACCAAAAGAAAAAAATTGATAATACACAGGGAAGGCAATTTATAACATACCAGTTTCACAAGGAGGAAAAAAAAGACCCAGACTCCTTCTCAAACAATCCATATTCTGTCACAACTCCTTTGTCAAATTAGCTGTAATCAAAGTTCTCCTGGGTCCCGTAGCTGTTCTTGTGTGACATTTTTCTTAACTTTTGCATTACTGCTGAGCACAGATGTTTATTGAAATCCTGTTTCTGTTAAAAGTTACTGCAAAATTCCTGTTAATTCACACAAATTTTGGTGACATTTTTAGTGAGTGTAGGTCAGATATTTTACAGTATCTAACGTTTGCCTAATTAAGAAGAGAGGCAAGGTAATCAAATGGTAGCGTCCCTTAGTTGTTTTGGCATAGATACTGCTTAGTAGGTGCCTCTCAAAATTTTTCTAACTTTGAAGTTGCACAGGGTTGATAACACTGACTTGCTTTTTTGCACTTCCTTAGAGTTTCATTAAGGAAAAGGAAAGGAAGGATTTGCTCTAGATGTTTTTTTCCTGTCAGTTTATACACTATTATTGCAGAAGCATTAAATGGTTAAATTGCAATCATATCCATCTGCTTGCCAAAAGAATGAAGCATAGAATCCATAGAGAAGATCTATTGTGCACAACAAAAGGAGGAGGAGGAGGTAGCAGAGTGGTGACAAAAATATATTCTCTAGTGATGGTGTCAATGGGGCAGCATGGATTTGTGCAGATTGTAGTTTAAATATCTGAAAAAAGAGAAGCTACTACCAAAAAGCTTTTTGTAGGGAATATTACCACTAAAATAAATTATATGTTTCAAATTACAGACTTTCTGTTTTGGTCAGTGGAAGGCTATGAATGAATTTAATGAAGAAGTTGAAAAAGGTATAAAACTCGACAAACATATGTGCCTGAAGCAACTCAGCTGGGCAATTACAAATCTTTCATTTCAGATTGCCTTTCTGGCTTTAAATACTGTAGCTGTAATTCATCTTTCCACCAAGCTATTTTAGATTTTTCTCTTTCAGTGAAGCACTACTTGAGTTCTCTAACTGAAATCAGAATTTGTCTCTCTTCCACAGAGAAACAGGGGCAAACCCCAAGCCTGATACTGAAGAAAAACCCATCTGAGCCTAATGCATTGTCAAAATTGGTTAAGAACACTTCATCTCTATGAAAATAATTTTTGTGTATTACTCCTAATGTTGCCAAGGTAAGTACTGTCTTGGGTCACTGCCATCTAATCACCAATCAGTTGTTACAGTCTGGTTTGAGACTGTGCAAATGTATCAAGGGAAAAAAAATCAAAGGGAGTGTACAAATTTTTTTAATATTTTTTTTAGTGCTAAGAAAATTAAATGCTTCATATTGAAATGAAAATATGTAAATGTGGATTCTGGAACACATTAAGCTCAGTCAAGTGTGGAGAAATTCAACCTGTGTTATGTGGCTGGAGGATATTTTGTGTGGATCTCTGATAGTGTTTTTCAGTGTAGTTTTTCTAGACACATGACTGTAAGTACTTCAAGAAGCAAATAACTTGTAGTTGTTTGAGTTGTAGTTGTCAAATTTACATTTCTTTATTTACTGGCTGAAATACATTTTTTAATTCTGTGTGGAGACTGAAATATAGCCATATTTCAGAAGTAGAGTTAGAATAGCATTAACTTCCTAAATAGAGCTAAATATATATGTTATGAATTATAGCTGGTTTTTATAAAGCCAGTTAGAACAGATAACCACTCAGCTTACTGCTGAAATTCAGACTTCTGTGAAAATATTTTCCTGTTAGCTTAGAAAATCCTAAACTAGTTTTTTCATGATTTCTCATACTGTGAACACAGATGTTTAGTTCTTGACAAACACTTAATAGCAGAGTAATTTTTTAAGTTTTCTTCTTGTAAGACTTCAAGGAATACCAATATATATAAAGATAATAATTTAGAAAATTAACACAAAACTTCAAATAAATGTTCTAAATTAACAAAGGGCCTTCAATCATGTATTAATCTAGAAAAAATGAAATCTTACTTTTATGTAAAGAAACTGTCAACATTCCCTAATCTGCAATTAAACTTTAGTTAATAAGTTTGAATTAGAAAGGTTATGCTACATAAAACCAGCAGTGAATTACAGAATCACAGAATGTTAGGAGTTGGAAGGGACCTCGAAAGATCATTTAGCACACCCCCCTGCCAGAGCAGGATTCCCTAGGACCAGGTCATACAGAAATATGTCCAGATGAGTTTTGAATATCTCCAGAGGGGGAGGCTCCACAACCTCTCTGGGCAGCCTGTGCCAGTGCTCTGGCACCTGAACTGGGAAAAAAATTTTTCTTGTATTCACACACAACCTATGCTTCATCTTACAGCCATTTCACCATGTCTTACCACTGGGCTTCACTGAGAAGAGCCTGACCCTATCCCTTCACATAGTTATAAGCATAGATAAGGTCATCCCTTAGCCTCCTCTTCTCCAAGCTAAAGAGACCCAGCTCCCTCAGCCTTTCCTCATAAGGAAGATGTTCCAGCCCCTTCATCATCTTTGTGGCTCTGCACTGGACTCTTTCCAGCAGTTTCCTATCCTTCTTAAACTGAGGGGCCCAGAACTGGACACAATATTCCAGATGCAGCCTCACCAGGTTAGAGACCTTAAGTCCTTTAAGAAGGAGTTCCTTACTACCTTCTCAATGAAAATTACTGAATTGAAACTAATTTTACCTTTTTGAGTTCCATGGTAGCTTTTTGTGATCCACTACCACGTTCCCTTGCTGAAAGGGCCCCAAAGGTCCTGGTGAACAAGCTGAACGTGAGTCAACAATGCATCATTGCAGCAATGAAGGCAAATGGGTTTCATCTGCAGGGCTGTTGCTATTAGAGACATGATCATCCAACTCTACCCAGCACTTGTCAGGCCACACCTGAAATAGAGACCAGTTCTGGCTTCTACAACTCATGAAGCTACTTGACTGAGCCTAATAAGATCTGGGTGAGGGTCTGGCCCTGCAGGCACAACAAATGATGTGCTGCAGCCTGCAGTTGTAGCTGCAGAGCAGAAGGTCTGACTTGCAAAAGTAAACAGTACTCACCACAAATTGCCACCCCTACAGCCTTTCCTTTAAGCATTTATTATCCTACCCAGCTTATTATGTGGTTTCTATACTAAAATTTATTTAGAAACAGGTCTGGCTGCCTTTACATTACTACATCCTTTATCCACATTCACTGCTTTTTGGGCAGCACAAATCTGGGCTGATTTCACTGCTTCACAAGCCTCCTTACTGAATTTAGCCTTTGCCATGTTGCCTGTTCTTCTATAAAAAACCACAGATGTTTAGATTTCATGAGATAAAAATGTCACTCATCTCTACATGAATGACAGAAGTCCTGTCTGTTCACCTTGCTTTTATTTTATTTTACTTGTTATATATAAACATGTATATACATATTCTAGTGCTGGTGGAAAATAGAAAACTAGGGATTCAGGGTTAGGTATGCCATCTTCATGCTAGTGGTTCTATTTGGTAATTCATGTCCTGCCCTAGTTCATGTGTACCATTTATTTTCAGAGTATAATCAGTCTGAATTAAATTTATTTGAAGTAAGGTTAAACCACAAGAGAGATATTTATTGGAGGTTTAATTTTACCCAACCAAAGCTCAGTTCAGTGATTTAACTTTAGAGTAATCATTCCTTTCTAGGGGGGATTAAAATTAATGACTTCATAATAGCTAGATTTTATAATTCATAGATGTAGCTCCCATGCTATTCAGGAAGACATACAATAAAAAAAAATCAAGATATTAATGAACAAGTAGAAAGAACTTTAATCTTTCAAGTCCTTCATGAAAACAGTTTTTACTGTCTAATCTGTCCAACTTTAGAGTCAATAGTAGAACTCTCACAACTTTATTAGGGCAGGTGTTCCTTGTAATGGGAATTTCTCATGCAGATATCTAACAGATCTGTTTGATCCATCACTTCTAAAATGCAAACTTCAAATCAGTCTTTTTCCAAACTTCGAAAAGAAAAATGTACTAAATAATCTTTAAATTTATTTAACTATTGAAACATTGAATAAAGCTGCAACAGCAAGCAAGAAATTTAAAGTGGGATGCATCAATGTATTTCCTCTTAACAGAATATGACTCCTATATAAGTAACACAATAATTTAATTATTAATTAAATGACAGGTAAAATATGAATTGGTAAAACAATAAAAAGTGACAGGTTAATATATTTTTTACAAAAATTCTGTATTTAAAAATAAAGCTCTACCTGTAGTGAGAATCCAGGATACTCAGATCAATGAGATGGGGACATTAGTGGGTAAGGAACTTTGTCATGGTTTTGTAAATTGTCTGTGCAATGGCTCTGGATATCTAAGAAAGCTCAAATGGTTGAATTCATCTTCATGAGTAACTTTAACTTAACTTTGAAGTAAAGCATTCATATTTTAACTAATCACTTTCTTATCTTTCTGCTTCTGTAATATAGTTATACCCCCTTGGCATCTGTGTACCTTTCATATTTGAAAAATATCAGGTAGCATTCCCCTATTCTTTCACACCCAGCACAACACACAACTTGATAGCATTACATATCCATATGGTAGTTTTCTAACAAATAGCCCTCTTAGTGCAGCTAAATATGGTGCCCAAAATAAAATCTCTCCCAAAGTAAAATCACCAAAACAAGCCAAGTTTGACTTTGAGCTCACAAAGTCAAATTGCTAAGATAGACTTACATGTGTGTGAAGATAAATTGTTGTACTTCAGTTCTCCATGTAACTTGTAATATTTACTCTACTTTGCCTATGAAAATCATATACAAATTTAATGGTGAATATAAAATAAGACATGATGCCTGAACATAGTCACATTTGGGGAAAAGTAATAGCTTAGATTTATTTCTAAAAATAAATAGGCCTTTTTTTTAATATAACTTAATAGTGAGATGCAAGGGTATCTAAAGTTATCTGTTTCTAGCTAAGAGGGTTTAGTTATAATTAAATGCAGAGTAAATAATTCTACCTATGGCAAAAAAATTATATATATACATATATGCATATTACCACACTGTATTATTCAAAGTGCTTAGAACTAAATTTCTCATTCTTTGCTAAAGCTTTAATATTAAGGGCTGCCAGGAATATCTTGGCATGAGGTCCATTGGTGGCCTTTTCATCAGCATGAAACAGTGATTGCCCATTCATATTTCACATCAAAATTACTCATAATGTAGATGCAAGTCCATTATGTAAACAAACAAGTTGCTATAAGCCTTTTCCACATTTTTTCTTCTGAATACTGTAGGAATTATTTACAAATAAAACCTTATCCATCACATTTAATGTTTGAGTTCTCTGATAACATGAGCTGTTAAAGCCATCTTGTGTTATAAATACTAATAAAGGGCAAGTGTAAATACAAGCCATGTATTTTTTGTTACATATACAGCATATAAAATAGGGACAACTGGTTAATGTTCACACTGAAAGAATTCCAAATTGTTCTGAGCACAGTTATTCTAGATTAGTTCCATTTGGAATGTAAGTAGGGCAAGTACAGATTAATAAAGTAGATAGCACTGTGGATGGGAGGGAAGACAAAACTGTTTGTTATATGAAGGAAACTCTATAAAAAATTTTAAAAGGGAACAGAAAGGAAGTTATATATAACAGGACACAAATGGTAAAGCTAAGATAAATTAGCCACTACAGTAGAAAGTGTTTTGCCCTTTAATCTCTCAACCACTACAGGGAAATACATCTAAGACTAGATCACAAGCACCAAAAAAAGAAATGTGTACTTTATAAAGTAGACTCAAGCAGCTTGTAAGGAATTGATGTAAAATTTTGGGGGAGGTAATTTTCAAAGGAAAAAAAAGTTCCCTAAAACCAAAAGGCTTAATATTTTCTTAAAAAATAATGTTACCATCAAAGAAATTGGGATGTATTTCCATTTTTTTCAGATTACAGTTTGAATGGACCTAGATGGGCTTGTTTTTTTCCACAAGTATGCTGGCATGAAAAAAACCCAACATACTGGTGATCTGAATAGAAGCATTACAGGACAAAGTCATGAAACTTAAAATGGAAAGAAAATTGTACATTCCATTAATTCCCTTGAACATTTCTAGGTATAAAATTATTGAGAAATACTTTAAGAAGGTCTCTGTGCTTGTTCTGAAAAGAAGTGTTGGTATAGTTGATGTGCATACACATTTGTCTTTTGCTGTAGTGGTGTCCTGTCGCTTTAATGCTAAAATCAGTTATAAATTTACCCTGGTGAAAATAGCCATGTAAAATACCATGGGAATTATTTAGATTTTTTGTTCCATATTTATATTCTTGGCAGCATTTGGAGGAGCTAACTGATTATGAGAGCAGAAATATGTCATTGAAATGACAGAGCTTGCCTTCATACAAGTGTATTTATTTTTAAGGGATCTTTTTTTTCTTACTTTGTTGCAAGGTTCCATTGGCTTTGGCATTTCCTGGAACATGCCTGTGAAAGGCTAATTTTCAGAGGAAAAATAGTGAGTTCTTAGAGTACTCTCGTAAAACTGAAATCAGTCACTATCTCCATAGTACATTTTTCTAGTAGCTAGCTACTTAACTGCAACTACAGCACAATTCCCCTTATGACTCTGAGGCTGTATTTGTGACTTATCTTGACTGTCATATTTCGCAGCTAGGTTGTCTGTAACAGTCTGTACACTGCAATAGATTCACATACTGTCTACATGTGTCCACCTTGCAATGGCTCAAAGCCTTTTCTGTAAAATAAAAAATGAAAACTATAACCTCATTTTCTTTACCTCACCCACTGTATCATGTTTCTTTGGTTTCTTTTACTTATTTTTCTTCAGTATTAACAATATAACAAGAATATATACCTTCCACCAGAGAAAAATCAACACAAAAATAAACCTTCGTGTTCCAAGAAATGTGCTCTGATCTGAATTTAAAAGGAGGTAGGATCTGCCTTGATTAGAGAGTCAAACTGTTGCCCACAAATGAGAATAACCCCTACTGCTTACACATCACTTTATAAACAGCAACACATTAAAACTTTCCTTTAAGAGTGGCAAGTTTTCTCTGTTGCAACTTGCAAAGAGGATCCCATAGCAGTGATGCTCACTGGGTAATTGCCAGCTTTGCTCTGTACCCTGGAGATTTGAAAGAAAATGAAAATGAAGTTGTTTCAAGCTTGATTTGAAGATGAGGTATTTATTTTACAGGAAAAAAATATTGAAACCCAATTTACTAAAGACAGTAATTCTGTGAATGAAACCAGAGTTCAGTGGTAGGACTGCTTTGAAAATGCAAGAATTAATTATGTTCATTTTTTTTTATTTGGATAAAAGAAATAGTGAAAACTCCTAACCAGTTACTCCATGCTTGAGAAAGGTCAAAGATGAAAAAAGGTAAAGGAGAATCTGAAAATGTGACTTATGAAAAATAACAGAAACAATTAAATACAAAGCTTAATAACCTGCTTGGCTGGCAATACTGCTTTTAGTGGAAATAGAGCCTTATGCTCCTCTTTTGTCTCTAGCTTACACAAGAGAGCATATTCCAATTTCTCTGTCCTGACAGCCAAAGCTTTCAGGTCAAAGCTGACAGTGGAAGACTGAAGGTCATGAAGTGTACTGGGAAGTGGAAGGGAAACAAAGAAGCAAGGCTGTAAATGTTGTGAGGTTGCATAGTGCTCAGAAAGGAAAAGTAAGAAGTTTGAAAATTGTTTGTTTGGAAGGCAGCTATTTGTAGCAGCAAGGTATTTAGTCTAAAGACATGCTCATTTGAATTACAGCAGTGAGATAAAATTAGAACCAGAAGAAAGTGAAGTTTATGATAGTGTCCAGATCTCCAGGAAAAAAACTGAACAACACCTGGGTAGAGTGGTTACAAGATGTTAAATGGAAGTGTTGGAGCACAGAAGTAGCTCTTTTTTGACTCTTTCTGAAGTCAGTTTGTATTGACTAGAGAAGATGGAAACTACTCTGAAAAGAATCAGGCCAATAAGTGACTCTATTTTAGAGATGAAGATACTGAATCAGGGACTTTGTAAGGCACTTACAGATTAGGGCAAAGGATTTTCTAAAAGAGTTTGAGTGCAAGAATTATCTGTACTCCAGAAGAGTTACAGGATCAGGTAGATGTTAGGGAGAGGATTAAGGGAATAAGTGAAGCAAGAACTGAAACACGTAGGCTTTCTTCATGTTTGCCATTTTTGTTGCCTATGCAGTGTTTCCTGTCTTTGTATATCATCCCAGAATTTCATGAGGTAAAGACTTGTGAGGTAGAGACCAGCTTATTATGAACAGAAACAGAAGGAAAAATTTTAAAGAAAACATACTGAATCTGGCTGCCTCTGCCCTGCACTGAATATCATGTACAGTTGTGTCACAAAGATAAAGGAAAATGGTTTAAGAAAAACTAAATGCCCTTTTATTTGATGCACTAAACATACACCAACAGGCAGTAAGACAGATCAAAGGAGATGGGAGAAAGTTCACAGTAAAAATCATGTGAGATGGTGTACCTGACAAGTACATGTAAGGCAAATGTTTCTTAAAGTTCCCTGAGGAGTTGGGAAAATCAATGATCAGAGTTATTTGATGTTTGAGAGCCCTAGCATGATCAACCTGCCAGCAACCTCTGGTAGGTACACAGACAGTGAACATCTGTGCCCACTGATTAATCTGAAGGGGATTGTGGTTGCAGGGCAGCAGGCTGCCTGTAAGGACACCAGTCCCATACAGAGCAAAATGCCAAGATGTGCACTCACAGTATGACTGCTCTTATTTTCATTCAGAGTGAAAGAGTTGAAAAAACAAAGCAGAGTGGTCAAGGTCATTTACAGGGCTGGTTATGGGAGGCTTGCAGGGTGATATACACTCTGTTACTGGCTTAGCAAAGAAGCAAACAACAAGAGGGTGGCCTGCCACAGACAGGCACTGTTTGGCCAGCCAGAATTCAAGCTTGGGAGCAGACAGAAAAGGATGCTTTTTGCAACTTCCTTTTCCAGATTTTCATGATTTTATGGGAAAGGAGGCAATAGGAGAGGATACAAAATCTGGATGAAACTTGTTTTATACCAAATTATAATTTCCTTGTCCATCATAGCAATCACTTATTATTACAAATACCTTGTTTATTCCAGCTAAAGAGAGGAACAAGCGTAGGCACAGCCTATTAGAACACCTGCTGCAGAAATCTGAGCAACCTGATGCTTCAGAGAGGAAACGATTGAAGCACAGCTCCACAGGGGGTGCTTTGGATGGTTGTCAAGGTGATGTCACTCTGGTTTTCTAAACCTGTGCTTTTAAAATGTAGGGGATTGTTGGAATGAGAGCATCTCCAGGCAGAGTCCAACCTAGTATAAGGCTGCTTTTTTATTAGCTTTATAGCTGAAGATCAGTCTATACAGTCTGTGCTTTTAAGGATACAGACTATGATTGAAACAGCCTATGGAAACATTAAATTCAGAGAGATAATTCTTCCATTATGAGGTCCATAATATAAAGAAATATATGTATTGGTGATGACTTCTAAAAATAGTAACAATCAAAGCAAAACCAAAACAAACAAAAACAGAAAAAAGAAGTCTCCAGTTTTGCTAGCCTTTTGTTTCTTCTTAAATTGGTGCTGTGCATGGTTTTTTATTACTAAAAGAGGGAAGAAGATCAGAATAATTGTCTCAGATATTCGGACACTCTTGTATATGATGGAAAGATACTGTCTCCTTGTAAGCTTTACCTCAGAAATCTATTCACAGACTGCTCTTTCAGTTTTGCTTTTCTTGATAGTAACCAGGATGTGATGTATATCTGTTGAAGGGTAGGTTATATAGTTAAGGAGCTTGCTCATTATTAAGTATGGAGTTCTCTATTCTCATAGATTTGTCTCAGATACATGTAGCTCTATAAAATGCTGCTGCTGGCAGCAGAAATCAAGGTATAGTATTCCTCTTTTCCTTATTTTATCATGTAATTTCTTTTATATACTGTGGAGAAAGAGAGCAAGGCATCCAGGAGCAAGAACCAGACAGAAGTGGGATATCAATCAAACTATTTAATGAAATACTTAGTGGAGTTGGAAAAGTACAATCTATAGATCTTTAGGAAATTGACCTTAATAATAGCAGCTCAGGAGACATGCCATCTTTATATGCACATTAACAAGTCACTGTCAGCCCACTGGGGCACATGCAACTCTGGCAGTTAGGTAAAGCATGTTCTTTGAACACTGTGTTGTATTGTTTTGTACTGCCACAGCTGATTGATGTGTGCTAACAAATATGACATAATAAATGGGGCACAGTGCTACTTTAGGGAACAGAAGTGAGCTGGGCTGTGGAAGGTGTGAGCACCCAGGAAGCCTGTCCCAGGAGCCAGATTCTCTGTGTGGCAAACAAATCCTATGCAGTAACAGTAAAAAGATTAGTATTATCTCTGTATTTGTTTTGATTAAATAACACTTTAAAATGAACAGCAAGAAAAAGGTTTGGGAGCAGAATTTTTCTTGTATGTTCCTGCAAAGTGCCACAGGATGAAAAATGACTGTGGCTCATGCACACTCTTAATAAGAGAATAATTACTGTGCCAACGTAAATATCATGTTGAATTAACTCTCTGCCATCATCCTCTCCAGCTCCAAACCAAATTCTGTTACCACTTGAATCAACATTCATCAACAGAAGTTCACCTATGATATGAGGTTCATTTCACTGACTTATTTCTCATGAGTTACCGGTTGTGAACTTATCTCAGTGGCTGAGGCCAGAAGTTGTTGTTCCCAATGCTAACAGGGGTTAGCCAGGCAGACAAATACTCAGACCGCCAAATACACCGGCAGCTGTGTATGTCTCCAAGCCACGTAGGGTGTGATAGGCAAACACCCACAAGCAATATGTAGGCATGGGTATACTGGCTTTGCCCAACATCATGCTGTTATGTGACAAACATTTCTGCCTTGGGCAGGTAGGAATGAATAGGTTTTCCCTTAGAGTCTAATATAAAATAGATGAAATTTATTCTTCTTCTGTTATTAGCCACTGTTCTAAGGCTATCACAGTTCTGTTTACATTGCCTTTTTCTCAACTAACACAAATTCTTATGGGAAAAAAAGAAGTGTCCTGGTAGCTGTTTCACTATTGGCCTGTGCAATTTATGTTAACACAAAGTGAGTACAGGTTGCTACTTGAACCTATTAAGAATTTTAGATTTCCTTTCCACTGCTCTAATGACAATACAGAACCTAGCAATGCTGAACTGAGCAAATTGGAGAAATTAAAGATGCACTTTATCTATGCTTTCATGAATAAAAATGGTCAGCTGAGACAAGAGGCATGACCTTCCTTAATTAATACTTGTTAACTCATTTTAATCTTTGGATTTTCCACGATGATAGTTGGTTTTGCCCAGCAGAGCAAAGGGAAGATGCTACTTATATTTTCTGCTGAAGCCGCATTGCTAACACCAAAGAAATCAATATTATATTTGTGGTGAACAAAAAAGCACAATGCAGAGGTCCCTGTAGTGTTTTCTAGTAAGCTAGCTGTGGAGTACAATAATGAATTAAGTTCTTTATGACTCTTCACAAGACTAGTGGTTAGCCCAGAGGTAGTGTTCCCCTCAAGCAGCTGTGTTACATTCTCTGAGCTGTGCCACTGCCCTGTAATTCATTCATTTTACCAGACCCATATGTAAGAGAATCACTTCTTACCAGTTTTATTTCCCTAAGCAGACAGAACCACCTCATAGCCCATCCTCTTTATTTTCAGTTCTAAATATTCTCCTTAGCAGTTAAAATGCACAACCTTGCAAATACAAGGAGTAACTACAGGAGGTCTCTCTGTAGACCTTCAAGTTCAGTTCCTTTCTTCCCAGTACACATGTGGGCATGTGTGCAAATGCAGATATGTGCAAGCACGCACAAGCACATACATACACTCCCTCCTGCACTCCGTAGCCTGGTTTATTGCCATGAAAAACAAGTGCATTTTCCATTGCCATTTAAGGCAACGTTCAAATTTGCAGAGGAACGTGGACTGACTTATCTATTTCACTTGCTGACAAGCCTTTTGGTTAAGCGTTCTTGCTGTATCTGCCCTTCTTACCCTATCTGCTTCTGGAGTTATTTTCTTAGACTTAAATGAATCTTTGTCCTAAGGATTTTATTAGTAAAGGTTACACATCATCACAACTGTGTACGAACTCTCAATGTTAATGCATCCCTCCATAACAGATTTTAAAATGAGCCAGTGAGCCATTAGGAGGACTCTTCACTAGAATGGCTATAAACATTGAAAAACCAAAGTTATAGCACATGAAACAAATCACCTGTGGGTGGGGGAAAAGTGGAGTAAATTCAGAATAACTAGAAAAATATTTTCCATTGTGAATGGATTAATGTTTTTACAATCTGGAAGTTTTTAGCAAGTGCGTGAGTATACTGTGACTAACAATGTAGAACAAAGTATATAAGCCATAAAATTTTATTTACTTAAATCCAACAATCTTTACATTTTTTAGTCTCATTCCAATTAAATTGGGAAAATATTTTTCTGGCAGTTTTGGATGAAGTTTATTAAAGTGATGTTTCATAGCACAGGCAGGTAAAACTAGCTATTTATGTATTCCATATAATGCAAAACTACCCTGAAAAAGGTATTTGTAAATATTCAAAGCTAAATGTTCTTCAGCAGCTTTGAGCTAATATAATTTCAGTAACTGACTGTAAAGGTTTTTGGATCAAGTCTTTCATTTTCATTACTCAGATTCAGATGGAAACTGCATGACCTGAAACTTATCAGAACACTTTCATGTGTATTTTGAAGTATTTCATTAAGTTTTCAATTAATCATTATTTGAACGTTGGCCCTCCTGCTGCTGAAATATATTTGATTAAGAATTAAGCCGTGTTTAAAACTGTATTAGTAAATGTACATTAAGCTTTTAATAAAAGCAAACTCCACAAGCTTTGTATTCAGACTCTGCACATGAGATGAAAAAGAATCCTCAGATTATGTGTCTATATTTCAGACAATTCCACTTCAATTAGTAGGATTCTGAATCTGTTGCATTAGTAGTGCTGCAAAACAGGATACATATTGAGCATGCGTAAGTTCAGATGCTGTAAGTCAGATAGAAAGTGATCTAAACATTAGATGACCTTTGGTAGCCAAAATGTTTCCTCCTTGACAGGGAACTCTGCTGGATCATCAGTGTCTTCAAAAGAGGAGAACATGCTTTCCTGCTGGGTAAACACCAGCTGGTCTTCTGTGCTAGTGGTAGGTCCAATAAACTGTTGCTATGAGAGGCTAGATGTTGCTACTTCTGTTTTCTTTCTTTTAAAAGAGGCTTTTTGTTGTATCACAGTCTGCTGTTTGAGTCACCTGTAAATGTGTGACAATTGGACAGAATGTACAATAAATACGTTTGTTCCATTTGCTGCAGACCTGCTACAATATTGGTTTAATTTAGTGAATAGCTTGACGTACTTGATTAAATGTCTGACACCTACATTGATTCACATACCAGATAGCTGAAATTTTTGAGTGGGAATTCTAAAGATAATTCTAATTTGACTCGTAATGGGAGGTAGACCTCTACTATACATATGTCCTCTATGTTGTCATAGCATTAAGAATTTAAAGTTACTAAGAAAATAATCAATTGATCAATTACCTGATGGTGAGAGAAAATATTTCCTTGGAAGTGTGGATGAAATGGCAAATTCACTAACAGATAGCTCTGCAAGAAAATAGGGGAGTGAACCAGTTTTATTTGTCACAGATAAATTCTTCTCTTCCAGAGCTGGAGCAGCATACTGTGGATGTAAGATCCTGACTGGGCAACACTTATTTTAGACAACAGGATCAAGATGTGACTGAAGGTTTTTCCAGTTGGAAGCACTGTAACAAAGGAGTAAAGGCAAATTAAGGTATAGATTCTGTTGTGCAGATGTAATGCAAAAGTCAGAAGGTGGCAGTCTTCACTCACTGTTGAAATTTCTGCATAGCTAACCTTAATGACTTGAATACTTGAGAAGTGAGGAATTGCATGAATATGCATCTTCCTCTATAATTTTAGTTGTTAAATTTTTAATTTCAAGTGCATCTTGATAATGCAAAAATGGCAGCTTTTTTCTTTCTTTTTTCTAAAAATTAATTATTTATGAGGGCAACCAAAAAATGAACCAATATGCTCTAATCCAAACAAGAACAAAAAACATTTTTAGTGTAAAGAAAGTTCTAAAAACTGTCTAAAATATCTTTAAAAAGACATAGGTGAGCATAGACAAACATGTCGAAAAGGAGAATTGGCAGAGGCTGCTCAGCAATTGTGTATGCCTGGAGGCAGTTAAACCTCACTACCCTGACTGCATTCTCTTTCCGTTCATGTCAAAAATCTCTTGTAAGCAGTAAAGAATTTAATACCTTTGCAAGCCACACTGGGATCCAGGAGTTAGGAAGAAATGGGTCACCATTCCCCAAAGGCTTGATCCAATAGATGAATGTTGAACATGTCTGGTATGCACAGTCTGGATTGCCAGTTGCCTGTTATATCCTTTAACCTCAAGTAACCCTTACAGTGAGGGGAACCGGGCTTTTATCTTACCTATCCCAGGATGCAAAGCAAGGAGGTGCTATTGGGTCTACCTCTGTTGTTTAAAGCACTCCAGCAGTAGGAATTTCTGTTCTGGGCTCCTCTCATAAGAAGCCAAAATGTCCTCTTACTTTAGAAAATTCTAGTTATGATGAAGAAAAATGCATAAATTTCTTGCAACTCTGGAAAGCAAGAAACCACACTACTACCTGGGGACCTTATCCAGTAGGACATACAGACACATTCATTTTCTTACTCTCCTTCTGACACAGAAATTTTGAATGCTTTCTTTGCAGGCATCAAGATATATCCTATTCTTGTGTAGTTGATCATCTCTCATATAATGCAAAAGATATGGCTGGGAAGGGAATAGAATTTGAATATCTTGTATTTAGGGTGGCTGCCCTGAACATCAGATTACTGTAGCCTCCTATTTTCTCTCACCATGCCACCAAGCCTTTGTCAGCTATATATTGACTTTATATATAAAAACTTAATTTTCTGTGAAAAAGTTGAAAGTTTGAGCATTGGGGAACTATGTGAGTGCCTTGCAGCACACATGCTGTGTGCCTGCACTGGTGATTTACTGTTGGAGGGTTCCTTTTAGGCACAAATTAATTTTGTGTATATACTGAGAATCTCACAGTATGTTGAATGTTGTTAATTCAGGCTCTAGTTAATATGAACCAAACAGTTATATTTGTATTTTTTGTATTTAGTTCTATAAAGCCTTGAACAGGAGATTCATTTTAAACATAGGAAGACTTTTTACATGTTGAGTTAAATGAGGCAGAGGAACAGGTTTAGCTAAACTTTCAGACCTTTCTCAAGTTTACAGCCTTTAATTTGCACTTTTAGAAACCATACATCGGATGAATAGCTATTGAAATTCAGCTCCATTGACCTCAGCAGAGACACGCTAATTTTAATCAACTAGAGATACAAGCTGGTTGGGTTTTTAATCAGTTTAATATTAAAAATTAAGTAGATTTCTATGCCTAATGTTAAGAAAAATGAACAAGCATACCTTACAGTAATATTTTGATTATTAAAAGTACCTGTGGTAACTAATATTAACACTATGGTTCTTATACAGATTTAGCTTTGCTTGCAAATGATACTGGAAGGATAGTAACTTTAGGTCTGAGAAACCTGAAGTTAGAAAAGCAATACTTTCTTTACATTTCTGTTGAGGCTTAATATCAACATCAAAAATCCTGTACCTAATGCTCTCTTCAAATGCAGCATTTAGAAATGTCTTGTAGAAACTATATAGCAAAGTTATTCACTTTTTTTTTAATCCATCTTGTACACAATCCAAAAAAATAGAATTCTAAAGGAACAGTCTTACTTCTCATGAGAATGCTATTTTATAAAGATCTATTTTCAGTCATTTAACAGTGAAACACAAGATGCAGTAGCCAACATTTTAAACCAGAAAATTAGTAGCATAAAGGAAAAAAAGGAATATCCAGTGGAAACTACATGTTTATTTTTTATATTTTTTACCTTAATTTGTATGTTTTGTTGGAACAGAAGTTTTTCTATTAAAACAAAAACAAATTCCAAAATCAAAACTTCAAAACCAGTTTAAGATTGATTTTAGCTACTGTTGGGGTTAAATATTTATCCCTTCACTGAGTGAACTGATGTTCAAGTACAGGTTCTGCAATTGAAAGGGTTGTAGGTCTTTGTATAAGAGATAAGAAACATATTTTTCCAACCCATCTCTCTTCTCAGTATTCTAACATCTCCTCCTTCTGGTTCATTTGGATGAAACTGAAAACTGTTTTTAAACTTTATTATAGAAGCTTTTTGTATCTTGGCAAGTTTAGTGAAGGCAAAAAGAGACAGTGATCACTTGACCAGGCTTGTTTTTTACAGAGTGGTAAAAAGCTTAATGGATAGGTGTGTAGGTTAGGTGTGCACCTAAATCTCTACGTTGCCTAGCACTGTATGAACCACGTGGCCATTGTCAAGTAGATGAGGGAAAGGGTTTTCCACTCTGTAGAAATAATTAAAATCCATTGGAAAAGATGACATAGAGCTACATTTTCCTACTATTTTGAAGGTCTCTAACATCTTGACCTATAGCATCATTCTTTTTCTGCCCTAGCAGACATTTCATTGGGTGCACAATGTCAAAACCCAGGCAATTTAAATAACAAAATATGTGCCCTATTGCTATGTCACTGTGGCTTTTTATTTTAACATCTCAGTTTCCCTATGAATTTTCTATTTAAGGTAGGAAAGTCACAATAAGCATCCTTATGAAAAATTTTCCTCTTCCACACAAAAAATCCTACACCAAACCCCCTCAATGCATCTGAAAGTATGGCAAAAATATGTGGGTTTAGTCATACTAAATCTGAGAAATTCTGCTGGTTGTAGGAAGTTCTATTCACAAGATTCACACTGCAGAAACTCAGCATAAGTCTGCTATAAATTTGCCTTTGCTGATTTGACTTTCTGGCTATTTCATCTTTGCATAGCTAAATTATCTCTGTTTGTTTTCTTCTTTCTGTTAACTACTATGAACTGTATGCCAGTAATACTTTGCAGCTGATTGCAATGTATATCATCAGCTGTCCAGTTAGATTAGTACATTTGGCATACAAGTACTGTGAAACTGAGGCATACTTACAAACAGAATTGCCACTCCAAAGCAAAGGCAAATTATCCAGGATATGTTATCTCTTATTCAAAACTAAAATGTAATCAACAAAGCTAAATACATCTTTTAAAATCATAGATTCATAGATTAGTATTATTTAGCATCGTTTAGTCAACAAACAATGTTTGCATTGACATTGCTACATGATGCAGATATATGGAAATCTGCTTAAATTATCACAACAAACAGTGAAATTATGTTTATATGTGTTTGCATATGTTTGTACATGCTTCATAAGTACACAAAAAACATTGATATATATTTTAATAATATGAGAATAACTTAAGGTAAACATGCCAAAAAGATGATGCGGCAGCTCAGTACACTCACACTATCTAATTCTGGCTCTTCCATGTTCACCTTGGTCTCTATAAAACTACAATCTTTATTAATGTGATCACCTAGTACTTCTAAAACTATGCAAGGCATGACCAAGCTATTAAAGAGCAAACAATTACTCAAATACAGGCTTTTTATTTAACCCCTTTTCATCCAAGTGTTCTGTATTGCTGAGCTGAGTAAAGGGAAGTAGAAATTACATTTTACTACCTCTAAGTGGTATGACTACAAATGTAGGAAATGACCAGAGACAATTGGCAACATTTATTTTATTTTATTTTCTTCTTTCTCTTACTCTTATTTCCTGTTTGAAACAGAAAATCCAGCTATGTGATAAATTTTTTCTGGCACATTTCGCCTTAGTTTAGAGCATGTGAATTTAATCCTCTTATCAAGAGAGATAAAAAAAATACCCATTCACAATGTATTCATTCAATATACTTCCACAATGTCTATCTGCTTACTGAAAAACTTCTATAGATACTGTGTTTATTCAAAGCAGTTATAAAAGATATGGTCACATTCCAAAGTCTGTAATGAAATAAAATACATTTAAATCTTTTGGAAGAACAGTCTTTGAAATTCTTCTAGTGTCTTGAGATAACACACACAAATAACTTCTTCAATAATACAGTAAGATTCATCTTTTTAAAATTAAATTTTGCAGTTTATTTATTCCCAGTCTATCTTGTCTTCATTTCAAAAATGTCTTTCATACATAAGTTATTTGCAGCTTTTTACAAGCTTAGGTGCTACTTCTTAAAGCAGAAAAGGAGAAGAAAGAACATTCAGATATATAAGCTGATTGAATTTCATGGATTTTTTAAGCTGCATTTTCAGTGGAGCTCTCTTTTGCTGCTCAAATGATAAACAGCTCTCCTGATGATGTGCAAAAAACCCCTTAATATTGTTACTCAGACTCTAAGGTTTTGTAACTTTGCAAACATTAGTAAAACAAGCTCAGGCAATTTTCTTCACTAGAGCATAGATGTCAGGGATGGGGTGACACAATTCACTCATAAGAGAGAAGAGGCAATATGTTTACTGGTATACAATAGCAATTTAACAAAGTTTTATGTAAAACTTAACAGTGGTTTAACAAGATTCAATGGTAAGGTGACACTTGATTATTTACTGCATAGAGAACAAAGTCAAACAAAATTATCAGGACTACCATTGAGTCTCAGGGTTCAGAAGAATTCCCTTGTGTTGTAAACTCCGTATTGGAGAGGAGTCTAGGTGCAGCTGGATCTAATAATATCTCCCAGACATGGTCAGTGGTTTATGTCTAAAGGATGATAACTGTGTAATCAATGTTATATCACTTAGCTAATATTTCAAAGTTTCAGCATGCTTATTCCCAATTTACTTACCAAGTATCTGATGCATGAAGGATTATCTCAGCCTCTAGGAGAACCTTGACAGCCACTCTTACTCATGGGGAGATCCTGGTATGCAGCCTGCTGCCACACAGGAGAGCACAATGGGCCCTGGGCTGACCACCATTTATGAAGCAAGAAAATTAACTTATGTTCATATTTACATACTGACTACAAATGTCATTTTCTTCCAAATTTAGCATGAGCTGGACATTGACCAGCACGCTGTTTAGGTAGATGCATTGCTCAAATTAGCCCTTGGCTATTGTCTTGTTATTTAAGTCCACCAAACCTGCTTTAAGCCATATTGTAGCTGTATTGATCAGAGACCACTGGTGGTTATCACTTGAACATGGCTACAAGAAATAAAGGTTGGAGGGGAAGGAGGAGCACACTGTCACACTGGGAGGAAGTGCGAAGAAGATATATCAGACAGATAAACCAGGTAATAAGTAAAATCCAAGTTGTCTTCACTGGAAGCATATTGTCTTGCCAAATCCTTATTTGCAAAAGAAAATTAAATAAGAATAAAAATATCCCTTACAAAGGATATATAAAATAAATAAAACATATAAAATATTAAAGATATATTACAAAGGATAAATGAAATATACTGATAATATTAAATATTGATATTTGAAAAGTTTTTTAAAAAATAATCTGTAAATATTCTATGAAAAGATGTAACTCTGAATGCTGTATTATAGCAGTAACTGATATAAATTATATATTTCCAAAAAAAATCATGGAACATCCACACTTCCAAGGACAATAATGTATAAAACCTCTGAATCTCTTCCATATTTACATAAATCTTTCAATCTTTGCATTGATGTGAAATGCCATATTTGATAAAGAAATTCTATGCCTCTTTTCTTCTTGTTGAAAAGAGATGTTTAATTTTCTTGAAAAAAATGCTTTAATTTGTTATGCTATTCACCTTATCTGCCTAATATTTGGCACAAATATGATGTAAGACTGAGGCTGTTTTGGTTAGGAATGTTTGGAACCATGACTTCAAGTAATGACGTCAGCTTACCATAGTGAATACTCTTTAGTTAACATCTAAAAAGTACAGCTTAGTTGCAAAATAACTTTTTACCTGCAGTGATCACAAAAGAATATGTTTTATTTTAACATTGCCACCCAGTAACATGGAGTAACATCTCCACAGCATGAGGTGTAGTTGGGGACTACATTGTACTGGTGAAACAAATCTTCATTATTTCAGTTTTAAGGGACAAGATTTATCTTCTCTCATCAGTGTTCTTTTTCTATCTGAAATTGTTAAGATAATGAGACTGAACTAACAAAGATCCTATTTAACATCATGGTAATATTGTCTGCATTGCAAGTGAGTTAATGGTTGCTATTTATAAACATGTGCATATGTTTTTCAGTGCCAACATGCTGTTAAAACAATAACCCTTAATACCAACATCTAAACAGCTTTTAAGTTATATTTATTTGCATGTGTAATAATAGCAATAATAATACTATATGGCAGAATTATGCAAAAAGCAAGTTTTGAAAATGAAATTTTTGACAGTGCACTGTCAGTAATTTCATGCTGAACCTTTTATCTTGAAAGTTAATAGGAGTTTAAACATTAATGACATAATAGTGAGTTTGTTCTGCAAGATAATTTAGCTCCATTTGCTGTTCTTCATACTGGATAAGGAAATACTTGGGGAATGTAGAATAAAGGTCTCCAGCACAAAGCAGAGACTGGTGAAAGTAAAACAAAAGGAAATGAACACCCACTCTGCATATGTCCAGAAAGGTTAAGAAACAGCCATTCTCCTACTCTCAATTATTTGCAGAATGAGCTTCCTCTGTGCAAATTTGAGGCTCAAAATTCTAGACAAGGTAGCAGATTTTCCCACTCAAAAGCAGGCACAAAAAGAAAAAAAAAAAATCTTGTGCTTTCTGGACCCACCTGAAAAGTTAACAGTCTTTGAAGTGAATCATAGTTTGGGTTCTTCCTTCTCACCTCCTTCAAATGAGAGCAAATATTTGTCACGGAAAAAGCCCCATAAATTGATATAACAAATCAATACTGTTTCTCGTGGTAATGTCAATCCACAATCAACATTGTGCAAATCTGTTTGCTATAATGCTTTTAAGTGCATTTCAGTTTCATCAATCAATAGCAGAAGCAGCAGTTGTTAATGATACCACTGCTGAGTGCACAAGCTGAAACTTGAAAGGTAATGACACTATTGAGGAGATACAAGTCAAAAATATTACGTAAATGTTTTAAATTGGCTCACAGTATGCCCTCTGTGATAACATTGCAGAGGTAGATATCAAGGGTGTTTTCATGGAGTGCTTGGGGTTACAAAGAACAACTATACATATGTATTTAAAGGTAGTGTGTCAAGTGGATAACCAGTATGAGACATCTACAATTGTGACAGTGGATTTTTAAGGCCTCAGATTATGTTTCAGATTGTATTTGCCTAGAGAAGTACAAGGAGGTAACCCTTGCCTGTATGCAAGCTAGGGATGACTCTTTGTCAAAGACTGTTAGGTTTAAAATAAAATTCTACAAGAAATCAAATTCATTCAAAGTTTGAGCAGCTTTAGAAAATGTAGTTGCAAAATATGTATTAAAAAAAGCACACTATTCAAGTTAACTGCAGCAGACAGAAACTGACCTGCATGAAATGTCAGAAAGTCAAGGCCTAGAGAATTCTGAAAACATAAGATGACTGTTAATTTAAATGTAGTTTATGAAACACTATTTCAAAGGCATCACAACAAACTATAAACTGGTATAGTAAAGACTCTGAATCTGTTATGTTTAGTGTCTTTAGTGCCAAGTTCCTCACTATTTCTATAGAGGAATGTTTAAACAATCTGTGCAGAATTTCCATTGCAGAAATTTGATCATGATGATCACTATAATTCTACTGACTGGCTTAAAACAGAACATGTAAAAATATTGTTAGAATGGAATAATAAATTGCAAGCAATAACAAAATTCACAAATATGTCTTGCCAATCATCTCCAAACAGAAGTCAGAGTTGAATTCAGTGAATATATTAAAATAAAAATAAGGATTATTCCCAAAAAGTATTTTTTCTTTCACAGTATTTGTCTGAAGATGGATAACTACTTTTCTCTGACCAAGGCCTTTATTAAGCCTTAAATTTTATCTTCTTTAAAAAAAAGGGGGGGGTTAAAGTAAATAATATATTCTTATGTTTTTCAGTCTATGTGGAGTAGCAAATTTTCTGTAAAATTTTTGTTTTCTAACCACCGGTGCTTTCCTACTTGTTCTAATGTTTTCCACTGTCTTTCCCCCTCACTTTTTATCTCACAATTCTAATCCCATACTTATTTCCCAGGTGCTCAGACTGGATCCTACAATAAATTCAAAGTCTGCTTCTAAGGGGTATATAACAGGAGATTAGAAGATAAAATTTATATATCAGTAAGAAGTCCAGAAAAAATAAAGTTATTCTGACAGCCATTTATATCCTGGTCTCCTATATGATGATGCTAATCTTTTTAGATGTTATTATTTTTTTACAATTAACCAAAGACCTTCAGCAAACACAGAGTGAGAAAATAGAGAAAGTCAAATCCTGTCTGCAATACAAGTACAGTGTTCAGATATGTAAAAAATTCTGGTTTATGTGAGTAATAATACTCATGTTTCTACTGTGTATATTCAGTTTTATATTTCAAAGAAAAAGAGTCATTAATAGAATAACAAGTAGGAAAATTCACTTAAATTATCTCAGCCAATATCAAGCAACAGATTAAAATCATGGCAAGATGATTAACTGCTAAATTATTGTTACAGCAAATGTACATGTCTAGATAATGTAATAAACAGTGTAATTTACATTTCCATGCTAAATCATGTTTGAGCTTTATAGGTTATGACACTCTTCAGTCCAAGACTTATTACTCAGGTATAAAATCAGTATTTAATTTTAGGATGGAGAGCTGAAGTATGTAATTTCTTAACTCTTGTATAAACAAAACCAAAATTTTTGACATCCTAGAGCATATCATAAAGATCTTTTCAGGAAACCCTCATTCTAATTCTTCCATTGATCATATTGTTGTAATAATTTCCAGAAAATCATATATCTCTGAAAATTTTAAGGTAATTACAATAACCACTCCTATAGTTTCTCCTCTGCTAAACATTGCCTTCCTCATATTTAGTTATAATTAATTAGATGCCCTAACTTATTAGTGATTGTGTTGGAAGAATGGAAAGAGTTTATTCCCTTCCGGTCTGTTTTGCTTCTACCTACATAACTTTTGTGACTAGAAAGGAAGCACTGTTAAGACTACTTTTTACAATGGGATCCACAAAGCAAAAAACTATGTCAGCCCATTAGCCCTCTCTGCTGATGGCATGGAGTGCATAGACATCTTCATCTTTCCAGCCTGGGCACTGCAAGTAGCACTGAAAGAGTGTCATACACTTTAGCACAGCTTCTAACTGCTCTCTCCAGCCTGTCTGCATAGGCTTCAACCATGTTTCAGACTGCATGACCACAGGCTAAGCTACTGGCCCATCATTATAATACTGGGACAACAACTGAGTCTTCTGCAGTGCCACTTGTCAGTCTTGCAGCCAGACACATTCACACTGCTGCTACAGTCTTTCAAGATGCAATCCATTTAGTGAACACCAGTATGAGTGGCTGTGGGACGTCAGCACCAGGACTTGCACTCTGTTCTGCTGGGACAGTGATTTACTGAAGGTTAGTTTGCACTTGCACACTGATTGGTCCTGCTCTGCATCTGGAAGGAGGAGGAAAGTATTAGTTTTATTTCTTCATTACTAGCCCTGTCTGCAAACAGTTGTTGCGGAGGGACACTTATTTTTGTGTTGTGTTGTGATTTGCAGAGACTTCCATTGCAAAAAAGGTGTCTTGGTGTCAAGAAGTGCTTCAGTTCTACAACCACCATCTTATTTTATTATCTCTTTTTTTCACTAACATTTCTCATAATTTTTCTTACTTCATCTCTTGAAATTTTATGTTTTCTAATGTTATTTCTTATCTGACTAGTTCAAAGCTTACTGTACATATGTGCCTTACTAGAAGCAGGTCTGAAGTTTAGACATAGCAAGTTCCAATTACAAAAGTAAGCTGAAGTCAAGATGCTTGAAGGAAGTTATTTGACTTGACTCTGTTGAATTTCAGGGTGAATGTCATTAGGGCTGTATCCATGGTCAGATGCATCTGTACAATATCTCAACAACAATCCTACATGCTGAAACATCCATGTAGCAGAGTAATATGTCACACATCATGAAGAGGAAATATGTGGAAGGCAGACTACCTAGAAAAGTAACACAGAAAGCTCAGAGGTTCCACTTCTACTCAGGGTAGGGTTAGGTTAGTCATATAACTGATCATCAGCACAACCTGCTATTGTGAGCTTTCACAAGATCACTTACTTCCACTACTTGAAATTTGAGTATGCAAGCACAGATTTGGTGCTGATCTCAGCAACAGCAGCCATGTTTTGTCTGTTCCCTAGATGCATGCAACACAAAAGCCATTGCAGCTAATATTTTGTCAGGAATCACGTTAGAAACTCTTTTAGTCACAGTACTTGTAAATAAAATTTAAACTTAGTTCCAAGACTGAGTTAACTGCAGACTTCCTGTGGATTTCTGTGAAGTCAGGAAATTATTCCAAAGACCAAAGTGTTTTGGAAGGGTTCTTGGTTATGTCCTATTGTCCTCTTATGCAATATGCCTTGCAGAAGCATAACATTTTTTTTTTTTCAGTTTTAACATTGGTATTTTGGATTTATATTCAGAAGACTCTTTGAGCAAAGACTGCTCTTTGAAAGTTTTCTTTAATATTTATTAATTGTTCAAGAGTGTAATTTATAGACTGTCTAGAATGATTGTATGGCAAAGGTTTATAGGAGTGATGAAATGAGAGCAATGTAAGAAATTTCATGAATACTTTATGCTGTTGAGCACAGGCAGGAATTTCTTATCTGCCTTTGAAAATCCTAGCTTTTTGATCAAATAGCTAGAATCATCTCTGTAACAGCACATACTTTCTAACAATTTAGATGATAAGCTCTCTGGTGAAAAGATAGAACACGGCAAAATGGGGGCTTATACTTTAATTTCTGCTAAGTTCTATTCAGAGCAAATAATATTAAAATCATGTGCAGTGCACTTCTGTGAGTTTGGATAAGAAAGAATACTAAGAGTCTAACAAAAATAAAAGGTAGCAATATGCTAAAATTTTTTTGTATACTATCAAAACCAAAACTCCTGATCTTTCTACATGTACTATATGCCCCACAGAGGTGTTAATTAATTTTGTTTTGTTGTGGGTATGCTCTGCTGCCTTTAAAGGGTCACAGTGATGCCAGATGTGGAAAGGAATCACTTTGCAGTTACTCACAGCTGTCATGGGTAATATCTAATATAACTAATCGCCCGCTCCTACCAGGACAGTAAGTAAGGAGATGTAAAATGGGAGATGCAGGTAGACTCTATGGCAGAGAGGTGTGGTGGCATAGATCCTTCTCATACTATCTGTGAGAGGGAAATGTTAGGGAATAAGTACAGAAGGCCAAGGCTTGGCAAGTAGCTACACTAGCAAGTTAACAACAGGAAAAATTGAAAGGCATTGCAAAGATCAAAGAGGAGTAATGCATATGAACCAGCTGGTCAACCTTGACCGATGTCTGCACCAAGAAGACTGAAACATGAGAAATGGCAGAAGTGGCGAACATTGTTAATGATCCACGAGATGGTGAAGCTCAGGATCTAAAGAGAATGAAGGAGGAATATAATGGGTTTCAAAACATAAGTTTGAGGTTGATCCCTGTTCATGCTTAGACACAGTAATTTGGAGGAGCAATCAGCCTGCTGCTTTCAAGATACCTGTGTCTTATGTCCACAGCCAACAGGGATCTGGTGTGTTTTTCTATTGTGAAGGAGTATTCAGTATTCACAGAATCAACAAAGGACCACTTGGAAGGTACTACCTCATAGCACCAGTCCACCTCCTGCTCTTCTAAAGAGAAACCTCCATTCATATTTTGATAATTTCTCTCTCTAATAGAACTATAAATGCACAAGGAGAACCTATTTTCTCTATGTTATTTCTAGACACAACTAAAATTTCTTGCATCACAGCAATATCAGAGTTATGGTGGATATGATTAATGAATATTTTTTTACTTAATTCCTCATCTAGTCAATAGCTGAAAAGAGCACAAAAAATCTCTCCAAAAGTTGAGGATAACATTTCAGCTACATTTTTCAAGTTAGTTTATATTCATAGGTGTTATGCTCAAGCATAACAATATGTCTTTATATTAATGTTATTAATAATGATACGCTAAATTCTTATAGTAACTTTATGGAGTATAGAAACCTCTCTACAGTTTAGTGGATAATTTGAAAACCATTCAACTGGAAGTTTTGGCTGCCCCACTAACCTCTATATTAACATTTCTGTTCTCTTCAGCACAGAGGGGAAGCCCAGAACACTGACCTCACAGGTGATTACAAGGAACCTCCTATATAAAGAGTTGTATAGGAAAATGACAGCAAAGCATGGCTGAAAATCATGTGAAGTTTCCTTTCTTCTTGATATGTGGAAATTAAAGCAATATTAACGTGCAAGTTATATGAGGGTTTGCATTACATAATAATAGGTCAGCTGAAGTTTAGAATTAAAAATATAGAATTTTGAATCAGTACATTTAATTATTTATGGAATCAAAACAGCCTAGATTAATTTTTCAGTAATGTGTTACCTTACCTTACTCGCTAAGAAGAGTAAGTGGCCATTCTGGCATGAAGAATACCTATACTCAAAAAGTCTTAAATATAAGACTTTATATTAAATATAAGACTTTCATGGTGTGACTATGGAGTTGTCCTGTGCCTAAGCATGAGTTGGACTAGATGATCCTAATGGGTCCCTTCCAACTCTGACAGTTCTGTGATTGTGATAACTTTAAAAATCATGAGATTGGAAACTACTGTATGAAGAATGCAGTTGTCAGATCATATAAACCAAATTCACTAATGTATAACTGTACATTCATAATGCCATATTTGAGCCTTATGTTTGTATCATCATATAGTAATACAGAAAAAAACCCTAATATCTTCAATCACTGTAATTGTATAATCAAAACTATTATTTTCTCTTTTGTTTAAAAGAAATATTCAATGTTTTTGAAGAAGAAATTTACTTGGCATTAAAAATTTAGATTATTTCTTCACAAGAAAAATTGAACAGTTACTGATAGAACAACAAACCCATCAAAAAGTACAAATATTGGAATTTAACTTATCTATTTCTAAAAATATGGTGATATTAATGTCTTTGTACCTGTGAGCTAGCTGGTTATATAGGTTAGTTTATAGTTTATAGAATGGTTATGTCCCTTGTTAGTTTTATTTGTTCAGAAAATATTTTAAAACCTTATTATAAGATGCCTGATGTCTTTTCATAAATAAACGAATAATTGAAATGTTACTAGACAGTTTATAATGTTTAATCTCTTAGATGAATTTTCAGTGACCTTCACACATGTTCTATTTTTCTGTACTTAAAATCAAAATGTCAAATTCTGAAGTAGCTTCTAAACTACTTCAGTCAGAGAATGTTAAGAAGCTGACCTGATTTATTTATAAACCATAGAAATATTGTTCATCAAAATGAGGTGTTACTTTGTCAACCACATGTAGATTTATGATTTTCTAAGTTATTTTTAGCCTTTAATACTTCTTTAAATGAATTTCCTTTCAACAGCCCAAAGAAAAGGTTGCATTTCAAATATCCTGGGAAGGAGAAAACAATATAGTATGTGCATGTTCCTGAGCTCTGTACTATCAGTAGAATTGATAATGTTTTCAGTCAACAATATGATACTTACTGGTGCTGAAGAAAATTATGTCTTTAAAATTTTTATCTCCTACATATGACTACATTTTTAATTTGCAGTCACGGGTTTCTAATGATTTAGATCAGCTACAGCTCTGTCCATATTTTTACAACTTTATCCATATAGATTTATGAGAAACAGAAAGTTTCCAAGGATCATGCATCTCAACTGATCATTAAATCCATAACTCCTAATAAAAACATCTACAAACTCTCCATCTGCTTTTTTTTTAACCTCATAAAGTTTGCTATTCACAAGGTAAAACCTTTTATTTCATTCTCATCTACATTTTCATCCCTCCTCACTCAGGTACTGTGACTCTCACTCCATGTCGGAATTTCACACAGCATTTGTCGTCTCTACCTGTCTGGCACCAGCAGTATCTGAAGTGTTTCTGAGACAATACTTACTACTAAGTTAGAGAAATGATAGTGACTACAGAACATTTTGGAGAGAATCTATTCATTAACCTGATTATAAGACACATGTTTAAATAAAAAGAAATTGAGTCTCAGCATGCATCTGAAGATCTTTCACTTTTATAGTAAGCTAGTTGATAAGTCTTTCCTTTTCAAGTTTCTGAAAAGGTAGATTGATTTAAAGACTGGACAGATTTTTTACTTACTGATATTTCTCCATCTTTAGCAATTTCTCATGTAAATTTTTGTGGTAGGTTGTCCTTGGCTGGCTGCCAGGCATCCACTCATCAACAGGGTTTTTAAAGGTCAAGATGAACTCTCAACAAGACAGCAGCTTGCTGGACATGTAGCTAATTGTTGAGGTTAATCTTGACTTTTTAAGGTAAAAACTGCTGCCAGTGAAAATGGTGACATTGCTATGCTAGGAAGTAACTTCATAAGGTCATAATCATCCTAGCATATACGTTGCATATATTGTTTAAGTATGAAGTAAGTTTTTTATCATGGATAATAATGCTTCTCAATAAAGCGAGACCAAGATGATTGTTGATCTTTGCATGACTGAGTTAATAAAAGTAAAGCTGATAGTGATTTGATGAAATTATCCCCTGAAGGTACACTGCTGTATTGCTTTCCCATTGGTAGTTCATACTGTCTCAGTGCTCTAGAAGTTTTTATGGCTAATGATATAGGAAAGTTGCAGCTAAATTTATATTTATGTGAAGACCTCCACTGATATGCATTATTATAATCTTTTGGCATATGTATGACATCTAAGTACATTGGATCAAAAAATATGTGCTTATTTTATTACAGCTATTGGAACATAAATTTTGCACAAACTAGCTCACATCTTGGTTAACGATAGTGTTATTGCACAATGTAACCCAATGAATAGAAAATGGTAAGGGTCAATAGAAATCTATGGCATTTCAGTGACACTACAGCAATATTTGGCTGGATTCCTTCTGTATTATCTCCTGTGTTATGTGCTTTTGCATATTCCAACCCCTGAGCATAATTCATGCTCTTAATCCAGTGAGGGAAGTAAGATATAATTTAAAGAAAAGGAATCTGATATTCCTAAATGGTTAGTAATGATAATTAAAAAGTGAAAATATTAAGTCTAGTATGCAGACTACCTGTTAATATAGCTTCTTGGAAGTAAAAGTTTGTAAGGCTTTCTGCTGTAATGCAATTGTCCTCTAGAAAAAAAAAAAGGCAAAAATATAAATTTTGTTGGTAACAACTATCCTGAAAATATCATAGATCAATCATAGATCAGTCATAGATCAATCATATCACTTTGTTTCCTGAAAAGATCTAAAATGTGTTTGTTTAATAGTCAATAAGTCTGTGTGTTTTAAGAAAGATATTGACTATAGGAAAATCACATGTAGTGGGAAAATAATGACCTTAAAAAGTGTCAGAAAGTTGTCACTGGTCATGAGGAGAGAGCACAAGTGGCATAAAAGAAGAGCAAAAAAGCTTTCAAAAGTTTTTTTGGGAAAAAATGGGGGGTTTTCCTACTGTTGATCCAGATTGAATAAATACATGAAAATAAAATTAAATGTGTAACAGCCAGGATGAAACATGAACCTGAAATGTCTCAAATCCCTTTTAATATTAACCCAATAAAAATTCTTTGTGATTTGAAGTAACAAAGCTGCTGAGGTTGACAGCTCTTTATCAAACCCAGCCAATTTGTAACAGGCAGATTATTTTAATTAGAAACAGTTAAAAATGGCTGTGTTAGAAATATTTTTCAGTACATTGATTACAAGATTTAAACTTCTCCTGTACTAAAACAGTGAATGCAGTATTAGTCTATAAGGATTTAAATGGAAGGATATCCTTGTCTTGATGTACCACACAAGAGTTTTTAAAGTATAATTTTCCTCAGCCTTGTTAATTATTTTCAGTTGTCTTCAGAGGACAAAGCAATTATAATAATAGATGGTGTAATTACACATTCAGTGACTATATAATAAGATTGCAGCTTAGACAAATTTGAGACATATACAGTTTCTACTCTATGAATGTTATTAAATTGAGTTGCTTTTCTTCTGGAAATACTTTTTAATACTTTGATGTTTCTACATGTATGAAATGTACAGATATGAATTAATCCAGAGCTATATTGATTATTGATATTAATATTGACAAGTTATTAAAATATTGTCTAATAATGGTTAAATAGTCTTTTTGAGGCTGTATCTGTGCTTCTGATCTTACAGTGATCTCTGTATTCCTTATATATAACCACTAAACTCTTCTAAAAAAAAGGAATCATCTCTGGCAGACATAATCTCTGAGATTGTAAAACGATCTATGTAGATCTGTCAATAAAGGCAAAGTAATCTCTATGTCCTTAGAAACCACAATGATAGTAACAAGAAGCATGTTTTGCTTTGTTAAAAAGTCATACTGATGCAATGACCCTACTCCAGTGTCTAAGCAACATTAAAGTTAAATTGACTATGCTAGCAACACTCTTTATCCATTAATAGACATTTTAGGAGTATTCCAAAATCCATATGGAAATCTTTAAGATCTAAGAATTTCCTCAAAAAATTTCCTCTTCTGTTGTTTAAAATAACTTACAAAATGTAGGTATAAATATGGCCTGACATCACTAATCTATTGTAAGAGTTATATATGTACTCTGTTAATATTATGCATCTTTAAATACATTGCAAATTTCTTGCCTGACTTTGCAGGATCTTATATCAAACTTTCCTCATAACTGATCTCAAATAAACAGTCCCAGAATGATAGCTTAAATTTAAACCAATAGCTCTCAGATAAGACAGCAGACAAAAGCTTAAATTATAAATAGGTAAGAATAATGTATATTGTGCATTTTTCACCTTCCTTTATACACATTTGCACTTGTAAATAGCTTTTAACTTCAATTCTTCCTTTGTAAGTGTGCTGTGCAGTTTGAATATGAGAAAAACATGTTTTGGGATATTTGTCTTTAAGTAAAATTTTATTGGATGTATGTGTTCATTTTATTTAAACAATACACTAAAGCAGTTTACTGGCCATGCATAGAAAAAAAAAAAAGGCAATTTTTTTTTTTTAAAATAGTTACATTTGTAAATAACTAAAACTAATGACTCCCATTTTTTTATGCAGACTCTGAAATACAAAACTGTCTCAAATACCAACATAGTGCACAAGCAGCAGGTAAGTAGACCCTGAAATACTAATTTAAAATTATGAGGTTCAGTTTGCTATCATTTTGCTAATAACAAAAGGACTCTTTCATTTAATCTGTATCTCTAAAAGAAAAAAAAAATGTGCTCAGTGAAAGCACTTTACTTCCACAGGCCTAGTAAAATGTTTATGAAGTTCCTTATCATTTTAACTGGAGTGTTGTTTATCTGCAATTTACTGTGCTTTAATGCAGCAGTATGGACAGGTCTTCCAGTTTCATTTGTCACGTTAGGAATTTTTATTGTAATACATAGAACAAAGCACAGCTGAGAGGTGCAAACGTTTCTGAATGTCTGAGACACTATGCCAACATAGTCATTGAAAGAAAGATATTACTCTAGAGCATGGTCCATGGAGTCAGATGAAACTTTAAAAAATTGCCTGATAAAATAAGGCTGGTGTTTAAAAAGCAAGAAATAGCTCAGTGGAAAAGATGGATTGCCTTATTTGGTCAATATTAGAAGCATGAAACTGGAAGTCTCTGTGGCAAAACAGGCTCAGAATCACTAAGCTGAAGCTCCTTCTTCAGCTACAAAACACTCCACCTTTTCACCTTTTTACTTTTTAGTTGAAATAAAAATGCTGTGAGTGCAGATTAGATATTGATTACTGAAATAGTTCAAGTCAAATGTTTTATTTGGTGCTAGAACAGCAAATTCAGGATTTTTTATTTCTCTAAAATTTTCTAGCTAACAGTGAACTGTCTGGTCCTGATGCACCTTGTCAAGTTGTACTAATAAGTTACCTGTTCCTAAAGAAAAGGAAAATCTTAATTTATTTTCTTGTTGCCATTGTTTTAGAGGCAGACAAAGTGAGATATTGAACAGCGAGCACTCTTACTATATGCCTTAGGAGTAAAACACCTCTGTGGTACCTATTAAGACTGAGTCAGTTGTATTATTTCATTGAAATTGCCTAACCTGCTTGGCATTAGAATTAGTACAGCTCTTAATGATTGCTTTTGTGAGGTTTTATTTTCCTTTAAGATGTGTTTTAAGTATCTTGTGTGTGCCACAGTTTATTTTGCACTATTATGTAGGATCTACAAAACAGACAGAAGACTGTTCTGAGTCATTTTCTTGTTGAAAACAACTTCATTTCTGTTGCTTCAGTAAGCCTACAGGAAAGCAGAAAAAAAGATAGTACAAACAACGAGATGTAAATTTAGAAGTGTAGAGCTATTTGTCTGTTGTCTTCTCACAGAATGATCCTAGGGTTTGGATGAGAAAGACAGGTTTTGAAATCTTTCCACCAAATGAAAAAGGCAACAATTACTGATTAATACAGGTGCAAACAGCAATAGACTTAGAGAAGAACTTTGTATTGCCAGAGAGAGACATTCATGGCAATCTAGAAAGTACAGACATGCAAAACCAAATGAGAATATGAAGTCTCTGCTGTCCTTTATTTGGTTTATTGGGATGGCTTTTACCTCCTAATTGATTGCATCCCATCTGCATGTGACTTGCAGTGATTGAGAGGAAAACCTTCATTTCAGCTTAGGCCAAAGACAACCCAACCCAGGCCTGAGACCCAAAAGAGCCTGATGTCTGGTCCCAAGAATGGCAAATATAATCATATTTACTGAGTCACAAATATCAAAGCTGATAGTACTTAATCTAATTAGATTTAGTAATATCTTTGGTCTATGAAGATACTGAAGTTAAAATATTTGGAATTATTGACACTGTGCTGTGATTGTTATAAATTATTTTAATTAGTCCAAATATTTGGAAATACATAAAGCATATGATTAATGGCAAATATTAAATATCTATTGTTATATTTCTGTTAAGAGGCAGCTGGAAGTGAAATTTGCATATTCATATAGACTTGCAGTTTCACAACCTCATTTAAATTTTTACTCAGAAATTACAGGTTGACCCCTATTTATTTCCTTCAAAGCATGTTTGAGGATGATAATAAGAAGAGGGGAAAGATACAAAATTGAATCATTTGAATGGGGAAAGATGGGTTTATTATTAATTACATCTCCTGAGACATGTACATGTTGTGTAAATAGGAGTAGCTGAAGTATATTATTACACACAACAGTTGCAAGTATATCTTCTTAAAGATCCAGAACTTTTACTCCAAGAGTTTTACCTAGTGTAAATAAATTTTAATGTAGGTTTTATTCCTAAAAAAGAGAATATTCCTTTCTGGTATAAAAATCTGGAAATAAACCTCCATCTGTTCTTCTTAATGATTATGATAAGAAAATAAGATAGAAAAGAATTAAGATCTTTAGGAAAAAGTCTTGTTTTTATAGAAAGAATAATTTTATAAACATTTGTGACTCTGAACCCTTAGGATGGATCTTGTCTTTTCTACAATGCAGCTCTAGCCCAGGCAGGAGCATCAACATCTTTGGGTTTTGAACATTTTGATATTGGGTTTTTTTAATATAATTCACTTAAATCCTTAATGTAGAAAAGCCATTCAGAATGTGCTTAAGCTCTACTGAATTCAATGAGATTTATACATGGCCTTTAAGAGAAGAAGATGCTGAAATGTATAACTTATTCAGAGCTTCAGACCAAATTGGGATTGCATAGGGTATGCCTTTGCTGTTCTCTGAGTGTGCCAAGACAGGAGACAACATACAGTTTTCCAACAATAGCAAATGCTATTTTTCCCTACTGTCAAGGCCATTTCCTATCATCATTACACAGTTGAATACTGAATACCTTCTCATTCAAATTGTTCCTGTGACCTAGTGCCTCAGCATGCTCTGGAAGACATTCCAAGCTCTTCTTCAAGAAGAGTCTGATCTTGTCTGGCTTTAGAGTAATATTTACCTGATCACTTAATAGGAACCTCAGACTGCAAGTACATTAAGTCCACCACTTTTTCTCCCTTTGTTAACAGCTAAACCTTTCGATGCTAGGAAAGCAAATTACCACTCTCATTAACCTTTCTTCAAGCTATATTTTGAAAGGAAGAAAATCAAATTGCACAGTTGCAAGGTAAATTTGGTCACTTAGCAACACAAGACTTAATCAGCTGTGTCACAGCAAGTACCACTGAAAGGATGCTGACTAGCATGCTGACTCTCTAAGCTTGTAGTGGAACCTGGATGGTGGAAAGAGGAGAGAAAGGTCTGTATGCTTTAGGTTTTTGATTCTTATGCTCATGCTGTTCCCTGAGTAGGGAAAAACCCCACACAACTGCATGTATGGCCTTTCCTGCTAGAGTATATTATCTTTCTTTCCATGTTGTCAGGTTATAGCACATAGCTGTCTACATGACGCCAAGTGGCATCAAGGAAAGGCTGTTGCCAAACCCTGAGTGCATTCTCCAGCACGTCTCCAGTACATACAATCTGTAAGGAGCAACCCTGGGACAATGTCCCAGGGCCAGGCATACTGGGAAAAAAGCGTCTGGCATACTAAGAAGTGCATTTGGCTTTCAAAACATAAGTTTTTACTGTGAAATTATCTTTACCATGTAGTCAGATGTGGTGGACATTTCTAGCTTTTCCTCACAAATCTATCTCAAAATTACAGCTTCCTTTGACTAAAACAGTAGTATCATTTAGGTGCTGAGCACTCAGCTCTCACCTACATAGTTCTGCACTTTCAAGTGTCCTCAAGTCCAATCAGTTTCATCCTGTTTAAACATAATTATCTTCTTTTTGTTGTACATATAACTACTTAACTAAATCTGGCAAAGTAGTGTGTCTGGAAGGAAAATTTATTCTATCATCTGAAGATATTCTTGTATAATTTTTCTGAGATATATGTTACAGGGGAAACATTTTAATGGATAACAAATATCTTAATAAAGCCTAACATTGTTATATATGCTCTTGGACAAGCAAAATTAGATCTATGTATCTCTAAGTCTTGTTGATTGGGAGCATTTATGGATTTTTAGTTTATTGTACCAGGTTGGCAGATCTTTTTTCTAAATTTGCAGTTTTGAACTCTGGGTTTTTTGAAGAGAAATGTTATTTCCTACCACAAATTACCTGTATGAAGTACATTAGCCTTGGATGATCTGTGTTTCTGTTATTGCTTAAGGCTACACTTCCTATCCAGGTAGTTTACCGTTCATAAACTAAAGATGTTTTTCTCCTCATTGAGTAAGTTGTTCTGTCTCAAATGGAGGCATATAACTTGCACTGGAGTTTGATGATTTTATATCTTTGCTGCTCATAACCTTGTTTGAAAATGTTTAAGAAGTAAACTCAGTGCTGCAAAATGAACTGAATAGAAACCAGTTGCTCTTTCCCATAAGCAAAGTGAACTTTTATTCCCCATATGAAAACAGGAGTATTTGCACTCACGTAAGAAAAGCCCCTCTGAAATGCCTCTGCTTATCTCTTGGAGCCCTGTGCCAGAATGCTGAGAAAAGGCAAGGTGGGAGAGCTTAGTCATGGCCAGCAGCTGTCTGCACAACAACATGACATGCTAAGGCAGCTGTTGTATTTGAACCTTTTGGTTTCAGCCTGGTCTGAGTTTTCAGAGGACTGCAGCAGGGTTTCTGCTACCAGAAGGAAAAGTGAATTGAACCTGTGCCTCTCAATACATATGGTCTGATACCATTTTTTCAGTGTTTCTCTAGTTCTTCTGTGTAAGATTTGACTGACATTAGCAGATGAGGACAACCGCAATTTTTCTTCTTGCCATTAGAGTAATCTGTATGCAACTATCATTATCAACATTAAGGGCAGCAGTAATTGCAGTGTAATTATCTGTGCATCATTGTGTCAGGTGGTTCCAGTTGTCTGTTGAAAGTGTTCAAAACCCTTTTCTCTATTATTCTTGCAAAAATGCACCATTACCTTTATAGTTGCAGTGATGCACCTATTTCTGAAAAAAATAAAAAGAAACTAGGCAGCATGATGATAATGAGTGCTAAAGCCTTCTTGGAGGCAAAATAATATTAGTCACTAAAATATTTCACTGATGAATATGTTGATGAAAAATAATATAGAGAATGTTTCTAACACTAATGCTGGGAGAAGCCATAATGGGAGAGATTTTCTAGTTATCATTTGATTTCTCTTATATTCCCAAGCTGTTTTAGATTTCAGTCAGTTTTCAAGGCTCTTGTATCATATAGTCATTAAAAAAGTTGGTTGCACTCCCATGCATGTTATTCTATTTTGATTTTTTTATAGAAAACATTGATTTACAGGAAGTGTTTTCACTTGTTCTCAAATATAAAGAGTATCCAAAGGCAAATTTACCTCTCTACCAACATAACATAACACCATGTAACAGTACTTTTTCCCCCAAGCAAAATCCAGGTTTTATAGGAACACCATTAAAAACAATAGGTAGAGAACATTTTTAAAATATTGCAGAATTAGAAGGGGAAATCAGCATACATGATACATAAGTAATAATAGAGGATTGAGTTACAATGTGTTAGTAAAAGAATTATATAACAAAAAAGTGTTTATTTGGATGATGGAGACTAGGAAGACAATTTCTGCAGCTAAAATCTTCATGGTATTATTTTAAAGAATAGAGAGGAGATTAATAGGAATTCATTTCCTATTTCAAATCATTAGATAGCTACCAGCATTTTAATAACAGTCAAGCACAGGAACAGATTAAAATCTAAAATTAACCAAACTGACCTCAGAACGACACAATACTTTAAACGGCAGCATAACAGTAGTAGAAATAATTAATGGTTTTAAAGACAGCAGAGGGTAAAGCTGTTGGTCCAGGTGGATTCTTGAAAGAAATTTCAAAGTCTCTTCCTCAAAATTATCATACTTTTAAACAGGTTTATTTAATATTTTGATATCTAAAACTGTATGGTGTTAGCAAAATTTTATGTGATAGGAAGGACTGTAACACTGACAAACAGGTCAGCCAAATACTTCCCATTATGTTCAGCTTTTAAATGTTTACGTTCCTAAACAGGATGAAAACAAAAGAGAACAAAAAATGCTTGCAATATTATCTGCAATGAAATTGTGATAGTGTCTAAAAGAACTTCATAAATAACTTACTTGCCTCAAAAAATCAGGAAATTAACTGACAGATTGAATCTTTACCTAGAGCTGCACCTGAAAACTTTTCTGCTTCTGTGCAAGTAACCCTCAGGATATAACTTCCTCCCAGGAAATTGTCTTGCTGTTGCTCCATATTCTGTGAAGCTTAATCACATTTTTTCCCTTATTTTTGTGTGCCATGATGGGCTATTATAAGACGAGGAGCATCACAGTGTTTTCTCTTATTTAAATTTTTCTTCTATGACTGTGACCAGAAATCCACTGAATTTTTGGATAGTACTACAAGACTGTGGTTAAATTGTGTTTGGTAACACAGAACATAGTGGGACATCCTGTGTACCTGTAGTGATGGTGCTTTAAATAGGTAGGTATAACTACTTCTTTGAGGTATATGGAGAAGCTCCTCAGCTGAACAATTTTAAAGGATGAGTGCCTACATTTTCACTTCCAGGTGTCTAAACTCTGGTATCTAGGTTCTTAGTAAACCTTCATATCTGTTTTCAACTGTAATGCTGGAGGGTGGAGACTGAAGCACAGTCCCAACTTTTGTGATGCCTCATTCTCTGTGGTGTCTGTCACAGAAGCATGGTTTTGAAACCACTTAACTATCCCTATCTGGAACTCTCTAATACTGCACAACATTTTCACTGTTCCCTGAAAAGGAAGGTCTTCTGTCTACCAACAGAGTACTACACATAGATGTCCTTTTGCTCTCAGAGGATTAGCAGAATCCTCCTACTCCTCTCATTATCATTGCCAAGGTCAGTTGTTGTTCCGGACTGTGTGATACAAAAGTTATGAAAATGTGCAGCCTCTTCTTGTTTCCAATCCAAACTGGATTTCCTTCAGCCCTGAAGCAATGAGCAGTTGTTGAGAAATGAGTTAGCATTCCTAGAGCTAATGCTTGAATAGTAACTGTGGCTCTGTGAATGCTGAGTCCAGCAATATAATAGTTTGCTAGGAGACAACTCAGGAATTTCTGCACTGCAATCTATTGCTTAGGGTAAACAAGCAGTCAGCAATTCTGGCAAAATGAAGCATCACTTGCAAAATATGTGCATTCATGTTATTATTGCCTCCGAACACCTTTATCTACATATTTGCATGAACACCCTCATTCAGGAAAAGTTAGAAAGGGCAAAAGAAATCAGCTTAATGCATTAATATTGTGCATGTGCCTTTGCTTAGATATCCTGAGTCTCAGAAAACCTGAAACTGTCCCTAGTTTCCATAGCATTGTAGCTCCCCTATTTTTCAACTCAAAAATGTAATACTCAGGTTTAATGAAGTTAAGAAACCCAAATAAATCCAAGCCATAGCATTTACGAACTCTGCCAACTGAAGACATAGGAAGTATACTCATAATATAAAAAAGCTGTAATTAACTTCACCATCTGCCCACAAACATATTCTGATAATCCCAGAAAGTAATTTCTCTGAGGGCTAGAGAGCATTGGAAGATCAATTTTACATATTCAGGGTTCAACAGTCTAAGGTAAAAGACTGAACAATCTGCCTAGTCATCTAATTAACACTATTGATTCAGATTCAGCTAGGATTTCCTTGGGGCAGGAGAAGTAATCCACAGATTGCTTGAGTTCACTGATCTTCACCTCTGATGCCTCTTCTTGATATAATAGGGGGATAATGCCCTCCAGAAATAATTTGAATGGAAGCCTGGATAGAAATAGGTTTGTTGAATATCAAACTATGTAAAATGATCACTTTCAGATAAGAGAATTTTTTTAAAAGTCCTAAAAAACCCCCAAAACTTAAACAAAAAAACAAACAAGCGAAAACTACCAAAACAAAAGAAACAAACAAAAAACACCACTAAAAGTGACCAGTGTTAGGACTGAAAAGATGGTAGTGGGTTAGCTCACTGGGAAACTACTATGATAAAATTCACCTCAAACCATCTTATATAAAATCTGAAGTTAATGTAAAATTTAACAGTTCACTTTGCTTTCTGTGTGTCACTTAGGGTTTGTATCTGGAGTAGTTGTATCTTGGATAATAAATGGAATTTGCAGTGTATAAAAATCTGTGAGTTTTTTCTAGCTCTACTGCTTAATTCTGATGAAGTGAAGGCCTTGAGCATTTAAGAGTTATGAACACAAAAGCTAAGCTTCTTCCAAAATAATTTGGTTTATATTTTATGATATCATTTAGACTTTAAGATAAATCTGACAGACGACTTATAATTATCAATCTGCAAAGAGTGTGAGTACTTTGAAGAGTAGATTTATGGCTTCTGATTCAATTAAAATAAATCATAATGAAAACATTATACAAGCTGAGAGCATGAGAATTAAAACCACATCATCTGGTTCATATGTAATTGTTCTCCAAACTCCTCACACTAGAATAAAATAAGTTAATCAAATCCAGAAGACACAAGAAAATATGTTATAAATTGTTATTCAATGGTGGTTTATCCCTGAGGGGGGAAAAAAAGGAACTTTCTTATCTGTGCATATCTATACTCCTTTGACCTGCTCCTTACGCTAGAAAAAAATATTTCAGAGGAAAGGATGGCTTCTAAAAAACCCTACTTCTTTCTCATGAGATCAAAGATATGTTGCTTTTCTGTAAGTGGCATTTTGCATAATTCTGGGGTTTTTTCTTTATTAGCAATTACAAAATGCCATTATTGAAATGGACAATGGGGTGATGTTTCTCATTCCTGAAGTGGCATAACAGATCAGAAATTACTACTAATTATAGAGCTTTTCCTTTTGAGTATGAATTTCTGTTTATAAGATATTCTATTCTGTCTCTCTTGCAGCAAATTAGTAGTGTTGCACTTCATACAGTATGGAAAAATCCTCTAGAAAGGAATAAGAACATTAAAATAATGCAGTCTCATTTTTGTCACATATATGAAAGACTCAATTAATTAAATTTTTGTGAAGTCTTCAAGTGGCTAGTCAGCTTTTCATCAAGATATTATTAGCTGCAAATATGGCTGGAAATCTGTGCAGCTCAGGAATAAGTGCCTGAGCATATGCCAATCAGAAACCACTTACAAAGGCACGCAGATGTGCTCACACACAGGCTTTTGCCAGGAGATGACAATGTAGACTTCTAAGGACAAATGGAAAATAGCATTTTTGGATGATTATGAAAGATTTCAGGACGTTGATTCTCCAGGTATTTTTTTGCTTTGGTTTATGCATTAATTTCTAGGTTAAGAATAAACATCTCCACCTCCACTAACACTCTTCTTCCCTCCTAAGTAGTAAAGAAAAAATCAAGTGATACTCTTTTTCTTTTACATTTCAACACATGTGGGTAATAAATTATGAAAACAACCTTGCCATGTACTAAAATTGTGCACTTCCAGAAGTAGGTAAATTTTTGCAACATTTTCATATTTTTCTCACCACTGTATGTTATTGTTGTTTCTTAACCAATGTTGTGTCAATGTTTTTCCCTGTTTCCTTTTTTTCTGTTTTTTTTCCTTTTTTTTTTTAATAATGTGACAAGCATTGTTTTAAAAGCAAGCGTTGTGTATAGCACACTCCACTTGAAGAGGTGATTTTTCAAAAGCAGAATTTCTAAATGCCAGGCAGTACTTTTTTTTTGGGGTACTTTTGAACATGCTTACCTCACCTGATAAAAAAATTTCCAGTCTTCATTTTGTATGAGTTAAAGTATGCATTTAAATTTTTTAGAGAAATATGTCATACAATTAAACCTAAATTGTCCCATGTGTTTACATCACAGGAACAGACAACAATATATCACTTGAGTCTAACTGAAAAAGAGGAGCACATTAGTCTTAGGAGTTCAGTTCACATTGTATTGGATTAATCAATTTATCTGACATAGGTATGTAATTAAAAAAAATCGATGGAAGGAATTGGCAGGGTTTTGTTTGTTTTGATTACAATATATTCATGTGCAGGTGTGGAAAAGCAGCTGTATTTATCCCTTCTCTCCTCCTTGCTTAAATCTTAAACTCAAAAATCTGTTTCAAGCAAGCTCTGCAGAGATCTTATTGATACTAAGCAAGTCGTGGGTATAGAGGTGGCCCAAGAGAGACAATCCTGCATGTTGTAATGTTTGCCCAACTAAGGCAAAGCTTGTAACAGGAGTTCACTCTTTATGAGACCTGAAAGAATCCACATCAGCAGAGCTCTTTAATGTCTCCCTGCTGCAAGGAACTCATCAGTCAGGGCTCACAAATCAACCCTGAGACACAAATCCACAGAAAACGAGGCTTCATTAGTCCTGGTACTAGTGAAACTGCTTGACTTGCAAAAGAACTCTAATAAAGCCTGCTTATATTTTAATGAAGTTTCCTTTTGAGTATGTATATGTTCATAAACAAACAACATTAAAGAATTCTATTGACAGACTATATTCAGTATGATGTTATTGTTGGAAGTAGCATAGTTTTAACTATTTATCATCATAATCTGGTTTGTTCATTTTACCTTTAGAGCTTCATACTGCCTGAATCTCCTTATCACAGTACTGACTGGCTTTTTCTCATAACAGAACCATAGGGTTCCCACAGCTTCTTCACTTTATATGCTAATTTAAGTGTTAGAGTTGTCTTCTCACTTACATTAAGCTGAAAGTGTCCTAAAGTCTTTGAAAGATTGAGGATGTGCTATTTTGCCCTTTTTGCTACTTTCTTTTCTTTTTCTTTCCAAGATTTACAAACATATCCTGAGAGTAATTTCTGTCCAGAGTCATCAGCCCTGGACACTCTGTCGTGGAGCATGGAAGAATTTATTTCATGTGAAGATCAGTATTGCACCAGTCATTTGTTTCCCCTTTGTGTAAGGTAATCCTATTGGATAACATGCTGTAAGACTTGAAAACAGTCTTCAAGCTCACACATTCAACAGAAAATGCTTTGTTGGCATCTACAGGAAACTGTGATTTGAGTGATGCATCAATCGTCAATGCACTTGAACTACAAACATTGATTAATGTGCAAGTTAACAGGATGTTTTAATGTACAAATAACTGTACAACTCTAGTGGCAGGAACATGATTTTAACAGCACAAAGGTCAGGGTTCAAACTGGAGAACATGATGCATTTGTGTGATTAGTAGTGCAGAAAACCAGGACTTTTACATTGTACAGGTTAAAAGTCAATGAACATCCAAGGAAAGCACATTTCTGATGAAAGGTCATATCTTTTATTTAGGAGACAGAAGAATAAACTGTGATCATGACTGGAAGTGAACTGTTACATTTTCTTCAGAATATTATTTGGTAAAACAGAGGAGAGACAGAATGAACCAAATACAATATATGTCATGAAAATTTAATGAGATCACCCTTCAGAAAGTTTTGGACTTTTTTAATGGAGAAAACTGCTGGTGGTATAAAAGATTCCTTTTTCTACCCCTACTGGTCCCAAGGGAAGTTTAAGTATCAAATGCAAAGTTGGAACTGGTTAATGAGGCTTTAAAGCTTCTGGGTTTTGAAGATTCTCTAGTTTACTAATTTCTCAGCTCCCAAAATAAAGCCAAGCCATTTTTCATGTTTAACCAACTGCATAGATGATCAAAAGGAATAAGGGTGGATATTGCACAAACCTAACACTGCCAAGTCCACCACTAAACCATGTCCCTAATGCAACTTCTCCACACCTTTTAAATACCTTTAGGGACGGTGACTCAATCACTTCCCTGGGCAGCCTGTTCCAATGGTTGATAACCTAAATTAAAGAAGACAAGCTCCATGTAATGATGAAATACATTTCATTATATCATATTTGAATTTAACTTTAAATTAAAATAGTAATTGGACCATCTTCCATTTGTCTTTTCTTTAAAGAATACCTAACTATGTAGGTCACCAACATTTTACAGCTTGCAAGGAATTGAATGGGACATTAAGAGTATGATATGAGAAGGAGTTATGTAAATGTGTTCATCTGTGAATTTTTTTCAACCTCTGTACTACTGTAGCATGGAACAAGTCTTGAAAATGCTTCCTTACTGAGGTTAATAGAGTTGTGTGGAAAAAATGGTTGGGTTTTTGTTGTTATATTTTTCTTTTTTAAAGGTCTTTTAATACGTCGTTCCCCAGAGTTCAGTTTGGCTTTGTGTTGAACAAGAGTGTCATGAGGTATTTGTCTGTCCTAAATGCTATTTTGCTGTTTCAGAGCACTTGTGTATTATTGGTGAGAGAACATAAGAGGTTTGGATGCTTTGGTAAGCCACTTGGTAGTTGGTGTCACATGAAAATAATTCAAGTTTTCCTCTGTATCAGCAGTATCCAAAAAAAGAAAGATTAGCTTAAGTTTTCTTCTAGAACTAGAGAGAGAGATTTGTCATTTATTTGAATAGTTTGGCTGTGAGTTTGGTAGCTCTTTTTAAAAGATAATTTTTCTTTTTTATTCTGTACCCTGGAGAGCTGTAAATTGGCTCAGGAATGAGACTGGAAATCTTGATGTTCAAAGGCTTGTGTATATAGTAGGAATGTGAAGATGAAATGAAGAAATGTCAATTCACTATTCTGAAACGTCTGACTCCCCTCAGGAACATGTATGAGAGAAGACAGCAGCACTGATTTACATGTGCTTATTTAAAGTTTTCTTTTAAATGTATTACAGAAGATAGGGTTTAGTTTAGATTATCCATCTTCAGCCTTAAAAAGTGTTTTTCTTATGTCAGATAATGACTTCGAAAAAGCATCTTGCCAAAAGAATCAGAGTAAGGGGGTTGCATCCTTCTGCATTTTCCCTGGCTTTCCTTTCTCTCTTCCCAGACACACAGAAAAGATTTTCCTGGGTCATAAGTTGTGTTTGATATTTTTGATCCCTAAATTGAACAAATCAGATCTAGCTGCTAATTGCTTATTCAGATTCATGTACAATTTGTCTAGAAATGGTCACACGTTTTTGTGATTGCGTGTGTGATCTCAAGGGGAATCCCAGTGGGTGAGACTCTTTCAGTTCCAGTTCTTACCAAAGTACTTTTTCTGATATGAGCACAATGAGGATCTATTTCCAATTTATTTCTAGTGCCTGAACTTCTATTTAGATGGAAAGTTTTTATTTTCTGTCTTGTTCCTGTGTGTACTTTTTAAGTCTCTAATTCTTGCAAGACCCTTCACATTATAGTATATGTATATTTATATATTACAAATACCTACTTCATAAAACGGAGATAAGGATTATAAAACAACATATTACTCTTTTGCTAATATCATCTAAAGATCACTAATCATATCAAGATTTACTGAGACATTTAATATCTCTCAGCAGCAACGAACAGCTATAATTTGGGAAAATGTCTTACCAGAAAATAGATTTCTTTTATAATAAGATTTTTTTTTCCTGATTCTTTCACCTTACAAAGAAGAAACAGCTTGCTGCAGAATTTATTCCCTAAACACAGAAGTCTTGAGACTCAAAGATTTTCCAGTACGATGCACCTAATCAATTTCAGCAGGATAAGCATGATGTGGACCACTTGGAAAGGGGAACACTTTGGTAAACTAATTGCTACTGACTTTATCTTGTAAGCCTTTCTCAAGAAAAATTCTTGCAAGGATTAGAGTTTTAGAAGCTCAACAGCATTGATTGGTTACTTTATTGGCCTTTTAAATCCCTAACTGATATTCTTGCATTCTGGTCACCTCACTTCTACTAACCAAGCCCTACTTTTATTGGCTTGACATATCACTTAAAGAAACACAGAGGCTGCCAAAAAGAGCAGAGAACAGATACTCAGACATTTCAGCAAGGGGATAGAAATGTATTTTCTAAGGAGAAACAGGGACTGTGCAAAGTTTTCAGCCACCTGGAAAGTAATGGAGCTGGATCATTTGAAACTAAACCTGAAAGAAGAGATATTTTTGTGAGTATACGGAGGGTAAGGATATATTTCTTTATAACGTCTCTTAAATTGTAAGAGTCTTCTGTTAAAAAAAGTTGTTTCAATATTTTATTCAATAAAACTAACCTTACATTTCAAGGGAATTTTGGTACCTAATTAGACCCACCACAAATCTCTGGCTAATGTAGGCTGCAACAGATGAACCTTTAAGTGTTGCAAGGATCCATATTGGAAAACTAGTATTTCTTCATCAGCATGAGGAGCAAATACAACTTAGACAACTCTTTCTAGGTCCATAAAAATGTTACCAAACATGATTCTTCCTCTCATGACCTTGGAATTACATTACTGACACATCTAGGTCCAATGAGCTATTGCCTGGCTGTACAGTACATTGCATGGTTGTTGGTATGAGGAACAAAGGGACACGTGGCTGCAGCTTCAGCAAAATCTCCTACAATCAAGAGTTTTCAGAGTCACTCTGGGGCTCTCATCCTCCTGGAGAATGTCACAGTTTTTTACTACTTACAGAACTTCATGTCAAAATGCATCTGTGTTCCCTGTGTAAATAGATTCTGACTGTTTAGGGAACCTAGTGAAGACATTACCTGAATTTGTGCTTTATAGGAAAAAATATAATGTTTGCTAATGATCTGCAAGGTCAGATATATCTGAGGGAGTAAGGGGATGAGGTATTGGAAAGGAGATGGGGCAGTATTTAGAGATGCATCAGTCTGTAGTGTGCATGTTCATGTATGTAGAAACCAACCTTGAAAGGTCTGCATGCAGAGAGGAGATTTTGCTCTTGTTTTCCTGTTTAAATCAAGCTTCCTTTTCAGTTTATTACACAAATTACTCATCTAGCAATTGGAAGAGTTGGGATAATGATGAACTAATTTTATAAGGGGACTAGAACATCTCTTTTATAGGGAAAGGCTTAGAAAGCTAGGTTTATTTAGCCTAGAGAAGAGAAGACTGAAGGAGGATGTTATCAATACTTATAAATACTTAATGGGTGAGTGCCAGGAGGATGGGGCCAGTCTTTTCTCAGTGGTGCTCAGTGACAGGACAAGAAGTAACAGGCACAAACTGGAACATAAGAAGTTCCATCTAAACATAAGGAGGAACTTCTTCACTTTGAGAGTGAATGGAGCACTGGAACAGGCTGCCTAGGGATGGGGTGGAGTCTCGACCTTTGGAGACATTCAAAACCCACCTGGATGCCATCCTGTGCAACCTGTTCTAGGTAAACCTGCTCCAGCAGGGAGGGTTGACTAGATGATCTCCAGAGGTCCCTTCCAACCAGTAATATTCTGTGTGATCCTGTGTGGTTTCATGAAGTTCTCAGCAATGTCTCATTTAGTTTTTGTCTAGTTTCCAGTACATATAGTATAAAGTATGGGGACATTTTAAATTATGAGGACAGGAGACTTATTAACATCTTTTTGTTGTTAACTCTTATAGAAGAATGTTGTTTGGCCTTCAAGAAACTCAGGATATATTAACTGAAAACTTAACTTGACAGCAACTAACAATTTAAAGAATTACTGAAATGTGAAAATTCCTTTTTTCTAGCTAGATATTAAATACAGTGATATTCATATCAACTATAAATAATTTTCAGTAATCAAGATCTTTTCAGCTTCAATATCTTTTAAACTTCCTTTAGCAATAAATTCTGCTAAGAGACATTAAATAGTAATTACTACATATGTTCTTAAGCTGTCATAACATTTTGAAATGAAAATGCATTTCACTGTCTGATTGTTGAATTTTTTTCAATGTCTTCATTCTCTGATGAAGGGCTATGTTCTTATACTTTATTCACATTGATTATTATATCACACTGAAAGCCAATTTTCAAATGGAACAATGTATTGAATAAATTACTAAGTAACCTAAGAAGGTTGCTGACAGTGTTGCTGACAGTAAAAAATATTTTTAAAATATTTTACTGTTTTACTAGCTTTGCTCTGATAAATCAAGTCTTTTGGAGGGTATTAATATCAACGGGTGGACATGACATCTATAGTGGAAGTTAAGATAGATAGTAACAGACAAACTGAAAGACATTAAAGAACCATGAGGATTGGGACAGGAAAATATTAGTACCAGAAAAAAAGATCTTTTAGGAGTGGGAGAAGGTCAGCTTAAAGGTAGATACATAACAGTTGTTTCCAGTTACAAAAAAACAAAGCAAAATGAAACAAAAGAACAACAAAACACCAAAAACCTAAACAAATAAAAACCAACAAACCAAATCAACAACAACAACAAAAAACCCCAACCAAACCCCATGAATGAAATCTCTACCTGCCATATGCCTGCTGACAGGAAACATCTCCAGAAGAGTCAAGATATGTCTAATCTGTAGAATGTTGTCAGCTCAGAAATGCACTACTATAATGAGTAGTACCTTTAAATCTAGTTGGACAGGTGACTTGTACTGTGTAGCTAAAAGATGACACTAGTTGTTAAGTAATACAAGTTACTTCTTGTTTCTTAATTACAGTTTAAAAATTTAAATCCTACCAAAGAATAATAGCAACTCTATCAACTGGAGATTGCTTTCATGCATTTTTCTAATTTCTGTGTGTTTGTCTTAGCACAGTCATCACAGAATCATAGGATCATAGAATATCTCAACTTGGAAAGGACCCACAAGTATTATCAAGTCCGATTCTCTGCTTCTCACAGGACTACTTAAAACTAAAACATATGAAGATCTTTATCCAGATGCTCATTGAACTCTGACAGGCTTAGTCCCATGGCACTTCTCTGAGCAGCTTTCAGCAAAGAACTTTTTCCTAATGTCCAGTCTGAACTTCCCCTGATGCAGCTGCATTCCATTTCCTTCTGTGCTATCGTTAGTCAAAAGAGAACGGAGATCGGCACATCTCCTTCTGCCGCCTCCCTTGAAGAAGTTGGAGACTGTGATGAGGTCAGCCCTCAAGCAAGTGACCTCAGCTGCTGTTCATAAATCTTACCCTGCCTAGTGAGCAGACAGCAAGAGATGCAAGACCTTTTTGTTTGCAAGAATGTCCCTTTAAGAGATCAAGGATCTATGTGAAACGTGCAAAGGTAACAGTTCAGGTCAGTACTCAGGGAGCACCGAAATATTTTATTGATAATGTTGATGGTAGGGGCAGAGAAATCAGTGATTGTCAGATATGAACTGAAGAGCATGGATCCAGTAAATCTAGCTGGAAAATTTTTTTTAATTTTATTGGCTCCCAGATGCATCTTTGCTTTTTTTTAAAAAAAAAAGAAAAATAAAAGCACATTTAAATGATAATTTTGCTTTTCTGGTATGTTTGCAAATGAAAAATAATGAATGTCAGGTTTTGCACTTAACTTCAAATTGTATTGGCAGTATGAAGAAAGGATATAATTTCATTTGTAAACAAAGAGAAAGCAAGGAAAAGATAGCCTTTTGTAACTCAGTTGTTACAACATTAATAATTATGTTTTTTTCCTTCTCTTTTGTTTTACTAATCTTCAATTTAATATCTTTCATAAATATATTTCCAGATTATATCATTCTTATCTTCATGAAGTATGGAATGTATTCGAAAACATTCTCTCCTGTTTTCTTCTGGCATACAGAATATATCAAAACTTTTATTATTAAAAATTAATTTCCTGTTTACACTAAACAAAGCTTTGGATAATCATATTCTTTCTTCTTATTAGATTTCAGTTTTGTTTTTTCTTTTTGTCTGCTTTGATTTCTTGAAATACCCTTCACAGTTTAGAAAAATAATAATCATATATAAGCTCCACTTTCAAGTTATTACACTTTTTCTGACATTAACTTTTGTGGTTGTCTTTCCAAGATAGACAGATGCATGCATTTGACTATCAGCACAACATTTCAGTCTCAGGGATGACTTAATCATACCAAAACATGTTTATATAACATTCTGTGATGCTGTGATTATATTTCCTTTCATTTATGAAATGTATGAATTAATGAATAGATTTTTTGTTTTGCATGAAGTTGACCTTCTAGTGAGTATATAAATATTCAGAAAGCTTTGTCTACACAAATGACAGACTCAAACAAATTTTCTCAGTTGTGCATAATCAGTATTATAAATCAGCTTGCATTGTCATTTAGTTGATTTAGTTGAACGCTTTTCCTCTCCTGTGCCTTTTGGAGGTAAAAAGAGAGTTTTTCAAATAACATCAATCTAAACTTCATACACATCTTTGCAGAACACCTGTAATTTGATTCTTCTTTAATAATCAAAGAAAAATAAAACAATTTTTACTTGGCAACTTGAAATTGTCTTCATTAAGAAGACTGGAACTGTTTAACTTCAGAACAAAATAGTCTTATTGGATCTGTAGTACGCTCTTGTTTTCTTGAATGGGGTAAAAAGATATTCCTTTTAGCTGTCCTTGAATAGAGCTACCTTTGGACTGGTCTGTTCCATTTTAAAAGACGACTTAACTGGTTTCTAGCTCTGAGACATATTTAAAAAAATACCTCTTATTTGTTGTTTTCTCTCACTTAGGACATCAGATTTCCAAGGGAAATCACTTTCAGTAATCCAATGCAAGCTATCTCAAAGAAAAGCTCACATTTCTTTGGATTGATATCTAGATAAAAATTCTGAAAATGACAGCACTGGGTCTAGAGGAAAATTTGTGTATTAGCAGTCATAGAACAATGCATGGACTTTGTTCAAGAGCATTATTTATCAGATGTTAAAATTTCTTCTTAGAAGTAACACACTCTGAACTTAAGGTACATTCTTAATGTCTTTGCTGATTAAAAACTGTAGTGGAAATAATGAATTGGATTAATTGAAGACACAGTACTTAAGGTAATGACAGAAACAAATTCAAAGTTAGTGGAAAATATAGAAGTATTTACTATTAGCTTTTAGTGTTTACTATTACTCTTTGTGTTTACGATTCAAAGATACTCTGAATTATAGGAGTTTAAACAGAAGTAGTGTATTGTCATAAAGTTTAATAAATTCCATTTTTATTGGAATATTAGTATAAAATATTTATATTTAATAACATAATCATTTTTTAATGTAATTCATTATCCAGTAATTGGCCATGAATTGATCTCCTCCTTATTGAGTTACTTCTTTACTGGATAGTGTTAGCTTTTGAGCTCCAGTGAAAACATGGAAATGATTAGATGAAAAGAAAAATTTATACTTGTTGGAATTAGAAAAAAGGTCTTCAATCTTTGTGTACAGAAATAATTATTGCAATTATTATTAATAATTATTATTATTTTAAAATGTGAACATATAAAAACATATCACACAAAATGATACTTTAAGGTTTCCTGAAAGTGTAATTCCACTGCTGAAACAGTTTCTAAGATTCTTTATATACCTGGCAATAAGCAGAATTCAGAATTAGTCAATCAACAGAAAGAATATAAAGTCCTATATAAAAAGTAGTATTATGTCACAGTGCAGCCTCTTGTACCACTCAGATAAAGAGGTATAGAATGTCAAGAAGTGAAATTCTTCTAATCAGGTTCAAAAACATTTTATAACATTTGAATATTCACCACTTCTCACTGGGTGTTTCATTTTAAATGATAAGTTAGACATACTTTCACAATAACACATTTTTTTTCCTAGTTCCTTGTGCTTGTTGTTGAATTAAATGTAGAAAATTAGACTAAGCTTAAATGTGCCTTGTCTGAACTGGCAACGTAATAACAGTGTTATTTTTGACCTTGGTGACTTTTTCAGAGGCAATTTTAATATTGTTGCTAGTGATACACAGATGAATGACCTAAAGAAAGTGAATAAATGCATTAATTACTTTTCATGGAAAAAGCAGATGTATCAGGAAACCGAGGATACAGAGCTTCAGTACTTGTACAGCAGTATGCCTGTCATTCAGTTTGTCTTTTGGGTTTAAAGGTAACATTAATTCCAGGAGTCACCTTTTACTGAAACTATTAAATTTTTTTTTTTAATTAATATGTACAATTTAATTTATATCTAAGTATCCTAAGAAACTCTTGGCACTGGTTTTAGTTGAACAGAGGCTGAATAGGGCTGTGAATACTTTCCTGTTTAACTGCTACTGTAAATGACAAATTCAGTGTCAGATAGATACAGAAAACAGAATTTCCTAAATGATTCTTCTGTTTGCTGACTTCCATCACTGTCAAGTATTGTTGGTGTCTATCCATCAGGCTCCTCAAACAAACCTCTGTGGTTTATGAGATAGTTCCATCTAAACTAACCCAGAAATGCTGAGGACATAGCTTGCTAGTAGCTGGACAGTATAAATAAGGAGTAAGGCCTGTTTAGTATGCAGAGATCTGAATCTTTCAGGGCTGAGAAACTTGATCTTTTTTCTGGAAAAACTGCAGAACAACCAGACTTTATTTTAAGACACAGCAAATTTCCATCCTACTCAGCAACACACTGTTTGTAGCCCTCTGGAGCAGTATGGTAAATCTCAGTAAATCCCTCTTGCCTCTCAGGAGAACTCTGTAGTCACTGGAGTAAAGACTAGACAGCTGTAGGCATGCTCATTTTCTATTACTGACAGTGTTTTACATGTCAGCAAATACCTAGGGATTCACTGGGATGAGAATTCACTGGGATTCACAGACAGAGAGCAACTCTTTTAAACATAAGTTAGGACAATCACAGGAGGAAGAGTCATGAGTTTCTGGTGTATGTCCAAAAGCCTATTGTGTGTTTTATCTGGAGAATGTTTCATATGAAAATTATTATAAAATATGCAAATAGGTCTTGAAGGAGCAAGAACAGGTTTACTTTCTTTGGGCTAAAGCTGTAAAACTTTGATCCATTCTGGTTTTAAGAATTCGAGATAAAGCATGCACATGATACTTTAAAGACAGATACAAAGGATATTTTACTTAGTTCAACCTTATGTAATACTTAAACTATAGCTTTTAAAACCTTTAGCAGCTATGAAAAAGAAGATATCATCCACCTTCCTATGTATGAATCATAAAACTTTACCAGTATAAAGTTGACCCCAGCCACTCCCTTTGAGGCCACTCCCTTTGAGGATAGTGAGCAGAGCTTTCTATTAATACACTGAGAAACTGGAAATGCCAAACAGAGAACATAAGTTTATGAGGAATAGCTTCCTATAAGCACATGTAGTGTGTGTCTGACTGACCAAAAGTTTTGTTAAGATCTCACTTCTTGTGAAAATCCAAACTGGAAGGTATTTCAAGAAAAATGACAGTTCTGCAAACCTTGATTGGAGGCTTTCATCAATTGTTCAAGTAAATTAAAGCAGTTCTGCCCACACTGTCTGACTAGATACTGGATCTCCAAAGAACCAGTGAGGCCATCAGCCTACTGATACTATGGGAAAATTTTGGGTGACTGATTCCAATTTCTAATACAAGAACAACTGTCATCTGTCCTGATTCAGTAGGTGTCATTCCACCTAGCAGCAGCCCAAGGTTACCTCATATAACATTTATAAAGCCAAGAGACAAGGGGATGTATATTCCATATAATCTGAAAAAGAACCACTGCTAGGTTTCAGAATGAAACCTACAGTCTTTTTTCTGACCAAACAGTAAGATTTACTATTTTTCCTGTGACAGATGCAAAATAAACTCTTTTGAGATGCCACACTGTTTTTGCCATGAACAGTGTGTATACCAACACACAGGGAGCTTAATAGATGCACAAATGTGGAGGGAGGTAGTTCTCCCTCTCTATTGTGCTCTGGTGAGGCCCTTCCTGGAGTACTGTGTTCAACTCTGAGGTCTCCAACATAAGAAGGATATGAACCTATTGGAATGAGTCCAGAGGAGAGCTGCAAAGATGATCAGAGATCTGAAGAACCTGAAGAAAGGTTGAGAGTGTTGGGGTTGTTGAGCCTAGAGAATAGAAAGCTCTGGAGAGACCTTATAGCAGCTTTCTAGGACCTAAAGGGGGCCTATAAGAAAGCTGAAGAGGGACTTTTTACAAGGACATATAGTGATAAGACATGGAGTAGTGGCTTTAAAGTAAAAAAGAGTAGATTTAGGTCAGATATAAGGAAGTAATTCTTCACCGTGAGGGTTGTGAGACACAGGAACAGGTTGCCCAGAGAAGTTGTGGATGTCCCCTCCCTGCTAGTGTTCAAGGCCATGTTGGATGGGGTTTTGAGTAACAGTCTGGTGGAAGGTGTCCCTGCCCATGGTAGAGTTCAAACTAAATGATCTTCGACGTTTTTTCCAACCCAAACCATTTTTATGATTCTAAGATTCCTCAAATATAAAGAATTATATAGACATATGTCATTTCCAGGGGTTAAGGAATGAAGTATTTTCAGCTGGAATAAAAACATGTCAAGCGAAGAGTTTTTCTGCAGATATTTACTTTCCTTACTAGCAGAAAAATAGAGAAATTACTATTCTTCAAGGGAGGTAAAACCAAGAAAGTAGGTTGCTGTTCCATTTTCTGCATGTGAAAAACAGCCTAAGCAATTCTGAGTCAGACACAGAGGTGCACTTTATAGGCATCTGTCCTCACCCGTGCAGCACAGGGAGTACGACTATGTCATCTTTGCCATCTGTACCTCACTGTTGGCCTGAAACATTTATATATTCAAATGAATTGTCTGCTTGAGCTCACCTATTCATTTTAATTGTACCTATGCTTCACTTGAGCAGAGTGCCCTGATGCCCCCTTGTCACCACTACTGCACAGTTTTGTTCCTACTCTAATGGGTAGATGTTAGCGGTTCAGCATACCCATGTGAGCTCACAGCACTGAAGAGTCAGGATTCAAGTTTAAACTGGAGCCTCCATGTTGATGCTGAGAATGCCATTTATAAGCTCCTCTGCTCTACAGTGTGTTTTCACTGCAAGTAGAGTTTCCTTTATTTATGGTGCATTTTAATTAAGATATAAGTAGAACAGCAACATAAGCAGAACAAATTACATTACATCAGGATAATACTGAGGAAATACTATCAGAGAGATAGTAGGTGCTGAACTTAGAATCATAGAATCGTGGAATTATCAGGATTGGAAGGGACCTTAGAGGTCATCTAGTCCAACCCCCTACAGTGAGTAGGCAATCTCTAACTAAACCAGGTTGCCAAGCACCCTGTCCAGCCTTGCCTCGAACACCACCAGGGACGGGGCCTCAACCACCTGCCTGGGCAACCTGTTCCAATGTTCCACCACCCTCATGGTAACAAATAACATTTTATTGCTTTCTCTGGTTGATCAGGAGAGAGAGTTTGCAATTCTTGTGTGAGAAATACAAACAGGAATGTTTTTTATTCTTTCCTGGCTTTGATCTCTCTCTGTTATAAAAAGCAATACTTGCTGCTGAAGACAGAGTAATCTTTCTACCTCTCAGATGCCAGAGCCCTCTTAATCTGTTGAACATGTTATGGCTACTAGCCACAATTGCTTTCACTACTAAAACTAGTTCACTCTATTTAAGAGAAAGTCCTTTCCACTCTGTAGTAAGATTCTGAATTAATGCAATAGTTATGGATTTGGAGATATGTTTTGGTTTGGAGGTGTGGAAGAGCAAGTACAATCAGATGATTTTTAAATCTTTACTGGATATACAGCAAACTCTATACCTAATATAAACAAGTAGTAACCTTGCAGATATATATCTGCTTTACTATTTGTCTTACAACTGTATGTTTAAAATCAGTTTCTGTTCTATCTAAATAAGGGTGTTTAGAAAATATTCTAAAAATAAGGTAACTGTGGGTAGTACAGCTCAAGTATTATTCACCAGTTTTACAGGGCATGTTTTTCAAAAAGGATGTAAGAACACTTTCCTTGCTGTTATGATTTTCTTTCTTCACTCCTCTAAAATGATTTTCTTTCTTCACTCCTCTAAAAGTTAAAGATAAAAAGTGAGGAGACAGAGAAAGAAAGAGACATGCAGTAGTCTGACAATACCATAGCTTGGTCTGCTTTTATCTTGGCCCTTATACAGGAGTACAGAAAGCACAGTACCTCAGATCTATTTTTAAGAGCAGAGAGGACTTAGCCAAGCCCCCTTTATGTGTGGTTGCTTTGAATCCCTTTTGAAAGTTTGGTGCAGCTGTAAGGTTGACTCTGTAGCAGGAGACCTTCTGGTACAATCGTTGATTTCTTAATTGCCTTAGAAGTGCTAAGAACATGTGATGTTTTGTGCACATCTCTTACCAGAACTGGAAAAGATATACAAGAGTTCTTTGATTGAAGACCCTTATTGGGTTTAACCCTTGTTTTTATTTGTTTAGCTATAGGGGACTTTGGCTTATAAGTCTTCAATCTCCTCATTCCATGCTCAGACATTCCTGGTTTGGAACTTAAAAGAATCATTAATCACTGCCTATTTACAGTTTTATTTATTTGTTAAGAGGCCTGATATATTCTCCTTGGGACAGGCTTGAAAGCCATATCTCACTTATGATTACAGACAATGACTTTTGTCCCCAACAAAGCTCATCAATTCAAATACAAAACATGTGAGACATTCAGATAGAGTTATAATAAGTGCCATGTAATTATTTTAGTTAAATGTTACTCTTATTACAGTTATTAAATATTGATTAAAAATATAATAGCATCTGCATCATTATTTTCAGTCACCTCTGCAGTCTTTAGCATTGGAATATGAGGTATTGCAATGTAGTGGTAAAAAAATAGCTATTATAAACGATTTGACATGCATTTACAAGTATCTTCTTTAACCTAAGTCTTTAGTTTTCAGAGTGAAAATTTCAGTTGCAATTTCCCTGTCATATTGTTATGTATATATTGTTATCTTTTGCTACATATTTTATTTTTGCACTGAAAGAATACAAAAATTAAGCAACAATAACAAAAATTACACTACAGAAATCTCTGCTTAAGTATGCCTGAATCTGATGTTCGAGACAGGGACTTATCTTTGAGTACATTTGAATTGATTAAGTTTTTAGTGGTTTTCTTTTTATTGTATGTAGAAAAAAAAGTGAAGAATTCTTAAGGAAAAAAATATATAGCTCCAATAAACTCTTTCTGGGATTTTTGTGTTATTTCTGAAGTTTTACTCATTGCAGCAAATGGAACCTGAATTCCATTTTGTTTCATATAGTAAAACATAATAGTTTCCACTATTGTTTTGGGGGGTGAGGCAGAAGGAAGAGGGAGAGGGAGAGAATAATGCATAAGAGTTCAAGAAGTCTATAATTTATGTAAAAAAAAAAAAAAACCAACAAAAACCCAGTTGCTTCCAAACTTTATTTATGGAAAAATAGTTAAGAATGCAAAGTCTTTGAATCAGTTAATGAATCACTTTATAAAAAAGATTTTGTGTGGGTCCTGTGGTAACACCTCTCAGAAAGGTTTTAGTTATTCAGGACATTATATTTACATATGTTTCAGCCCAAATCTTCTCAAATTAAGAGTATTAATTTATTTCTTATAAGCTAAGTATCAAGTAGGTCCTGTGTGGCTTAAAGAGGAAAGGGTGTAACAGTCTTGCTACTTCTCTGGTCCTCTTCCTCAGAAAATTTTAAATTCAAAATCTTTTTATGGCCCAGTACCTGGAAAGAGGATCCATCTTGTCAGCAAAAATAAAGTATTATCTTCAAATATTTTATACCAAATTATACAATATTTTAATAAAAATGTATTGAATCATGAATATTAATATTGAACAGCTTCTACATGCATTCATAAATTCAAAAAAACTAGCAAAAAACATCCCATATAACTAATAAAAAGCTTCAGTGAAAGAGAAACCTTTTCTGAGACATTTTCTGAGTAGAAAAACAAGCCAAATTAATTAAGTATTTCTCAGTTTATTCCATTCACTAGGAAGGCTACAGTTTCTAAGAATTATTTGATTTTTAAGTGATTTAGTCTGAAAAACTTTTATCTTCTGAAAGTCAAGTTCATTTAAAATTTATCTGCCAGAAACTTTTGCAAATCTTCCCTATGTCTCCAGGTTATCAATTTATCTTTCATTCCTGTACATTAATAAGAAAAAGGAACAGCAATTAATAGATTTTGGACATTATCCAAGCAGAAGTAGTTCTCAGCCAATACTGTTGCTTTAATATAGGCTCATATGTTTCTTCTCCAAAACAAAGAACAATGATCAAACTCCCACCTTGAACTAGAAGGTGTTCTGTAAAGCTCCTTTCAACCCTAAGAAAAATGAAAGCTTTCTTTTTCTAGTGTGCAGCAACAAGCTGTTGTATAAATGCAAATTCTGTTAACACTCCCAGGTTAGGACTTTCTTTTTCTCCTTTGAGTGGCTCACAATCAGCAAAAGAGGTTCCAGTTTCTGAGCTTGTTGTTCCAGAGCAGGACAGGACAGTTGCTGCACCTCTGCAGCTACTGCACAGTTCAAGGGTCTGTTTCTTTGGTGAGAATCTCAGCTACATGACTTATTGCCTAGTTTGTGATCTTGAAACAAGTGAACAAGAAAATAACATTTGTTGGACCTGTAGGTACCAGACGAAAATCAAATAAAAGTTGATAAGTGATGCGCACCACTGAAAAACATGATTGCATTTGGAAAAGCTGCTGTCATTCCTGTTGCTGCAATCAAATCTCAACCCAAAGGCAGTAAAAGATACAAAGGGAAAGCAACTTGAGTACTTGGTAGATGGGTACATGTAAGTCAGTTAGTGCCATCTGTTTGCAAGACAGTACCAAAACATTTCTGAATATAAAAAATGTATTGCACTGGAAGTGCATCTGTGAGAAAGATTATGTTGCCTCAGCAAGACCGAAACAAAATGTTGTGGTGTAATGGTATAAAATGCTTGTATGGGTCATGTATACATCCTACACACTATATATACATCTATAATGTAGGTTTTTGTTATTCAAGGGATATATTTTCAGTGCTTTTGGCATGTCACTCAGCTTCCTGATTCAGACATTGTTGATGCATGCTTTACTCTAATGATGATGTGACTTTCTTCTCATCACTATTAAACTGGAGTTATCCAGTTCTATCCTAATAACACCTTGCCAACTAACTGTATCTTCCAGTCAGTTTCAGCTTGGACAACTCCCTTTTGAAGTTGCTTTGTGGTTGCTTTTTTTGAAATTGGCATTGCTACAGCATTCATTTCAGAGTGGTCTGGATCTAAAATGTGGGAATATATGAGCTAACACAAGGCTTCACCTCTTAAGAAATGTGTTTCCAAACATATTTAATTTCTTGAGTTGTTCGCTTCTTTGGAAGTCCACAGGAAAGCACAATTTTTTAGCTGCAACATAGAAGAACATAGAAGGGGCAGTGCCAAAACACGCTCCTTTCAGTGGCTTTGTTCAACTAGCAGGAAATCATGGATGTCATTGCTAAGCAAAGGAGATTACCAGCTGACCTTGAGTGAACTCATTTGTCAGGTCCATTGTGTCACCCTAAATATCTGAGGAAGGAAGAAGGCTGGCTTCTCTTTCAACCACTTCACTTGTAGACGAACTGTCAGGAAGTTATTTAATTTCTGCTGTATGGTTCTGAATCGACAGTGATGAATTCAGGTGGAGTCTTGACACCCATTCAGCAGGAATATCCGTCTATTTTTAGTGTGCACATGCACACAGAGGTGACACGCACTGGACCACAGCAGGTGTTGTGGTTTGGCATGTGTCACTGCTTTCTTCCTCCACATAAGCAATGAAACTGCAGTGCGAGAGAGCTACATCATTGCATTGCAGTGATCTTAGTGTTACCAGTAGACAAAATGTACTTCTCTATTGTAAAATGTGTCTATAGTGGTCTATAGCTTTGTTGCTCTGAGATATATTGTGCAAGGTTATCTGCTAAGGTGATCCCAAATCTTATTCAGGTCAAGGGGTATCTTCTTCTCTTGGGGAGCTCAGTAGTGCTCATTTGGATTATTTTATTATTTCTGAGTTCCCACAGAAAAAATTTACAGTTCCTCCCTACCTATAAACACTTTTATTTTACATATATGTATATGTAAAAAAAAACTTGGGTGCAAATTTCATAAGGTATAAGGATGTGTCAGTAAATTGAATTTCACATATACTTTATTCTTCAGATACATCAATAACAACTAATAGTCCTAGTGTCTCCAACAATACAGAAAATACACAAGAATTACTTTTGTAGGCTTGAAGTAGATTTTAAATTTAATGCTTTATTTGGTCTTTGAATTCTATATTTAATTGTACCATTTTAGAGTAAATTGAACCTTTTATTCATCAAATAATTTCATAGAAAGTGTATTTGTATGTCCTAGCCTGGGATAGTCTGTTACTATTGTTGCTATTACAGAATATAAGGGGAGCATATTGTTTGGTTACCAGAAAGATTGTTCCAACATTGATATTTTTTCTACAGCATGCTTTTCATTCAAGGTAAAGCAGATGCACTCAGAGAAATCATATGTGTAATGGGATGGTGATTATCACCTCTTCAGAACAGACTATATTTAGTTTACAGAAAAATGAATACACTGTAGATGGGGTTTGTGGGCAGAGTAATTAGCAATTGACAAAATGTTATTTAGTTCTGATTCTTTGGTCTCCTCTCAAAATCAGACATCACCTAAATGCTGAATGAGAAATATGTAATTCAGCAATCCATAATCCAGAGACTATGTGATATGAGTATTGCCAACCTCATCTGTCATCTCTCAGAAGCTGGAGAGGTGAAATTTCTTGTGCAGCTCTGGCTCTGATAAACAAAATCAATGTCAGCTGTGGGAAGAGATTTGCTGGCTTAAGTGAAGAGATGCACCTGGCATGCATGGTGGGAATAATAGAGACACTCTGCTCTGTTTGAAGTATCTTGGGCAATGGTCAGCCAACCAAAACCAATTTCCCTGGAGCCCAGGCAAAATCTACAATGCATAAGGTGAGTCCCTGTTAAACACTCTCCTGTCTTTCTGTACCTGGCAGCAAGTTTTATATTTTTTTCAGCAAACTCCCTGGTAAGGTATATGGGGCGTGTCTGTGCTCTCAAGTGTTTTAATGTATTTGAAACTGTCTTACCATTTGCTAGACAATCATTGATTCAGATAACTTAGCTGGAAGTTAAAATATGTGTGATAACATTCTAGCCTGAAGTACACATGCTGGTTTTTATTTTCCTTTTTCCTTTTAGTAGCTTTTCTTCCCTCACACAGTAACCAGCAATGATAAAATCCAATTATTAAGTTGGGGGCACCATTGTAGGAAAAAAGATAAGAGTAGCTTGTTTCTAAATGTTTTGTCCTTCTACAAGTAAATTGAATGTTGACAGTAAAAATTGACATTTTATGAAATTGAGATTCAGCCAGATCTGATATGCTCACAGAATAAGATGGAAGGAACTGCATTTAACACATTAACTGTTAGTTTATTTTAATTTAGTATTTATCAACATATATTTATTTGTCAGTGAGAGGTAAGGGACTACATTTTGGGGGAGATTAATGTGTACTAAGGTTGCATTGAAGTTATATTGAAAACTAGTTTTAACATTTTGAATGTAAAGGAAATTTAAATGTTAGATGCATGAATTAAAGCCTATATTATATATAAAATAATGTGATTAAAACTGTATCTTTCATTCATGTTAAAAGGCTGCATAGAGAGCTGGTAATTACACAGTTCACCAGCCTTTTAAAATGAGGGCAAATACAGAACCTCATAGTCCTAAACGCTTTTATGTGATATTTAAAATGTTCTACTCCATCTAGGGCTCAATAGTTTTGTACAGTCCCAGTCCACACAATACAATAAAACAGAAAATGTGGATTAAACTGGTGGTGGCTAAATCTCAAAGACTTTGGCAATTCAGTTTAAACCAAACCAAACCAATCCAAAAAAAAAAAAAGGGAGAGGAGTAGGGGAGGGTAAGGAAGTCTGAATAGCTTCCAGGATCCTTCTAGGTCTGAAAATCTGGGTAGCAATTACTGTGAGAACTGCCTGTGGTATTTTAGCATCTTCTGTCCAGTCTTAGCTTGGTGATGGCAGAACCAAGACACAAAGCATTTACAACATAAATAGAAGTGAAGTGAAGAAGAAATGTGGCATTTTCCAATTTACCAAGGCAGAATAGTTTTCAAGTATTTTAAGTGGAGAGAGGAAGGAAAGAAAGATTGTTTTACTAGAATCATCCAATGAGATCATGTGAAGATGAATTTGAGTTCTAATGTCTGGTGCTACATTGCCATTTTTAGCAAGTACCTACTTATACCTACAGAAAAACAACTGCACAGCAGTGGTATTGTTTTACATGTCTCATATAATCTGGATGGAGCAGCATGTCCAATGGCAGAGAAACAATAATGGATTTTGCAACAGATGAAATTTCAGCAAGTCTGTTCTTAAATTTGTCATGTCCTGATAATTTTATTTGATACAGTCTATAGACTATATAACACATATGCTTCCAAGCTAGGACATCTGTTGCAAATTTACAAATATGAGGTAGTTTGCCAAACTACCCAACAGAGACAGAAGCACACCTGCTCAAGCAAGTTGGAAACATTACAAATGTACAGACCTGACCTAGGCTTCATGAAACAGGAACACTGATTTCATAATGTTTAAAAAAAAAAAAAAAAAGACAAAATGTCAGCTACCTAATCTGCAATATATTGACTGATGAACACACCTGTTGATTTAATATTCATAACCAGTGACAATTGTTACTTTACAAAAGCCCTTTTCCAAAAATAGAAGTCTCTCATGTTTTGATTTTCAAAGTAGAACAAAAACTTCAGTACTACATGGCACATCCAAATGAATTCGTTGAACAGGATGGTATTGTAGGAGAGAAAAATAGCAAGACAAGCTTAATGAACTAGAAAATATCAGCTAAAGCCAACATAATTCAGTGTTGGCTGAATTCCCACTGGATCTGTATCTGTGTGAAGGGACAGACACAGTGGGGAATAGAATCTTATGCCTATCTAGTCTCTCATAATGGGACCTGTATTATCAGCTCTAATGAAAGATACATCTCTACAGTGGTTTGTAGGCAGATGTGAATTTGCTCTGCCAGTTTGCTAACCTGCCTGGAAGCTGTGTGTGTTAGACAATGAACCTTAGCTAATGCACATTGTTTCTCATCAGAGCTTATTAGCTCAGATTTGACGTTATCTAGTGTATCTACGTTGTTTCTGATTTGGAGGTGGCTGGCTTCCAACTGGCTCCAAGTGTGGGCAGTTTGCATCACTGTGTTTAACTGCATCTGAGCTTGAAATGCAATGTAGACATAGCTTCAGAATTTCAGAAAAAGAGATAGGTGGTGTCAGCATGAAAATTAAAGTTCACTGCCTTACTAGCAACCCATTCAGACAGTAGAAAACGTGAGAAACTTTGAGTGATGAGCACATGTGAAAGACTTTTCCAAAGAATAAAAGCTTTATGAGGATAATTCCTCAAGGAGGAAAAAACCCAATAACTTCTGGCACTATTCTTTTGGATTTGGAAGGGAGATGACTGGAGTAACAATATATTATAAAATAGTGTTTCCTGAATAGCACAAAGACTTTTGTTTTTCACTGAGTGCTGACAGGCATTGCTGGACCCAAAGGCTCTGGATCTTCTGCATGAGCTTGAAGGCTTGAAGATAGGGGTGGTATTATAGAAAAATGCCTGATTCTCATGCAAAGCCCTGGATGAAAGGTCATACATTTTTCTCTACCACATCAATTTCTGTGTACAAATGTAGAGAGTATAAGAAGGACTCACAATTAAGCTTTGAAGGCTTTCCTGTTGATGAGCTAGGCCATGAGAATATGGCTATCTGGTGTAGTGTGTTGCTAAGACAGCTCATCCCAGCAGGAACAGAATAGAAAAAAAAAAAACAAAAACAGCCAAACAAATTATATGGGCACTATGTTTACTTCCACTGCAGACAGACAATGCCCACCAAATATTATCAAAAGACATAGTTCCCCCAAATGTTTTCTGGATGTGTTTCTGAAGAACAGAACACCCTCTGCTGTATGGAATGGAGAACAGGGAATTCAGTTTGCATCACCCAGAGCTTCTGAGCATCTTCACACTTCTTATTAGTGCTTGTCTTGCACAGAAGTAGGTAGACAATCTGTGAAATACAGAGCATGACAATGGCATAATTTTTTGGATGTACTTTTACTTTAAACTGAAGTTGTTTCTAAATTTAGTTTTTGAACATTTAAAGAACTTGTGTTAAAGGCATAAGATGTACTCATAAGCCTGAAATTTTAGCAGCCCTAATTTAATATCTTAGTCTAAGCATAATATGGTATGAAGTGTGCATAACATACTTTTGTTCCCTAGAAACATCTGCTGACTTTAACTTGTTTAACCTTTCATTTGAAAAAAAGAACTTATAATAATAAAAAAAGATCTTATAATGTCAAAAATCTTCTATTATTATCCCTGTCATCTTCTCCATGTTAATAGCAAATGATTTCTGAGAGGTATTTATCCAGTCTCTTCCTTAACATGTGTGGTGGATTTGACCTTGGCCACCTGCTTGATGCCCTCTCAGCCACTTTCTCACTCCTACTTCTCAAAAGGTAGATATTGGTTTATGCCTTCTTGCATATCTGTCATGTTAAGCTTGAAAAACTCCTTTAAAGGAGTGTGCATTTTCTTACTGAATTAGATTGTTCCATTCACATGTTTAATTGAAATGATGGACACAGTAGATCATAAAACATATTCTAACTTTTAGTCAGAATAACTTGATAGCTAGCAGATGCCTCATATGAAACCATCAGGGATGTGTCTCTATAGGTTCATGTTTATACAATTGTAAAATCCGGTGCCAAGGTAATTCAACATTATGTTGATTTAGGACATTCTGGAAGGACTTCACTCTGTTAAAGAAAAGAATATATAAACAGGAATATGCATGGTGGTTTTCACTTATAAAGAAATGCTTCATATCAAAATTTACCTTCAAGTCAGGCATAGAGAAACTTCTTAAATGTTTCATTACAATGCAGCACCAGAAATTAGAACTGAAATGAGAGAATACATTCATGTAATTTAAAAAAAAAAACCCAAAACATTAAAACCCAATGAGTATTCAAAATATTTATTGCTTGTGAAATAAAAAGAAAAATTACATAAGAGATAAAATGATGACACAAAGGTCAAAAAAGAATTATGTTTCAAAGAAAGATTTATAATCCTTATCTTACATATTTCAGGAAATCAATAGTTTGGACTGAAGGTACAATTTGAATCAAATAAATAATTGTGAAGATTTTATGCATGCTATGCTGAAGAAAGGAAAGAATAATTCTACAGACACTTCAACAGCAGTATCAATTGCAAATTGTTTTCATAGTCATATGACAGAGACATGATCTAAATCCTGAAAAACAGGAATTTTTTTTATCATAATTAATCAAATTAGGGGAAAATATTAAGCCAGGTAAGAGGTAGTTGTATTTCTTAGGAGTCAAGCAATCAAATGTATGCGACATGAAATCCTTTTCAGGTAATGGCATCAAAGTTTTGACAGATATTAGGTCAGTAAAGTATCCTGGACAAGATATTTTGGAGAAATTAATTTTGATTAATTTTTTCCACTTTCCTTTTCCTGATTAAACTGATTCCTGTGGATGTAATACACTTCTTAATGGGTGGAAACAAACCTACTTTCAAACAGAGCTTGTCTGCCTGTTCATCATTACTTCATTTCTTTTGTGTTTGATGTGCTGAAATCATGCAGTCCTGTTTATGCTTGGTAATTTGCTGAAACATTTGAAATGAGAACAAGTATTTATGAATAGCAAATATCTCAATTTGCATATCAATGTGGTTATTTGTACAGAATAGAGCCATTCTCCACATGCTGGGGGAAAGAAACACTGTACCCATCAGTGTCCTGAGTATATCTGCCAACTAATGAGGCATATATATGACTCAACGAGTACAGAAAACTGCATTACACTGATTTAGAAGCAGGATAAGAGGGCACGAGACGTCACCCCCCCTACAGTTCCCTTTTTGACATAATTTCTATGTTTGGACCAAGCAGTTTGAAGAGGTGCAGAGACAACCTGCTAAGGTCAAATCAGAAATGGCATTTCTGAGTTTGTTTTTTTTTTTTTTTGCAGTTCCTCAATTTCTTTTGCTAAGCCTTCTTCAGGGTTGAGGATTGGAGTGACAGCTTCACATGTCTGTGGCAGTGGACACCCTGGAATCAGGGCTATGCTGCATAGAAGCAAGAAAAACCTGTCTGAGTTGACTGCAATTTTAAGTTCACTAGAACCAAACTGGAAGTAACAACTTCCAACATAACCTGCATGTTCTCCTGGTTTGGATTTGAACAGAACTCATTCTGTTCAATGATTTTACGTCCTAGCTAAAGCTCTTCTAAGTAACTGCACTTTCTGAAGCTAAAAGCAGTGCCTGCTTTTAAAATTCTGTGATAAGGCTCCTAAGAGATGTTCTGTTTGTTATAATCTTTACTCTTAGCAAACCAGACTAGAAATAAGAAAGACTCCATAGAGTTATTATGGAAGCTTAGGATCTTGAAAAGATTACTACATAATCAATAAGCTTAGGAATCATGCAGTAGGTTGACCTTCAATAGAAGGGCTTTTTATCATTTTTATGTATAATGTCATCCTATAATGTCATTTTGTTTTAAAAGAAACTTAGCTCTATAATATTGCTACTGTACAAAAAGGGAACAAAGTAACAGTATCTTGTGTGCATGTACACAAACATGCACACTATGGTATGTATGTAGCACACACCAGTTATCAATCCTGCTTTCATTTCAAAGTGCAACATTCAAGGAACTACCAGGCAAAACCAGTAAGAATTCTAATAGTCCTGTTTGTTGGATGCAGATTTAACCAATACAAAGGAGAGAAAACCAAGACAAAGGAGAGAAAAACAGGAACTGTAATAACAGATTGGTTTTCTGGAGGATATTTCTTCTTCTGGAGGAAGTTGGACAACATATCCATTACCTCTACTTTATCTTCATTGATATTCATAGCTTGAAGTCATGAACTGTTAGTCAGTTGGGTTTAGTTTAGTTTTCTTTTTACCCTTTCAAAAATGAAGGCTCATCTCAGTACTAGAGCTCAGGTTTTCCAATAAAAACATAATTAGATTTGATTATTTCTAGGATGTGGGGGATCTATTGCCCACTTAATTTTGAAGTTACAGCTTGGAAATTTTTGAGATCTTCAGTGTCTCCCTTCTTCAACTATGTAATGCCCCCTTCTGGGAAGACCTTCTCTCTTGGCTATTCTTTGTTCTTCAGTAGCTGCCTAGACATTTTCCATATTAGAAAGATGAATTCCTACCAGTGAAGTTTTAATTTCTGCTACATTTAAGGAGTTTACTCTTTGACCCAGCCATATCTCACTGTCACTGCAGCAAGCTTGAGCACTCTGCTGCACTGACCGAATTCATTTCTTAAGCTCAAGTGTTATGGAGAAAGCTGAGGACCAGTTTTACTTCAGTTTTTAAGAAGAAAGACAGAACAGTGATTAAAACAATGAAACTCTTGTGATTCAAAAGGATTGTGAAGGACCTAGCTTAACCCTGTGGGTGAGAAGTACAGAAGCACCTATAGATGGAGTAAACTAAGATATTTAATTGCATGAACAAGCTAAGAATGCATGCAGATGCATTCATCATGGCTTAGCTGACAAGTGGATTTTGATTAACCTGTGGACATATGGATATTTCAGTTTGGTGTCCATCAGCTTGAGCTAAGTAAATATTCAGATATATACACATAGTTTAGCTGTAGTAGAAACCCTCTAATTTTGAAGAAAGTGTGTGTGGGCTTTCTGTTCAGTTTCTGTAAATTGTTTTAGTTATAAGTAAAAATATTTTGGAAAGAAGTTATATTCTGAGGCCAGAAGAGAAAAAAATAAACTCATTTTTGTACCAGAATGGATGGATTCATTTGTACATTTACAGTGTTTGTGCAGTAATATTGAAGCTTTCCAGTTATGCGTAAAATGTTGAGGAGGGGAGGGAAGGGAACCAGAAGAGTGGCTAAAATGTGTAAATGTAATCCCTGCTGTAGGGAAAAGCAATAGTCTGTACTACAGGAGAAGGAAGAAGAACCACAGAACTCCATTGAATTGTGTCAATCATTATAAGAATATAAGTTACAATATGCTATAAATACTGTATACTATAAGTACAAGTAATTACTGCATACAATAATTGTTGTGTATTTTTTCTACTAAGAGCACAGATGAACTCATACAGTGATATCCAGCTACTTAATGTTATAAATATAAAAAAATAATGTACAAAGAATGTGAGAATAATAAAAAACACTGGTTTACAAAGTAAATAAACCCACACAGAGGGCTAAGAGAAAGAATATTTTAAAATTATCCTTTCTTTATTCAGAAGCATCACTTTCAAGAGTCAAAACCTGCATCCTCATTAACTGAGGGACAAGGGGAGAGGAACAAGTTTTCTAAATGATGAGAGACAATTCTTCCTGTAACCTAGATCCTGTTAATTTTTAAAAATAGTAATACTTTTTTTTTTTTTTTTTTTTAGTTTTCAGGAATGCACAAAATACTAGAAAATATATTTTGTCAAAATGAGCATAGCAGATAATTCAGGAATAAACAATTCTGGTTCCATCAGCCCACCTGAAATCTTTACAGAAGTAGAGCTAGTCAGAACACTGTTTTAGTTTATGCAGCTAATAAACTGGAAGAACCTACAGTTCTTTGGCAGACTTCGTTAGGTAATTTGGCTTTTTTTTTCCACTTTGTATAAAATGCAAAAAAACCCAGCTGATCATGGTGTACAAATATCAAAGAAGGAAAATACTTTAAATACATTGTAAACCCCATAATGTTTAATATTTCTGATTTCAGAAGTATACCACTGTGTTTCATTTCATTGATTTTTATTCAAATCCATCTTGTCAGTCAACAGCTGCACCTCTTGCTTTTGAAATGTGTTGCTTCCTGTACAGGTGTCTGGTAAACAGGAAATTTCTCTCCCGTCAATATATAAGTAGATCTTGAAAAGCCTAACTTCTAGACATGTAGGGTGAGAATCTGTACTGACATCTTCAGTATTTTAAAAGGCATTTAAGTCCTCAAGCTCTGGGAAACACTTCCTGCAGCAAACATGGTCTGGGAAATACATAAAGGTTTAATAGAGGGGTACATGAGCAATTCAACTCTTTCACAGAGATAAAAGACAGCTCCAGAGAACAGTTGGAATTATGTCACAAGTGTTGCTTGTCAAAAAGTGAGATGCTTTTTTTGGTCACTTTGAGAAAACAGAAACAAAGACACTTCAGTACAGTGTACAGTGATTTCTAGGGAATGGACCTGTTGCCAGCTGCAGAGAGTGGCAAGCTAAATGAGGAAGCTCATGCATCAGTAACCACAGGTTGATAAGAATGCAAGAAAGCCCAGTGGTTCTAGAAATACTATGGCAATGTTTAAGAAAAATACAAAATGATATAGAGTACACCATTTTACTTGCAAATTTTGTCTTATATATTCATAACTGACATCGAATATGTACATTTAAATTTTTAGGTCAATTTTAAATCCAATTGCATTCCCTCTGCTTCAAAGTGTACTGTACAGTAGAAACAAACTCCTGAAGATTTTGTGAGAGGTAGTTTTGGTGCCTCTATAATGTAAGAGCAGAGCTGGCCAGCAGGCATGTCCCAAGGCACCACCACTGTGGCTACCTAGCCCTGACAAAGTTTCAGAAAATTGTTTGCCTGGGAACCTGTGCCATATTCAAAATGCTTGGAAATGCATTAGGTACCTTTGCTGTATAGTCTCTTATGGGTAGTTTTGCATGTTAAGCCTAGTAACATTGAAGATGTAGAAGACATAAGTCGTGTGTCATACTGAAGGAGAAACACAAGAGAGGAAAATGGGTTAGAGCATATGAAAGACAAAAGGCACAAAATCAAATGGGTATAGGTTGGCTATTCATAGGTTCAAAGTCAAAAACTGTGAGGGAATTTCTGCAACAGATTCACAGTTAAGAGTTGTCTTTTCTTCTCTCTCATGAATGCCAAGGAGACCACCACTCCCTCCTTTCTACTGCACCCAATGCCTCAGCTGGTACAGTCTTGGTGTGTTTCACCATCCAAGGGTACTGTGTATTCATGGGCTGCCAGGTGGCTTACTGTCTCCAGCTTGATCAGTCTGCAAAAGGAACTTTTACAAATCTGTTAAATGAAAAAGAAAGAATTTATTTTATCTCCTTACTGACTTGGGACAAATTGTTTAGCTATATTTTGATCGACTCTGACATAATTTTGTTAGTTAATGCAGTAAAGTACTAGAACATCAAGTTTCAAAGACTAGTGATGATCTTTTTATTAGCTGTTTGAAAATATATAGGTTTTCACATGAATCAAGGAAGAAAAGCTTGTCTTCAGAAGTGTAATTTCTGCACAATCAAAGGTTTTTTTAGCCCTCTGTATCTGTTTCAGATAGCTCAGGACTTAAAGCCTTAACCTATTCACCTTAAGACCTCCTTAAATCTATTGTCGTCTTTATCTCCCAAGAAATCTCCTACTAAAGCTACCCATTTTATTATTCCTGGTATCATCTATGGTGGCATTTCTGCAATTCTTTCCTTTCCCTCTCATAGAAAAACATTGTCTTTCTCCTGTCTTGTCCTGACACACAGGTTGATTCATTTGCCAGTTCTGAAGAGAGTTTGGGCTTGACACTTCATCCTGTCACTTCATGACTGCTGATGTCAGCACATGCAAGCTGTTGATATTCCAGTTATACATCTTTGCCTTGAGGCACCAGGGCACTGTAACTTCTCTAGAGGTTTCAAAGAGGTGTATGTGAAAAGTAGCACAGGATTGGAAAAGCAGCTTAGCTACCTTAAACTGGACTTTCAGGTGAAGCTCTTAAGAAAGTTATTACATGAAGATCTGCGGTATCAGGAGGCAGAGGTACACAATCCAGTCTTTACTGAGATCTCTTTTTGAAGGGGAAAACAAAACAAAACCCCCCAAAAACCCCCTACCCCACACCAAAAAAACCCCCCCACAAACCCAACCCCAACCAAAAATAAACCCAGCCTCAACTCAAAACAAACCCCTCTCCAACCCAAAACAACCCAGACACACCCCAAAACAAACCCCTTTCCAATTCAAAACAAACCCAGGCCTAAACCAAAAGAAATCCAGCCCAAAACAAAAACAAACCCAGCTCCAAACCAAAAAAACCCGGCCCCAAAGCAAAACAAACCCACGCCTAAACCAAAAGAAACCCAGCCCCAACCCAAACCCAGCCCCAACCCTAAACCAAAAGAAATCCAGCCGCAAACCAAACCCAGCCCCAACCCAAACCAAACCCAGTCCCAACCTAAAACAAACCCCTCTCCAACTCAAAACAACCCAGCCCCAAAACAAAAGAAACCCCTCTCCAACTGGAAACAAACCCAGTCCTAACCCAAAACAAACGCCTCCCCAACCCAAAACAAACCCAGCCCCAACCCAAAAACTAACCAAAACCAAATAATCAAGAACAAGAAAAAAAACACCAAATAATCAAGAAGAACAACAAAAAATCATCCTCAAAACAAAACCAGACCTACAATATTTGTAAGAAAACTTTCTGATTTTTTTTTCCTCTCATACACACTCTTTCATATCTGCATGAAGTTATGAGGAATATGTTTAACTGTAATATGAATTTCATAGCTACCCCTTCATTTTTGCTGTTTCCCAATTTGGAGCACACATTAAAGCTAGCAGCTTCTGTTCTCTCCTTCTGAGCAGTTCTGCATCTAAGATAAACTCAAACCTACAGGTACAGGAAGATCTGTCAATTTTATTGGGTTTTGTTCTCTCTGGCTTGTGCCTATGTTAAACATAAAACATCAATTGCCCATGCTAAAAATAAAATGAGAATTAATGTCATTTTATTTAAGGAAAACAATGCCAAGAAACTCATAACAGGTTGTTTGCATGGTCTGTGAAAATAGATTAGTGAAGCACTTTCTTCCCTTGTAAGATCAATATGCCCTAGCAAACAGATTAACTAATCCTTCTCATGATACTGATGTGGATATCTGTGTTGCATATTATGGTACCTCTTAAAAAATATCTGTTTATCTTTTATTGAAGTGAGAAGAATTTTAGCTCTCTTTATCCTAACTGGTAGGTATATTCTGAATTATAACAAAGGGCTTTAATTTGTTGTCGTGTAGTACCATAAATCTTCCCCTTATTGAGCAGTCTCACAAAGCTGGATTTAGCTCCAGTGGAAAAGTGAGCTGTGAAAGGAGTTATGAGCAGTCTTCAAGATAATGCTGTAATTACCGTGTATATAATCATATGCTGGATGCTTTTCAAACGTACTACAAAGAACAATATTAAATCATATTAAAAAGGAGAACAGTATGGACAAGAGAAGCTATTTGCTGTCTTAAGTGTAGGACAAATACAAATTGTTGCTACATAGATCTCCGTATATGTAGCATATACCTCCAGCATAGCAGCCAAATACATGAATATAAATCTTCTTCTATATATGGATCCTCTTTAATGAAAAGTAAATTATTATTAGCTTGTGTGTGTTTGTTTGTTTACTCCAGGCACTTTCTGTGCAAATTAGGTTTTACCTGTACAGCATCCCAGTGTAAATTTCCAGAATTTTGTATCTGGGGACCAATAACTCTGTAATCTCTCCTAAGAATATCCTGGTGTTAGATTGCTGTCTTTGCCTTACAGGTTTTGCACCTCTTGCTATCTATAACTAACCAGAGCACATCTAGCCTTTTAGTTCTCAAGCTGGGGGAACAGAAACGTAGAATTCACCAAGTCCATTTAGACAGCTGGAATTCAGCTCCCTACATGGAGAATTATATTAGGGTACCCAGGTCTTCTGAGCAGATTTTCTGTGGGTGAAGGGGTGCTATTAAGATTTTTACTTTCAAAGAATAACTGAGGAAAAAAATAAACAAGCAAAGATGGGTTCGGAGAGAATGGAGCTGTTAGTTTCTTCTGTAGGCCAGTTAGTGGATTCCAGTGGGAAGAAAACCACAAACCTTCACAGGACAAACTAGAAAGAGCACTGTGATTCCTTCTCTTGAAAGTAAGGGGCAGGATACTGTAAAGGACAAAGTAAAAGCTCAGGCACTGGTCAGTGTATAGCTACCGTGAGAGGATACAGCCACTGTAACACAAATGGTTGTGGAGCCATTTCCACTTAATTTGTTAGGATTGGATTTAATCAAGTGCAGAACTTGGAGAGATAAAAGAAGGAGTTGATCTTTCGGTGCCTCCATAAATATACTTCTGCTGGGAGTTGCATCCCCACTGCCATTTTCAAAACCTGAAACCCTATCCCTTGCCTCTAGGGACAAGAGGAGGAATTCACCCTGTATTAGAGGAGTTTGAACAACAAAAAGTATTGATATCTAGCCATTCTTCCTACAATTCCCCTATCTGGCCCTTGCGCAAGTCTAAAGGTGAACAGAGATTCAAGGTAGATTACTGCCGGTTTAACTCCAATACTGGTCCTCTGCCGCCGTGCCAAACATAGCTGAGCTTATTGCCACAATTCAGGAGCATGCTCATCCCATAATGGCAACTATAGACATTAAGGACATGTTCTTCATGGTACGACTACAACCTGAAGACTGGGGAAAAATTGCCTCTATCTAGGAGGATAAAGAGCAGGTCTTTTCATCGGACCAGAACAGTGCAACATACTGCATGACAGAAGTCCAAAAGCTAACTCTAGTACTCACTGTCTTCCCCAAACCAAACATATTTATTAATTCTATACTGTCTAAATACCAGATAACTCCTTGGTTTTGTTTAGATTCTCAGAATAAAGACTGCAATTTCTATTAAAATCCACAAAAAACCCCCACAGACCGATTATTAATAATGCAATGTAATTTAAATATTCAGACATGAGCAGAGAGAGGTTTTTAATGACTGCTAATAATGGCTTATTTAGTACACTGAATTTGAGTTATGGTCATTAATTTAATCGCATTTTAATCATAATTTTATTTTAGTCAATCTTTAGCGCTATTTTCTACAAAACTAGATTGGTACATAATATTTCTGAAATCTAATTTTAAAAAAACTCTCATAACAGTAAAAAGATTTTTGCATTGATAGCTGACATTCAGCTGTCTGGAGACTTAGTTCAGGAGTAAGATAATTTGGTACTTTGTAGGTTAATACACCAATAAAGAAAAAAAATGTGACAAGAAAGGCGGAAAATACTGATTATTATAGAAATTCAATCTGAAAACTAGGCACCATAATATTAGTATTTAATGGCTTTAGAAGAAGAGTTTTTGTATTAGAGAGGCAACTTTGAATGATTTATTGAGCATTATTAACATTATTATCTTGTGAAAACAAAATGGCCATTTAAGTGCAATACTTTCCCTCAAGGAGTACTTACAAAATGTTCTGTTACCTTAGATAAACAATCGTTCTACTCTATTGTGTGAAAAAAATCATAAAACCATATTCTACCCTGTATTGTCAAATTAATGCAGACCTCTCTTAGAAGAGCTGTTGAAAACAAAGACAATTCAACAGAAATATTTTTATATGAATAGTTGAAACATTATAGAAAAAAACCTTTATGACACTGGAAGGTTTTATTGTAAAGAATATAAAGGATTTGAGATATCGTCTTAGTTAAAATGATCTAAACATTTTGACACTTATTTAAAAATACATTAATTACACATGCTTGTAATGCTTGTGACTGCAATGCAGGATCACATTTCATGAGAATGTACGTCTGTACAAAATGATTCCCAAGCTACAGCAGACTGTTTTCATAAGGACTCCCTTCCTTTCAGACCACTGAGATGGGAAACAAGGATAATCCCTGCAGACATGAGTGAGCTGTTGTCCACCCAGCGGAGATTGGGATATGTACCGAGTTCCCACAAGCAATCTCCAACATTAGTGTAGTTAGAGCCTGAGGTTATGTGGTGGGTCGACCCTGGCTGGATGCCAGGTGCCCAACAAAGCCACTCTATCACTTCCCCTCCTCCTAAATCCAGATAAGGACAGGGAAATAATTTATCAGTTCCTGTCATGTGCAAAAAAACCCCCTCTACTTGGAGGGGGGCAAGTAATTTATGACTGATCAAATCAGAGCAGAAATGAAACAAAGTTTTAAACACCTTCCCCCCATCAATGCCTGCTTCCCAAGCTTACCTTTACTCCTGCTTTTCTCTATCATCTCCCCTACAGCAGCATTTGAGAACAGGGAATGGGGGCTGTAGTTGGTTCATCACATGTTGTATCTGCCACACCTTCCACCTCAGGGTAAGGATTCTTTACACTCTTCCCCTGCTCCATCACGAGACCCTTTCCAGGAGTAGCAGTCCTCCATTAACTTCTCCACCATGAGTCTTTCCCACAGGCTGCAGTTCTCTGAGAACTGTTCCAGCACAACTCCCTTCTGTGGGGTGAAGTCCTTCAGGAGCAGACTGCTGCAATGCGGCTACCCTATAGAGTCACAAGTCCTGACAAAAAATTTGTTTCTGCATGGGCTCTCTCTCCATGGATCCACAGGTCCTGCCAGGAACCTACTCCCTCAAAGTCACAACCTCCCTCAAACATTCACCTGCTCCAGCTGCAGTTAAATGCCTGCTCCACAATTAAACTCAATGGGCAGCAGGAGGTCAGTTTAACTCACCAGGGTCTTTACCATGGTCTGCAAGGGAATCTTTGCTCCAGCATCAGAGCTTTACATGCATTTTTGCAATGTTGTATCATATTTATCTATATAGACATCTACATGTAAAACATAAATAACAGCATTTCTATTCCAAATATGAATTACCTCATAATACTCAAGTAGAATTAAAAGTAAACTTTACAAGTTGTGTGATAACCTTAGAAAACTAAGTACATATTTTTTTTCTTTACTGAAAAGCTGAACTTTAGAAAAAAGATATGACTTCTATAAAGAACAGGAACTATTGTGTTCTCCTTTCTTATTCAGAATTCCTATTAAAGCCAATAGGAATTTAAAAAAACGGTGAAAAGACTAGATAAAAAAGGTGAAAAGACTAGAAAAAAAGGTGAAAAGACTTGATAAAAAAGGTGAAAAGATTAGATAAAAAAGGTGAAAAAATTAGATAAAAAAGCTGAATAAAATAGAATGTAGCTGAATGTATTACTGTGTTGTTCCTACTTGGCATAAAGAAACTTGTACTTCAAGCTGTTTTGAAACATTTTAGACTTGTCAAATTACTACAGAATAATTTTGCATTTAACTTACAAAAACACAGGCAGATATACTAAAAAGGACTCTGTGATCAATTTTTGCAGTGCTTGGCTATGCTGATGAATCCTGAATAGCATAAATTTGCCAAACACAGTAATGAATTCCTTTGTTGTTTTTTGTTTGTTTGTTTGTTTTCCTGATTATACTGGTAGCATAATTCTGCTCTGTTCCTAGTGCACTGTTGTTTCACTAGTTTGAAGTTCTCCTATGCCAATGTAATGGAAACTGAAATAGTTCATTACAGTACCTTTGCTTTGGGACACTGTTAAAGACACAAGATGTTGTGCTCAGTTTGATGCTGGGTGGGGTCTGGTGAGAAGGTTCAGGAAAGTTCCTCCAGCTTCAGTGTTGGTTGCACCATTAGGTGGGGCTGAGCCAATCAGCACCTCTGCAAATAGCATATTTCAGAGGGGAGAAAAAACCAAACTCTTAAGGTTTTTTCTGCTTGGTTGTTTTGTGTTTTATCTTTGCAAAGTGAGTAGGGTGAGAGAAAGAGAAGTGCTCACCTCTCCCTGCAGAAGAAGAGAAGGAAGGAGTTTGGAGGCAGGAGTCTGGGAGATCCTGGAACAGCCATTTCCCTTTGTGTTGAGGTGGCATATGAAGCCTCTGGAGGAGGTCACTGACAGGAAGCTCACTCTGCAGCCTTATGGAGCACCAGAAGCAGCCCCTGCTGGAGCATGAAGGGGTTCCTCTGAATAGCTGCTGGTCTCCTGGAGAATGAAATTTTACTCTACTTATGATCTAGAAATGATAGAATTCTATACGTTTGTGTGCAGTTTCTTTTTCCCTCCAGATTAGAAACAGATCTTAACCAGTTTCTCTTGCAGATCCAAATCAGAGTAAAATGGATCAACGGAAGTGTGAAATTATTTTAAATTTCTTTATGTTACTAGTACCTTTTTTGCTCAACATCATAAAACAAACAGAACTATATCACACCACTAGTTATTAAACCTGCTCCTTTTATGAAGATATGCAAGTCTTTTTCTTCAGGTTCACTAGTAAAACTGTCTGAAAAAGTTAACTTCAGTATTTGTTAAGTTGAAAATGTTGTCTTAAATACAATCTTTTCAAAGATCAATTAATTTTTGTGTTTTCATCACAGTCTATAATATAGTATTCTTTTATTGGACTGCAGATATGTAGCAACTACTTTTAACTTTATTGCAATAAAATATCAGGCATATTACCATACCCACCAACAATATTGTGGCTCTTTTCTTGATTTTAAGTAGCAAATACTCCACAGTTACCTCTCCAGTATATTTAAATTATTGTGTGATCCTATGCAATTGCATTCTTACATGTAAATATAATGTAAAATTATAATAAATTATTTGCAATTGAGTTTGTATGTATGTTTACTGTATCACTATCATATCTTAAATGAGAGCAATGACAATTTAGACAGGTATTAAAATAAATTGCTCTCTGTAAGTCCTAAAAATCCCATAAATCACTTCTCAGAAGCTTATTTCAAATAATTTAATTGATTTAATTAACCCCAAAGTAAACACATTAATTAGGTACTAGTGAAAGAACTGGGATGTGCTAGGATAATGAGGAGAGTGGCAAAGAGTAGTTGAATTACCTTTAATCTCATGTTTCAAGGGAATCGTCCTGAATAAATCTTGTATTTATAATTTTTTTTAAATACATGAAAGTAGTAGTCACTCCTGAAAGAAATATCCATCTGGGTAATTATTTTGCCCCTTTTTCTCCTCACAAGCCTCTCAAAACCCATGCAAACAACAAAATAATAATTGACCAGTAACAATATTGAAGTTGTGCCATGAAACTTCAACTAATTGAAAAGCCTTTGTCCTCCAAAAGCATTTGAAACATTGCAAGCCTGTTGCATGACATTAATCCCTACATTCTAGGAACCCCTGAGAATACAGACAAAATTACTGATGTCTCACATGCACCCAGCACTGGTAAGCATGCACTTTTTAGCAATTAATTAAAGATTTTATATCTTAACTTACAGGGAGTCAAGAAATTGTGAAGAAGCTTTCAGGTCAGCACTGCACACATCATTATCATCCTTGCTCACCCCATTATCATAACTTAATCATTCTTTCAACACAAGTAGAAGACAGTATTTCAAAATTATTTACTTGCCCTGTCTGAAGCTTAAATACTGTGCACAGAGGACAGCTATTTCAGTTTTCATGGTTATTGAGTTGAAAAAGAATAATATTCAAAATGAACCTATGTATTCTTAGGCAGTTCAACAAACTCCCTGGATGGACCCAAGAAGTAGAAGAATTTCTTGTTGGAGAATAAATACTACTGAATATTGTATGAGGGTTTATTTGTATATTCAGAAGTGTATGACGTCTACTAAGATAACACATGACATCTCATAGGAAGAATGCATTTCCAGTAAACTTTCACTGAGGCAATGCTTGCTGATTTTCTATGATGAATTATCTTTATCATTCTAGTTTGAGCCTCTGTTCAAGACAATTGAACAAAAAAATGCCTCACAACAACATATTTTTAAATTTTTCAGTACAAACCTGAAATTATGGTAACACAGAATTTGGGGAAAACTTTCTTAGCACTCCCTGTGGTAATCCTCATTTGTATATATTTTCTTCAAAGATGAATTTTTATGAGGCCAAAAGCCTTAGCTGACCTCTCTGACAAGAGATGCACTGGCTGCATGGAGGTAGCATTTAATGCACATACATAAACAGTAACATATTTTCTAAAAATCACCAAGATTAATTTGCCATCCACTTGTCTTGTCCAGATATTTTTGTCTTCTATGAGATTGAGGTTTTAAATTGCAGAGGTAGAAGGAAACACAAGATCACTTTTACATAGTCTCTTACCCAAAAACTTTCTCAGATCATGAACTAAGCAGTCCTTATTGAGTGAGTGAATTTATTCTATTTTTTTGGCTTGCCATTTTAAATGACTGCCTGCATATTTTTTTTCTGGAGTTAGAAAGGCCTGCATGGAATAATGATTTGTTACTTCCAAAGGAGTATTTTCTCAGCTTATGTTTTTGTTTCTTCTCAGGGCTTTATTAATGTATGTATTTCCATAACAGGAAAATTAGTATTGATTTTCTTGAACAAATGTGAACCACAGAGTAAGTTCCAAAAGTATCCGTTTATCAGGATGGTCATTTGGAAAGAGTACAGCTGGATATTTCAAATAGCTCAGTATTTTATAGCACATGTAGCTCAGAATACAACAATATTTTGTTAATGATGTGCTCAGAAAAACCTGAAAATCAGACTCTGTCCTGTGTCAATCTGAGAACCAGGACAGAAGAAAGAGTAGCTGCTTAGAATTCTTTGTTTTGTCTTGAGAAGTATCATCATCTTTAAAGGCTCTCACATAAACCAATTATACTGCACAGACAGCTAGAAGACAAACACTGATGGGACATCTCTTTCCTTCCCATTGTTCTCTGATCAATGCTCTCACAGTCCTTGATACCTCCTGTTCCTTTTCTACTGCTCTTGTTCCTGATCTTCCTTTTCCTATTTAAATTCATGTTCTGCTTAACAATGCAAACCCTCTTCCACAATGTTTAGCTTTTTCCTTATAGGTCTGCATTTAATTGAATAATCTCTTTTTTGTGTTGTCTGGCCCAGGGAATATTGAGAATCCAGAACTGATAGTTGTCTTGCTATGTTTTCCAATACTTACCACCATGGATGTTCATGATTTATAAGACTATCTTGGAAATGGCTTTAAATTTACTTTGAATTTTTCAGGATGTTTGAGAGGAGCTTATAAGAGAAGGGACATAAAAAGGGGAAAAGAGAAAAACCCCACAAAACAAAACACCAAAACCACACATTAGGTAGAAAAGATTCATATTTGCCACCACTCTGAAGAATAACAGGTATCTTTTGTTCTTTTGATCACTCAGCATCCTAGTCTACTTTCCCAAAGACTTTTCTGCCTCAAAGGGGTCTGTATTTTTTAGCTGGTGTATATCTTGTGCTGTAAAATTAAGATCTGTTTCAAGAAAAACACAGGTATGGACCAGCAGAAATGCTATGAAATTTAATGCATTGCTAAATGGGAGAAGGGAGACAGTGCAGTGTAGGAACACCCTGAGGTTTATTCAATATAAACAAGCAAGCGAGCAAAAACATTTAAACAATTGTTTTATTCTGTCATGATTTTATATTGCCTAGCAATGTCATGTCAAGAATTGTTTAACTTTGTCAAAGGAATTACCAAGATAAATTTGCATAGATTTCACAACATTGATTTGTACTAACATCAGAAAATGGTTAGTTCTTATCCTAATTGAATATTCAGTACAAATTAATTTGCATAAATCCTATATTAAGAAATAACACCATTAATTTATACCACTTATACATTTTTTCAAACCTCATTTAATCAGATCACACAAACAACAGCAAGCAAATAAAGCCAAAAATGTTAAGAAACTTTCTCTTAAAAAGAAGAACCAGATTCAGTCTGTCATTTTCAGAATATGTAATTTGTAATTCCTCAAGTAAGTCTCCTGCTTTCAGAGGCACTCGATGCCAAGTAAGGATTACATTACAAAAGAGCTGAAAGTATCTTGCTGTAGCTAATATATTTCATTCTTACCCAGACTTTGCAAAATATTAAGCAAAATTGGCATCCAGTCTAGTTGATGATGAAAAAATAGCTCATTTAATTCATTCTGAATTTATGAAATGCTATGGTCTATAAAAGTTGTTATATCATTAGGTTAGTGTCTGCTCCAGGATCCATGGTCTTTTGAAGAGGAATGATTAAGGATGTTATTAGTAAATCTACAGGACACACAGCATTTAAACATTACCCTATCATCTGTGCAACAAATGTTCAGCATCATTATGTTTCCACAATAGCAATTTGCTATTGCTCTGTGGGGTAAGCAATCAATACAGGCAGGCAATGGTTTTTATAACAATAGCAAGAGAGTACAGCTTAGTCTGTTCCAGCCTTTGCAAAATCAATAAGCATGTCTCTTTATATGGCAGACAATTAGTCTCAGTTGCAGATGAGCTTGACAAGGTATGGGCTATAATTAACACAGGAAAGCCTCACAAAATGTTCATCCCTCTGTTTGTAAAATATCATTCAACTTTTTACTGAGCGTTAAACATAAATATTGTTTATATCAGCCCCTAATGCACAAAGAGCTGCCTAGAATCTTAATTCTTTCAGAGCAAAATAACAGTCTCTAAAAATGATGTTGTCAGAGTGTTTACTAGAGTACACAAAATGTTCTTTATACCTATCTGGATTGTGTATGGAGAAAACTTTACTTTTAAAACACAGAATAAATAGATTTCAAATCACACTGACCTCAATAAGACAAAGTATATATAAACAGTTTGTCAGAGAGTGGTTGCCATCAGAAACAGATAATGTCCTCCTTTACATTGGCATGTTGTACTTACTAACAACCTGAAGAGAGGTAGAGTCCACCCATTCCTTTTTGTCATTCTAGCTGTCCTTTGGCTTCAAAAGGAAATACAGTAGATCCATGAAGCCCTTGTCAAAGCTATTATCCATGAATCATCACCCCTTGTAAGCTTATAGAACAAACTCCAACATTCTAACTAGTTACCAGCTCAGACTAGTTATCCTCAGGGTATTCAGCCCCCTGAGCTAGAAAACATGATGAGGAGCAGAATAAAGGCCCCATAATCCTAGAGAAAGTACTTAACAGCCTGCTACTCCACCTAGACACAAATTTATGGGGTCAGATAGAATCCACCTGAGGGTACTGAAGGAGCTAGAAGAAGAGCTTGCCCATCCACTCTCCATCATTTATCAGCAGTCCTGATTAAATGAGGAGGTCCTGATTGGCTGGAAGCTAGCAAAGCTGACACCTATTTACAAGAAAGGTCAGAAGGAGGATCCTGGGAACTACAGCCCTGTCAGTCTGATCTTGGTGCTAGGGAAGGTTACTGAGCAGATCATCATGAATGTAATCACACAACACATGCAGGACAACCAGGAGATCAGACCCAGCCAGCACAGTTTCATGAAATGCACGTCCTCCTTGATTAAGCCAATTTCCTTCAACAACAAGGTGACCTGCTTGGTGGATGATGGAAAGGCTGTGGATGTTGTCAACCTGGACTTTAGTAAAGCCTTTGACGCTGTCACCCACAGAATTCTCCTGGAGAAACTGGCTGCTCATCCAGGTCATTGATAAAGATACTAAACAGAACTGGCCCTAAAACTGAGCCCTGGGGAACACCACTTATAATGGGCTGCCAATTAGATTTAGATCCCTTCACCACAGCATTTTGGGCTCAGCCATCCAGACAGGTTTTTGTTCAGCAAAGAGAAACCTGGCCAAGACATGAGCAACCACTTCCTCCAGGAGAGTTCCATGGGAAAAGGTATCAAAAAGGGATAAGGGATTTAAAGCACATGCCTAAAATACTTTCAGACATAGAGTAGTCCAGAACTCCTGTGAGAGCCTATTGCCACTCCAATAAAACTGTCTGTTTCTTGAATTCTGTGCTTCTTAGCTAAAATAATTACAAGCTCTATTTTGTTCTGCCAAAGTACCTCCGAGCTGTCTCAGCCTGCAATGGAATCAGCATCAATCCTTTTTTCCTAGTTCATTATTTGTAACTATAGCTTTCTCAGCCTGCAACAGAATCAACCCAAATTCTTTTTCCCTGTTTCATTATTTGCTACTTTATAATTTAAAATAGTACCAGCTGTGCATATCAATTGAAAATGAAATGAACATGTTCCTATTAAAATTACATTACTGGGTGAAAGAAAGCTAAACTGAAAGGTAGGTGTTAACTACCATCTGCAGATTTCAGACTGCTACTTCTCAATGTTTATGACCTAAATCTTTTACTGATGACACTAATTTAATCTAAGAGACCAACCATCACACTGTGATCAGAACTGTTGCACAAAGTAATCGAATGTGCAGATACTAAAGTGATTTTCACTATCCAAAAGACAAGTTGAGGCAGGTAATCTGCAATTTCAAACACATTGAGTGTTGACCTGCAGAGAGACAGTTGCAAATGTTTTACATGTTTCTCTGTGGAGCACTTTTAAGTTAAGCTTTGATTAAAATAAAATTATACATTCATAAAAACAGATGCTTAAATATGGAATTAGATCTTATTATACTACTTCAGGCATCTGTGTAATGTCACTTTTAGGAAAAACAATCTGAAATTGTAACTTGGGATTTTTATATGATGTATATTTTAAATTTGCTTTTTTAAAATAACCTCCAGGAAATGGTGGCTTTTTCATCTTTTGATTTGTTCAATATAGTGTAATTTTGTATTTACAACTTGAGTGAGATCCCAACCAAATTGTGTTGTGCTGCTTTTTGAATCAATAGAAGAGATTGACTTGAATAAGTTGTCTCTTCAATATTTCTAATAGATACACAAAATTGACAAGATATTAAAATATTTGTTTGCCTATAAGAATATGTTTAGTCCAATTAGACTTAGTAGATTGGTTACATATTTAAAGGTAAGAATATATTTTCCAAATCAGGGTAAAGTTTTAAAAAATAACTATATTCTAAGAATGTGTGAGGTGTTACCCCTAACACTTCAGTCCCTCAGGTGCTGTGGAACTTATATTAGAAATAAGCCAGTTCAGAAAAGCCCTTATGTGAATGAGCTCCAATTTTCCCCTAAAATAATGATCTTAATAATGTATTTTCTGAGTTTGTCAGGCATGCTGACACAGATGAGCTTTATTACAATGTATATGTGTTAGAAGGGAACAAGGAACTACAGAAATGTCTGTTAAGAGTTTGAATAAAATTAGAGAGCCTGAAATAGGTGATTTCACGGTGTCGTTGTAAAAGATCTAAATAGCTGTGAGAAATTACTCAAGGTTTTCAAGGGCCAAAGGAAAGACACACAGGATGAGAAACACTTACAGAACAAGAGCATTCAAGTGGTCTGGGGCTCTGGAGTAGTAATAATGAACTGGTCAGATTTGGAGACTTTTTTTAAGGAGAAAAAACCACAACATTAAAATGTTCCTAAACTTATTTTAGGGGCAGCTATGAAGAGCTTTATGTTTCAAGTGGGATAACTGAAAGACAGAAGTCGTCACTTACTGCAAGAGAAAGGTGAAACTATTTCATAATGTTTCCAAAGTAAATTCACATAAGTTTGGACTCAAAGAGCAATAATTTTGGAAATGTAAAAAATCCACTGAAAGAGAAAACTATTTTCCATGGCTCAGTTTTTAACGTTCTCAATGTTCTCAATTTTTTTTTGTTTCGTTGTATTTTATACCCAGTTTCTATAAAGCCAAGGTAGTGCTTTCTGATTGGTCTGAAATGACTCTATATAGTGTCCCCAAAGACAAATTCTCTGTCTTCTGGGGATATTTTGAGAAAAAACTCATTATCATGTCTCAGTTGTGGTCTTTCCAGCACTGTGCAGTGTACTTCCTAAAAAACTGGCTGGATGACTCAGCTCCTCCTAGCACTCCCCGATGAGGTTCATTAGCCAGTCAACACATACACTCTGAAAAAACATGGCAAAGACACCCACATCTCTCAGACACACCAAATATCAGAATTTCACCTTCACACCCATCAACACAGGCATCTGGGCCATCATCTACTCCCATAAATAAGAGCAGGATGTTTCATAAGTCACTGGCATGACAACACATTCCTCAGTCCTTTAGCTTCCAGAAATGTAAGGTGCACTCACCTGAACAACTTGTTCTTTCTACTGGCCAGAGACTACAGTGGCCAAATCACGCAGGCATGTCAAAGCCTGCGACAAAACCAGTCATTTGCAGATGACCTTTTTGACCAGTACTAAATCTTTGCACAAGTCTGAAAAATGTGTGGAGAGAAGGTCGCTGTCCACCTATCTTCTGAAAAGCAAAAAGTTGCTATTTGGCCATCTGCACTGTGTTCCAGAGTGGCCTTTTCATATTTAGCTGTGTTCTTCAAAGTACAGGCAAGATTGTGCTGCTTTTCTGAATGTACATAGCTCTGGCTATTTATTGGTGGAAGTGAATAATCCTTAACAGGTGGATTGTTTACTATCCCTTCACATCATTACTTACATGATTGCTAGCTCCTGGTTTTTTTCCTATGTGCTTTCAGAATTTGTGCTTCAAGAAGACATTTGAAAAGATATCTAGGAACATCCTACTGCCTCTCAGCCATGAGGAACTCTTCCTTCTCAGTCTCTTTCTAAACTGCTTCCAGCCAGCAAGTACAAACTTTTGGACCTATATCTCCAATAGGTTCCTGAACTTCTGGCTTTTTTGTGATTCTCTTGACCCTTAATACTGTTCTACTGACTTCTGCACTAAACTTACTCTATCGTGCAGATGAAGATTCACGTATTTCCCATGAGATTTCTTTTCCATGGAAAGGAGATAATCAGATTATTAAAAATGGTTCAATTAATTAAAAAATAATTAGAAAACCAAAATCATAACTGCAGACACATTTTATATTCCATCCATCCATTCAAACATCCTTCTCTCCTTTAATTCCCAAGTGATTTCAGTTAACAGATAAAATACTTCCCCATCTGTTTCTGAAATGCCTACAGTTCATCTTTCACACTATTTTCTATGTTTTCTCCTCTCTCCTTCTTACACAGGGCTGGAGGTTAGACTGAAATGCACCTTATATTTCATTTTGCTAATAGTCCAACCCACACACTGTCAAGCAGCAGTGTGTCCTGACAAATGTGTCCTTCCAAAATAGAACTGGCCCTGGATACAGCTGCTAATTCCCTTTTTATATACTCCATAAGTCACAATGAAAAATCAATCAAATGTCATCATTGCATCATTAAAACATGAGATACAATATCTCTGAAGTCTGAGGGAAAAAGAGACTGAGGTTAAAATCACAAACTGTAGCTATAATTTATGACTTAATTAAACTCTGCATTGATATTCTTATCTGACAATACCTTTTTTGCTCTTAAATTGTCTCAGTGAGAATGAATCACAAGGGGCATGATTAACTGAATCTCAAGAAGCAGTAAGTAACCAATCAGGAAATGGGAACAGATGTATTGGAGATTTCTAATAGTCTCAAATCCTTCTTTCTCTTTTCAGCATCTTTGCAAGATGGCATATATTCCAAAGGTGCAAGTAGTTTTGAGAAAATGTCATGCAAGGACCCTAGTTACTGATTTTTTTTATTCTTTTTTAATCCAGTTGGGAATGGATTGGGTAGGGTACTGTCATAAATTTATCAAAGGCATTACTTCCAAAACTAATACACAAAAATAATGATTAACCAAGACATTCTAATAATTGTGCTTCATTGACCAATGTATATTTGTTGCTATTAATTATTATATTATTTTTTCTATAAGAGGAAAAACATATAAGGCTACAAGGTATGGATTTGTTGTGCAAAAAGGTGACAAGATTTGGTATGAAATTTTTAACAATAGGCAGAAATGAAGCAAAAATGTGTTTGCTATTTTTAAATACTGGAAACTGTTTATGTTTTGAAAATTTACTTTATTATACTAGAGAAACAAAACCCCTAAAAATATGGACAATCTGGCATGATTATATGAATCTCTGACATGAAAAAGACCATAGGCAGCCTTTTAGTCACATCTGTAATCATCTTACACAATTCTTATATGAACTGNCTTTTTTTTTTTTTTTTTTTTTTTTTTTTTTTTGCATTTTAGGAAGAGAAGCAGTGTCAAGTCACCATTTTGTAGCTGTGTCTTCTGGGCAGAGACACAGAGGTGTCTCTCTCCCTCAGATAATCAGTCTTTGGCTGGCTTCTCACCTGATCATGTTCTCTACTTACAGGAAGAAAAAAAATCAAATTATAAGGAAGCAGACCAAGTCACAAGTCTTATGTTTCTAAAATGAATTTTCAGTGTGCTAAATAACTCACCAATAGTCTCTCATGATTAGAACAGCTGAAGAACAGCAAAGAAGAATGTTTGGGCTGCAAATGGTATCATAGAAGTGTGTTGCATTATTGCAGGCGCTGGCTGAAATGGGGAGGAGGAGGGAATACTTGAGGGGGAAATAACTACAAATTACTGAAAGCAGCCAATGCTTTAAAGTCATTTAGACCTTAAAGCAGAGACTAAGAGAAAAATACCAAGAGGTTTATCTCTGCCTGACCATGGAGCTTCATCCATCTGATATTTCTCATTTGTATTTGTTATAAAATATAACTGAAGGATGGTGTATTTAACCCTGCCATTTGGGCATTGCAGAATGTGTGAGAATTTACTGTATTATTCAAAACACATAAAGGGAGCACAAGGGAATAAGATATTTCAATTTAATTCCATAAACAAAAACCCACAAGAGAAATGCTTTCATTAGAAAGAAGTGAAAAGGTTTTATCAACTTTTCATGCACCTACCATAAATGCTTGCTGAAGTTTACAGAAAGCATCTCAATCCCAAGTCAGTGTTCCTTCAGCTGGGAATAAAAGACAAGAAACAGAATAAATTTTCATGAGAAACTTGTCTCCTCAAAACACTTCCCTGTATTTCTTGGCTGGTGCTACTTTGTAACAATTCAATGCATTATTTCATTGGTAAGATTTTGCCAGTATTTGAAATGTAGCATTTCTGTTTCTTTGTTTACTTTGTTTCTTTCCTCTGTCTGGTTTTACAAGTCATTTTACCTTGTTTTCTTATTTTTCTCCCCACAAAAATTTATGCCTGAATTCCCTTCTCCTTTTAAACTGTCTCAAAACTTGCAAAATCCATCTGCCTCAGAACTTCCACAGAACATTACAGGATGAAAATTAAAATAACTTAATGAATCACTGCCTGTAAAATTATTTCCATTTTATCACAAATTGTAGTGCAGTCCTGTGGTGACTACAGCTTCAGTCCAATCTTTGTGTATTGTGCTATGAATTTGGGGGTTCATTTAAATTAAAGCAGCCCCTTTAGTCAGAAACTGTGCACTAATCCACAGGAAGGTTCATTTGCAGAACATAATACATTGCACTTCGAAAATTCTGGTTCTTGGTCACTCTGCCTCATGTCTGAAAAATGTAGATAAAGAAGTAGTATGTGGCTTAGAGGGCTTTTAAAACTAATTTATGTAAGTGGGTTTTAACTATTTTTTCCATTTTAATTTTCAACTATTTTTAAGAGTTGTTTGATTATTGCATTAACAGGTTTTGAGAATCAACATGCAAATATAAATTTAGGACTTACCTGTATTTGAGAACAGTCTAGAATAGTGCTTTAATCCCATCAATTTTGACAATATCAAACTAAAGGAGATATCAGAATGAACAGGGTATGATATTTAAATAAAAGTAGACTTTGTTTACATAGAAAGCTTCCCATTTTAAAATCACTCATGTTTTTTCCTCGTTTCTGTTACAAACAAAATAATTACACACTCACTACATACTTAAACGTTGAACTGCTCCTATTTTTTGTGTCTATCTTTAGGTACTACAGAGTATTTCCTTACAATATGTACCATGTCGAAACAAGGTGACCAGGACCTCATAAATTATCCTCTTAGAAACTGAACAAATGGGAATCATACCATGGAATTGGTTCTAGTGGTAGGTTTTTCAAAGATGCTTCTGATTTTGTCCACCTCTACTTGGTAAATTTATTTTTACTATCTCACTTATGGCACTATAGAGGATAAAAAAACCATCCCAGATATCTGTGGTTTTGCAAAGAAGTACTCAAATAGCTGTTTTAATTTGGAGTAAGATTATCTTCTCCCACACTCAAATTTCATTTCCTGCTTCATTCTGCACGAAGCCAATCTATTCATTGCATAAACTGAACACACAGCATAATAAGACAATAATTGTGTTCAGCTACAGATGTTCAGATGAAAATTGTTTAATATTAAAGCACTGATTTGTATCTGACTTTGCAATGGGAGATTTTTTTGTTTCAATGTACTGTATCTAAAATACCCTTAATAACCTTTTTCTCCTTATTTCTTCAGTAAAATGAGGTCAGCAGTACTTTTCAATCTAATGATGCTGATCTTTACCTGAATCATTGATAAAAATTGCTGTTGTTACAAGGATTATTTCTCGTCCAGCTTTAACAAACAGAGAAGAATCATTTTCTTAGTTCCTACAGTTTCAACCAAACAGGCTGATACTAATTAAATCATGGCTGTAAACATCCAAACAACTAAAGCTTAAAGTTTGACTGGGACCAAAAAAACCTGGAAAATTGTGTCTCTCAGCCTCATCAGGTTGATAAACTTAAGTAACTGATTTCTGCGTCTATTGAAATGGTTTGAACTGCTATTCACAGTAGTTATGGCTGTGCCTAGCTACAAATTACAATATGAGAAGTTATAATCAGTGTTCATTGACTCAATTTCAATGGAAACCAGAAGGCTGAGTAAGGGCAGATCTGTATTATGCCTGTCACTGTAGGTTTTGGATTCTATGAACATGGTATTAATGACATTTGAATTATCTGAAGATTTTAGCCTGAAATTCAATTTGAAGATTATTTAGACATGAGCTTCCTTCTAATTAGTGGAACTGCATAGATTAACAAGAAGAGAAATAGATAAATATGAGAATTTTCAAAGGGTCCATATTCTCATTAAGTAGTACTAAAATACAAGGCAAATGGATAGATTTCTGTGGCAGCAATGAACAGCAGGTTTGGGGCTGTGGAGGTAAGTGAAGAACTCTCCTTTGAAAAGTTTTGATGAGAAAACTGCATTTCACTTTAGTAAATAAATAAATAAATAAATAAACCCAAAGCAAAAAAACCCCCAAAACTCCCCAAAACCAAACACTTTATTTTCTGAATCGGTAGCTGTAAAAAAAGTTGGTTTAATTCTACTTTTAGTGTAGCAATTTAAAGACCAGATAAGAGAGTTGTCAACGAGGATACTCATGGTTTCTAAGAAAGTGTTTTGGTAAGGACATCGGTAGGAGGAGGGAGAGAATAAAGATGACAACAGCAGTGACATCCAAAAGGAGTGCAAGTGAGATAGAAATATTTCAACAGCAGAAAAGGTATGAAAAAGAACCTGTCATCTTCAAGCCATGTTCAAGTTGAACACATTTGTTTAATTTAACCTGATTATATTAATTGATGAGACAATTTGAAACAAAAGACTATTACTACCTAGGGAGAAGAGGTAGATGACAAGAAAAGGTTCTCATGAAAAAGAAAATGACTGGTAATTATTACTTACAGACCAACAAAGACTTTGCTGGAAAGGTATGGAAAACTGCAACATGTTTAGATTCTTAGTGGTACACTAAGATACTCAGTCCTCAGGAGAAAAGCTTTCAGTTTAGCTATCCACACAGATTTTTTTTAACATAGGTACCTAGAGAACACAACTGTTAGAAGAACCTTCAAATGTTCTCATTTGTCTCTGACTGGTTCTAGTCTTTGGAAGCATACAAGATTGTCAACAGTAATTGTAAGCAAATGTAGAAATTAAGTTTTCTACACTGTGGAGCTTTCTGATATTCCACAATTTATTTTCCTTATATTTTTTTTCCATTTTTATCTTACTTACTTCCCATCTTTTATAAAATTCACCTTAACAGAGAGACCTATTCAGTCAGTCTAGCAGGTTGTGGGAGTTTCGTTCTTGTTTTTATTGAGTTGGCATTTTTTCCATGCTGTTGCCATGGTTTCCTTAACACTTTTCACTCTCCTACAATCCTTACTGATACTGTTCACAGCAAATTCCTGAATTCTGCTCCAGTCAATGATATTCAAACAAGGTCACCTACACACACTGTGTTGTTAATATTCATTTCATTCATTTAGATGTCTCATTTACAATGTTCTTGATTCTTCTGCAGATTGTTATACTTTCTGCATCTGTGTTGAATAGTAGCAGAGATAAAGTATGCAACCTTGGCATACATCTCTCTTGATGTTGCACTGTTTAGCAGCTTCACAATCTGTATTACTGCTTTCTCTCCAAGTACACATTTTTTTCATTAGCTGAATACTTCATATCACCATTACTTATTCAAAAATATGCATTAATCTGACATATTGAGTTTTCTCAACAGTCTTCTCAAAACCCCCCAAAATATTAATGAGCTTCTCTTTGAACTTCTAATGCATACATATACCACCATTTTGTTTTGTATACCTAATTCTATGTTAAATCTACACATGCATAACAATGCTTTTCTTGATGTCTTGATAAATACATGTGCAGAGCTGTATTAACTATTCTTTTTAGTAAACTTTGTAATTTCATGTTGGTTATAGTCTTTGGTGAAGGAATAAAGACTAATTATTTGAGTAAGTTTGCATACAAGTTTTGTGAATGTTCAAGGAGGTTTATTTTGAGGGAGCTAAATGTTTCATGTTTTTAATACTATCCAACATCATCTTGTTTTGTTTGGTATCATTTATCTTATGGCTAAATGCCACTTTGAAAGTTTGACTGAATATAAACCGCTTTAGGTTTATATTCAGATTTATAAGAATCACAACAAATCATTTGGATATTGGCAATTCACATAATAGCCCTTCATTTCAGAAGTTGCATAGGCATAGAGTCCACATTTATGTCATGCAGTGGCCACTGACCTGACTCAGCTTGTGGGTGTCTCTGCAGGTGTTACTGCTGTTCAGCTGGGGGAATATTATTGAAAACTGCAAAAGATCAGGAAGAGTGAAAAGGTTCAACTCCATAGCTGTTCAGGTATCTTAGAGGCCATATTTCTGCTTCAGAACATGGCAAGTTATGATTTCCAGGAAGAAAAAAAAAAAAGGAGTTGAGTTTCTTATACTGGATGGCTAGAATTTCTGGTCTTCAAAGTTAGCTCTGTAGAAAGAGAAAAAAAGAAAAAACAAACCCAAGAAACCAACCAACAACAAAAAAACCCCTCAGTTATTGCACTTTAATTCTCTATCCTCACTTTTTGTAGAGCTAGCTCTGCAATAAGTTATTCTAATTTATCCTAGCTGTTTTCCTTCCCTGAAGGATGACAATAGCTGGTTCAGTAAACACCAGTGGAACCATATGCTGTCAAACCATAAGTTCTGTCATTTGAAATTCTTCATGAAACTGGTCTCTTTAGCCAGTCTGTTTCAAGGAGGAGAGGGTGAGGAGGACATCCTGATTTGAAATATGCTGAAGGTAAATATGATTACTTTGTCTGAATAAATGAGGTTTTATGCTTCTCTTAGTCTGAAGTTATGAGGAACTTTTTGGTTTTCTGGATAAATGTAAGGTAAAAGAAAGAAAATACTGACAGTCTCCTCTCTCATAATAATTTATTGTAACTGTTTTTCAGCATGAGCATAACAGAACAACTGTGCAAGGTTTGGACACGATCAATTTTTGTCTTATTTAATGAATCCATTAACGATATCAAATGATCTTGCAGCTAATGCTATGAAAACACAAGCTATTTCTGTTGTTCTGCCTCTAGTTTAAATTAACTCTATCTGCATCCTTGTTAAAATTTAGCTTCAGTGATCTTTGATGCATTGAAAGAGAAAGAACAGCACAACTGAATACATGGGAAACAGACAGGTAGTGAGACAATTATGTTACCTTAAAAAATCAGAAAATCTATTAGTTTAATTTCAATGGGAATAGCTAGGGAACAGGTGTCCCAGCTGAAACCAGGACACTAGGTCAGCTGTACTGTAGGGATTCACCATTTTCCTCGAAATTACTTCTTGTTGGAGCATTTTGTTCACATTACATAAGAATAAGCCTTTGATGCTAAACACCTATTTGTTAAAATGTACTTTTTCATAAAAAATGAGCGGGAAGTGGTTAAGAAGGATAAGTAATGATGATGAAATATATAAATGATTAATGATGACCTATATAAACTATTAGACCTAAGCTCAGAATGAACTCTCAGAATATATAAGCCAATAGAAACAGAAGCTTACACTTTCTGAATTCATAGTTTAGGAGATAGAGAAACCAAATTAAGCCCCTTGAAACTCATCACACTAGAAGTGAAATAAGAAAGAGGACCACTGCAGTCTGAACTCCTAACCCTTATTTTATGTTCATCTTCTGCCCTTTCAACCTCTCTTCTTAAAAGGATTTCCACATGTAAAATACTTTGCCTTAAAGAATAATCTGAATATGCCTTAATAGTTACATTCATATTGCAATTTTCACAAATAAGGAATTAAAAATCCCAAACCCTGCTGTTGGAGACATTTCTGCAGGAGACCTTTCTACTCCCAGATGTTTGTTTAGACATAATAAAGTCTGTCCATGGGTTTAGTTCATTCTTTATGCATCTTCCCTTCTATAATTCAGTTTGTTACATTAGAAGGCTGCTTAAGACTCCACAAGGTTTCTGGCATATAATATGATGTTAGTGTTGTTGATGGGACAGCCATAGTAATAAGCAACTGGCATCCAGATTGTTATCATAGGTTGCTGTTTTGGTTAGGGCCAGTAGCTTGTCTGATAGAATGTACAAAAGTCTTATTTTTACTGCCAGTTGTAAATAAAGATGTGAATATATATCTTTCATATTTTTTTTATCCTGTATGATGTTTTTGAAATGCTGTTTTAATTACAGTTACAAATAAGTCTTTAGTCTTAACAAAACATTTCATATCATTTATGCAGAAAGGCTGCTTAAAAAAATAGTCATAGGGTAGACTTAAGTCCTGGTTAGACTCTATCAATAATCTTGAAGGTCCCTAGAGGTTACTGCTCAAATCTTTTTAAGGTGTTTGTTGATGACATGTTGAAGATGGTCCTCAGCTGAAGGATTAGGAAGTGTTAAAACTTTCATGGATGAGAATGGACAGAAGGAAGTTTGGGTTTTGATTTGGTTTGGTTTGGTTTTTGGGAGGGAGGGTTTGGGTGGTTTTTCTGTTTTTGTTTTTAAAACAAGTTCTTGCTAGGTTATTTTAAGCATCTTTTCTACAGCAGCTCTTTATTTTGAGTCAATAATAAAGGAAAATATATTTCTGCTTTAGTAAAGACAGAATTTTGTGCCTACAGAGACTGCACAAGTCAAAGATTGTAGAGCTGCTGGCCCATGACCTACTCTTTGTTAAGGATTGTATACAAACTGTAGACACACTAGAGGATTTGCAGTACATTACTATTTTCATCCTGCTACTAAGCGGTTTGGCCCAAACATCAGCTTAAAACACAGAGGTCTGGGTCTAGCCGTATCCTAATGGAAAGCTAGTGGAGCCAGTTGTTAACAGTGCAGCAGTGGCTATTTTGCCCTTGTGGTAGCATGCCATCTCAGAGTGCCATGATTGATTATAAAATCCCATGGAGCAGAAGAAAAGCTTGAATAGCTTTTGAGGAGATTAAAACAGCCTTTCAAGAAGGAAATAAGCATCTGAATCCAAATAAAAGTAAATGTGTGCACTGCACAGTTGTTAGCCTTCTTCCCTTGTGTGGCTGAAAAATGGAGACAATTTAGGGCTATCCCAGTAAACATTTTGAGCTCTTATACACATAGTCTGTCTATGCCCATGCAGTGCAATCTTTCAGAATAAGAACCAATGTAGCCACAGTCATCATTCAAGCAACACTCCTACAGTATCAGTTATAATGGACTAGCATCTAACACATATGTCAAAGCAGAATGCCTAAAACTGTTTGAAGAAGTGGCAAAAAAGAGTTGGGCTTCCAGGAGGCAGGCCAAATGATTGAAAAAATGTGCCAAGGCATATCATTACCTATATGATGTTCCACAACACTGCTCTTATTGTCCATGTGTTGGTGGCAGAATTGGCAGAACTGGTGGTTCTATTGGTGCTGTCAGTGCCACTAAGCTAAAGCAGTAGAGCAAAAGGCAACAGAGGAAAAGAGTCACAACAAACAGAAGATTCTGCATCTGTGATGCCTATGGAAAATTCGGCTAATTTCTCATGCAAACCACAAAAGTACACTGATTATGCAGTATATAGAGACTATAAATTTAGGAGAAATTAACTTCTTTTTTCCACCAATTTACTCCTCTGTTATCCATTTCAGATATGATATCTAAGCACTTTCAAGTATTGTTACCCATTTCTATCTCTACACAAGGAACAGAGGGTACATTATGCCTAAAAGGGAAAACATCCAGTGATTCTCGTTTGGACACAATTTCAAAGTATCATTTGATCTTCAAATGGAGTTTTGGGAGTCAGTGGAATGGATTATGCCTCAGGAAATGTTCCCTATTTTGGACCTCTGATGGTATTCTGTATCACTCTTCAGTGTCTATATGGCTTTTAGAGTATTTAAGGGTCAACATTTAAAGAGAGATTAATGATCAGTTCATCATTGTTTTCAAAACTAATTTAGATAACAGTCTTTTGCAAGGCCTTTCTTCAGAAAACATGTACATAGCCTGTATCTTAAGTCCTTTACTTTCAGTTGTTTACACAGTAGCTGCTACATCAGTAGATAGTAAGAACACGATTATCTTGTCTCATGTTATTATACTAAACACATCTAGGATACTGTGTGAATAACATCTCTAATCAAATGATTTCACATCTGCGTAACAAGAATAAAACAGATTATTCTTCATACCAGTGAGAAGGCAGCTATCAGCCTCAAAGTGTCTGGAGGTCGAACTAAATACCTGCACTCATTCAATGTAGCCATCTCTGTATCTTGCTAAAACCAAGCAAGTATCAGAAACATAGCAATGAGTGGAAGAAATACTTTGTTGGTGAGTAGAAGAAAGTTTTATCCAGGCAAAAAAAAATAAAATAAAAGCATGATTTATACTCAAAGTGTAAAAAAAAGTGTATACCTATAATAATGTGTATAAAAAAAAGTGTATACCTATAATACAACTGTAAAAGTGTACACCTATAATATGCATATGCACACTCACATGTATGTCTAATAAAAAGATTTTGAGTGTGGCATATACAAAGAGATACACACTACCTATATGTATAGAGGTGGATATAAATGTTTCCAATTTTATTCTGTAGGGGAAAAATAAGAATTGCTAACATGATATTAGATCATTTAGATTTATTCAAAAGATATAAACTATTACCCACTAAATGATGGTTGACAAGAAATATTACAGTAACAATTTGGGTCTGCAACCTGAAATGGGCTAAAAAATTATCTCTCTTTGGCAAAACTTAAAATTTCTTAAGGAAACAGACTACTATTCCAAAGTTTCCAAAAGTGAGAGCAAGATACATGAAAACCAGCTGTAAAGCAGCAAAATAAATGTCAGTAACACCATGAAAAGCTGCCAAATGCCTAATTAAACCAGGAGATAGGCAGGAGAAAAAAAATGGAAGTCTTTATCCAAATCACAATTCGAATTTGCCATATCCTTAGAACTATGAGTTTTATTAATTAGGACTGCAGTTGGATACTATAATTGCTTTCTGATGTGGAAAACTCCTGTGCAGAGAAACTAAGAAACAGGACTATACAGGCACAGCCATTAATTCCTGTATGATATAATGAATCACAGAATCACAGAATATTAGGAGTTGGAAGGGACCTGGAAAGATCATCTAGTCTGACCCCCTTGCCACAGCAGGATTCCCTAGAACACCTGATCTGTGAAAACAGATAATTCCATAAAGATGATCCCTTATTAAAAGCCTAAGATATTGGTTTTTTCCTTACCACACAAGCCCATCTAAAGACATTTATTTCATTTAAGAAGACTGTTTAAAAGAATGGAAGAAACTAGTACAGCACACAAAATATTTGTGACATAATCTCTATTGGAAGTAAAAGTCTGGGATATGAATTTAAAATAAAAATCTGCTTTAAAAGAAAGAAGGTTTCAAAAAATGCATTCCAACTTTCTTGAAGTCTTAGATGAAGTCTTAAATGATTAAACATTGTATCTGCATAACAATCCTTGGTACCAACTCTAAACGTTAGATCTTATCACTGCTAGCAGCAGGCATTGTCTGTGAAAATATGCTGTTAATTTCAGAAAGTTCAGTTACTTAGAAGAACTTGAACTAATAAGTAAAATCACTGAACAGAATTGGTTCTGTTCTAACTCACACTAGGGCAAATCTTTCAATTTTAAATTTCCTCATAAAATATTTCTCAAAATCACTTTGAGACCAAGAGACTGACAGAAGACTCTCAGACTCAATCTAAAGGTGAAAAGGAACATTGAAAATGTTTCTGCCACCATGCAAGTTTGATTTGCATATTTATCACTTGGTTTCAATATAATTTTAAATACTGTTTAATTTTTTTATCAGAAGCCTTTCTAAGAGTGTTTCTTTATAACCTTCTCTTAGTAATGACAGCGACAATGATATGTAGCTCAATGTGCATGAGAAGGTTCAGTGAGCATGCTTAAGGGAAAAAAATGTGTACCAAAGGTTTTCCTTAGAGTCACATAATGACTTAATTCAAATGAACTCCTACTTCTTATAATCATGTACATATTAAAAGTTTAATTTATGATAGCATAATTTATTAATACTATGAAGAGAAAGTTGGATGTCCTAGTCAAGTGGTCCCTTGGTTGTCTTAGATAGTCTAATATGGACAAAGTGCAAATTCCTGAGGGTCTTGCTTAGCCCAACAGGTAATAAACTAGGCTCTGAAAGTCATTGAACAGCCTCAGGAGCCACAGAAAGTCACAATGTGGATGGGAATCTAGAGCAGGTACCTGTTCACTGCATTGAATAGTTATGACTGTCAGACATTTGCTTTTTCGTGGTGATATGGCAAACAGAAAATGAGTCTTTCATTTAAACTACAGAAACCACTCAGGACAATACAAGGTTTAGGATTTTATAAATATGTCCATAGGCAAATACCCAACTTTCAGATAGCATAAGTATTATTAGAATTTTTTGAAAATTGTTACTTTATAGTGATTTTTTCCAGTGGTAAATAACACTGAAAAACATTTCAAACAATTATATTTTGACTATACACCTGCATAAGAGCTGTAAATTTATAACAGCATCTGACCAAAATGTCAATACATTTAAATGTTTTTTTTCCTTCTAAGAAGATATTTAAACATGTAACTGCCACAATAGGTCAGCAAAGACAGAGGATATAATGGGAGGCAAACAGACTTCAAATTTTAAGGCTTTAGAAAGGAAACATATGAGGTTAGTGTTTGACATCATTGAGCAAGTCAGAATATTGGCAGTAAGTTACCTCTAATACAATCTAAATTACACAAATTTTACATCTGCATTGATCTGTGTAGTCCATCATTTACTTTCTACTGTTATCTTATGACTTTGCTGCTGTACTAGGGTAAAAAGTCTATTAAGACTGTAAGGCCTTATACTGAAATAATCAGAAAGATCTATCATTTGAGCTGCAGCAATGCAGGTATACAATACTTCTTTCATTTTGGGGAGAAGGGGGATTAAAAATTAAAAAAGGATTTTTTTCCCTCCCCCAAAGTTAAAGTTGAAACATCCTAAGCTAATGTCAAGATACAGAATGGAATGGAATGATAATACTCCAGAGATCTGGTACCATGGCTCATACTGCCAGTATGAGCTCTGAAAGGCAGCACTGTGATGGCTCAGAACCTAAAAGCTCCTTCCCAAGGTTAGAGGGCACAGTGAAAGCAGGATATGCTGGTGATTGGGCTACTCTGTGCAGGCGCCACAGAAGTTTGGCGGGGTTGCCTACATTACCATAGGGAAGAGCGATTACAATTAAGGGAGGTGGAATAGCTAGCAAGGAAGTGGAACACCAATAATAAACATTTTCTACTAAACATAACTTGAGGGGGGGTGTTGTTGTTTGTTTGGGAGTTGGTTTTTTTGGTTAAGTTTGTGTTATTGTTGTGGGTTTTCTTTCCTACTCTGGTACTATGTGGTATAATAAGATGACCGTGATCCAGGAAGAACTGCTGTGACAAGTTGAAACTATGCACATAAACATTAATGTGTCAAGGTGAGGAGATGAATGCCAGTTAAAGCTACTGGAAAAATCATTAATTATATTAAGCTAAAGTTTTGAAAATAAAATTTGTTTAAAACCCTTTAAAGACAATGCTGACTTCTTAAAATTTAAGATTTAAACATCACTGTGTTTTGTTCTGCTTTCTCTTCTCCTTTATGTTTCCTCACCATTGTCTCCTGCTCCTCCTTCAGTTCAAGAAAAGATCTTGCAAGAAAGATGAGATGATGGTGCCTGCCTTATGTTTCTACCAGGAGGTAATTTAAGAATAGCAAAATTATGCCACTTGGATAAACACAAGCTCACAAAAGCACCACCATGTATTCTTTAACAAAGCATTAGAAAAAAACTATAACCATTTAGCTTGGAAAACAGTACACAAAGGTGAACTGGTGACTGTAATTCAACTCAGCCTAATATTAAAGTCTTTATAAATTAACTTGCTACATAGAGCACAACAGAGCCATAGAATCAAATTAATACTAATATATGATGCTGCAGTTTTGTGAGGTTCATTTACATTTCAATGGAAAACTGGAAATAAGTATTCTAAAAGATGCAATTAGATAAATTGCAAATGCATGCATTTTTTTGTCTAAGGATTTCCTTTTGACAGGAAATTATTTCCCCGCTTCGAAAACCAATACAAATGAAACAAAGTACTCTGGCAAAGGGCTCCAGCACATATTTCAGTTTGATGATGATCAGTCAAGTTTAGGAAGTAGCTTTTAAGTTTGAAATAAGTAGCTGTGCACAAAAGAGTGGGGTGAGCAAGGCTGTGTATATGCACTTCCAAAAAGTAGAGATTTCTTCATTTATTTCTTTAAATTATTCAGAGGTGTTACTGTAACTTATGTTTAAGAGAGGGACGCTCATGCCCATTTATTCATTCCATTTAACCTCAGTGAAAGCAGGATTTTGGCAGACCAGAGATAAGTGAAAATTTAGGCTGTCTTATACTGCATTGCATACCAGGTATAGTATAAGATTCCTGTCTGTAGTTGCCTCAGACTTTCATATTAATCAGTCTTCCTCTGTAAGGTTTTCTTGTTAATCTTATTTTTTGCCAGCTGAATATATCTGCTGACCCGTATATTTTAGTTACTCTGCCATGTTAATTATTTACAAAACTTCAAATGAAAATATCTATATAACCTACATTTTTGAGTAAAACACTAATTGAAACCATGACTATGGAAGTTAATATTATTTGACTGTATTCTTAACAGTGCATATAACACAATGCAATATTTTTCTTGCATTTTAGGTTACCCTCAAGTAAATCTAACATTTTCAACTTCTACAAAAAACCTCCATTTTGTTAGCCTATGAAAGAAAGAATCTAAAAAAGTAAAATACTTTTTATTTTCTGGTGGAAACCATTTCTTTTAGAGTCATAAAGGAGCTTAGCTCAGAAAGAATCTCTGAAGATCAACTTCTCATATCTTCTGCACAAGGCAGGGGAGGCTTGCATGACTGCATTATGCCCCAGGTTTCTATGTGGGTCAAGGCCTCTAACATGCCAGAGCCAGCCAATGCTACTAATTCAGGGCAGTACTGTGGCATGTTACCACCCCCCTGGTGCCAAAGCTAGCAGTCATGTGCAGTTCTAAGTGACCTCTCTGGGCTCTTTTGCACATTTTCTCCTTTGCTCGTTCGGTTTGAAGTTCTCCTGATCATTGACACTCCCTTCATGTTAGTTACAGTGGAAGCCAAATGCAAGCCTGCTCCACCTCCTCTATGCACCATGAGATCTGTTACTCAGAAGGTAACTTCTCGTACTGTCTTTTTGTTCCCAGATGTGGCTCAGCCACCTTGTGAAATCTGGGTCAATTACATGCTCCTTCCACCCTGGTGTTTTAGATTTAAAAAAAACCATCATCCTGCTCTGAGCATGGATATGGAATAGGTGACCTCTGGAGGTCCCTTGAAATTTACTTTATTCTCACCTTATACAATTAAGAAAAACAATTTTCTTGTTTATATACCATGAACAGAGGACATAAAGATCCACAGTAAAAAATATTCTACTGATAATATTATTATCTTCTTTAAAGAAGACATAAAATTTACAGTGACAAATGTTTCATTGCCAAATCTTTCAACTCAAACAGGCTTTATTACAACAGAGGGTTATTGTAAAAGTAAAATAAAATATTTGGTATTATAAAATTTTAGGATATTCCTGTCATGTTTTCTGCCTTGATGATAACTGCAAGTTGTGTTATGGGTTTCTTTAGTGCACATATTCATTTATTAAGAGACTAATTATTGATAAGTCCAGTGGTTCTCACCCTTTTCAGATACAAACAGATGAAACATTATGCCTTACTGTTATTGATATTTTCCAATAAGTTTTTGTAGCTGATTTAACTAAAGTCCAGACTTTCCTGTCTGAAAATTGTGTGAATTGGGACACAAAATGAAAAGCTTACTTTCAAAACAGCCTTAGGCACAGAACTTGTGATCAGCTTTTCAGATCTAAACCTCTTTCTCTTTTGTCTTCCACTCTACTTTTATGAAATAATACAGCAAATAATGTTAAAAAGATTATTTTTCTCCTAGGCATACTGGGTTTCCTCTCTTATAAATGTATCTGATTGTTGAGGTGAAAAATGATGAGCACAGCTTATGTGAGAAAAGAAACAGAAAGAACAGTAAGAGCTGCTGGTGTTGCTGATTAGGTAGATAGATAGATAGATACTTCATTTAGAATGGGAAAGATTATTTTTTTGGATAGCTAACATTGTCTCCTTCTGGACAGACTTTTCCACTAGATGGATGTGAATAACTCCTGTGACATTTTTGTTGCTGGGCAACAGCCTGGGAGATATAAAAAGATAAGCCAATCAAAGAAAAGTTATACTAGAAGTCAACCCAAAATTTACATATTCCTTGTATAGCTCTTAAAAAATACAGTTTAATTATGTAAATCTTCCTCATTCTCTTAGTTAAAACGTTTGTCAACCAATCAGAGCTAATGTGAGGGAGACAAAAGATTCATATGACATTTTTTGTAAAAGTATTTCACTTACAGTGCAGGGATCCCCTTTGTACAGCTCTGTTCCAGTTCTGCCTGGAGCTGGAAATTATCCCTCATCTGTTTTCTCCTTGTGGCAGAGACTTCTGCTTGTGCCTGCCAGAGGGGAAAATCCTTCCTCAAACTTGGCATCACATCATACAAGGGCCAACATAAGGCATTCATTATAATCTTCACAAAACCATCTACCAAAAAAGTCGAATCACGCATTTACATGATTCCATGAACTTCAGTGGCAGTATGATTATACCTGAGGAAATAAAATACACAAATGGGTTGATAGATTGTGGCACATGTCTATGGTCAGAGGAATTGACATCCAGGTGTATTGTATTAAGAAGGTATTTTGGTAGCAATCTGACTAGGTGTATCTAGTATAATGTGAAGACACTATTCACTGTATTGCTGATGGTGGGATCTGAAAAAAAAAAAATCAAGCAGACTTCAACAAGAACCAAGGTCCAGATTACTTCAGGAAATGTCTCAAGTAGGCTTGAAGAGCTAGATTTGAAGAAAAAGGATGAGGACCTCTGTTGTTTGGGAGACAAGATATCTTTCTCTTTGACATTTTATGGCTTCTAAATTGAGCAAAGATTTTGGAGTCTACTGATATAACAGTGTATGATAAGATGAATGCATCCAAACAATCATCATGTCTGGATATAGACCAAGTTATGAATCAAAATTTTACTATAAGACTACTATTCAATTCAGTTACTCTGACAGATGTTACCTTTACAACCATGTCACTGCTGAGAGTTTTCACTTGTTCCCAGCTTACTGTTAGAATACTTAACCTGAATGACAGACTCTGGATTACCTTCTGAGAAAAATATACAGTTTAACTGCTAAAACATCTCACAAGATTCTAAGTGGAATTTGTCTTTAAAAAGTTGAGATAAAATAATATGCAACAGAAATGATATACTTCTTGATGGAAATTTTCAAAATCTAGCAGTAAACCAGCTGTCAGATTCTGTTTTAAACTGCAGGGTTTATACTCTTGCTGTGGAGACTTACGGTTTTACATAACTTTTATCTCAGCTAATGTCAGCCTAGTAATTTTAGTACCAATTTCTCTTAGCTTGCAATTACTTGTCAGTGTTTTTGTGTTAGTCCATTTGTAGGGTTGTGCTTAATATGCACCATAATAAACTTCATTTTATGTACCTTTTAGTTATGCTGAGAATGTATAAAAAGGCAAAGGAAACATAACTTGCTGAAAATAACAGTCTGCTTAATGTCAACAACTGCTTAGTAAATTCCTTTATGAGCTTATTTAAATCATGTATTGCAAGGTACAACAGATTTTTTCTGTCAGCTAAGTGGAACTGTCTAATTACTCTTCCTAAGTGAGTGCTACAGAACTCCTTGGCATTTTTTTGAGTACTTTCCCTTTCCGGCATTTGCATTAGAGTTGTCATGGACAGCAGTGTATGTTTACCACCAGTAGTTAATCATCTTAATATTTTCAGACCTCACCTTAAATGGCAACTGATTTTATACAAGCAGCTCTACGCTCATTCAGTTAAAATTTAAGACTAAGCTTATTATATAAGATATTTGGCAAGTAACTTATTTTTTCAGATGTTACTTCCTTCCTGCTGCCTTCAAATCTGAGAAGGGAACTGAATACGAGTCAGCAGTGTGCTTGAGCAGCCAGGAGGGCTGACCATATCCTGGGTGCATTAAGAACAGCATTGCCAAACGGTCAAAGGAAGAGATTGTCCTGCTCTACTTTGCACTGATGCGGCTGCACCTTGAGTTCTGGGTGCAGTTTTGGGCACCATGGTATAGAAAAGATATAAAGCTATTAGAAAGTGTCCGGAGGAAGGCTATGAAAATGGTGAAGAGTCTGGAGGGGAAGCCTTATGAAGAGCAGCTGAGGTCACTTGGTTGGTTCAGTCTGGAAAAGACAAGGCTGAGGGGGAGACCTTATTGCTGCCTTCAACATCCTCATGAGGGGCTGCGGAGGAGCAGGCACTGATCTCTTTTGTCTTGTGAATAGTGATAGGACTAAAGGTAATGGCATGAAGTTGAGTCAGGGAAGATTTAGGTTAAACATCAGGAAAAGATTTTTCACCCAGAGGGTGGTTGGGCTCTGGAACAACCTCCCCAGTGAGAGTAGTCACAGCACCAAGCCTGGTGGAGTTCAAGAGGCACTTGGGCATTGTTCTCAGGCATATGGTGTGATTCTTGCAGTATCCTGTGCAGGGTTGGGAGATGGACTAGATGATCCTTGTGGGTCTCTTCGGGCTCAAAGTACTCTATGATTCTATAAGAAGAGTGCAAAGATCCATCTAGTATTGTGGTCTACCAACAGTGGTCAAAAGCAGATGCTTAGGAAAGAATATATGGTGACATTTCCCCAAACACTCCTTTAACTGCCAATAATTTATGACTCAAAGTGGTTTTTCTTGTCTCTGCCCAAACGTATAACTGAGAATGGTTTCCATTTCATAGCCGCTTTGTGAAATGAACAGTCTTAATGTTTTGTGCTTCTATATTATTTTTCTCCTTACCCTTATGGGGTAGCATAATTTCATTAATCAGTTCCAAAACTACTTTCTAACCCCACTTATTTGCATGCTGTAACCTCATTTATTAGCAGTGACCAAGACAGATTTTGGATTTACAGATTTATCTCTGACTCTGAATGCTACCTGCAGAAAGTCTCTATTCCAGAATTTCTAGCCACTGATAGAACTGCAAATTTAAAATGTTGTGTTACCAATAAATTGTAGCTAACCACATTTTTTACAGATTACAAGTTACTTCATTAGGAGGTTGAACTGGTGGTCACACAGTACCCTATTTTTTAGATAAGACTGCAGTGTTAATCATTCCATTCAGCCAATTTCTATTCTTCCTTGTTGTGGTTTTAACAAGATGTGTTTCGAGCAATTCAGCTCTTCAGGTATAATCAGATATACAAAAATCAAGAAAGGTAAGTAAAGTCACTGCACATTATGAAAGTAACTTGAGAATATTTTGACAAACAAAAATATGGACTAAATATGACAGCAGTGTTCAATCATCTTTGTGAATGTTTTTACAGTATGGTAAGACATTGCCTGCCCTGTACTTTTTCACAATCATTTTATTTTTTCCCTGTCAATTTTGAGACCCTTTAATGTGGCAAAGAGCTTCAATGGAGCTACAATAAATGTTCCCAGCTTGTGATTTTTCAAGAAGAAAGAATTCAAGAGCATGAAAAACTTCTTACAGGTTAACAAAAATTTATGGTACAGAATTTTGGTTTTCAAAGCATCTTTACTGGCTTTGTTATTGACAATTTAAGTTAAACTCCAGCAACAAATGCATGTAGGCAGATTATTATATTTTTAATTAAAATATACAATATGACTTCAAATTTGTTTTAAAGATACCAAATTATGGCATGCGTTCTTGCTTGCTACACATTTGGGGAGCAATGTGACAGAAGCAAGGAGCTGGTACTGATCAAGGATAATTAGTTCTGATGGGAGAATCAATTAACATATAACACTTTCAGAAGTCAGCTTTAAGCTAAGTGTTGCTACAAGGTGAGGACAGAATATAATTACAGAATAAATGCTCAAATTTTATTTCCATCTAAGCTATTAATAAAGCCTTTAGAATTCATTTCTTGTGGATTACATTCTCTTCCTTTTATAATCCAATTTGATGGCAGCTTTAAGCCTTTCAGACATAGATACATGACATCTGAGTGTCAGGTAAATGCCAATGAAATCAATCTTCTCTCTTTCCTATTAAAACTGTCTGAAGTTGGCAGTTTGTAGGCCTAATACTCAGTCAATAAATAAATAAAGACCCAATAGCTGTAGACAGTGTCATAAACACAAAGCATTCCAGTAATACAAATCAGGACCCTTGAAAAAAAAGTAAAAATAAAAGTCTATACCAGACTTCTGAATAATTAATTAAAATATGTGTGTGTGAGGTTGCTTGTTTGTTTGCTTATTTGCTAGGGTTTTTTTTACTTTTAACATGTTTTGGAAGAGTTAGGATTAATCTTTAAAGTATACCTTAGATAGTACCCATGTTTTGCTTTTCCAGTGGGCTTTTTTGCATTCACAGAAGGATTCAAAATATTTTCAGAGACTTCTCAATTCTTTGAGCCAGCACTTACACATTGCAATGTTTATGCAAATTATGAAGCAAGTAATCTATTAGGTAAGAGACTTCACCTTCTTCTATTCCTTGTGTTATCTTAAGTGCTGTAAATACATTGTATTTTTTGTACAAATGGATGTTTGTATAAGCTGAGCTGAATGTTTGGCAGCTGCAAAGAACAGTAATACAACCCAAGTAGGAAAGTGACATCTATTGACTTCTGATGCATAAAGTTAGGCAAGTACATGTAGGACTGAGGCTCAATACAAAAAGCATTGTCGAAGTGCAAATTGTGAACTTTGGCTTAATGTGAAGTTCTTTTGGAGAAAAGGCAATTTAAGTTTTGTATCTTTCATTAGCACTGTAAAAAAAAAAAAAGAAAAAATGTATTTCTCAGCAAAGTTTGTTGCATAATTTATCAGTCAGGGAACTCACAGGATTATGTACTACACTTTGGAGTTTAATTATTGTCTCACTATAATCACCAAATAGGAATATATATTATATCCTAAAGACTAGTATTCTTAGGGAGAAGTACTATTTTGTTTTACTGTTATGGGAAAACCATTACAACTACTTCATTTTATAAAATTCAAAATTTAAAGGAAAGAAAACAAACTAGGTTTCCTAAATTCTGAGGTAGGTACTACCTATTAAAAATTCATATTCACAAAGGCCACTTCAATAGAGTACCCCAATCTCCTGCTTCCAGCCTTGCATTCGTCCTCAGCTTTATGGTTTCTTACCTTTCTCCTGCAATAATCATTTCAATCACAGTCAATGAGGGTCATCAGCAATTACATTATTTCCTTCCTTGTCCATCACCAGGCTTTCACAGAGCGCTGCTGTGGTACAGGAGTGTTCCTGTTGTCCTAATCTGTTGGTTATCCAGAGTGGCAATATGCCAGACATTCTGTGTCTCTCATATTAGTCACATCTGAGTTTTCTACACGAAACAGATGATGAACCAGGGATGAGGAAAAAAAGGTATGCCTAAATTTTTCTACATATACAGACATGTTGTAACTGAGGAAGAGTCCTGCACACATACACAAATGAAACACACATAGGCATACTTACATGTGTATGTATTTACAAGGACCATTACTTTTCCTCTGACAATATTTCAAGCTGATTTTCAATAACTATTCTCTTGAAAAAGCCTTTTTTTCTCCTACTTCCATTACCTCAAAAACTTTTTAAATTTCTAAAGAATTTTCTCCCAAGCTCTATTTGAGATTTTATGCTTATCCTGTTTCATTCCACATAATTGAATCTCTCTTGCCATTATTAGATACGAAATGTTGGCCAGATACAAATGAAAGACAAGTAGAATCATACTGACTTTGGTTAGACTTCACAGATGAGGGAACATTTTCATTCATTGTAGTAATGTTCGTTGCAAAAGGGGATGGATGAGTATTTATAGTGACACTTATGCTGTTTGCTACATTGTAAAAAAGTGGTCCAGTACCAAGAAGGGTAAGGTAGGTGTTTCAGGAAGCTTCATGTGAGGAGTCACAGCTTTCAGGAAAGAAAAAATTCTGAAGCTTTCTAAAATTTCTCAACCTTAGTCTAGTAATCCTCTTCAGATTTACAACCCTCTTTTTGTATCTTCTAATTTCTTTAGTGATAGTTTGTTAAAAATTGATAGAAGCAACTAAGATCAATTGCTAATGTTTAATAGCCTTATACCATTACATTTTCTTTTAAACTAACCATTTATCTTTCTAAATTCAGTCTACAAACCTTAGTGATAATAATGCTAAGTGGTTAGATACCACAGAAGCTTTGCCTTCATTAATCATCATCTTCTGAGAAACCATTAACTGTTATACCCAACATTTCTTTGGAGATGCAGAAAAAAAGTCCAGTGACTTGTCCAAAGCTCACAAAGTGGTAAATCTCTCATGTGAACTTCAGTGTCAAATAACCTCATTCAAATTTATCTTTCTAGGTATCTCTTGCTAGCTCATATTATTTAGTAGATAAATATATTTGCAATAAAATACAATGATTTGAATTACTATGTCATTCTTTAGCTTTTCTGATTCACATAGCTGTGAATCACAGAGATGTAAATATACCTTATCTTTATTATTACTGTGCAAAACTCTTAATTAATGTATCCACTTGCTATTATTTCCTACAGTGATAATGGCTTCTGAATACAGCAACATGGTGTGAGAATCTGCAACCAAGCAGTACAGTTTAAACGTTCTGCTAGAAAGAAAACAAAGCTTGTCACTACTGTAGAGACAGCTTATATTTACAAGACTTCCAGTTATGTCATGTTATTTTGGAGAAAAATAAGTGCTCAGAAACACATCTATGTTAAGCAGTAAGCTGAAGAACATAAAACAGCAACAGTCTGAGGTGCTGATTTTGACAGGAAGCTGAGGGCCAATGAGACAAGTAGAACCAAACTGGAGGTGAGGATTTAAAATTGTTCAGAAGGCACATTCAGTAATGCTCCTGGCATGTTGAAGAAGGATCTACCCCAGCAGTATTGCTAAATCTTGCAGTTTTATTGTCTATTCCATTATACTTTGAACCTTCTCAAAGACATCTGGGAGTTATTACACCAGAATCTTTATTTTCTTACCTTCTCTTGACTAAAGAAAAAATAATTGATAATATGAAGCTTATGCAAATTACCCATAAAGACACAAACAACGGCAGCAAAATCTCAGAGCTGTAACACTTCTAGCTTAGATACACATCATAATATTTAAATTGTCATATTGGCACTGACATACTTGTGTTTCCACAGAAAAGCTCTGGAGCTGATCTTGTAATCAGAAAAGATGAAAATACAAGTGAATTTATAATAAAGTTGATATGGTAATGCAGGGATAATTTGCGTAGCCCATTGCTGTTTACCTTGGGTGGAACACAATTGTGAAGGTAGCTATACTGACAGTGAAAAAGCAACGTCATTTGGAAGCATATGAATATGCATATATATGGATGGATTTGATTTAGGACTTCTGAGTGATTATAAGGAATTTGATGCATGCTGGTTGTTCACCATTAAACAGAGCAGACAAGGCATTAGATTAAATGAGTACAGACCACAAAGACTTTTCAATTTAAGTGCATACTGGATAGGAGCTTTTTATTTTAGGACCTTTATTCAACAATAGCACCATTACATAAAGAAAGGTAAAGATTAATAATTTGACCTTTGCCTCCCTTTAGTACTGTGGCAATTTGCATACCTTTTAAAATACATTACAAGGGTCACTGTTGGTTTTATACTTCAGCCTTAATTGTATATCTTCTACCTTTGCATTATAAATTCATTTGAGTACTAAGAAATTTGGAATCCTCTTTCTATTATGCTGCTTTCAGTGTTTTAGGCTTGGGAATTTTTCAATGCAGATCTCTTCCTTTGGTAATTAGCTTTAGAATGTAGCAAGCCTGTGGAATTCTGATGAGGTTTTTGGTTTTGCCTTTCAGTAAAACAAATAACCAGATAAACTATCATATTCCAAAAGCTTGACTAGAGCAATATCTTATGATATTTGTGGCCTTCAAATAAGTTTTCAGTCAAACCATTATTCTGCATCAATGTATAGTTGGTAAACAAACATTATTTAAACCTTCTACTTTTATGAGTTCTTTGGGCATATTGTGCTTTTTCAGTGACTATATTCAATTCAATTTAAGGTCTTAATATTTTGCTGCTAAAACCAGGAGATTACAAAGGTACTCCAAACAAGTAAACAAAACAAAATCTCAAAAACCCCACACAGATCTATTACTACTTTATTACAGGCTCTATATAAATCTCTTCTAGAGCAAGGATCATTGACTTGATAAACTGCAAAAGAGTTAATTGCACTTGTTTTCCATGTCAATGTTATGAAGGTATACGAAGTAAATGCATTAAAGCTTCATTTCTCCATTGAAGGGTCAATGTTTAGTGTGAGCTTGACAAAATAAGACTATTCACATTAATATCACAATTAAAACCACTTAATTCAGGAGATCCTTCCTTGAATGATCATACCATCATAGAATCAGCATGTCCTGAGTTGGAAGGGACCCACAAGGATCATTGAGTCCAACTAACTCTTCTCTATGCAAAGGTCAGCTGAAGGTGTTCTGCTCTCAAGGATGTAAGTCCTGTGACTGAACCTTGCACAAACTGTAGAGTTGTGAAATACACCACCATTGAGCCACATCATGAATGCAGATGTTCTGGTGAGTTCTCATACTGTTGTTAAAATTTGACTGTTATTTCTCCTATTTATGTTCTTGCAATTTGAGATGGGAAGCTAGTTATCATTGAGATGCTAGCCCTCTCTCCATTCTCACTCAAGGAACTGTTTTCTTCTGTATGACAGATGTGGGCTGCAAGCACAACACACAGACACTGTCTTGCTTTTGCTGCCATTTGTAGATTCAGCAGCAGAGAGCCAGGAGCAGTAGCAGTGGTTTTGTGAAGAAGGTAGTAGCAACCAACAGCTTTGTAGCCTGACAGGACTTTCCTGGACCCACTCACCAAAATAATACCCATGCCTGGAGAAGTTTCTACCTCTCCAAGATTGACCTTGAAGCTAGGAACACAGCCAACCCGATATCTACAATTAGTCCCAGTATTTATTGCAAGTGAATGAGCTTGCTGTTAGTTTAATCTGTTAATGTAAGTAAAACCTTTGTTTGAGTTTACCAAAGGAAGTGTAGACTTAGAGATTTTCAGGGAAATTTGAATACTTTGAATACAGAATAATTATTATATAAGGCCCAATTCTAAATAACCTTACTTAAAGAAAGTAATGTAATGCTTTTCCAAGCAAAAAATAAACCCCAAGACTTACCAAAACAAGGCAAACCTTCAATAAGACTTTAAAATGTAATTGTTCAAATAAAATCCTTAATTCTTTAGTTCTTTTCTATTAATTTCTCATCTAATTATTTGTTAGCAAATTAATTTTGGCCTAATTTTTGTGAACAATTATTTTTACAGAAGTTGTTTAAAATAGTAGAAGTTAATTGGAGGGGGAACAACTGAATTTAAACAAGAAGCAGAATAGTGCACACATAGCAAAAGGTTAATCAACCCTATGTTTAATTAAAGCAGATTGATTTGGTCTAGATGTCAAAACAGGACTGAAAGACTAAATAGTAAAAATATTGTTACTAACAAAATAAGGTATCAGCTAAGTGCAAGATGTAGTCAAGACTGCGTTACTCAGTGAAAAGGGACGCAGTATGAGGGATTGTTATATAGAAACTATATTCTTAATTAAAAGAAATAATTAGAGGATCCATTATTTTAAGTGACCCAAATGTTGTGAGTGACATTTGAAATGAAATGAGAAAGGCAAACAGGAGATAGCAATGGGGTAAAAGACTAGTGGAGAATAACAGCTGAAAAAGAGCAACATTCATTAATTATACTGTTTTGAGCTTGTGAAGCTTTCAGGTACTTTTCTGATGGTGCCATGATGTTCAGGCTCCTGTGTTGACTGTGTAGTCAGCAGGTGATCTGTCCTACAGCAATGTTTCACAGAGCACACAAAAATCTTCAGTTCCCCTCTCGGTGTATCTTATGTATGATAGGTCAAGGAATGTTCTTTCCATGAGGTGGGCTTTGTGAAGCAGGATGCCTTATGCCCTTTTTCTCCCTCCAAGGTAGTGGGACTCTGAGACTTACAGGACCTTTTGATATTAATGAATTGCATTTCATATTCAAAGCATATTCATATTCAAAGTCACTTGTCTTTCTCCATTTACTATGTAGAGATTTTACTCAAATATTATATCTTGCTCCCAAGTTAGATTGTTGTTACTATATTAAATTGTGTCACTAGTCTTGTACATTATACTAGATTTCTCTGTTTCACCAGTCCCATGAACACATTCCAGTGCTTTCTGTATCATAATTTACACTATTTATAGTGATATGCAGGTTTATGTAGATGTCTATTACTAGTGCATCTATTTGCCCTTCTTGTGAAATGAAGTGTATTAACAAGTTAATATATTTCAATTTTGTCCATAAAAATTAAAAACATTTTTCAAGAAGATGAAAATAATAATAAAAGCTGATTTCTCTTTGGATTTCAAACTCCTTGCTGTATAATAAGTTTTACTAAATTCTGCAAAATAAATAGCAGGAAAGAGAGGGGGAAATGGTAAGAGAAGATTCTGATTATCAAAGGAAGTTCTTCACAACATAATTGTGTTCACTGACGACAACATAAATAATTGTTTCATGTTCATAGATATGTATCTTAGGGGTCATTCATGTGTGTTTATTTGTTGTATTTATTTCTCTTCAGAATAGTGTGCTCAAGTACCTGTATATTCCTTTCTAAAAGGTTAAGTGACAGCTTATAAACTCACAAAGCTCATAACATTTATTGACATTTACTACTTATTTTAAATGGTTTTGGAATCATAATTCAAGTTACTGGAATATTTTACTACAAAGATAACTATTCATTGTATGGACCTACTGGGTCTTCATTTGTCCTTAAAGAACCTCTCTTTACTTTTGTCTAATTAACTTGATTTATTGTTGCAGCATTAAGCAAGCTCATTAAGTCCTTTGTAACTTAAAAAAATAAAGAATAAAAGAAAAAAGACAGGAACATTTCTGCTCTTGTTTGGTTGGTTGGTTGGTTGGTTGGTTTGGTTGGTAAGTTGTTGAGGTTTTTTTACTGTTAAAAAGTTGGCTGCTGTAAATATCTTGCCGCTCTGGAAAGGCTTCACTTGAAGCCATGAAAAAAAGCTCTTCAGGCTTGAAAGACTAAGAGTCACAGCTATTGTGCCTGATCTGTCAAAGCAATATCTCAGTGGCGTAAAAACTTCCATCTGCATCAGAAATCCATTAGCCAGTGAACTTTAATGGCAGAATGAGCATAATGGGTGAATGAGCTTCTTTACTGCTTTGCCTGATTTCTTTACTTCCCATTATCTACATGAAGATTAAAAATATTGACAAATCATGAATGTGCACTTTAAAAAAGAGTATATCCTCTGAAATTTTGGACCAAATCAACACACAATGGCAAATGTTTTAATACATTACTAATGGTAACTGCCATAAAAGACAAAAATAAATAAGAATGGTTCCTTTTCTCCCCTTTTCCCCCAAGCACAATGATGACTCATGCTTCCCTGGAACTCTTCCAGGCTCGATTCTCGAGTGTTATGATAAGTAAACTTGATTGTGTATGGGACTGATAAGATTTTCCCTTCAATGTAATATTAAACAAACTGTTTTGTCCTAAAACCTTACTTTATCCTTGTCACCCTTCCACTTCAAATGGGGTGTAAGTTTTAACTTTGCATCAAGTGTCATATTATGGTTTCAACATTACAAACCAGATAACTAAGTTTAGAAACAAAAGAAGAGCTATAATGCTTTTAAGCATGCTCTATGTAAAGCTTTTCATAAGTAAGGATTATTGCTTAACAACACTTCCACAAGCTATCTTGAAAACATCTGAAATTGGGGAAAATGCCTTTGCTATATATTTGTTTTAATTTCCTTGCTTATTAAAAAAAAAAGAAGGCATTTTAAAATATTCCATTCTCATTTCTGTCTCTAAAATTTGATCATCAAAATATTGGAAACATCACTGCATATTTATCAGCCTTCCTAAGTACCATGCTTTATGTATAAAGAAATACATTTGTATGCACATGAGCCATTGATGCACCTGCACCTATATTTATATACATAAGATTAAAAATTATTAAGGTTACAAATAAAGTTATTTTTCAGTCTGATTTTTAATTGATTGTCATTTAAAACACTTTAGTCTCATTAAATGTAGTAGGACATCAGAGCCTAACTCTGTTTCAGTCTACGGAAAAAATCATGTCACTTTTAGTCATTGTTAAAAATATGTTCTGCATAGAAAATTAATCATTCTTTCCTGTGTAATGAAAGTGTCTGGTTCAGAGTAGCTGTGGATAATGTATATTCTGTATTCTGGTTGTGGTGAACAAATTTAATATATAATTTGGTTACTGGCTTTTATGTCAACTATTTTTTGTGGTTTCTGTAAGTTACATTGTTAGTACAGTAATTGATTGCTTTATGTATTTTACATACTTTATCTGTTTGCATAGTGTATAAACATTTCCTTATTAAAAACATGTATACTAAAAGGCAAACTGTAGCTCTTTTGCACAATCAGAACCACTCAGATTATATAAAAATGCATAAGAGAAGGGTAGCTGACTGGGTTTTATGTCACTTGCAATGCCAAGGCCAAACACTGCAAGCTGTACTCTACCACTGCATCAACTTAACAGATGCACTCTGTGTGGTTAAACATTTGAATGCTTGAAGAGTGTTGAAATTATAGTTACATATGCAGGTCATATTATTCAGGAGCTGTCACTAGAAGGACTGACACTTCGTAGACACTAGAGTGAAGAAGCCAAGTACTGATCCATAAAATAGGAGCAAATGTATTGAAATTGATGGACCTCAAAAGGTTCAGTGCTTCTACCTTAACTCTTTCCAATTACTTCGACTTAGAAAGTGCATTGACTTTAATACCTACTGTAAGTACAGCTGGATTTAAATTTTAATCATTCTATCCATTTCATAGTTTCATGCTGTCAGATTCTGTTAGACAGTAGAGCTGATGATAAATCTAAACCATTCTGTTCTTGCTTTCAGAGTTACCCTCAAAGTCAATGGTTACTTACAAGCTGAAGGGACAAGATTGAGTTATGCAAGGGAAGACTTCACATAGGACACACTTAGAAATAAAACCTAGAACATTCAAATTAATGACTCCCATTCCCTTCCTTGAGTATCAAATTTTGACCAAAGAAGGACAATGAAGCTTGCGAGGAGTCTAGAGCAGAAAGTCTTATGAGGAGCAATTGAGGGAAGTGGGATTGGTTGGTCTGGAGAAAAGGAGGCTCACAGGACACCTTACTGCTCTCTACAACTACCTGAAAGGAGGTTGCAGTGAGGAGAGGGTCAGTCTTTTCTCCTAAATAAAAAGTGATAGGAAAAGAGGAAATGGCCTCAAATTGCAGCAGGGGAGGCTTTTAGATTGGCCATTAGGAAAAAACCTATTCACTGAAAGAGTTGCCAAGCACTGGAAAAGGCTGCCCAAGGAAATGGTAACTATTCCTTAGAGGTGTTTAAAAGATGTGTTACTTAAGGACACCATTTAGTGGTGGACTTTGCAGTGCTAGGTTGATGGCTGGACGTGATGTTCTTAAAGGTCTTTTTCAATCTAAATGTTCAAATGAGTCTATTCAGCAGATAGTTGTATGTATATATACATATGTAAGTATGTACAAATGTGCTTTGGCTTGAAGTAGAGTTTGGCCAGGACATATGAAAAGTACATTCAATTAAATTTCTTCAGTTTAGTTAACATTTAATAATGCTGAAGTACATTTGTAACTGAAATATTTAATTCAGGAAATGCTAAAAAGATTTTTTTTTCCCTAGTGAAACAACTTTGAGATGGGCTTCCCACACATAATGGTTACTTTGGAAGACAAATGCCACAACTCTGAACACCCCTCCCTTCCTTCTTATTCACCCAGCTTTATATGCTGAGCATGACATCATATAGTATGGAACATTCCTCTGGTCAGTTGGGGTCAGCTTTTCCAGCTATGTCCACTCCCAACTTCCTGTGCACTCCCAGCCTGCTGCCTGGTGGAGCAGTGTGAGATGTAGAAAAGACCTTGACTGTGTAAGCCCTGCTCAGCAATAATGAAGGTCATCAATAACGAAGCATCGCTTTGTTATCAACACTGTTTCCAGTACAAATCTAAAACACAGCCCCATACTAGATACTATGAAGAAAATTGACTCTGTCCTAGCCAAAACCAGCACAGAAATTCACACACGTTTTTGTCATCCTCATCTGGAAACTAGGAAACAAATCTTCAGGCAATCACTGAATCACAGAATAGCCCAAGTTGGAAAGGAACCTTGAAAGATCACCTGGTACAAATTTTTCTGGGAAAGGGAGCTTGAACAAAGTTGCCCAACACCCCTCCAAATATATCTTGAAAATTCCCAGTAATAGGGACTCTGTAATGTTCTTGGGGAGCTTGTTCCAGTGAATGATTGATCTAATTGTACTAAATTTCCCACTGCAACTTGTGTCCGTTGCCCGTTGACTTCCCCTTGTGGTCCTTGTAAAGAGAGAGCCTCCATTCTCTTTGTATCCACCCTTTAACTACTGGCATACTGTGATGACATCCCCACTTCTCCTTCTCTTTTCCAGGAAGAAGAGACCTACCTCCTTCAGTCTTTCCTCACAGATGAAGTTCCCCAGCCCTTCAATCATCTTCATGGCCTTCCTTTGCACCTTCTCCAATCCAAATTAAATTGGTACTGGTAGTTAAAGTAACATTTTCAAGTCTTTCAAGCTTCTGAAAGGAAGGGCAAAAAAGTCTGTCTGATAAAAACTGTCTATTTTATTTTAATTAAACTTAAAAAAGAGTACCTTATAAAGAATTTTAATGAGCTGGGGAAAAGATTTGCTACTAAAAATGAGAAATAGGCAAACTAAATCCTTTATTAAAATGCTTCTTCCCAAAATTCACCATTTTCTGGTTAAAAGTTTTTTTTATAAATTCCTTATTAGTCCTGATTTATAATTTTAAAAAGGCTACAACATAAATGCAAATTCATATAAATTACTTTGGAAAAAAAAAAGAAATATTACTATTCTTTTTTACATTAAAAGGTATAAATACACTTAAAAATAAATAGATTGTGCAGTGTCCCATGAGAAGCTTAAAAGAAGCAAGACTTGAACCTGCATTGTCTGTGACCTTAAGTGTAAAAATGTGCAGTCTTGAAACTGTATAATTATTAATACAAGTGACAAGTTAATTACAACTATACCCTCCTCACAGTAGTCATCCTTTTGTTTCTCCATTGAAAGGAAAAAAGCTAGTAGAGTCTCTCTGAGAATTTCATTTGCTTTTCTAGACTATTATTTCCTCTGTGCTTTTTAAGTCTAATTGTCAAACAGCTCAGAGCCTCTTTTGTTGGGAACCTCAAAAGCAGTTTGAATGACACTATCAAGGGCAGCAGCAGTGTAGCTGCTGGAGTCTATACTGTGCTGCACCCTTGTTACTGGAGACTAAACTGAGAAAACAGTGTGTTATGTTTCAAATAAACTCAACTTTGATTTTACAAGAAATTTTATTATTCTGCTTTCAGATACAGAAAGCACAATTACATAATGAGTGTTAATTGCTGCACATGATTTTGCTTTTAGTTGACTTGATTTAACAGAGCACTGTGGATTACTTTGGGTAGAATGACCACAGGGTTGGGAAAAAGATATAGTCAGTATCTGTGTGTCTAGAGAACACATTACAGAGCACCATGAACAATAAGAAGTGACAAGAACAAGAACATATTCCTGTAACTTCCATGATGGCTGACTCCAGATGTTCTTTAGTTTATATGATGTTCTGTACGTATTATAGGCTGGATAAGCACATCTAGCACCAAGGGAAGTACTTGATGACACTGCTTTACTGTACAGACATGGCTAATAAAATACATTTTGAAAGACTAAGATTTAGGTTTCTGAAAGTCAGGATTCAACTAGCACACACTGTCTTATGGGTTCTGGTTTCTTCTGCATGTTTACTCCCCTTCTGGCAGAATTGCTATTTTGTAGTAAATGCACCACGTGGGTTTCATGTTCCTGGGTGCTGCTGGAGTCTATTGCCCAGTTTTCAACTGGGCAATTTCAGTATTTTTTCCTTAGGGTGAAGAGAAAAAAAGATTGTTTTTTTGGAATAGTTCTGAACCAAACAAGTCCTGTGGAAAAACTGGGACTTTATAAATTAGTTTTGGGAAGAACTTGCAAGGAAAACAATTAGAAATGGAAGAGTTTCCACTGAATAAAATGGGGTTAGAAAGTCTACTGCTCAGATGATGGGCAAAAATAAGGACAAAAATACTTTGAAATTCAGAGAAGACTCAAATTATTTCAAGCTAATCTCTAAGAAAACAAAAATAGTCCACATTAGCTGCCTGAAACATTAGGCATGAAAATCTGTTTGACTTCAGCCAGAATTTTTACACTCACTAGCAGTGCTTATTCTATTATGGTCAATATTTTAACTCCATTCTCTGTGATTTTAGTGACAGTATTAGCTATATCTCCTGGGGACAAGGTTGCAGAAAGTGGTATCTGGAAACTTTCCTCAGTGAGCTTTAAATCAGCCTCTATTTCTCTGACTTTATGTGCAAATTATTGTGTTCCCAATGTAAGAAGTCTGGCACTTCAGACAGTTTTCAAAAGCCAATTTCATTAATCTCCTTACTTTCTTAAATAATCTGACAGGGTTTCAGGAAGATTCATCTTTATATCTTTAATGAAAAAGTAACCCATAAAGTGCTTCATTTTGCTTTAGTTATTCAGGCAATACTAAGTCAGTTATCAGAATTAATACTAAAGAATACAAAAAATAATGAAAAAAAAACCCCAAACAAAATTCCACAATAAAAAGTGAACAGCAAGGTAGTGGATGTTGTTTTTATTATTTTTATATCTGTTTATATTTAAGATTAATCTCACTATGCAGATTTCCTTCAGATTTTATAAGAAAAATCAATTTGTTTTCCCATTTTCTATAGATGTACCTTTGATCTATATTAATAATCTGTTCTGGAAATTATTTTTCATTTGTTTCTGAGTTTCTTGTAAAAGCAGACAGAGAATATTCTGTAAGATAAAGTGGACTCGCCAGCCTTTAAAATCTGTATTCTTTACCTCATATTTTTTTAAATAGTATTGTGCTGCCTGTTTAAACCTCCCAGTAAGATATAAGAGGGAAACATAACAAGTAAAGTACTTTGTTTCCATAACATTTTGGATTCATCAGAGCAAAACACTGATACACATTATTACAATCATAAACATATTGGAACTGGCAAAACATTTATCCAAATTTAGCACACAATGTGTATGAGTTTTAACACAGTGCTTAGTGTAGTCATTCCTATTTCAATATAATATTGCAACATTTCGTTAACAAATTTCAGATTCCAGACATGTGAAATCTACCTTTATAAACTGATCAGTTTATATGATATATAGCTATAACTACATGAGCCTTAATAATTTAAATATATTTTCAATCAAATTTAAATCCTTTGCCAAAATCTTTCCAATAACTGGGGGCAGAGGGAATGGTTTATGGTTTTGTTTATTTGTTTAGAAGCTAGTTTTGTTTTCTTTATTTTAAGAGAAAGGCTTGACTTGTAATATTTCTTTCTTATTTCACTGTGTCATTAACCATAGGCTAATATAATTCTGGTTTTGCAGTGCTTTTTTTAGTGTCTGAAAAAATTAAATAGCATATGTAACATCTTGTTACATCAGACACTACATACTTAGCTTATTGAAATAGAAATTCCTGTCTAATAAGATAACTAGTCATAACTACAAATGTTGCTTTACTTCTTAAAAGCCTACATGACCCATTTTCTTTCCCTAGAAGTCTTTGAAGTGTTTGTTTTGTTTTGTTTTTTAATTTTTAGCATCTGATACCATCTATCAAGTAATAATATAGGTTATCAGCTTGAGATTACATTCTAAAATAAACTGAGGTTTGAAAAAAAAAACAGTCCCCTAATCCTGCCTCATGTTCTTTAACTTTTCCCCTCAGTTTTAATTTGCAATTTAAATCTTCTAATCAGAATCAGCCAACACCTCTGAAAAAAAGAAATCTCTTAACTAGTGACTCACAGCTTGTTAAAAATAACCTTATTAAAAGATGGAGTCTGACACTTTGAAAATATTTTAGAGTTATGAAACTTTTGAATGGACAATTTAGCTGAATTCCTGCTGTTTCTGATTTATTTGACTATAAAATCTGCCTACAAAAATATTTACCTTGCATTCACTCAGTGGAAGACAAAAGTCTTGGACAAACTTGAAAAGTTGGCCTATGAGAACTGTATGAGGGGTTTTTTAAGACCTATGAAATGTATCTGCAACAAATAAAGACAGTCTAGAGTGGAAAACAACTTAGTAAATTTTATTTTTTATTTCTGCTGTTTATAGGATGAATTACCTTTCTCCAGATATTTTCAGAGGTCTGCCTCTGCACATGGCTGCATATGACTTCACCTTGATATTTAGCAGCTGGGATTTCTTAGCTAGCTTTGTCCTATGTAGGAGCCAAATTTTCCTTAATAAACATGTACTTATATGAACAATTTGACCTAGGAACACACTTTCTGTCTTTTACCTAATAAATTTTCCACATGAAGCAACTTTAAGGAAAGGTTTATAGTCAGGCAATAATTTCTTCAGTGAAGACCTATCTACTGTATCTGACATACCTGTCATATCCTACTAATGTTATGTGAAACAACAACACATTAGTCTATTCTCCTTTCTATTAAAATATCTGTCAGTTTGAAATTAAGCAATAACTTTCTTTACTCTTGAGTAGTTCATCATCTGAGCTAAAACAGTTCAGTGTATTAGCCAGCTATCTAAAACCTCAAATATAATGAAGGTCTTTAAGGAATCTGAAAATCATTGTAATCACATAGAATAATTTACTGGAAGAAAATTTGAATAGCTCAAAAGGAAAGGCAGGAAAAATAAGTGACAAAGAAGAATATGTAGCTTAAGATCCATCAAACATACAATAATGTCCTTCTTGAGGCAGGAACATAAGAAAAAAGAGTAAGGTGTAAGATCTTCCATGAAGAAACCAAGCACTAATAACAGTCTGAAGGAAAAAGTCATAAACTAGGAATTTATTCTTCAATGACCTTTTTTATTAAAAAAAAGTAATAATTTCTGAAGAAGTACTTTTCTCTCTAAGTGTGTTCTGAAGGAGAATAAGGAGGAAATAAAGTATAACCAAAGTTTCTAAGTAAAGGTCTTTTTTTTTTAAGGATTATGTAAAACAAAACAAAACAAAAAAACAAACAATAGAATTATTCACTAGTTATATGAAGTGAAATACTCCCTTTAGATATCTTTTTATTTAATAGATTTATATATGTATGATTTCATGAACTCTTCCTCCATTAACATCATACAGTGATTTTAAAGTAAAAGTTCTAAATGTTTCAACTACCACATTCCTTATTTTGAGGTCACACAGTACATTCTTGTACATTTTATATAATTCTTTATCTCTGTTAGTCTTTTCTTCTCTCTGAGGCCTCTTGCTTTCAATTAAATTCATTATACTATTATTCATTAATGTGAATTCATAATTTACTTTTGTATTCAGCAAAGATGTTAGGCCAGCTGTCCAAATGTACCCTTCATCCTCCAGCTGACACCTTCTTACACTTGTACAGTGATGATATTAAAACAAAATCCCAGAGGGGATTTCTGAAGCTCAAAAATGTGTTTAGAAGTACAGCTGAATTCTTAAAAAAATACTACAGTTACATGTGCTAGAGTTTGACCTTGATGGTGACAGTCACTTTGAATCCAAATTATTCTTGGCCTTTATGTATTTGAAGATTTGGATTGCACTTTTCCCTTTGTTTCCTTTCTTCTTTATGTCCATTGGGCTCAGTGGAATCAGATGGTAGAGACCTTCAAAATCAGCTTTTGTTATTTGATAAAAAGAATGTAAGAGTTGATGCCATTGATAAAATCTCCTCCAGCAAAGAGTAATTTTACTGTCCATCAAATTGTTCCATTTTAAATCTACCTGCTACATAAGAAAAGCAGCTTGAAAAACTCTAAGTTAAGACCTGATCTCATATCAGCATAATATGCCTTTGTTTCCTGAAGGCACACCCACAGACTTGCAGAACTGAGGCAAGTTACTTTTCCTCAGCCATTGCATAGCTCATGTGCAGGCTTCTTTCTTCTGCTTTCTCAGAGGAGTAGTCTTGTTAATATATAAATGCAGTATATAATTAGGTTCTATAGTCACTATAGGACCTATTTTTTTTAATGATGCAGTGAAAGTAATAGTATTTTATTCAATTAGAGAGCTTTCCATTTTTAAATGCCATTACAGAGTACACTTAACCCAACAAGGCTAATTGTTTACTACATTCAAGCAGTTTCTTCACATTTTTTTTTTAAAAAACCAAAACAAAACAGCTTCCATTTTCATGTAAGCAATGTAAGGTTCCTAAATTGATCCTTGCATAGACATCCTCATCAGCATAAGGAATTTTAAGACAGTATTTTATTAATGACACACCTGTTCATTTTGAAAGTGTTCTGTAAATTGTGGCAACATGGACTGACACAATACCATGCTGATCACTTAGTTCTGGAAAGTAACACAGCTCTCCCTAGTCATATGTAATCTGTTCATTTCACTTTTCTTGTTATACTGGGAGATAGAAGAGATTTCTGAATGAAGATTTCTGATGCTCTTGCTCCTCATGTATTGTCCTTATCCATTTTCACATCATCATAAAGCAAGTCACTGACAGTGACAACTTCTTTGGGATTTTTAGATAAAAAGGTTTACAGGGTGTCCATTTAAAATTTTGTCAATCCCTATTTTTGCATGACTCAATATTCTGAAAACATTAGAACTTGAAGAGTTCCCAGCCCTTTTTTTTTTCAACAAGAAGAAATTGATAGCAACACATAACACTTCCAAAAATGCAGGAGCTATAACCCTCACATCTCAACCCTCAACACTTAGACCGCAACCCTTATACCTGCCTCAGCTTCTTGCACGTAGACAGATGTGGCCTCTGCATTTTTACAAGAATAGCAGAAAATAAGTTAGGCCACTACACATAGAATATTTATGGGAGAAAAAAAAATACCATTGCTAACAATGATTATTTGCAGGTACTGTGAAAATTACATGCTTTTAGTGAGCTACTTGAGGTAATGACTGCTCATAGTACAGACCAGTTTTTACTAGATGAAATGTCTATTTTAACAGACATCAGTATTACAAGAATGGTTTAGAAAAAGATGGATCAAATGTGCTGTCATGGGTAGGGAGAGGAGGCACTGGTATATGTACTTATTATTATCTGTATTATGTGCATGCACAATGTTAATATAACTACACTGGCATAAAGAGATGACAACCCAGTTAAAGAAGAAAACACAATAGCAAAAGAAATTTTTGGGGTGGGTGAAATGGATGTACAGACACAGTAGCCCACAGTCTGGGCCTTTGTGGCTACGAGGACTACTCCAAAAACAAAGATGTCTTGAAAGGATTTCTATTTCCCCTGTGAAGCTTAAGGAGAAAGAATTATTTGTTGCTAAGCTTTTTGCTTCTTGTTTTCTCCCATATTTTCTTTAGTGGTGATAAATTAAATATAAAACTGAGCTATGCTTAACTTTTTTAACCTAGACTCCCAGGGCCTTTTCAGCAGAGCTGTTTCCCAGCTGGCTAGTTCCCAGCCTATATTGTTAAAAAATTATTATTTTTCCTTCCCAGACAGAGAATTTTTCATTTAAAGTTTTTGTTGAATTTCATGAAGTTGACTCCTCCAAGCCTGTATAGGTCCAAGGGATATTGCATTTTGGAAATATTTATCCTTATGAATTACACCTGCATAATGAAATTGCAATGCATATTAGAAATCATTTTGCAAAACAGTATTGCCAAAAATTTGAGATTTATTAAGTCTTCTTCTGAGCTTGGTGGGTTACCTGAAATTCAAACTCAGAAATGCTAATGGAACTAATGAACATGAAAAAAATGCTTTTTTTTAAATTTCAACCAGTTCTAAATCACTTTGTTTCACTGGGTAAAGTAAATAATAGAAACTGAGGAGCTAGAATTTTTTTTCTAAAAATCCTAGTGATAGTTTATTAGAGTTTATAATTTCGAGGAGGAATTGAGTGTTTGGAATAACATTGCAGGCTTTGGTTTAAACTAAAACACACTGGTGTCAGTGGATTTTGACTCAGGCTCGCAGGGTACATGACCAGCAAAAAACCAGTATTTGAAACAGTCTCTCATCACCCTTGGGGGAGACAGAACTGTACAGGAAGCCAGCACTGATTCCTCATTATCATTACTGTCTCTTTTACACTTTGTTAGTAATGTTTTAATAGATTTGCTTATGCTGTTGCTGTTAAGCACTTTTGCACAGCTGATGTGTGAACATATGGCCAGAAGAGGTTTACTCAGCAAAGAGAAAATGATGACACTTCATGCTCTTAGAATTTGATTGAATACTCTTTACCTCCAGTTGTTCTGTTTTCCCTTTCAACAGAAATACCCGAAACAAAATTAGCCTTCAAATGGGTATGATTACTTTCTTTTCTGTCTGCTGTTCAGGTCTGACCCCTAAAAAAGGCAATTGTGTATGACACTTACTTTTTTATATATATTTGCTGTTTCCCAAACTGAATTACAGTTTGTCTCATTAAGAGATTCAAACCCCTGGAAACACAGAAAACCTTTGAGCTTGTTATCTCTGAAAGGAAGCGTAAAATCTGAAGGATATAAATTGATAAGTTCAGTGGTCCAAGCTGCAAAACCCACATTATTTATTGTTCTGAGCATGTATCTATGTCACTGCCTCAGTCTCTCCTTTTCTCTCCGCCTTTTATATGCACACACAGAGGAAGGCAGAGTTTTCTCTAGAAAACATAATGCTTACATGACAAATATCAGCCATGCTCTTTGGGAACCAAACCAGCAAAAATTTGCTTAACATTTCCAGAATAGCTACCTCCACTGATTTTGTTAGAACAACTTGAGGCAATAAAAGACACTTGACAGTATTTTTGAGCCCTTGGATCCTTCAGGAAAGAAAAGGAAAAAGAGGCAGGTGACAATGTGCTCCAGTATCCTCTGCTGCCACTTGGGGGAACTGACATCTTTACAGGCCACTTTTTACCCATTTACTAATTTACCCAATTACGTTGCAAATCAAAGCTAAATATTAACTTCCATTTCTCCATATCTATAAAATATATAAATACATAAGTATTTGTATATTAGACACATATGCACACATACCAAAATATGCGTCAGTCTTAAATCTAAAATACTGTACTGTTTCTTCTGCTTGAAGTTGTATTATATAAAAAATAAACATCTGCATTTGTGGAAAGTGTCATTAATAAACTATGCAAATTGTAATAGAGATGTTCCTGCTGCAATTTATACAATTCTGCAATAAAAATCTCTAGACACCATGGGAAAACTTGAGTTTCCATTTATCTTATTTTTCCTAATTAAGATAGTTCTGAAACAATGGTTTTCTGGATAGTAGCTGGCAGTTAAGATAACCTTCTCTCCCAGGAAATAGCAGTGCTACTAATTAACATGTTTTCAAAAACCAGACTGTGACAGTGAGTTGCAAGAGCAGAAAAGGGTTGCTAGGTACCTGAATTCATAAGACCTGATTTTTTTATTCGATGGGAGAGAATATATTACAAAGGTTTCAGCACTGGCAACTTTCCCTGCTAAGAAATTTATTCTTCAGTGACTGGAAAACATTAATTTAAATCTTTTTAATGAACTAAAGGGTCATGTAAAACATCTTATACGTCAGCAAAATCATTTTTTAATCAAGTATTGTAGGTTTCATTGGATAATATTGGAGCTGCACTTTGTCTATCAAAACCTGGTCACTAGTATTACCACACAGATGATAATAATCCCAGCTAAAAGTATAGAGTTTAAATATTTGTTGCAGTGTTCTCATTGTTTTCTCAACCATGACACCTTCTATTGATGTATTTTCAGCCTATCCTCTTCCCAAGGAAATGTCCATTAAAGGTTCCATATACATATATTTATAAACAAATATAAATATTTCTCTATTAGAGCATTGGAATTTTGTGGACATGTACACATGGTACTAAATGGTAGAATTTTTTTTACACCTTCTCATCACAAAGGCACCTAAAGAGCATAACAACTTTGTAAAATAGTCTAGGATTTTTTCAAGATTTGGAAAAATCATGGACATAAATATGAATTATATATAGGTTCATTTTCTTTGTGGAAGGTTCATCAAAGAATATATGACAACAAGGCACAATGACAATGACTCTTCTTTCTTGGACAGGAGTCTCCATCTCTTGGTTAATCAGTCACAGTTCGATACAAATTATGCTGGTGAGTGATGCACCTCAATTAGCACCATTCTATGGTAATCACCAAAAAACTTCAATTAGTTTGTTTTTAGTACTCTAGAAACACAATTTAATTGGCCCCTATTGCATGGCTTCTTCTTGTCATACTGTGGAGTTTAGAAGTCTAAATACAGCAAGTTAACTAACATCAACCTTGCACATGGAGAACAAGAGCAAGGTCTCCTGCTAGTTAGGTACACCACCTTGAGCAATTCCTCTTACTTCTAAAATGGTGTACATATGAAGGAAACAACAAGTTTAAATTTACTCCAGTTTCTCACATTATGAGAGACATTGAAACATTTATTGAACTGTCAGGGAGTCATCATGTTACAGCACATGAGACACTGAACAAGGAATCTTGTAGACCTGATACTAATCTCTAAAATGTGATAATTATATTTACTTTCTTCATGATGAATATTCTACTCCTCTGAGATACTTTACACCCTCCATCTCCACTGAAGTAAACAAAATGCAGATGTGACCCTCAACGATAATTCATCCCTTTGCGTTTGCTGTAGGCACGATGAATGATTTTTTCAGCTCTAACTAGACTAGAATAATAATTATCATCATCCTATTATCCCTGTGCTAGAAATTAAGAAAACCATGCTTTGCAGTGAAGAAGCTCTGCAGAGTTTGCCATATAAAGGCGGAGGCTGAGTTAGAAGAGACCAAAGATGCAGAAAACTTGTGTAATGTGTCTGAATTAATAGAAGTTGTGAAATACAGCTGTTAATCCAATGAACCAGATGGTATCAATTGTCAAGCCAGGTGCAGGAAATAGCATTGTTAGCCCTCCTGCAAATCAATTAGATCAGCATGAGAAAATTCATAAACAAACTTCCCACCTAACAAAAATTGTACCAAAAATCTCAGGTGCTCAACTGAGTCATGAAGGATTGTTCCGTAGGTAAGTGGCAGCTGCTATTAAATCTCTTTATGTCTTTTATGAATAAACCTACCCAAATTTAATTTTCAGCTGTTAGTGCATCATTGGAAGCTGACACCTTTCTTTTTACTAATCCATGCTAATTGCAGCTGTCAGAAAGCATGAAGCACATCACTGAGTAACACCAGTTTCTAAGGCATATATTTCTGTAGGCCTCATTTATCCCAATATACAAGTAAGTAAGTTTTTATTTCACTTAGGAGAAAGCTATTCCCAAAATAATATGTCTATAAATTATAGGGTTATATTAGTTAATCAGTTTTTGGCTGGTGCTTTGATACTCTTTCTAATGATAACAATATGCAGCAGGTCTCATGGGAGAGTATGGACGTTGATGGGCTGCTACAGCTGGTATGAGGTTGTTTAGTAGAGGTATCTAGATTTATTTCAGGGTAGTGATAAGAAGGGAAGTGATGAACTAGATTACAGGAATTCCCCACATTGTCTTGTTTTCCAATTCTGACAGAAGCAATATCATCAGAAAAAAAGCAAAGCCCCAGAAAAAAATAAACAAATCACATCACTCAGAAAGATAAATATTCCATTGAATATGAGATGAGACAAAATTAACCTTCATATTTTCCATAGGTGTAAGAGAAATTATAATACAGAAACAAGATTTTTTTTTTTAAAAAAAGCAACATACTGTAATTTTCAAGGATTTGTCTTACGAGGTAGTTCAGGATATAAACAGTAATAATTGCAATGTAAACTCAGCATAGTAAATATAAATGGATTTTAATTTGAAGACCATCATCAAAGGAAAAGTAGGATGAAATTCAATCATGCAGTTAACCTTCTGGTTAGAAGCATTTTTTGTTAATATTTAAGGTCTGAGAACACAGACACATTTATTTTTCTTCTGTAACAGTACTAAACATGCATGATCTTATTATGTTGTATTTTCACTGAAAAGCCAAACAAACTAATAAACTTAGAAAATTACATTTCTGATGTAATAATGCTTATTGTACCTCAACATATATATATAATTTTATGTCAATTTTCATCAAGCCCCTGAAAATTCTTCTGGTTTACAAAAAATGAATGTTGCATTTATTTTCTGAATGAGTTATTATTTAAAATATCTACATGTTGAAGGAAATTAAGTAAGGATTATTTTCTGAGATGTGTGTATGAGGGAAGAAATGTCACTTTTACTATTTTTATATAGTAAGCTGTCATTGAATGGATCACTAGATTTCCTCTCAGTTATAAGGTTTTACTTGGTTGTATCTGTGAATGTAAGAACTTCCTTTTTAGTCCCAGTTTAGATGCTTATCTAAGGTGTAAGTCCGAAAGACATTGTACTGACAAGGGTTTGTGTAGATTCTAGGATGGGAAGAAAACTAGATCCCTTTTAAATTCTCCCTAGGCAAAGCTAATACTGAGCAGTTCCTTCCCATGTCAAACTCATAACTTGGGCTGATTACTCAGTGAAATAATTCAGTGACTGAATAATTGGAACCAACTGATTTATTGATTCAATTTTAAATGTGCCCATTATTTGATCATTGTACTGTTCATCTTTAATTAGCTAATAAAACTGTAGCATATTAGCTTAGAAATATGTCTCATTAAGCGAATATTTGCCTGCTTATGCTTTTCTTTTATGCAATCCATAATTGCCTTATCGAACTGATTTATTTCCTTAAGTTGCAATATGTGATGAACTTCAGACCGCAAGTAACTGTAGATAAGTAGCTTCTGAGCAGTTGGCCCTCTTCCCATCTAAAGTCATAAACAGATTGTGGCAAGTATTCTCTTTCAAGTATCTTTTCCTTATGTTGAATCCAAAGAAGAGTTGGATTTATCCAAACAGTAAATTGTATAAAAAGGAGACAGAAGGGGAGAGGGAGAAAGATGGGGAGGAAGGAAAAGGAGGCAGAGTGGTGAGAGAGGGAAGAAGGAAAGGAAAGCCTCATGCTATCCAAGTGCTCCGTGGAATTTAAATTCCAGAGTCAAAGCTAGACATGAAAAAGCATTTCTAGCCATTTAAGAATCAGACCTTCACTGACATAGTGTGGTGCCACATACTAATAGAATAGATCTCAACCATTAAAGCACAACCTTGAGACAAAGAGAAAAATCTGTATGTAGAAGTCAAAATCTGAATTAATTACCTAAAAATTCTATTTTCTAGAAGGACTGTCAACAGAAAAAACACGTATTACAATAAAGTGTGTTGAAGTTCCTTAAATCATCTGTTCCTATCCAAATGTTCACTTAATAAATACAAAACAAAAGACAAACTAATGATTCCAATATTTACAAGAACATTAGAAAGAAAAAACAGTAACACATGCAGATAGAGTAGGAAAATTGTTTTGATCATTTGGATAATTTTAAAAATATTCCCATAAAATATTTAATTTAATTAAAAAGCAAATAAAACAAACATGTTTTCTTTGGCTGTTCATGAAATTAAAACACTCGTAAAGCATCAGTGAGTGAACCATAACTTCTTTCCTTCTGCTTATGACTGTACAAATTCTAGAGCAAAACAGTGCTTGACAAAAGAAAAATGTATAAATAAGGTGAATGCAACTGAGCAGCAACAGGACACTGTCTTTTAGCTAAAGGAGTATTGTTTTGCTGTTTTGCTGCAATACTGTTGGGGTTTTTTTTAATTTTATAGCATCTTTCTGCTGAGTTCCTTGTATGTGAGGTGCTGGAGTACGTATGGAAATAGTATTGTTTCACTGACTCTTAGCAAGTTTACCCTTTCTGTACACAGTAGCCTCACATTTGAATATGATTAGTTGTTTCCTTCATATTGGTTGAAATCAGTGACCTTGGCAGTGGATTAATTCCCAGTTAGTTGATCTAGTCTTTTCTGCTGTCTGGAAGCAGGTGGGAACTTTATATCCCAAAATGCTCATCTGTTCCTTATGCTGTGGTCTGTGAGAGTAAAACAAAGGCTAAAGGCATTGCTAGCAATACGAACAAACAGGTTTATAGCAGTTTCAAATTTTCTCTAAAAATCCCAAACAAATTGAAAGTCAGTTTAGGTATCTCATAATTTTCTACTCATTTCTTTTAATAAAAAAATCTAACTATGAACATCTGCAGATACTTCAGTGTAAATGAATAATTATTTAGATCATACCTGTAAATATTATACCTATCAGACAAACGACATACATTTTTTGACAGATTCAAAATATATTTTCAGTTTAAATATCTCAATTTTTCTTGTGGAATGACATTTTTTTTCATTTGCTAAGAGTTCTGTTTAAAAACCCCAAACCACAGAAAGGTAAATAAGCTGATTCATTTGCTATATTAAAGTCACAACCAACATCAGTGACTTATTTTTTGTACTTTTGGATGGTCTGTACATTGATTTCAAGTTCTCTGAAAAAACTCCTTTTTTATTTTTAATAGACCAGAACAGAAGAACTTATCTTCTTTTTCATCTGTAAATTGATTATGAGTATCTCATTGTCTGTATTTGTGATCCTATGTTTAATGTTCACATTTAATTATTGTTAATCAGAGGAGTTATTACATTAACTCTTATTCGTCTTGAAAGTCATGGCAGTTAGTTCTGGGGTTTCAAGAGTTGCAAACATAACTAAATGCTCATCTCCCATTGAAGTCTATAGGGTACATAAGATTACCACATACTTGACAGCAAAGAGGAGAGCGAAGAGAAACAGGCTGCCAAGAGGTCTCATGCTTTATAAAGAGAAGGGGATGAGATGATGTCACAGAGGCACCACAAAGTAAGACTGTCATAGGTATCCAAAATGTGGATTTATTGTAAACAAAATTACCTAGCATTCCTTCTGACAAAGTTAAATCACAAGTTTGGATGTCAGTTTACACAGCTTACACATATCATCACAGCTGGTGCAGGACAATAAAGGAAACCTGTTCTCTCCATGACACAAAAGTCAAATCTGCTTCCTCAATCAGGAGGAATCCAGCAATATAACACATGTATGGAAGAGGGATGAAGCACTGTGGTATGACCATGTCAGCACCCACTCACTCATCCATAACGAAGTGTGCTGGGTTTTTTAATCTCACTAGCCTGGACAAGAGCCCATGTCTCCACTACATGGAGAAAACACAACTATAGGAACATACATTGGATTGTTTTTGAAGAGTGTACACTATCTTTGTTCACATTTTCTATCATTTCTGTGCCAAGACTCTGGTGGCTGGGTTTGGTTATCCTGTGTTCCAACTACATTCTATATACCATGTTAAATGTAATACTTTAGATGTGAGTAACTTGTCTGTAAGCATAACTCCTTGTCATACAAAAATTATGCAGTTAAGTAACTCTTCCCTTGTAGCTTATCAATATGTTAATGTTAAGAGATAATTGAGTGAATTCAATGTAAATTTAAGTGAATGTGTATAGGCAAATACTTTAGAAATACTGTGCACCTCTAATGCTGATTAAGAAAACTTCCTAAGAATACTTTTGATGTCCTGGTTAAATGTCAGCTCAGGTAATTACACTCTGCCTGCTTCATATTCCCTTGCATTTTTAATTAGATTGAGCAATCTTCTGCCTTTGTCCTAAGCCATTTTACAGTGCATCTGTGGTCTATTAACCACTACACCACAAATGTAATGTACAACTGGCTGAAATAATTTCTTTTTATATAGCTTGTATGTAATACAGTTTTGAGGCATTACAAGAAGAATAGTTCTTTATGAACATATGGACACTTAGAATTAAATCAATGCAGTAAGCAAAGGTTGACCAGCCTCTCTGGTCCTGAGCCAGCAAAGCGCTTTAACACATACATGTCTCCTTTGCTTTCATTTGCAATGCATAAGTGTTTTGTTAAAATTGTGTTTGAAAAGAGGAAATTCTGTCTGACCTGCTATCAGAAATGATGTTGGGGGTTTTGTATCATTTTTGACCCTAATCCCTCATTTGGAGCAGATTTCCACAATTTCTCTTCCTTCCCTTCAAGCCACAATATTTGTTTCAGCAACCATGCAGCTTTTCAGGAATAGAATGAGGTAAGCAATAAGGCAGATTATTGCATATTCTCAAGGGGAAAATGGTATCGTTAACTTTCACCTCACAATTGCCTTTAAGAGAAAATCAAAATATACCTCATCATTGACACAACAAAATACCATGGTAATCTTCAGTTGTACTAGACTTGTCTTTACTATACAGGAAGCTCTGAGATCTATATAGATGATACTGACATCCTTTTTTCATAGCTGACTTTAATACATTAGATGATCAGGCTAATTAGTGGAACTTCAACATTACCTTTTCCTTCTTTCAGTTATTAAAAGCTCCATGAATAATGATACCTCACCTGAAAAATTCTAGCATGTATCCCTGCTGTTATAATGCTTGGATTTCCATGTTCCTTTTACAGGGTGTACTGGATTAGAGAGTCAGACTCAGACCCCTATTATTGTGTTTCTTTTCTCTTCATGATATAGTAAGTGTTATTACCTGACAATTTACAAGGATTGTGAAAATGAGATTATTTAGGGAACTAGTTAGCCAAAAAACCTCACACCCAACAGTAACTTGTTCTCAAAAAGCAGAAATACTCCTTTTTTAAAGAACATGAATATGTTCTTTGCCAAAGGTATTTGAAAGAATCAGTCTGGATACAAAGGACACAAAAGCTGTGGGCTTCTCTACAAGTGTCTGTTTACTTCCTACCTTCTCTACAGAGAAAAAGAAAAGATTCCCATTTTGATTACAAATTGACCTTGTGTGTTGTTCATTTTGAGACTTTTGACATCAAAGACAAGTATCTGATGCTGAAAAACTAGAACTGACTGAAATATTTTTTCAAGAATGACTTTTCAGAGAAACACACAGATTGGTAACATGAAAACATTTAACAGGTTTGCCTTGATTTTGCTTCATTCTTTGCTAGGCAACTGCTTCATTTAGTAGCTCCAATACTGATTACACAGATTCTGGGAAACAAAATTATAATCAACCTACTTCTGTACTGTTGTGGTGGGGCATAGCAACCACACAATAGGAGACATGTGGTTAATGAGAGCTGAATGGTTTGATTAACCCTTTAGGCTAAACCTAGATATGGTCAAAGTTGAATTAGGAGTTAGAACATGTAGTTTCCTTTAAAGGACAATTGGACTACTCTTGAGAGAAGCACTAGCCGCCGAGAAAAGGTGCAGGAAATGGAATTCCTTCTGAATCACTGATCATGATAAATATATGGCCACATTAAAAGAAAAAAATGTGTTGATTTTGGCATTTTCCATTTTCTTTTCTACTAAAAGACATTGTGACAAGCTTCTGGTCTCATAATTTAAAAGAAAGAAACCAGAAATTACTCCAAATGTGGAGATCACATCAGTAAAATAGTCTATTCAAAAGCACTAGGCAGTGTTAAAATATGCTACTTGCTTGTACCATCTGTAATATTCTTACTCACTTCCATACAATTATAAAAGGTATGCTTATGCACCTGACTATAGGAGAAAGTATACCTGTTGTACAACCACTTTTTATTTACACTTCTCCTTATCAACTTGCAGAGTCCTTCACATTGTTCTAAGAACATGCATTTGTAAGTAGAAACAGGAGTTTCTACTCCAACAGTCCAAAAGGAATACATCTCAGATATTATATTTTTATTTTCATTCATTTAACTAATATCTACTGTATTTGACTTGTTATACCAACTTTCCCTCAGTTGTGCCCACAAAATCCTATCATGACTAGTGTTTGTTGAAGTCAGTAGGGTCACACAAAAATGTCCAGTATATAATACCAAAAAGAACAAGTTCATAAAAATCATAATCTGTTCTCAATTCATGAAAGAAAAAAGATACATTCACAGAGTATAAAACAAGACTGACATTCATCCAGTGAACTCCTTAGAACATTAATGTCTACATGACTGCATAGTACAACCTTGACTGAAGAAAATGTATGCTTTAGTTCTTGATACGTTAAAAGCTATCACCAGGAGCAAGCTGGAAGGCTTTTATAAAACCCTATTTATTCCTTGAGAATACATTGTTTGTTATCTTAATGGTATCTGTGAAACTCTATGAATCACTATCTATCCCTATTAAATCTACTTTCATATTTCTTCCCTCTCCTGTTCTCTCAACTCCATTTGGAGAACTTGATGAGGCTGAATAAAGACTGTAATAACAGGATTTAATGGGTATAGTATCTGTAGGTAGACAAGGTCATAAGTGTTGAGTAAGTAACACCAAAGGCAAAAGAAAGCAGCCTGGTCTTAAACAAATCAAAACCTTGCAAAAAGCTATTGTTAGTGAAAATTCTAAGAAAGTGATTCATATCCTCTGTGAGTGAAATTCTTTGCTCATAAAAAACCAACCAAACAAACAAATAAACAACACCCCCAAAAAAACTATAATGTTATTTCTATAAGATTGATCCTTTCCTTGAATTTTTCATCAGATGTCTTGCTTTGTTAAATGTTTATAAAGGCACAAATCTAAAAAAAGGCAGTTATGCAACTAATTCCCCTTGGTTACAGGGGAATTCATGATTCTAAGTACTTCTGTGAACCTGAAATTTTACAGATATTGTGAGTAATCCTTTTTATCATTTAAAATTTAAGGGGTTTGCAGTTTGCATTTTCTCCTGTCATCTGACCAACTATCTTAAACTAGATCTAAATGAACTTTTCACAGAAGTATAGAATGGAGTGCAGTGTCAAAGTTATTTCACAGTGTTAACTGTAAGCAGTGTTGCCAACTCAATGCATGGCATGGAGTTCATTTTAATACATGGATTTGAGTATTTTACATTTTAGGGACTGAGCAATCATCATTTTTCCTGAAAAAGCAATTTCAACTGAATGTGTATACTTTTTTATTTGTTATCCTTTCATATGGTAATATCAACAGTACTTAGCATCCATCCAGTCCAAGAATGAAGCTCATATATTTTGTCAGGTTATTGTATCAATAGTGCTACTAAAACAATAATAATAAATTGCACAATTACAAATATCCTAATCTTCATATATAACCATTATGCTTCCCCTGCTCTTCCTTTTCTTCCTCCTTTCACCTGGCTCACAAACATTAATCTTCCTTTCTTCCTCTAAAGCCTTAAACCATTGCTGTTCCTGAGCCAAAGTCTTTTCTGCTGCAATCATTTCATTCACTTCTGCCTCCCTTGAAGCCATCAAGGATTATTGCTTTCTCCCTTATATCACCTGGCTCTTTCTTACAGAATCACAGAATCTCAGGGGTTTGAAAGGACCTTGAAAGATCACCTAGTCTAACACCCCTGACAGAGCAGGATTCTTCCCTGACCAGGAATTGAACCCAGGCCCCAGCAGTGAGAGCACAGAATCCTAACCACTAGACCACCATGTTGAAGAGATCTCTTCCATCCCCTCACCATTTCCTCTCCTTTTTCTGTTTAGACTGTTCTGTTCCTAACTTCTGACATATTCAAAATCTTGGTGTAAGTGCTCTTTCCATATGTCTCAAACATATAACAAAAAAAAAGAATGCATGTATTTTGTCAATATTCACTTAACAAAAAATTTTTTACTGTATAGCATTAGCTATGCAAGTAAAGTTCAGTGAAAAACCATTAAATGTATGGGACTAAACCTACATTACAATAGGAGTAAACAAACTCATCAATGTAAGGACTGAAATAAACCAATATTAATTAGAATGCAATCAGAAGAATAATTATGACCTAATAATAGATGGATTTCAGGGAAAAGAGATTAAGTGAAGGGGAAAAAATATATTTGATGGGAGCACCAATAATAAGGGATCAAACTAAACACTTGAATCATAACCTCCTAATAAAACATTCACTTCATTCTGAGTATGTACTTTGCAAATATATAATATCCTATTTGGCATTGCTTTTGGTTGATTAATTCTCTCCAGGTGTAAGTCAGGCACTTTAACTTACATGCTTCAATACACATACTCATCAGTCAAGTCATTACATTTTTTTTTTAATTTTTTCAAACACCAAGAGCTGGACTGAGTATACTGGTGATACAACAGAGGGATAAAACATCCTCCCAGTCTGTTTATTACAGTAACTAGAAATAATACAGTAGCAGTGTATAATAATAATGTACCAGATCCTTTGCTGGTCTAGTGATTTCACGAGCAAGGTTGGTTGCTGGCTGATGATCTGGTCCTATATTTAATTAGTGACTCACTCAGCCATGGCAAAGACAGCAAATTGCTATACAAAGCAACTAAAAAGAAGAATATTATTTCCAGTGTGTTAAGGAACTGGTAAAACTATTCTCAACTTCCATTCATTCCCTGTGTTTTCGATTTCTCTTGTAGGATAGTTAGCCAAACAATGGTGCAGCCCTTATGACATCTAGGTGAGATCAAAAGGAATGATCACAGATGTGATTTTTTCCTCTTTATATCTTTGTTCCTCAAAGGTCTGGACACAATACTAGAAGGCTGCTACCTTCCAGGTAAATGCAAGTGTTTCATGTACAATCCAATAAACCTTTTTAAGGCTGTTATATTTTCTAGGCTTTTAACACATTCTATGCTAAGGTTAAATTAACTCCCATTTGCAGTATTTATGACTATTTCACTATAAATGGGAAAACTTCATAATAAACTTCACCAAGCCACAACACTTCAAATACTTCTTCTGTTTAGAAAGTGGTTTGTTTTTCATATGTGTATGATTACAAAATCTTGGGAGCTGGAAAACTAACAGCAAGTCTATTTATGGTTGGACATTCAAGATCAGACAGGGATGTAGAGAGAGAAAGAAAAAGAAAGGCAGCACCCTACATTTTAAATTTATGACATTAAAGACTTTTAGAGCTTTTCAGATGAGTTTGCTCTCTTAATTCTCTTGTGAAATAAATTTAGACATCAGAGAACCCCAGAAATGTACCGTTCTTTCAGCATCACCTGTCTTCAACACTTAGCCCTGCTGCCTCTGTTGTAAAACCCACAGAACTGCTTTTGACTGTGGAGGGAATCCTCCTAAGAGAGTATCTTGAAAGGCTTTTCTTCTTTGTAGTTAACAAGCCAATGCAAAATTTACAGCAACTGTAGATTTATGAGGGGAGGAAAATCCAAGCTGCTCAATTGGCTTAGCTTCTTACTGAAGTTAATGAAGCAAATGCTGAAGGAATGAAGAATGCCATGATAGTGATCACTTTATTCCTGTATATATTCCAGAATGAGTTAGTTAACTGAGACCACACTTCTTCCACAGAATACAAGGAATATCCTTGACTCATAAGACATCTATCACAGTATTTGGCTTCCAAATTTGGCAAATTCTATCATACACATGATATTTAAGAAATGGTTATATGCACATGCCTAAGTTTAACATCAAGAATGTAGATGAGTATTTCACCATTGTAGCACTGAAGAGAAATCTATCCATCATTTATTTCTTTTATATTATTTAAAATAAAATGATAGGACTATTGTAGGAAATAATGCTCTCAAGAAAGCATTTATTTTTGTTTAACCTGAGGACACAAACTTTGGTTTAGGTTTGTATGCAAAAACTGACAGAATTTTTTTCATATTAATCTTGGTTAAAGTATTTCCATATCTTTTCTTTTGTTGTAGGATCTGAGCCTTAACACATTTAGAAATCTAATAAGTCTCCATGCTCTAAAGATATCAAGCCAACATATTTGCCTTTAAAGTCCTCCACACTTTAAATCACAATACATTCTTTTTTGTTCTCCCAAAGCCGCCAGACTTAAAATAACTTTAGATCAATACAAGACACACAACAGCTCTGAAAAGTCTAGTCCATGTCATAGTCAAATTGGTCAGGGAGATTAGAATCCAACATACTGCCAACTGAGAAGACAAATGCCATAACTCTACACGCTCACCTCTCCTTTCTTCTTCCCCAGCTTTATATGTTGAGCATAACATCATTCAGCATGGTATATCCCCTGGAGACAGCTGCCCCAGCTATGTCCCCTCCCAACTTCTTGTGCACTCAGCCTACTTGCTGATGGTGTGGGGTGAGAAGCAGAAAAGGCCTTGATGTTGTGCAAGCACTGCTCAGCAACAAGGTATCCTGCATTATTAACATTGTTTCCAGCACAAATCCAAAACATAGCCCCATACTAGCTGCTATGAGGAAAATTAACTTTATCTCAGCCAAAGCCAATACACATTGTGAACAGTACACCAAAGCAGTTCACTGTTTCAGAAATATATTTATTTTTATTAAAATGAATAAATCAACCATTGATGATTTAAACTATTAAAAGCCATCATTTTTGAAATAAAGATGAATAGTCCTTTTTTAAATAATATTAACAGTGTTTTCTTATCTCTATTCATTATTACTGTCAATAGAGCTAGAAGTTAATCAGATTAGTTCTTTCAAAAGCATTAAATTCCAAGTAGGGCAGATTTCTTTTCAGCAAAGGATAGTACTTGAAATATTTGAGGCAGTGAAAAAACATCTGAAAAAACTACATAGCATACAGTCTTTTACTTCTTTACCCTTAAGATTAGTCTTAGTTCTCATTATGAAGAAACAAAGATGATTTAATTTCACTCAGAAATGATATTTTTATGTTACATTGTCTTCTGCAGGAACACAGAAATAATGCTCATAAACATGATAAATAATAGTCAAAAAAAGATGCAGATCTGAAGCAGAGTACATCAAGGTCAAAGGAAGAAACCTACTAGGTTTCAAAGATACTTGAATTGAGTTGCCTGCTTTGCACGGTGATGAAACAAACATTGAATTCTTCAGAAAATGCAAGTTTTTAACAAAAATGAGAAGCCACAAGCTGACTAGACAACAAGAGGAGGTAAAAAATGTGCTTTTAAAACACTAGCAAGTTTTGTTAAATTTATAATAATTTGTTAAATGATAGCCATGGGAAGTTATGAATTATACAACATGACCTTTGAAAGTGGTTGTTTTAATCATTATTCTGCAGTATATGATGTGTCTTGAGACAGAGAAGAAAGTCTCTTACGTACTTAATCAGCTTCTAAGAACACTAAGTGACAGCATCAGAAACATGGAAGGTTAAGGTTTTCAGATATGTTGGGAAAATAAAGCAGTTTATATTCACACAAATTACTATAGCTTATAGATAAGGTAAACTTTATTTGTATATGCCTAACAAAAGAAAGTTTTTTGATAAAGGCTCCTAAACTTCTACACAATACAGTGGTCAATGAGAACAACCATAACACAAACCATCATGACCTCAGAAGCAGTCCTTGTTAAATAAATCTACCACTGTACATCTGAAATGAAGCCTATACCACACTGGTGTACTGTCATTTACTTACCAAACAGTATATGCTACTTTAATAACATGAAAATAGTCTTTTAACACCAAGCTTGTTTTGCCTGATTTTGCATTTGACTTTCTTTTTTCTTCAGCACTACTCTTCATGTAAAAGCTAAAGATCAACAGAGTTGGTGCATGTGATGACATGCTATATTACTATTTGTGGGATATCTGATAAAAAGTACCTTGATAACTGTCCCAAATGCTCTGCTGCTTTTGGAGGGAAAAATATTGGGAAAATTAAAAGGTACTCACCTCATCCAGTGTCCTGAGTTACTTCTCCCTATCACTTTCTTATCACCTTACAGAATACACTGCCTGTCTTTAAAGCTATGCAGTCAGAAAATTACAAGTCAGGATACAGGATGCCATTTATAGTCTTGCTTGACAACTGATGGGTTCTGTCTGTGTTTAATCCCTTCTGCCTCTGAATGGACTAATATGGGGATCCTAGCAAAAACAGAATATGGCAAAATGGAACTTTCCACATCTTCAGGGAACTAGCACTGAATCAGTACCTTTTATTTAAAGTATCTTCAAAACCATGCAGGCAGGTGTATGTTTTCACCAGTTTGAATATTGCTGTTCTTTACTCTTTGTCACCAGCTGAATGACATCTAGCAGTGCTTTCTGTTGCTTTATTTAAGGATGTATTTGGTTTTGGAAATCACTACTGAAAACATTCTTGCTGGAGCGCAACTGAGCCTTGCTTCATTTTTGTGCAGACTTCAGAGAGTTGGCAGGGGTCTACTTATGCTGGGGTCTCTCTGTGAAATAGAGGCAGGATAGTAGCCAGGTTTCTGCACCTAGAGCCCCAAAATGAAATAGTTTTTCTAGTTTGGGCTTGGTCAGTAGACTTCATGTCAGGAATTTCAAGCAAACATATCTGTTACCAAAACCATTTTTAAGGTGATTAATTTCAAATTAAGTGTGACCAATATTGTTTCAGTTTTTGCCTTTTCATTTTCCTGTCCTTCTTGTCCTTGCAGAACTCTTTTAAAACTCCAAAAAGTTAAATGATAAAAGTTAATCTAACAAGTTTAAGAAGGACAGATTTTGTCAAGTCTGGAAAATCTTTTCAAAACCTACAATGATTTTTTTTTTTTTGGGGGGGGGGAA